>VONZ01000109.1:0-1200000 GCA_012976165.1 Labeo catla | reverse complement strand
ATTAAGAATTTTTTTTTTTGATGAAATCCGAAAGCTTTCTGACCCTGTGTAGACTGCAACAAAACTGACACATTCAAGGACTAGAAAAGTAGTGAGGACGTTGTTAAAATAAGAAAATAAGAATGTTAAGAAGCTACAAGAATACTTTTTGTGCACAAAGAAAACAAAACTAATGACTTTATTCAACAATTTTTTTTTGTCTCTTTCACTCCTGCGTCAGCAGTACCACATGCATACGTCGTGGTTAGGATTGGGTATTGTTGCTTTTTATTCATGGTGCGGTTCGCTTTCACACAGCAAAGGTTTAAACGGACCAAATGTGATATTACAAGTCACGCGCCAGTAAACTGTCCTCTCATTGGTCAAAGTTCCATGTTTTTTTCCGGGATTCCGCTCAGCTGTCATCTGTCAGGATGGAACAACAACAGCTTTGCGGGTTTATTGTTGCATTTGTTTTTATTTTTTATCATGATATTAATCTATAATTTTGAGCAGGAGTCCAGGATTCGTAAGGAAAACATTTTTAAAACACACCTCTTACAAACAGAGCAATAAGACGGCATTATAAAATGAAAAGGCGCGCTTTGATTTTGAATGGCGCAGACAGACACAGGTGCATTTTAAGTGGTATTAGCAAAACAACAAAGCTACTGCTGTTCATGGAACTGTAATTACCCATTATACAGTGTGATAAAGCCTGGCTCGTTGGTCCATTGGATCGGATTGCTTTTTTCACTACAACCGCTCCAGTGTTCGTTTGAAAGCGTACCGAGACCACTTCTTCAAGGAGGTCTCGGTACGCTTCTTTGGTCCGTTTTTGGTGCGCACTCGAGTGTGATTTGCTACATTCACACCTGCCCAAATAAACCGCACCAAGAGGGAAAACGAACTCTAGTGCGATTCAACCGAACTAAATGAGGGAGGTGTGAAAACACCCAAAGACAAGTATACAGTCAGTAATAAAACAGGAACAAGCAAATAAATTAGCAATAGCATAAATGAATACAACTGAACAAGAAATTGAAATCAAAAGTTTAAAAACGCTGCATAGTTTTCTTTTCCATTAATAAGATATAGATTAATCCTCATTAAAGTTACGAAAGATATTCAGTCAAGATCAGTGAATGTTTTTTTTGTTCTTGGATTAACATTAATGACAGGCAGCACATTTATTAGGCTGCTGTCTGTTTAACACCAAACCCACACGGATCTAAAAATACTGTTATGCATGCTTTTTCTTTCTCATCTGTTTACTTTCACTTTAACTTTTGACAAGAAACGGCTGTGTTTGATACACTGATGTATTTTTGTGCATATTGGGCGGTAAATGTAAAAAAGAAATCAGATTCAGCCTGGAACGACCTTTTCTGCAGTGGAAATGCACTGAACGGTTCGAGAACGGACACAGGTGGGGAACCCGCACCAGGACTGTTGTTCACTGTGCTTGCGCTTCAGATGTGTGTGCTGCCCCCAAACAGTGTTCTCTCCCTTCTTGTGCTTAAATCGTTTAATTTTAAACTTAAAAATCACATTAAAATGCGAACGCAGGTATCGTTATGCAGAACTTGAAATGCACGTGTCCTATCGAATACCCGGTTCTTGGAAATATGGAACCGGTTCTTGATACCCAACCCTAGCCACGGTACTGTTATGAACGTGCGTCGAAGACTGACATAGAAGAGAAGAAATTGTTGAAAGAAATTGTTCGTTTTGTTGCACAAAAAGTATTCTCGTAGCTTAATTACATTAAAGTTGAACCACTGATGTCACATGGACTATTTTAACGATGTCCTTACTACCCTTCTGGGCCTTGTAGTTGCGTTGCTGTCTATGCAGGGTCAGAAAGTTCTTGGATTTTGTCAAAAATAACTTAATTTATGTTCAGAAGATGAACGAAGGTCTTGCAAGTTTGAAACGACATGGGGGTGAGTAATTAATGACACAATTTTCATTTTTGGGTGAACCTATCCCTTTAAGCCATTTAGAAGTGGGTTCTGTATAAAAGACTGATGTAGCACATTTAATGGTGTTTATTATGGCTCGTTTCCACTGAGCGGTACGGGTCAGTACAGTACAGTCCAATTTGGGATGGAACATCCTGATCCAGCTTGTGTTTCCACTGCCAACAGTACCCTTATTTGGTGTATGCCAGAAAGCAGCGATTGATGATAAAGTGGGACAAAAGCCGTTTCTAAATATGACATAAAGCACAACTCTGCCTCTTTTTGTTAAATGTCAGTTTTAATAAACAATAACAGCCATTATAAAAGCATAAGTACAAAGTATAAGAGGAAATAGACAAAAGCAAACCGTTCAGTCAAACGTATGCTACAAAATCAGCGCTGTACCACTGTAAAGTTTAAAATAAGTTAAACAACTTTGTGCTCAGCCAAAATGACTAGGAACAAATAATATATTCATGACACCAGCAATTGCCTGTTAGATATCAGGGCTCGACCATTTCAGCCGCATTTGCGTGCGTGTATGCGACTACAAAAAAATATTTAGGAGCTCCAGTGCAACTGACCTGATCAGCATATTTGTGTTTGTGCTGAGGGGAGCTTCAAAGGTTTCTACGTGTTTTTGCAGCGTTGAGTAAGAATCCTTTCATAAAGTGTAGAGAGAGTGTAAATAAAAGATTCATTGTGCAGTGTAGAGAGCTTCATTAATTTTAATATAACTTTGTTAGATTGTGATGAACTAAGATGAGTGACAGCTTTTAATTATTATTGAGGGACTTTACAAATGAGATATTGATTTAATACAACAGTTAAATAAACAAGTTAATATTAAGTGACTTACATTTGTCTGGCTATAACGCTATTTTTTTTTTTTTTTGGCTCTATTTCGTCGACGAAAATAGTTTGAAACAAAGTTACAGCTAAGTCGCTGCGCATCTCCATTCAAACACAGCTGTTTTGTTTATGAATGAACCTGTGTTTTTTAAACAAATCTAGTGAGTCAATGAATCAAGTACCCATTCATAAAGTCACTTGCTTTATTCCTGAATGAATCAGCCATTCGAACAAATCAAATGAATGATTCAGCAATTAAATCAGAGATTTTCCGCCACCTACTGGCAATTTTAGCTTCATTTTTCAAGTATCTTTAAATCATTTAATATTTCTATATTCAAATGTTTATATTTGAAACATTAATCTCAACATGAATTTATGAATTTATTTGCACTCTTGCCACCTCTGAGCCTTATTAAACATTTGATAATACACTTATAGCCACTTTTGAGTTCTGTGCCACGTCTGTAGTGGGATGGCTAGTGGCGGGATACATGAGCACTGAGTACCCGGTGATCACCTGGAACTCACATCTCCGAAATCAGCATAGCAGATTTTCAAATAGGCACCATCTTTATAAATCAACCACAGATTTGAGTTTTAAACATCTACATTCTTGTCTGAAAAACTCTTAAAACTGCATTTCTTGACACAACAGTAATTTTTGGAATATTATGAGGGTTTTCAGGCAATGACTGACGTTTCACAAGTCCACAAGAACAGACAAGAATGCATAATGAGAAATGGTTATTGTCTGTGTGAAAATATAAAATCATAAACTTATTTTTTTGTGTTTGCGCACTCTGATGTATACAAGTTTAACAAGCATTAACAGCATAGAGGAACAAGTGAAGGAGACACTTTATTACCTTGTAGCAGACACAAGTGACAATTCTATTCAACCTAGGGCTGCACGATTAATCAAAGGCGATTGTCATGCACATTTTTTTCAGTAAAGTCGGTAGTGTAACCAGTACAGTAGTAAATATTCAGCAGGTGCTTTCAGATGGAGCAGCATTTACTACACAGAGCCATAGTTCACTAAAAAGCTACACTATATCACGTTCATTATCGCAATGATTTCCTGGGTGTCTTCTTCGGGTGTATTTGGAGTTTCAGCGCAAGAGTGCCCTCTGGCGTTCGGATGAAGATTTATTGCTGATCACAGAACCATGCTTCACTGAAAGATACGCATTACAATTTCAGTTAGATTTATCGTGCAGCCCTAATTCAACCAATCAATGCAGTGAGTTTAGCTCCACCCTTTTGGTACCTTTTGCTGTGCTAGATAACCCAACGAAAGGGTACCAAAATAGTGTTACGGCACGGTTCGCTATTTTGGTACCATTCTCATCTTCCGACAATGAAAATGGAAATAATTGCGTACTGTACTGAACCGTAAGGCTCGGTGGAAACAAGCCATTAGTGTGAAATAATATTGTGTTCCTTAACTATAAGATTTAGAATATTAATGTCTATGTGCATTTTATATATAGTATACATTTTTAGCGAACTTTTTTTTCCCCACAGGTTTACACAGAATCTTTCAGTATTTAGAAGAGAAGTCAATGACTCCATGAAGAATTCCACATACGGGGTAAACAGCAACGATATGATGAGCTGACATTCCATAGAGCACCAGGCCCCGCCCATGTGGACCGGCCCCGGCCCGTACTCCCACCCGCCCCTGGCCCGGCTGCCGGGGGACCACCGCTGCGCAAGCCTGCACCTCCCGCTCCCCAGTCCCTAAAAATACCCCATTACCTCTCTTCCTCCACACCTCCTCCCCCACCCCTTTTTATATATATATATATATAAATATATATATACACATATAAATATATACATATTTTAAAGCCAGTTTCTAGAGGTCATTCTCCTTGACCATTCTCTTGTCATTTGGGGCTCAAAGTCCAAAGAGAGAGAAGAGGGTATGGCTGGGAATGGGTTTGGGGTGTGGGACGGCACCAGTGTGGACTCTAGAGTGGGCGGCACACCCGAACCACTCGGAGGGACGATGGGAAGTGGGCGTCTGTGTGTGCGTGCGTGTGTGAGCGTGAGTGTGTTTGAGAGCATGTCTGTGGGAGGAAGGGTTAGGATGAGCTGGTATACATAGTGCTCTGCTTTTGCCTGCCTTGTATAGAAACACATAAAAAAAAAAAAAAGTGTACATTTTTTTTCATAACATTTTCAACAATGTTTATAATGATTACGATTTAAGACAAATAATGAGTGTGATTGAAAACTTTTTACAGTCTAGTACGTTAGTGCAACTGTGCTGAAGTGTGGGTTTGTCTGTATGGAGAGAGTCGTTTATATCTGGGATCGAGGCGTGAGTGCTGGGATTGACACCTGTCCGCAGAGGGGGCGGGATGAAGCGTCGAACAGGATCACAAGTTGTACATTTCTTATTTTCCCCCCTCAAACTGACTCTACGGAACACAAACGGGAGCTCTGTAAATACACGAAATGTCTCGCGTTAACGTTTTCAGAAGGAGTACCGTTTCCCTTAAATCTTGGGCATGATGAAGTCTGTCTTGCGTCAACCTTTAGGTCACTTCAACATCCCCCGACCACCTCCATCGCCGAGGACGTTCTCAGACCCGCTCGCCGCCGGCCTGGGAGTGGTCCCGAAACGACCCCGCCCTCGTGCGATATTCATCGGAGAACGCACGCGTAACCTTTCGCCTTTTGTCTCTGAAGGGTTCGATCATGTCGTCTGTGGATTTGATTAGATAAAGTGACTTGGTTGTGAAGTTGCTCTCTGAGCTTTCGTCAAACTGTTTTCCCTGCTTTTTAATCTCACAGGCTTCCAGTCTCTTGTGGCTTTATTGTTGATCTGGCATTCTTCGGTAGTGGAGCCTATAGAATGTAGCCGTGTCCTTCAATAAAAAGACCCTGGTATTCGAGTCATCGTGACAGGATCACTTTCGACAGTTGTCTCTAGCTTTAACCCCTGTTTATTTTTCGTTCTCCCCCCTGGATTCCAGTTTTATTTTTAACAACCGAAGCGCATCAGAATATGGTAGATTTAAACACAGAGGCCGAATGGAGTACATTAGCAACTTGTGCTACTCAACAGATGTTGCTGCTAACTGTTTGTGAAGAACTAGCTCATCTCTTAACCATGTCCAACACTCATGGATGTTCACTTTCTTTTCTTGGTTCCCTGATGTGAATGTGTATTTTGGCGATTGTGTGTTGGGTCCATTGAGTGATAAGGTAGCTGGTTGAATTGTTTGATTGTTTGTTTGGATGTCTGCTACATATAGTGTAAGCATTGTGACTGCAAAATAAACATCATTGGTTTGTACTAGTATGTGCACGTTTTGTGACCGCAACATTAGACCAAACAGTCGTGGTCTGAGATCAAATTTGAGCCTTTTTGAAATAAACACTCCTATTCTTAAAACCAGCGGGGTTCCCATGGTCATAGAAAACTTGGAATTTCCTGTAAATCAAAGTCTTTAGTGAACGGAATCTGCGCAACAATGTTTTATTGGATGGAACGAACTTCTAGAATAATACAAGTGTAAAACTAATGAAAGCCAAAATATGCCACGCCAAATAATGACGAAATTGAAAAATCAGCATTGGGATGTTCTCAAGGGTTAACTTTGCACTTGAGCTTCCACATCCCATCAAAATCCTCTTCAAAAGCAGGTTCTGGAGGTGTTTGTAATTATATTAAGATCCATTTTGGTGCTTGATATTTAACAAAGCCATTAATTACTTTGAAATTACGCTCAAAATCCTGTTTGACTCAAACATATTGAAAAAAGTACTGGTAGGATGCAAAAGCAATTTTGTCTTTCAAGCCTTGGCAATTCTAATTACAATACAATCAATTCACACAATACTGTTTTCACATGGAAATATGTACTGTTATTTATTACAAAGAAAAGGTGTCAGACAATGCAGGAAAATCAAAACTGAATTAACCTTTCAGCGTCTGAGTACAAACGAAAAAAGCAACTCTTTTACACATTTACATTATGGGGGGAAAAAATGATATTTATATGTTTTTCCACTGTTTGTGTAGAAAGATCTCTACACCAACAAGGCCACTTTAAATATTAAGCTATTATGATTAACTCTTATCTTTTTTCAGTTTGGCTTTTGAACTGGCGTTGTGGACAAAGTCATTGTGTCCTTCCTTGTTTCTCGCAATCTCAATGGCGTAAAACTGGATCCTTGTCGCTGAAATGAAGAAATTAGGGCAAAATTAGGCTTTTTGCGTACTTCCTTATTCTAATCCACCTTATTTTTTCCCCGAAAAGTGGGTGAAGCCATTTGTAAAATTGATGGGTCTGGCTTCCAGTCTCATCACGTCCAGTTATTTTTAGCTGTACGAAACTGCTATTTTTCCTGCTTGATATTGCAAATTGGTATCTGACCATATTATTTTAATGTATTATCTTAATTATGAACACACTGGTTTGTAGTGCAAACAGTTTTACTGTTTACTGCATGTTGTTATTCTTATCATTTCCCAATAGCGGCTAATGAACAGGAAGTCTCGCCCATTGGCTTATTTCAACGTTGAAAAATAAGGTGGACAAGTTCTTGATTTGTTTCATGTGGACTTGTTTGTTTGTTTGTTTGTATGTATGTAAACTACTAAAAGGAGTGCATCTGTAGTATCACATACCAAATATTGTGTTCTCCTCCGTGTAGTCCTTTTGACAGTCTATACGTAATAATGTGCCATAGTTGAAGTCCTCTACAACTCCTTCAAACTGGTTACAAAAGGGCCTCCATTTCTAGAACAAAATGGATAGTTTGACCAACTCGCCGTGAGTGAAATCTATTATTGAAACGCGTGTCAAACGTGGGTGTGACTTCACGCACCTCTTTAGCGTCTGCGGACTTGAGCAGCTCCGGGTCCAGAACTTGAATACTGAGGTCAGGAAATGCTTCCCGGAATTTCGTATATATCTGCTCGTCTGATTTAGTTAGTTTTAGAAATTTGGGGTCAACTGAGGAAATAAGCTGTGGAAGAATAAACCATCAGTTAAGGACTACATCCAAGTGATTTAAAGGGATAGTTCACCCAAAACGAAAATTCTGTCATTAATTACTCATCCTCATATCGTTCCAAGTTGGTTAGACCTTTGTTATCTTCTGAACACAAATTAAGATGTTTTTGATTTCTTTGCACACCAAAAGTATTCTTGTCGCTTCATAATATTACGGTTGTACCATGAATGTCACATGGACTATTTTAACAATGTCCGTCCTTTCTTTCTGGGCCTCGAACGTGTCAGTTGCGTTGCTGTCTACGCAGTCAGACAGCTCTCGAATTTCATCAGAAATACCTACATTTGTGCTCCGAAGATGAACGAAGGTCTTATGGGTTTGGAATGACATGAGGGTGAATTAATGACAGACTTTTTTTTTTTAATTTTTGGATGAAATGTCTGGCTAAATGACAGGATAGATTGTGACACTCATTTACTTACATTAAAGTACACTTCTGCGTGATTGTAAGCTTTCATAGCCCACATTACTTCCAGTTGGGCCTGATATCAAAAATGAAATACTGTTAGTGTTTTGAAAAGGTGATGGTTTTATGAAAGGTTCAGTATTTGTCATTTCTTATTAATTTGCGAATATCCCAACTCACATCATTTCCATATGCCTCTGCTGGAAGAGAGAGCGCATGCGCAGCCGCGGTGGCTCCCTCTACCCCCTGTTTATTAAAAACAGAAATATTAAATTCAGTGGAAAAATTAAACATAACAGTGTATAAATAAATATATTAGGTAAAAACCGTGCCATTATAACCAAATACTACATCAAGAGACAACAAATTACGCTGTCAAGTACCTTTGTTAAACTACTGAAGCAATTTAAACGTGGAGGAATATAAATATCAGTGATGATTAATGAAATTATTTCTTGTTCCTGATCTATTCCGTTATTTTTGCCACATGCTCATAACATGCTTGTTAGCACGCAGGCTAACCAAGATGTTTAGATGTATTACTTTATGTATTACTCTGTACGGTTATGAAAACTCGCTAACTGAGAGCATCAGTTCAATAAAATACTGCTTTTGTATATCACGTTATTGTACAGTGCTTCGTGTTTGTTAATAAGTTAAAATATCTATTTGCCTACCAAAGATGCAAGAACATCCCCCGTGTCCATGCTGACGCCTTTTGACCCGGATAAGCTACAAACACGTCATGACGACAGGTCATGTGACTTAAATGCGTTGTGCTGTTTTCGGTCTGCTGTTCAAAGCAGGTGTTTCTGCAGTGTAATTCGTTTAAAAATTATGTGAAGAAAATAATGCAAAAGAAAATGCATTTATATGGAGAAATATAAAATGAAACAGCTAATAGTGCGATTACATGCTAAAAGCATGGCTAAAAGTCTTTACTGCGCCTTCTAGTGGTTACAGCTCTCGTTTTTTTTTTTTTTGTGAAAGCATATTTTTTATCCATTTAAATTTTTGATCTTATTTAGAGGTTGTGGAACATGCATATTTAAATGATCAAATGCTATATGCAAGCTATGTAAAATGCCGTTAGTGGAATACTACCTATAAGAGACACGCCCTCTATAGTGCGTTAAAACCGTTTTGTAACAGGTTTACTAACAATTTCACCTTATTTAATCATGTGTTAAGCAATTAAAATAATTCGAGCTATATAATAAAATATATTCACGTAAAATGTAAGTTAGTTGTCTAAATAATAACAGGTCTTGCTGCGCCCCCTAGTGGTAACTTTCCGATTTATGTATAATACGCTATATTTTCTTTGGTATTTTTTTTAATTGCTTTTTTTTCGACGTGGAATCTAAGTTTAAGGTTTTGTTTTATTTCCAAAACATATAGCCTATAGGTTAACGTCAGAGAAGGCGAATTAAGTTTAAATAAAGCGAAACGCAAATAATCACTGGTTTGTAAAAGCCAAGGAAGGATAAAATATAGCACACATCCTTATCAGTTCCAGTAATTCAGCATGCCATGCTAAAAAAAATAGTCAGTTCACATCCTGAGGAAAGTGCCCTTGTGAGGAGAACAGGACGGTCCCATCTTGAGTTCATTACAGCTGTTTTACACTTAATTCCTCTGATTGGTTACTGTAAAAGACATGTTTTTACCCATTTTTTTCCACAGTGGCTATGTCTCAAAAACTGTAGACCGCGTTTTTGGGATTAGGCTACTGTGTTCCGAGTCAGCTGACGCTGAAAGCGACTATGACGCCCAAAAATGCGGTCTAGGTAGGCAGCTCACTGGTGTTTGAGACACGGCCAATGTGGTACAGGCATATGAACGCGTAATCCACGCAATGATCTTGAGTGAGTGTTTAAGAGACCTTTGAATTTTTACATCTCCGGACGGAAAGGACAAAATAAACCGCTGCTTTACAGTCTCAGGTATGATTACGCGACATGTTTATTTTACATCAAATAGCTGGGATGTAGTTCGAATGTGCAGGATGTGTTTAATTTATTGATGTGTATGGATTTGCGGTCACCATTTGCTGTTGCTTGATGTACCTATCGGTCTACTGATGGATGTATTTGTTCATTTTGCCGCTGTCGATCATAAGCATCAGTGGAGGTTGAAGCATCATCACTTGTCCTTCTAGTTACATGCATAGAAGAGCCTGGCGATCTCCAGAGGACAATTATAGCTGTATTTGTAAATGTCGAATCTGGATTTAAAAGGCCTGGCTAGAAAATAAAATGTGTCTTTAGGCCACGTAACCTTCAACAAAATCCTGAGACGTGAAAAAGATCGTCTTCTGTATAGGCCTGTCCTTTAACTGTCCTTATTCATGACTCGAGTCGTGTTATTAACAATATTCAAGCAGTTTGCATTTAAACAAATTGTACCTTTCAATGAAATTTCGCACGTACATAAACGTTTTTGTTTGGTTTAATAGCGAATTGTATTTTACTCGTGCCCTTCTAGCGTCCTGAAATAACACAGAGATAAAAACAGAGTAAATAAATAAAGAAACGAAAGGAAAACAGCAACAGTCTGATTGCTGGCACTTAAGACGCGCCACCGAACATCTGCGCGTCCCCGCTGCTTCAGTGTTTTCCTGTCAAAAGCAACAGGAAACTACTGCTTCCGTCAGTCCTGCATTTTTTCTTTGAGGAACACTTGTGGTTTATTATAAGGGCAAGTAAATTAAATATACCACAATAATACTAATAACAATAATAGTAATAAGTATGACTATTATACCTTAACTGTAGACTTCTAAATAGATTTTTAAATGTGTATTTGATTTTTACTAGTGGGAAATTACCAGTGGTTGACTAATACCAGCAGCTGTGATTCATATTTGTAGAAATATTCATCAAAGGACTGAATGCAGACAAAAACAAAAACATTTCCTCATGATCACACACTGTGAAGTGACAGCATTGATGGTGGCAGTGCAAAGGCTTTCTCATCATCAGATAAAAGGCTGTAAGATGTAGGGAGCAAAGAGTCACATGGTGATTGTCTTGATCCAGAGATTCTTCAGTCTTTGGCATATTCCTTGCTGGTATTTTATGTAATACTTTCACCTAAATATCGTATGTTTGTTTTGTATTCCCCATGGCATGTAATACTAAAACAAATGAAGATGAGTAGTGATGGTGCATAATGAAACTATGAAGCAGACTGAACATCTGTTTGGTTTTATAAATCCAGTTTGACTGTAGATGACCTCCCCTTCCTGCACTGTTTCTCTTTGATTGGATTTACATGGAAGATCACTTAAGTAAAATTTCTGTTCTACTCTACTCTACTCTGTTCTGACATGGCTAGTAATTCCTTTTTAAATTCAATTTAGAATTTTTAAGATTCTATTTTCTTTTCTACTTTTTCCTGTGTGTTCTTTTCCCTTCTAATATATAGTGTTCTATTTATTCCTGTCATATTCTATTCTATTCTATTTCATTCTATTCTATTCTATTCTATTCTAGGCTATTTTTCATATTGTAGTTTATTCTGTTGCATTCTATTCTGTTTTGCAATTTTTGGACAGGGCTATTCTCCATATTATTTTCATTCCTGTCAATAGTGTATTCTATTCCATTTTGCTATTTAGGACTGGACTATTCTATTCTGTTCTAGTCTAATCTATTATTTTCTTCCTGCCTGGTCTAGAGCTATTCTCTTGGCCATATTCTATTAATTTTTGTCATATTTTTATTTTACTCCATTTCAGGACAGTCTTTAGGATAGAAATATTCTGTTCTATTCTGCCATATTCTATTAATTCCTATCATAATGTATTCTATTCCATTTTTGCTGTTTAAGGACAAGACTATTCTGTTCTAGTCTAGTCTGTTCATTTTTCTGTTTGGTCTAGATCTATTCCCTTCTCTTCTATTCTATATGGCCATATTCTATTAATTCTTGTCATATTTTATTTTATTCCATTTCACAGTCCTTTGGACAGGAATATTCTATTCTGCCATATTCTGTTTCTCTCATTCTATTTCACTTTTTTGATAGTTCTATTATACTCTATTCTATTCTATTCTTTCTGGTCTAGGTCTGTCCTTCTGTCTTTTTTATTCTATTCTGTCAATTTTTTTTTTGCTTTCAAATTTTATTTTCCTCTCTATTCTATTTATTCTATTCAATTTTGCCATTTAGGACAAGACTATTCTATTCTGTTCTAGTCTGGTCTATTCTTTTCTTGCTGCCTTGTCTAGATCGATTCCCTTCTCTTTTATTCTATTTGGCCATATTCTAATTATTGTTATATTCTATTTTTATTCCATTTCACAGTCCTTTGGACAGGAATATTCTATTCTGCCATGCTGTATTTCTCTCATTCTATTTCACTTTTTTGATAGTTCTATTCTATTCTATTCTCCTCTATTCTATTCTATTCTATTCTGTCTGGTCTAGATCTGTCCTTTTGTCTTTTTTATTCTATTCTGTCAATTGTTTTTTTGCTTTCAAATTTTATTTTCCTTTCTATTCTATTTAGCAGTTTTTAGGACAGGACTGTTCTATTTTGTCATATTCTGTTAATTCCTGTCATATTGTATTCTATTCCATTTTGCCATTTAGGACAGGACTATTCTATTCTGTTCTAGTCTGGTCTATTCCTTTCTTGCTACCTTGTCTACATTGATTCCCTTCTCTTTTATTCTATTTGGCCATATTCTAATTATTGTCATATTCTATTTTTATTCCATTTCACAGTTTTTAGGACAGGGATATTCTATTCTATTCTGCCATTTATTTCAGTTTTTTCTATTTCAGAATTTTTTGATTATTCTATTCTATTCTATTCTATTCTATTCTATTCTATTCTGTCTGGTCCAGATCTGTCCCAATGTCTTCTTTTATTCTATTCTGTTATATTTTTATTTTTTCATGTTCTATTCTATTCTGTTATATTTTATTCTGTTCTATTTAGCACTTTTTAGGAGAGGGGTACTCTTTTCTATTCTGCCATATTCTATTCATTCCTATCATGTTGTATTCTATTCAGTTTTGCAGTTTTTCATTCTATTTATCCTATTTCACAATTTTAAGGCAGGAATATTCTATTCTATTCTATTCTATTCTATTCTATTCTATTCTTTCCTGTCTGGTTCTGCTTGATTCTGTCAATATTTTTTCTTTTCAGTTCTATTCTATTCTGTTCTGTTCTATTCTATTTATTCTATTCTATTCTAGGACATGACTAGACAGTTTTTAAGGCAGGAATATTCTATTCTATGTTATATTTTATTCTTGCCATATTATGCACACTTTTTAGGATAGTTCTATTCTATTCTATTCTATTCTATTCTACTCTATTCTATTCTTCTATTCTATTCTTTCTTGTGTGGTTCTGATTGATTCTGTCATCATTTATTCTTTTCAGTTCTATTCTATTCTATTCTATTCTAGGACATGACTAGAGTTGTTATAAGACACTTTCCGGCCACTGATGGCCTCTTCCTGTCATTTGGATTACTGTTAAGTGGTTCGTTAAGAGTGGGAACTGAGAAGCATTGCAGGTTTAATCAATGGAACACTAATCTGATTGAACAAATCCAGCAGTCACTCTCTCTACGCTGATCTGATCTTCACAAGCTTGTTGGCAGAACTAGGCAAGACAATCCAGTGCTCTGCTAAACCCCCAGGCTTATGACCTGGATAGCACTACATGCGGAATAAAGCTGAGTCTGAAATAAAGAAACATGGCTGCCTGGACCACGTGCACCACATCAGAAGTGATGGGGAGGAGTTAGGAAGAGCTTGTTTTCTAGGCCGTGATGTGCAGCATGGCCATTGTTCTATCATGAAAGATCTTCAAGAGGAGGGCTTCCTCAGTTTGTTTTTGTCAAGCCAGAAACACAAGCTCCCCAGCTCCTCACATCACGCTCCCAGTGGAGCAGCAAGGCCTCACAGAGGTAATGGATCCCGTATCCATCAGCGTTGCTTGGAGAATTCTCCTCAGACGGAGCAGAGCGTTGCCCTGGTGATGCAACCGACGGGTCTGATTGGGCGTTGGCTGCTCTTGGTCTGCTGAGATAAGTGCATTTCAGTTTGGGTGGAGAGAGAAGTGGGTGGGGTTTTCTAGGCAGCGTGCATAGAGAGAGAGAGAGAGACGACAAGGACTGAGGATAGCGGGAGCGGGATGACAGGAAGTCTGGATCTCTCAGCGTAGGATTTCCTCTTCATCACAGAGCTGGAGCTGAGGTGGAATCCTGGTGTGTATTGTGGCTTGTTTTGCCTCCGAAATTACTGTTTCCTTTCAGACTGATTACAGTTGGTTCTGTGATCCCTTTTTTTTTGGATGAAGTTATGGATTCTTGGTGTTTAGTCCTGTGCAGTTTATGACTTAAATTAGCAATATGACTATTAGTTTTTTTTGTTGTTGTTGTTGTTGCTGTTGTTTTTTGTATCATACCATAAACTTGTCACTGGTTTCTTCTGCTTACTGCAGTAAGCCGAACCAAACCATTATTTATATTAAGCTTCAGATTCAAATCTGGTTCTTTTCCAATTAAAATTCAACTGATTTCTCAGAAAATATAATTTATACTCCCAAATGCTGATAAAAACTTACTTGTGTGATTATGCTGTGCTTACAAGTGTGTTGTGATGGTGCTAGAAGATGGAATTTTTGCCCCAGTATGTAAGATTTCCAACAAGTTTTCTACTGTCCTACCAAAAATATTTTCTTATCAATATTTTTGTCTTGTCTTCCAGTAAAACTCCATCTAAACATCCTTAAAACAATAGAAATTTGCTTGAGAAGCAAAATTGTATTCGGTATTTAGTTTTGAGACAAATGCTGATTAAGAAAATTATTTCTTTGCAGTGAATAAGGATCATATTCCCTTCTTGCTTACTCATGTACGCTAAAACTCCCTGTCTGATGGGAGATAAAGGCTTTCTGTGGATCTCATGAGTGCGCTGCCTTGCTTCCTTATTAACAAGCATTGTTTTCTCTAATGCTTGCCTTGAAGGAAGTCCATTAATAGTGGTCTGACACACTGTGCTGTCTTTAACAGAGTAATGTTAGTAATGGTAGCTCATAAGCTTCTCTCTGGTTGATCAGCATGTTTTGTGGTAGTGTCCATGCTTTTATCCCGCTATAGCATTTCCTGATAAGTGAACTTATCTTTCTGATAAGTTTAGGACAGGATGAATTTTCTATCCTGCCATATTATATAAATTCCTGTCATGTTGTATTCTATTTCGATTTTGCCATTTATGACAGGACTATTCTATTCTGTTCTAGTCTAGTCTATTATTTTCTTCCTGTTTGGTCTAGATTTGTTCCTTTCTCTTTTAATCTGTTTTGCCATATTCTATACATTTTTGTCCAATTATATTTTATTCCATTTCACAGTCTTTAAAACAGAAATGTTCTATTCTGCCAAATTCTAGTTCTCTAATACTCTGTTTCTCTTTTCTTTTCTATTCTATTCTTCTTTCTGGTCTAGATCTGTCCCCATATTTTTCTGTTCTATTCTATTACGTTCTATTCTGTCTGGTCTAGATCTGTCCCCATATTTTTTTTTTCAATTCTCTTCTATTCTATTCTGTCCAGATCTTTCCCCGTATTTTTCTATTCTATTCTATTCTATTCTATTCTATTCTATTCTATTCTATTCTGTATAGATCTGTCACCATTTTTATTCTATTCTATTCTATTCTATTCTGTTTGGTCTAGATCTGTTCCCTTCTCTTTTATTCTATTTGGCCATGTTCTATTAATTTTTGTCATATTTTATTTTATTCCATCTCACAGTCTTTAAGACAGGAATATTCTATTCTGCCATATTCTATTTCTCTCATGTTCTATTTCACAATTGTGGATAGTTCTATTCTATTCTATTCTATTCTATTCTATTCTATTCTATTCTGTCTGGTCTAGATCTCTTCCCATATTTTTCTGTCATATTATATTCTATTACGTTACATTCTATTATGTCTGGTGTAGATCTGTCCCCATATTTTTTTCAATTCAATTCTATTCTCTCTAGATCTGTCCATGTATTTTTTTCTTTTCTATTCTATTCTATTCTATTCTATTCTATTCTATTCTATTCTATTATTTTATCTATAGGTTTGGTAAAAGTTAACAGAAGTTGTTGCTTATTGTTTAATTGTATTTATTTACAATAAGGTTTCATTTGTTAACATTAGTTAACTACATTAGTTTACATGAACTAACATGGATAAATAATACTAAATAACAAAAATACTGTAACAAATGTGTTGCTCATTGTTAGTTATTATTAGTTAATATATCAGCTAATGTTAACTAATAGAACCTTATTTAAAAAAAAGCGATCTGACCAATCATAATGCTGAATCTGCTATTTTGTTCGACAAACAAACCAGACAGTAGAATGATTAACGTTGGTGGATTTGAACTTGAAAAATAGTTTGTTGATGTCTTTCCATGGTTGAAACAAAATACCTTCTGTTGTTCATTCATGTTTATTTCTCGCTATAACTAGTGAAGAGGAAGAGATGATCAGTTCACATGCTGCTTGAACTGAGGCACTACAGCGATCTGTCACGACACATTAAAGACCCATAAAAGGATATTTATTATTTGAATTTCTTAAAGATAATAACAAATTTTGAAAGCTAAGACTTTGTTTCATACCCAAAGTAACCAGTCTTGTCTGTTGACGTGTTGTCCTCTTTGCTCCGCGCTGCATTTTTGACTATGTGAGAACATAATGTGTTTCGTGAGAGCGCTATGGCTTGTCAGAGGTAGCAACAGAGGTGGATGGGTCTTTGTGAAGGGTCAGTTCTTAAAATCCAACTTTGCTTCATGACATTTATTAACTCATGAATAGGCGTTAAAAATCTTCCTTAGACTGTTTATTATTCTTGACATGCTAATTAATTCAGTGTAAAAGAAGAAAAACGTTATATTAAACTAATATTAATTTCTTTTAGGTGTCCTTTTTGTAATAAAGTTGGTTAATGTCTTTTGACATTTTCTCTGAAGTCTTGTTAACATAAATATTGTGATCGAGTCTATTGACCATTAGAAGTATTTCACCAAAAGAAGGCAGATTGATTAGCAGTAGTAGAGCTTCATTTGAAAAGCAAATCAATCAATCGTCCCCAGTCTCTGCTGTGTTTTGAGGTGAAGTGTGCGATCAGATTCCTGCTGGAACAGCAGATGGCTCAGTTTAAAGGTTACCTGTAATGTGCACCACAGCACAAACTACAGCTTAAAAACACAATGAAATGTATGAAATATCTATACAGTAGAAATCTGGATAGTAAAAACCATGCATATGAAAAAAATCCCCTCGCATGCCATGTAATTATTTAATGCTAAATTATCTTCCCAGCGAGTGCATTAGCAGTAAATCAAACTTTATTTGAGCCTGGTGCTCAGGGACTCTTCTTAGCCAGATTGAACTTGAATTACAGACAGCTTGATGCACATGGGTCCCTTCATCTCCAACGACAGGCCATTTACATTGTGCTCAGGGTGATCAATCATGTCAGTTAGGAGGTGCTGAGGGTCTCAGCACAGTGTCCTTTATGCCAGAGTAAACCTGACCTGACCTGAGCTGAGCTGATCGCTAACCCTCCTAACCAGCAGGGACAGCCGGCTATGGCTGAGGTCAGGCCAGGGTGGAAATGATGGAGGAAAGAAAACTAATAGTGATGTTTAGTGCTACAATAGATCTCTGTCTCACTGGCTTTTGTGTCAAAGCTTTGTTTGAAATGAAAACATGGAGGTTTTGTCTTTAGAATAATCAAAAAAGGAAGTTTAATATGCTGTTTAAGGGTAAAATGCTTGAAAATGACAAAAAATATAATAAAATTCTTCGTATATAAATAGAATTGCCATGTTAGAGTAATATGTTTTTTTTTTTAATTTTGTTTTATAATATGAAATGTAATTAATTTATATAGCTCTTTATACAATACAGATTGTTTCAGATCGACTTCACATTAATAAACAATAATAACAGTTATAACGAAAATAACAGTTAATCTCTGCTGGAAAAAAAAAACAGCTAAAACCAGCCTAAGATGGGTTGGCTGGTTTTAGCTGGTCAGACTGGTCAACCAGCCAACCAGCTTAGACTGGTTTTAGGCATTTATTTTTTTTTTGTTTTGTTTTAGCAGGGTAATATGCAAGTAATATGTATTTTTTATTATTTTGTTTTAGAATATGAAATGTAATTAATTTATATAGCTCTTTATACAATACAGATTGTTTCAAATCAGCTTCACATTAATAACAGTTAATCTCTGCTGAAAAACAAAAAACAAAAACAAAAACAAACAAAAAAAAACCAGCTTAAACCAGCCTAAGATTGGTCGGCTGGTTTTAGCTGGTCAGCAGGCTGGTTTTAGAGGGGGTTTGGCCACTTCTTTAGTTGGTCAGGCAGGTTTTAGCTGGTCAGACTGGTAGACCAGCTGGAACAACCAGCTAAAACCAGCTTGACCAGCCTAGCCAAGCTGGGAGACCAGCTTAAACCAGCTAAGACCAGCCAACCATCTAAGACTGGTTTTAGGTGTTTTAGCAGGGTGATATTAGAGTAATGTGCATTTTTATTATTTTGTTTAATAATATGAAATGTAATTAATTTATATAGCTCTATTATATAGTTTCAAATCAGCTTCACATTAATAAACAGGAAAATAACAGTGTTAATCTCTGCTGGAAAAAAAAAACAGCTAAAACCAGCCTAAGATGGGTCATCTGGTATTAGCTGGTCATAGCTGGTCAGCAGGCTGGTTTTAGAGGGGGTTTGGCCACTTGTTTAGCTGGTCAGGCTGGGTGACCAACTGGAACAACCAGTTAAAACCAGCTTGACCAGCCTAGCCAAGCTGGGAGACCATCTTAAACCAGCTAAGACCAGGCAACCAGCTTAGACTGGTTTTAGGCGTTTTTTTTTTTTTTGCAGGGTAAAATTACTGAAAATTACTAAAATTATTAAAACTGAAATAAATTTAAATAAAAGCAAAATATAAATATTAAAAATAATAAATATATATATATAAATAACAAAAATAATAGCAAAAATGACACATAAGATCATTAAATCTTTTTTTTAATTTTAAAAAAGTTTAAATGAAAACTACTTTATAATACTTTAATAGTATATAGAAAGTATGCTAAAATAACATAACTGAGCAATAACATAACTATTTTATTTTTGAATCTAATTTTGTCTTGTTTTATCTCATTTTATTACAGTATTTTTGTATATATTTTATTTTAATATTTGATTTTTGAACTTTATTACAGTGTTGAGAATTTGAGTGGAAGTGTGCATTATTATCATGAAAATAATGTAACAATGCTCTGTTATTTTATTTTTTTCATTTGGTTTTTAGATGAAATATGACCCAGATATTTCGTTTTGAGATCTACCCATAAGCATTTCCCTTGACATTTTGTCTCTTTTCCCCTGAAGCAAGGCATGAGCAGTCAAAACAAAGCGGAACGCGAAACCTCTCGCGTTACCTCGAGTGAACTTTAGCAAACCAAAAAGCTGTTTTTGCTAAAAGAGCATCTTTTTGCATCTTAATGCCAGGAAATGGATTCAAAACACCTTGAGGCTTATTCTTTGCTCAGAGTGTTACTTATGCTCGTCATGAAATATTCAAGGCTCATCCTTATATGAAATTGAAATTACTGTTAAAACTAATTAGCGCATTAACCGTCGCCAACCCGAAACCATCTGTACTGAGTATACTCGTCTGATGTTTTCTGCTGCTGGAAGCTGATTAATGCTATGGTCAGTTCTAAATTCTCTGCTCATGGTGAAACTGGGTGAGCGATCACGATGTCACTTCTCCTCCCCCACACTAACAGGATATTGTCCCTGCATCTAATGAATTAACATCTCATTTCATAAAGAAACAAATCCACTGATCCTATTAGTGAAGATCAGACGAATGCTGTAACTGCTCTCCTTTATATTTATTCACACTGATAGCTGCTTTTAAAGTTGATTCTTCATATATTTTGGCAAAAAACATGCTATTGATTCAAATATTAATAAATACTACAATATTATATATAATATTGAAGATCAACTTACAAGTGGCTTTACTTATAGTTGTCTCTGCACATTAAACTGAGCTAGGAGAAAGTATTTTAACAGAAAAATTATATACTTTGACTTTAATATTAATTTTATGGTACATCTCTACCATAAAACAGTTTATATGCATCTCTAAATCCGGTGGCTGGAAGCTGCGTGTGGAATAAGCTTGTTATGCGTGTATGGTGTGATGAGTGCTGAATGTGTGTGATATCGGTGGGCGTGTTGAACGCCCTCAGTGGGAGGCTAATTAAATGGATCGCCTCAGACTGAATTTCTGGACCGTTCCGCTGATATAATCTGCTAATGTGAGGTCTTTCAGCTGTCATATTTCTACAGTTGTGATTTATATCAAAACAGCATTCAGGACCATTGCTGTATTTCATTTTCAACTTGATTCTGAAGAAAATGTGAGTGGTACCACAATGCTGGGTTGTTGTGGTGTGTCTGCAAAGCCATTGTTATGTGGTTGTTAATGGGTTCTGAGCCGTTTGTAGCACAATTTCTTATAGAGTTGCTAGAAATCGAGGTTGCTAAGTAAAAGTGAATATATACCTAACCTAACCCCTTAGTATGGGAAATACCTTACAAAATATAGTTTTTCACTAAAAATATCTAAATATGATAAGATTTAGTAATATTTTACAATTTATGTCAGAGGAAATTGCAATAAAGGGTATTAAAGAAAGAAAAATAGTATCATTTTAATGATTAGAATGATATAAAGGTTTAGGGGCAGGTTTTTTTTTTTTTTTTTCGGAAGTAAGAAGGAATATTATGGAAGCCCGTCTCCACCAATGAATAAAAATGTAAAGAAAAGGGTAATTGCAAGTACATCTCGCAATTCAGACTTTGTTTTCAGAATTGTGATATAAACTCACATTTGTGAGTTATAAAGTGAGAATAGCGGCATATAAACTCACAATTGCGAGAAATAAAGTCAGAATTGTGTATTACAATGACTTTTTTTCAGAATTGAGTGATATAAACATTTGCGAGTTAAAAAGTAAGAATAGCGGGCTTTTTATCTCATAATTGTGTAATAAAGTCAGAATTCCGAGATAAAAACTCACAATTCAGACTTTTTTCAAAATTGCGTAATACAAACTTACAATTCTGACTATTTTTTTATAATTGCATAATATAAGCTTACTTAATACAAACTTACTTAAAATAAAGTGAGAATAGCGTGATATAAACTCACACTTGCAAGAAATATAAAGTCAAAATTGTGAGATAAAAACTCATAATTGCAAATGCAAGAATTCTAAATTGCGACTCCATTTCTTCATTTCAAGTTTATAGTTTAAATCTTATTTAGACTTTGTAACATTATAATAATAAAAAATATGGAAGCCTGTTTCCGCCACGGAATAAAAAATCCAAAAATGTGATCGTGACGTGATGTGTTCATATCTTTTCATTCTGACTTCATTTCTCAGAATTGCATGATACAAACTCACAATTATGAGACATGAAATCAGAATTTAACACAGTTAAAATAATAATAATAGTAATACATTTCTAAAATTCTAACAAATAAAAATAAACTTAATTCTAGAAATATTCTCTAAAATAAATCATAATGTCTGACACATTTTTCTTTCTCAGTTCTTTTTTTAATAAAACTAACTGCATTTTTACTGAAAAAAAGACTAAAATACTGCTTAACAAAATTTGTTTGTTTGCTTTAATCCCACTTTAGCGTTGTCATTTAGCATGTCTACATATCCATCTAATAGTTTATTATATATAATACATAACCTAACTTGCTTCTATTTTGAATTCATGTTTGGCCTTTTTGTGCTTTTTTTTGCAGATCTGTGTAACTGGAAGAACAAAGAAGGGAGTTTTATAGTTAACCTCAGTCATGCAGAAGGTAATATATGTGAATGCCATCATGCTTGATTTATTATTTTTTTCCCCAAAGTTCATTTCACCTTAAAGGGATAGTTCACCCAAAAATGAAATTTCTGTCATTAATTACTCACCCTCATGTCGTTCCAAACCCGTAAGACCTTCGTTCATCTTCAGAACAAAAATTAAGATCTTTTTAATGAAATCTGAGAGCTTTCTGACCCTGTGTCATGAAGCACTGATGTCACATGGACTATATTAAAGATGTCCTTACTACCCTTCTGGGTCTTGAATGTGTCAGTTGTGTTGCTGTCTATGCAAGGTCAGAAAGCTCTCAGATTTCAAAAATGTCTTAAAGGGTCATGAAACCCCCCTGTTTTAGCACTGGTTAGTTCTCATCACAGTTTTGAAAAATGCTGCATAAGTGGGCGTGGTGCACTTCGGGTTTAGACAGTTTCATTTCGCTCATATTGAGTTAACACAACGCGCTGTTGCACCTCTTTTAAGGCTTATTTTGCGGCGCTTATAATCCTTTTGATGAGTTGCGTCAAGGAGTTGTATTACACGCTATTACACTCACTCTATGAATGAATCGCGTTTGTGCCGAACTCTTACAAAGCAAACAAAAACAAACACTCTCCTTCGATCCATGAACGTTTCTCTCAGTTAATATATGCAATCTCACAGTAGCATATCAACACAGGCTGTCGTGAATAATTAGGCGAAGCGTCTTCTCATTGGATAAGAACACGCAGCCTCATAAATAATTATAAGACACCAACGCGTCATCGAAGTACTATGGTCCGTTGCCACGTCACAAACTGTGACGTCAGCACAATGTAGATTTTCATGTAGAAGATAATAATAGCGCAAAAAAGCTCAAAATTAACCAGTTTTCTCGAACAGTTAAAATTAATGGATGCTATCATTGTCATCTATGATGTGCAACACAAATATCTAAAATCTCAGAAAAAAATAGTCTGGGGTTTCATGAACCTTTAAACTGTTCTTAATTTTAATATTTAAGTAGCTTTTCTCAATTCCTGACCCTGGACCACAAAACCAGTCTTATGTTGCACGGGTATATTTGTCAAATTTATCGATTTTTCTTTTATGCCAAAAATCATTAGGATATTAAGTAAAGACCATGTTCCATGAAGATATTTGGTAAATTTCCCACCGTAAATATATCAAAAAGTAATTTTTGATTAGTAATATGCATCGCTAAGAACTTCATTTGGACAACTTTAAAGGCGATTTTCTCAGTGTTTGATTTTTTTGCACCCTCAGATTCCATATATTGAAATAGTTGTATCTCGACCAAATACTGTCCTTTTCTAACAAATCATACATCAGTGGAAAGTTTATTTATTCAGCTTTCAGATGATGTATAAATCTCACTTTTGAGAAATTTACACTTACGACTGGTTTTGTGGTCCAGGGTCACATATGTGGACACTAATCTTTATATTATCTTTCTGTCGAAGTAAAGCCATTAAAATATGATCAGATCTTCAGTGGGTTTTTTTTCACTTAGTGAGAATGTAAAGGGGGCGTGGCTGAGTGACACATCATCAGTTTGATTGATGATATTACTTATAGATCGTATTTCTCATTAACAAAATGTCACTGGATAGGAGCAGTTAAATGATGACCTCTGACCTTTTTGCTCTGCTCTCCCACCGCAGGCAGGGACGGCCCCGTCCTCCCGGGGTCCAAGTGCTCCTGGTTCCCCAGCCACCTCTATTGTGGTAAGTAAAACTAGCAGAAACCGTTCAGTTTCACAGATAACACATGCGTTGTGTTATCTACCATAGAGCACATGCTCGATATCCCAGTTCCTAGGAACCCCGTGAGGCATTTCAGAGGACAAGCGTTTCTTTCACGCCAAACTGAACACAGCCTCTTTTTTTTTGTGAACTCTCCAAAGGCACGAATGGACAATCAGGTCATTGGATATAAAGACTTGGCCGCCATTCCCAAAGACAAAGCCATTCTCGAGGTGGAACGGCCAGATCTGATGGTGTACGAGCCGCATTTCAATATCTCAGCGCTGGATCGTATAGGTCTCTCCAGAAGCAGAGAGGTTAGAAAAGACCGAGTGTCTCTTTAGATCAAGTCTTTGTTCTCATTGTACCATTGGGAAGCATTTGAGAAGCTTTATTGTACGTTTTACAACTTCCATTTAAAGTGGAATCAATATATGTGTTTTGGCAAACAGGAAGCTAAATGTAATGATGAGACGTAGCATTAATGTTATTAGTCAAGCTTTGTTATGCGTGTGAAATCATTTGTGTGTGTTAAAGTGATACAGAGCCATTGAATGTCAGGTGTTGAAGACGATGCATGTATGTGTGTGTTCTGTTTTCTCTCCTTGTCTCCTCCAGAGATCAATGTCACCTCATTCTATCTCGCCTCCTCCTTCTCCTGAGGTGAGACATCAAGCCTCTGTCGATCAGGACAGACACTAGTCACTGATCACTAGCTTTAACTACCACATTTATCTTCCAGTTTGATTGTTTTACGGAGCCACTCAATTAATGAAGGACGCTCTCTCTGGAAATGACTTTCAATTTTAGAATTACATTTCTATGCTTGCCAAAGCAAATATGGCACAATGTCTTTGTTTATATGTAATAATAAATTAATGTAGTATTAATGTAATAATGTTAATAATAATGTAAATAGCACAGCAGTTTTTACAATACAGATTGTGTTAAAGCAGCTTTACAGTATTAAACAGAAAAATAGTGTGTTGATAATCCAAGAGGACAATAGTAATGTTAATAATAATGTTAATAATTACATTAATAATTTAATATTTGAATTTTAATATCATGTTTTTATTGGTTATTTATTGGTCATAATGTGAAAATAATTAGCACCATATAGAAATGTAATGATTTTATTTTTATTCATCATAATTATTACTATTCATTATGTAGTATTCTATTTTTTTAAACTGAATATTAATTATTACTATTAATTAAAAAAAATCTAAATTACAAAATTAATTGTAGTATCTCCACTGATTAATATTATTAATTTGAACTTATTATAATAATGTAAATACAAATGTGTACTTAATATAATAATGTACTTTTTTAATATGTAGTAATACTAATTGTAATACTGAATATGAATTAATAATATTACTTATTAAAACGTAATAAATATGATTTATTTTAATTCATTATAATAATTATAATATTCTATTTTATTGTAGTATTCTAAGTTTTAATATTGAATATTAATTAATACTATTAATCATTAGCATTATTTATCATTATTCAATTTTAGTCCTTCCAGTGATTATT
Organism: Labeo catla; assembly: GCA_012976165.1. Lineage (NCBI taxonomy): Eukaryota > Metazoa > Chordata > Actinopteri > Cypriniformes > Cyprinidae > Labeo > Labeo catla. The sequence continues at coordinate 1,174,508 of VONZ01000109.1, read as the reverse complement.
ATTAGTAATTTGTATGTATTAATTATTAAAACTTTTAATTATAATAATGTAGTTTTTTTTTTTAGATTTTGTTGTTATACTGAATATGAATGAATAATATTACTTATTAAAATGTAATAAATGTTTTATGTTATTTATTATTTATTTATGTTATTTATGTTTTATTATGTTTTGTATTGTTATTTTATATTATTTTATATTTCTTCATTATAACTATTACTATTAATTATAATATTGTGTTGTAGTATTTAGTTTTTTATATTGAATATGAATTAATACTATTATTCATTAATATTATTTATCAAAATAAAAGTCTCTATTGTAGTCTCTCCACTAGTTATTATTATTAATTTACACTTATTATGTATTAATACTGATAATTATAATAATGTAGTTTTTTATGTTGTTTTAATACTGAGTTTAAATATTACTAATATAATATGACTTATTAAAATGTAATTTAATTAATTTGTCACACTATTGCATCACAGACATTTAAAATTTTAAAACATTGTTCAAAAAAATCATTATTTAGCAATGCTAATTACATGAATGTAATATTAATGTTAATAATAACATTAATAATGTAATATTTAATTTAGTATTTGAATTTTAATGTAATCTTTTTATTGGTTATCTTTCACAATATGAACATAATTAGCAGCATATTGTTATCATACAGAATTTTAATATGATTTTATTTTTATTCATTATAAATATTACTATTAATTATTAATTATGAAATTCTATTGTTTTTTTTTAATTGAATGTGAATTAATACTTTTATTCATGAATATTATTTATCAAAATAATTAAATTGTAGTCTCTCCACTGATTATTATTGACTGAATATGAATTAATAACTTATTAAAATGTAATAAATGTGATTTTATTTTTATTCATTATAATAATTACTATTAAATATAATATTTTATTGTAGTATTCTATTTTTTATTGAACATGAATTAATACTATTAATCATTAACATTATTTATAATAATAATTAAATTGTTGTCTCTCCACCTATTAGTATTACTCATCTGTACTTATTATTAATGCTGTTAATTATAATAATGTAGTTTTGTAATATTGTTGTAATATTAAATATGAAATAATAATATTACTTATTAAAATGTAATTTAATTACTTTACTTTCATTTTTTTAACTTACATTATTGCATCACACATATAAACACTGAAAAATCATTATTTAGCAAATCTCAAGGGGAATACCCACTTAAGTTATTATACATTAAATATTACATTTTACTTATTAGTGTTTAATTTAAAACATGTTCTGTTGAATTTTAATATCGGCAATAACATAACAAATTATTAGTGGCATATCGTTATTAGACAGAATTTTAATATCATGAATTTTAACCTGATTTATTTTTTATTCATTCTAATATTATACTTTTTATTAATTAGAATTTAATTCATTATACTATTATATTGTAGTACTGAAATGTATTTAAATATTGAATCTGAATCTGAATTAATACTATTATTCATTAACATTAATATAATCATATTATTAAATATTATTAACTATAATCATTTTATATAATATCATAATCTATAATGTAGAATTCTAACATTGTTGTAATACTGAATGTTAATATAATAATTGAATGTCTTAAATTCATATTATTATATGTAGCAGTTATATAAACATTCATCAATAAATCAGTAAATCTCAAAAGGAATATCCATTTATTATCCACATTATATTTCATTTTAGTTTGAAAAAATACTGTTTAATTTTAATATTGAACCCTTATTGGTTATTGGCAATAATATGAAAATAATAAGCCTCTTTAAACGAATAAGCGAATTTTAACATTATTTAATTTTTAATTATTACTATCTATTTTAATATTATATTGTAGATTTCAAGTATTTTTAAACATGATTATGAATTTGGATTAATACTATTACAACATATCTGTATCAGCCAGAACTGTAATATCATACATTCCTAATTAACAAAATTTAAGCTGAATATGTATCGTATTTGACAGTGTTTGCAGTGTCATATTATTAATGCAGGCAGTGAAATATGATGGTGCTTAAGTTATGCCCACTCTTATGATCAGGATTTAAACATCAAGTCATCATAAGCAAGTGCTTCATTAATTAGCATTGCAGAATAATAGAGAGCTTATGCAGTTCCCCTGTTTCTTCAGATATTTGCCTCAAAAGAGTCAAAGGAGTGGTCAGAGCAGGGCTCTCCAGGAGGCTCCAACATGGGCTCCACGGTGCAGCTCCGCAAAATCAGCCCTGCCTCTAAAGGGCCAATGCAGCACTTCCACAGGCCAGGTACTTCATAGTACAATGACATGTTTCATAATCATTCAAATGTGTATGTTTTCTAACTGTACATGCATTTACGTTTCAGACAGTGGCACAAACATCTATAAGAAGCCGCCAATTTACAAACACGGTATTTGTTATTTTATTATTTAATGTAAATATCTTTACCTCACTTTAATGTAGGATTATTGTTGTACTGAAAGATGAACTGGTCACATTATGCTGGTGATGTTTTGATGTTTATCTCGTCCCTGTCCTCAGAAAGACAGACGGGAACGTCTCAGAGTAAACATGATGTCATCATTGAGTCCTCCAAGTTCCCAGCAGCCCAACCGCCTGATCCCAACCTGCCTTCAAAGATAGAGACAGAGTACTGGCCCTGTCCACCCTCTCTAGCCACTATGGGTAAATGCTCACCAGATTCATATTTCTGACACATCGGACAGTAGCTCCTCCCACACTGACATATGATTGGTCCAAACTCCTACTCCACATATGTGCATATTGAAGATGACATCACTGAAATGTGTCAGTCTAATACTAGTGCAGCTTTAGAGTTACAGAAATGGCAGAAATGATTAGTCTTCATTTCTCATGATCAACTTTTTAGCATATATGTGTTTAATATAGTCTTATTAATATCACTATATAATATTATTATTTTTATTAATGATAATATAATGGTTTAGTACTTTAATATTATTGTTATATTAAATGTAAATATGAATTAATACTATTCATTAATAATTTTATATTAAAGTATTAGTATTGTAATATTGTAATTTTACATATATAAATAAACATTAATTAATACTATTTAATTACTGCTATTAATAATAATTATTATTAACATTATTGATCAGAAGAATTAACATTTAGTATTTCTTCATGGATTAATATTATTATTATTTAATTGTAATTAATAATATTATGTGTATTATATTCTGATTATTATTGTAATATTATTGTAATATAGATTATTGTAATATTAATATTAGGTTTTCTCCACTGATTCATTTAATTTTTATTACTTTTTTATTACACAATATAACATTATATATTATATTATAGTATTTTAAATATATTTAAAATCTTTAAATATAAATACTAATATTAATTACTATTACTGATTAATTACTGCTGTTAATAAATATTATTATTCATATTACTATTAACATTATTAAATGTAAGATTTATAATTTAGTCTTTCTTCATTAATAAATATTATTATTTTTAATTACAATTAATAATGTTATTTGTATTATATTGTAATTCTGATTATTATTAAAATATTTTATTATAGATTATTTTAATATTAAATATGCTGATTATTAGCATTAATTATGAGTTTTCTCCACTGATTAATTTAATTCACTGATTTATTTTTATTTTTATTGCTATTTTATTATACAATTTTGTATTGTATTGTTGTAGCTGAAAATATTGTAATATAAAATATAAATATTTAAATATAAATATTAATTAAATTATGAATTAATAATATTATTCAAATAATATTATTAATATAATAATAATAATAATTAAATTAAATATCAATTAATTAAATATGCATATTAATATTGTAATACTAAATATTATTTACAAAAGTGTCAAAGAACATTTATATATATCATTATATCATTAAATATATCATTTCTATTTTAATTTATTTTAATACATTGTAATACTAAATATGAATATATAATATAAGAAAATATAAATATAAACATTAATTAATACTAATTAATTAATTACTATTATATAATAGTATAAATAATAATAATTATTATTATTAACATTATTAATTATAAGAATTAATATTTAGTCTTTCTTTGTAGATTAATATTATTATTTTTAATTGTTATTAATAATATTATGTGTATTATAGTGTGGTATTCTGATTGTTATGGTAATAGTTTATTATAGATTACTGTCATATTAAACATGAATATTAATTAATACTATTAATTATTAGAATTAATTATAATAAGTTAAATTTATTTTTTCCGCTGATTAATTATTTAATTTTTATACATTTTGTATAATATAATATAATATAACATAATATTTTAATATGTTGTAATACTAAATATGGATATTAATTAACATTATTATTATATTTATTATTAGCATCATTACATATATTATAATTAACATTATATTTTGTAGTATTGTTGTAATATTAAAAATGAATATACTACTTATATATTAATGTTAACTTTATGATGTGATCATAAAAGTTTTGGTTCAAAGAAATGCTCTATAAAAAGAGTGTGAATTGATTAAGGAAGCATCATCTTGAAAATATACACAACTCCTGTGAACTCCTGACAGAGATCGAGTGGAGGAAGAAGGCAGCCGAGCAGGGCAAACCAATCGAGGACGATGAGTTTGAGGACCTGACAGAAGATGCAAAGAGACTCCAGGAACAGGAGCTTCAGAAGGTGAAAGCAGGACTCACTGCCCCACATCAATACATCAGTACTGTTGAGATGAATATCCCTCACTGTCTGGAGTTTGTCTACATCAATCAGACGCTGGGCTGAGAATATTTTCTCTAAGTCTGGATGATTAAGTGTTTTGTTTAAAGGGAGTGCTGGAAGGATACGCACGCACAACACGAGGCCAGCGCTTAATGGAGCGCGCTAATCATGACTGGGCCGTTTGTTTTTCAGATACAGTCCAACTTGGGCAAATTGATCCTAAAGGAGGAAATTGAGAAATCAGTGCTCATCCGCAGAAAAACACGTTCCCTGCCGGACGGGACAAACATACATTTGGGTATGTCATGTCTGTTTTAGTCTTAGCGCACTTACAGCAACATACAGTAGGTGCTTTGCTTCATCTATTGAAATTTTTAGATTTGAGTTTACACTCTTAAAAATAAAGATTCTTAATTGCCATCTGTGGTTCCATGAACCTTCAACATCTCTTCATTGCAAAGAGCCTCTTCAGATGTTCTTTACACTAAGGAGGAGGTTTTTTCTGTTAACAGAAAGGTTTGGGAAATCACTGTAAAATATCCTTTGTTTTTTATATGCGCTGCATTTTGCTGATCTGTCTTTATGCATGACAGTGAATTTATCTCATGCATCTCATGCATATTGCTCCTACCAGCAAATCACTGAGGACACCCAGTGTTCAAATGATGAACTGCATTTGTGTGAATAAAAAGTCTATTGAGGAATGAATATTGTGCTTATAATGAAATGTTTCATTCATATTCATTGCAGGATCAACAGCCAGTGCTACTAAATCCGCCTCTTTACCTCCCTGCAGTCGAACAGGCCTCACAAGGGTAATTTATCTTTGAATTTATCTTCAATTTTCATCATAATATAAGTTTGCCTATGATGTTGATCTTGTTTTTTTTTTGCATTTAACATGTAAAATTAATAAATACTCTAATGTTATTCAAATATCACATGTGAGTACTAATACTAATTGTAATTATTATTAACCTTAATTATTAATTGTTAATAATGAAGTACAGTCTTTATATATAATATTATATAATATTAATTATCAACATTAATTTATTAATTAAACTAGTCTTTTTTTTCTGACTAATGTAATACATTTTTATTTGTAGTTTGCATTTAAAATTAATAAATACTCTAATATTATTATAATATTACATGTGAATACTACTATTATTACTACTACTACTACTAATTATTATTTTAATATTACATTATTAATTGTTAATAATGTCTTAATATATAATATTATTTATTAACATTAATTTAATAATTAAACACGTCTTATTTTTTTACTAATGCAATACATTTTTATTTGTAGCTTGCCTATAATGTTGATCTTTTTTGCATGTAACATTCATAAATACTGTAATATAATATTAAATGTTAAATGTAATTATTATTATATCATTATTTTAATATTACATTATTATTTGTTAATAATGAAATTGTATATATTATTAATTATTAACATTAATTTTATAATTAAACTGTAGTCTTTTTTTCTTACTGATGTAATCCATTTTTATTTGTAATATTATTTAATATTAATTATTGTCATTATTCAATGCAATAATTAAGATGTAGTGTTTGTTTAGTAATGAATATACATTGTTGTTATTATTATTATTATTATTATTATTATATTACATTAGTAATTGTTAATAATGAAATTGTCTTTATATATAATATTACTTATTAACATTAATTTAATAATTAAACTAATCTTTTCTGACTAATGTAATTCATTTTATTTATAATATTATTATTTAATATGAATTATTGTTGTTATTAATTGCAATAATTAAGATGTAGTCTTTGTTTAGTAATGAATATACATTTATTATTATTATTATATTGCAATATTAATTGTTAATAATGAAATTGTCATATATATATATATATATATATATATATATTATTATTATTATTATTATTAACACTCATTTAACAATTAAACTAGTCTTTTCTGACTAATGTAATACCATTTTTATTTGTAATACTATTATTTACATTTATTAGTAATTATTATCATTATTAATTGTAAGAAATACATTTATATTTTTTACGGATTAATATTATTTCCTATATTTAATATGAAAATTAATCATATTAATTATTAACATTATTCATTGCAATAATTAAAATGTAGTCTCTGTTTACTAATTAATATACTATTAATTAAAATATTACATTATTAATTGTTAATAATGAAGTAGTCTTTATATATAATATTAAATAACATTAATTAATTAACAAACCGTAGTCTTTTCTGACTAATGTAGTACATTTTTATTTGTATTATTTAATATTAATTATCATCATTATTAACTGTAAGAATTACATTTTATTTTTTCTTTACTAAATAATATTATTTGCTATATTTAATGTGAAAATTAATAATAATATTAATTATTAATATTATCCATTACAATAATTACAATGTAGTCTTTGTTTACTAATTAATATATGAATTATTATATTAGATTATTAATTGTTAATAATGAAAAAGTCTTTATATAGAATATTAATACTAATACTAGTATAATACTAATATAATGTTTATTTGTAATGTTAAATACGACTATTAAGTCATAATATTAATTATTAACAATATTAATTGTAATAATAAACATGGAGCCTACTGATTATCATACATTTTCATTTGTAATATTTAAACTTAAACTTATTTATTTGCCTCTAAGAGTGTGTGTAAATGTGAATATGTGAATACTTAATGTGGGTTTGCTTCCATATTCAGTACAGTTGGGATGGTAGAAATATTGACATGTCACCTGATGTTTAAGATGTTCCTGTGGCTCTTTTGAGTGTCTGATGAGTGAAATTGTTTCTCATGTAGCTGCAGTCCGCAGACTTCACCTCTACAGACAATGGAAAAGCAAAAACAGGTATGGTCAGCGTTTTTACTATACATAAGCACAGTATATTAACATTCCCATGATTCATACAAATGTTCCTGTTGTCAGCGTAACTGCATAACATAACATCCTTTGAGTGAGAATTTGAATTAAATCAACAATGAATATGAATATGAGAAATGATTTAATTTAATGACTTGTAATGTCACTGTATTTTTCTGAATATTTCTATTAATCTTTCTTGTTTCTGTGTTCCTCAGGTGTCCAGGTAAGATGTCTTTGCTTATTCGATTTCCACAAGCATGGCTATTGGGTTTTCTAATATGCCAGCAGCAGCTAATAGGCTCTGACATGGAAACCACATCCTTTTCCGGCTACTAATGTATCTTTACCCTGACATTAGCCTACACTCCTTTTTCATGGCTTCTGACTCATTTGATCTCCACACACTGTTTGCAAACTTAATAATGAGTCAAATGAGGCTAATTCATTGGAATGTACCTGTCTCATATTGATCTCCTTTGTCCCGGGGGGCATTTTTTCGGGGCTGGGGTGGCGTCTTCATAGAATGGCGATTCACAGAGTGGGAGAATGGACAGAGGAAGCTCTCTTCCTAGTATTCTGGAACAGAAGGTGAGGCAGATCTTACGAGACCCTCCAAAGTTTTCATGCTCTGGTGCTCTATTCTAACATCATGCCATGCATTCACTCACATCCATGTTGCTTCTAAGCATTGCATCCATCGAATGCAGAATTCAGTACGGCAGCGTCGCTGAAGACGATATTGAAGTGAAAACTTTGGAGGTTGTTTGTGTGGTGAACATTCTCCCTTGAGCGAGCCGTTAATGTCTGTCGGCCTGTTTTCTGTGTCCAGTGAATCAAAAACACATATGATATATATATATAATGTTACCAAAATGTGATCAAATCTCATCTCCCTTCAGATATATCCATATGAAATGCTGATTGTGACCCACAGAGGGCGCAGTAAGCTTCCTCCAGGTGTTGACAGGACCAGATTAGAGGTAAGGCACAAAATCTTAAGTCTTTGAGTTTCTTTGCCACTATATGCTCATAAGAATTAGCATAAATAATGATTCATATTATTGTTTTATTAATAAAATATGAATAATAAATTATTATTCAATTATTGGTATTGTTACATTTAAAAAATAATTATAAATAGAACATGTTTTGAAATTTATTTATTTATTTGTGGTAGGAGCATTTGAGAAACATAATAATAATAATAATAATTGTAATTATTATTATTATTATTATTATTGAATGTAGTAACTGAATAATAAAATATGAATAATAAATCATTGTTGAAATATTGTTATTATTACACTGTATAATAATAATTTGAAAATAATAATAATAATAATAATATGTTATTGGATATTGTAACTAAACATGTAATAAGTATTTATTTATTTATTTGTGATTGCATGTTTGAGACAAAATAGTAATAAAATTTACTAAAATATGTATTTATTTTATGAAAATGTATAAATATTTAATACATTTTCATATTTCTTCTATTCATTTTCAAGTAGTTCATTATTATTATGTTTTTCCAACACTCCTACCACAAATACATAAATAAAATGTAATACAAACACTTTTATGAATTGAAATATTCTAATATTTTTTATTATTGTTATTATTATTATTGATATAGTAACTGAACATATTCAAAATATTATTAATTTATTTATTATGTTTGAGGGAACATAATAACTAACATTGATTAAAAATATATATTTATTTTATGAACAAAAAGAAATATGAAAATAAATATTTCTTAATATTTGTAACATTTTCAGTTTATTATTATTATTATTATATAGTAACTGAATAAACAGTTGTGTTTGTTTATTTGTTTGTGATTGTGTTTGAGAGATAATAATAATAATAATAATAATATAAAAAACTTATTTAATTTATGAAAATGTATAAATATTGAATACATTTTCATATAAATTTTTTGAATTAAAGAAATATGAAAATATCTAAATATGTCTTAATAATTTTTAACATTTCATTGTTATTTTGTTTTCCAACACTCCTACCACAAATACATAAATACATTTTAATAAAGCAATTTTTATGAATTTTAATATTTTCAAATAATTCATTATTATTCTTATTATTACATTTTAAATAAATAAATATTGAATCAATTTTAATATTTATTTTTTAATAAAATAAATACAAAAATAAGTAAATTATTTCTTTTTTTCACATTTTTTAAATAGTTCATTATTGTTTACTACATTTTTAATAATTAATTAATTAATTAATGTAATAAACTAAATATTTTATTTTAATATTTTCATGTTTAAATATTTTGTTGACATCATGATGCCATACACAATACCATTCTTAAATATTATAAATAATATTGTAACATAATTAAACATTGACTGCAACACTTGCAGACGTTAAAGATGTTTTCCCCGTTCCTTATAGGATTTTGTCTCTGAGCGCGCATATAAACTGACCGTTTGTTTTAATTTTGTTCGTAAAGCGGCATCTGTCTCCAGAGGAATTCCAGAGCTTATTCGGAATGTCTATCACAGAATTCGATCGTCTGTCACTATGGAAACGGAACGACCTGAAGAAGAAAGTGTCCCTTTTCTAACATTTGGACAATTGGACTTGGACACTGAAGCCATCGCCCTCCAGAGACGCCAGTAATATCCACTCTAATCTAATACGGATGCTATGCAGACATTTCAAGATAAGCAAGGAAGACGACGCCACATTACCAGATGTTATTTCACCCGGTCTCTGTTCGTCTCTGGTGTACATAATAAAGACAGGACAAAGATTCACACATCCCTACAGTCACTCCATATCAGAAAAAAATTATTACGGATTATAAGTAATGGAATATCAATTTCATAAACCGCTTCTTTACGCCTTACATCTATTTCAAAATTCTTAAAGTGCCCAGAGATGTTTATAATAATAGGCCTATATATTTACACAAAGTTTTAATCGTAAACCATCACTTTTTTTAACTGAGTTCCCTAATATTACACTAGAACTTAATTTATTGTATCCCAAACATGTATGGCACTGTACATATCTCATGTTGTTTTGATTTATTCTTGGTGTTGATATGTAAAAGTTCAGCTTTAACAATCACCAGATGAACATTTCTAACATACACCAAAATGAACATCTAGCAAATGTTCATCAAAGATCATTTTAAAAAAATGCATGGACACTAAGTCTACATAATTTATTCAGTTTTACAGATAAAAGCACTGCGACGTATGACTTCTATTCGTGCTAATAGCAACAGTGTTATATTGTGGACTAATATGAAATATCTAAGCTCAGGCTTTGCTGGAAAGCTCTGGCTTTCGGTTCTCACACACTGTTGGTGCTTTATACAGTAGGTTGTAATTACTGAACAACACTAGAAGATCTTTGTTCCACACAAAGCCACTCTTTTTCTTGGATTTCGAATGTCTGTTGTCGATGCATACATGTGTTTTTACTGCCTTTAGTAGCTGGTCTCCATTGCGGTGTCTTTTGAAACAGCATAGGTGTTATCGAATCATGCTTTGCACGCTTACAATGGAGACTGTCCAACGATTACGTGTCTGTTCATAGTTCTGTGTTTCATCACCGTTTTTATGTAACATGGTGTAATGTTGAAAAAAAATAAAAGCTTCATGTTAGAATTTGTGTCAAGCAAACATTTGTTAGTAAATTCACTGAAAAAAAAAGTTACATTAATATAATATAATAGAACACAGATTTTTTAAATGCTCAATAAGGCTGCCTTTATTTGATCAAAAATACATTAAAAATGGTAATAATGTGAAATATTATTACAATTTAACATAAATGTTTTCTATCAGAATATATTTTAAAATGTAATTTATTTCTGCGATGCAAAGCTGAATTTTCAGCATCATTACTCCAGTGTCACACGACCCTTCAGAAATCATTCTAATATGCTCATTTATTTTTCAAGAAACTTTTTTTTTATTATTATCAATGTTAGAAATAGTTGTCCTGCGTAATATTTTTGTGGAAACTGTAATACATTTTTTATTTGATGAATAAAAATGTTCAAAAGAAAAGCGTTTAGTTTAAATAGTAATGTTTTGTAACATTATAAACGTCTTTACTGTCATTTTTGATCAATTCAATGCATCCTTGCTGAATAAAAGTCAAGTAAAAAATAAAAAATAGTACGTTGGTACGTTTACACAGTACATTGTTACTTTTCAAGCTTTATTTTTTACATGTATTATATTTTATATTATAACATACATTTATTATAATTTTGTATTTTTTTTAATATTTGTATTATTTTATACGTTTATTTTTAAGTTTATTAATTGTACATTTACATGTTTCAGTAATAAAATAACTATCATATACACTGAAAACCATGTAAATGTATTTTTTATTCATTATTTTACGTTTATTTGTATTATTTAACTATTAATTATACATGTACGTTTCAATAATAAAATAACTATCATATACACTGAAAACCATGTAAATGTAAGCAATTACAATAATTTACATGTATTATATTTTGTTATAACATACACTTTAATAATATTTTTTTTGTATTTTTTAAATATTTTATTCATTATTTTGTTTATTTTTATTCAACTTTATTAATTTACATGTTTCAATGATAAAATAACTTTATCATATACACTGAAAACCATGTAAATGTAAGCAATTACAATAATTTACATGTATTATATTTTATATTATAACGTACATTTTAATATAATTTTGTATTTTTGTTTTATTTTTATACATAATTTTACGTTTATACTTTACCGTTTAAATGGTCTTTGATGTTGTAGCATCATTAAAATAATGACCATTTAGTGCCAAAAAAGAAAACTTTCAGTGTGTGCCAAGTATTCGCCTATTTTAATCAAGAAATGGGGGCTTTACACTATTAATAACAAAGTTTAAACTATTCATTCCATTTATCGATTTTTCTAAACCTAATTACCTTCTTATTTAGAAAATAACAGGCACTGGTAGCTTTAGAAAAAGTGTTTTCCTTTGTGATTCATTTCCCGTCTTGTCAAATTGTGTATGTTTTTCACTAAACACAAGGTGTCAGTAGAGTTCAATACTATCATAGACCCATAACTGTGAGAAGAGTCTATTCTGAGACTTTGTCACCCATTATATAGTTATAGAAATAGTTTTTAAACATATATTCACCTTATTTTTCCCGTAAGAGCGGGCGCGGCAATTTGTAATTTGAACGTGTCCAGCTTCCGGTGTCATTGGCGTCCAGCCATGTTTAGCTGTACAAAACTGCTCGTTTTGCGGCTTGATATTGCAAACTGGTGTGTTTTACCGTATTGTTATTTTAATGTATTATCTTAATTATGAACACAGTGGTTTGTAGTGCAAACAGTCTTACCGTTTACTGTACTTTGTTATTCTTCTGGTTATTTCCCGATAGCGGCTAATGAACCGGAAGTTTCGTCCATAGGCTTACTTCGCCTTGAGGAATAAGGTGGAGAAAACAGCTCGTTTTGCTGCTTGATATTGTAAACTGGTGTGTCTTACCATATTATTTTAATGTATTATCGTAATTATGAACACACTGGTTTTACCGTTTACTGCACTTTATTATTCTTGTCCTTATTTTCCTACAGGCTAATAAACCGGAAGTCGTGCACATTCACAGAAAACGCCTTCCTTCTGTATTGAGGTGGATAGGGCTAAAAAAAATGCCTAAAAAGTGTTTTGTGCAGTAGAGGTGAGAAGGTAAGAAAACACACACACACAAGTGATGTCCAGTGTTGAAAACAGTTGAATTCTACCACACTTTTTGAAGTTTACTTCTACTTACTATGTCGTTAGCGACTCTCCTGAGCTCCTGCACCCACCTCAGGAAACGACCTGTCTATAATGTCGAGCTGAATTGGATTTGCAGGAGCGCTGCAGCGGATCTCCATTGTGTGATTAGAGAGGCAAACCCTCAGGTGGCCTATCAGGTCATTAGACTTTGCTGCCATGCCTTTCACTTTCTGGAGGTCTAAATGGGCTTCTGGCTGTTTTACTCCCACAATAGAGTGACTGGAGACGGGTCACATGACCACCTATGAGTCAGATCAAGACAAAGGATCGCCACAGGGAAGCCAAGTGCTCTGAAAAAAGCACCACCTTCTGTATAGCCGGTTCCGAGCCAGCCTGGTCCAGAAGCGAGTCCGTTTTACCCAGTGCTCCATTGTGCTTATCTTTAACATGGCACACACGGCTTAGAATGCGGGAGGCATTTCATGTCTTAGCAGCACGTTAATGAGTGTGGGTTTTGGAAATGAATGACAATTAATGAAACCTTGCGCTTATGGGTGCAGATGCACGTCATCCTTGGCAAAGATATGAGAAGTAAAACCTAGCCTACTATTTTTTATAAAGCAGCATAAATTCAAACTGTACGACTTTGAAGTTTTGGCCCTTTCTCTTTGATCTCATTTCAATAAGTGCATGGCTTGACTTAGTGTGTAATTCACGTAATGTTCATTATATTGCAACAACGTCACTTATTATAAGGTGGCATATTAGAATACAACACGTTTAATAAATTAATAGAAATTTGTCATAAACATGTCACTTACTACATACTAGGAATTAATTTAAATTAGCCTACAATAGACAGACACAAAAAGTAAACTTAATTAAAATAAAAGAATAAAAAATAAATTGAAACAATGTGGCATAAATGTGTCACATAATACATACTGTGAATTTGAAATAAAATGAAATGAAATTAGCCTACGGTAGTCCAGTAGACACAAAAATGAATGAAAACATCATTTAATTTAATTAAATAACAGTATAATAAATTAAATATAATTTTATCATTTCATTATATAATTAATAAATTACATAATGTGACATAAAGGTGTCATATAATTCATGCTGTAAAAGTTAAATTAAATTACATTAAATTAGCGTACAGTAGTCAAGTGGGCACAAAAATATAAATTGAATTTAAATAAAAATAATAAATAAATAAATGATGTGGCATAATCATGTCACTTAATATACTGTGATTTTTAAAAAGAATTAAAATAAATTAGCATATAGTATTTAAGTAGATATAAAATGTAAATTTAATTTAAATAAAAATAATATGAAAATAAAATAAGTACTCAAAAATGTACATTTATTTTAATTCAAGTAACGTTCATTTGATTACAGCCATGTCACTTATTATAATGTGGCATATTAAAATAAAACACACATTTAATAAATTAATATAAATGTGCCATGCAGTGAATAATACATGCAGTGAATTTTAAATTAAATTACATTAAATTAGCCTACGGTAGACAAGCAGACACAAAAAATTATAATTAAATTAAAATAAAATTATTAGAAATAAATTAAAATACACATGGAATTAATAAAATGTGTCATAAATGTGTTGTATAATACATGCTGTGAATTTTAAATTAAATTAAATTACATAAAAGTCCAGTAGACACACAAATTAATGAAAACATAATTTCATTAAAATAAAATGTATTAAAATACACGTATAATTAATATAATGTGCCATGAATGTCATATAATACATGCTGTGAATTTTAAATTAAATTAGCCCACAGTAGTCCAGCAGGCACAAAAATTAATGAAAACATTATTTCATTTAAATTAAAATTATTTAAATAAAATAAATTAAAATGCACATGTAATAAATAAATATAATGTCTCTTAAATGTGTCACATAATACATATGAATTTTAAACTAAAGTACATAAAATTAGCCTACAGTAGTCATAGACACAAAAATGTACATTTAATTTAAATTAAAATAAAATAATTAAAATAAAATTAAAATGCATTAAATTCAAGTACTCAAAAACATACATTTATTTAAAAATAAAATAAAATACACATGTAAAAAAAGTATATAACGTGTCATAAATGTGTCATACAATACATGCTGTGAATTTTAAATGAAATTACTTTAAATTAGCCTGCAATAGTAAAGTAGACACAAAAATATAAATTTAATTTTGAGTTGTTGACATGCATTATGTACTCAAAAATGTACATTTATTTTAATTTAAAATAAAATTGTTAAATTAAAATAAATCAAAATACACATGTAATAAATGAATATAATGTGTCATAAATGTGTCATATAATACATGCTGTGAATTTTAAATTAAATTACATTAAATTAGCCCACAGTAGTCCAGTAGACACAAAAATTAATGAAAACATAATGTAATTTAAGTTAAAATTATTGAAATAAAATAAATGAAAATACACATGTAATAAATTAATATAATGTCTCTTAAATGTCACATAATACATATGAACTTTAAACTAAAGTACAATAAATTAGCCTACAGTAGTCAAGTAGACACAAAAATATGCATTTAAATTAAATTAAAATTAAATTAAATAATGTGACATAATCATGTTACATGATATGTAATTTTTAAACTAAATTAAAATACATTAGCCTACAGTACTCAAGTAGACACAAAAATGTCAAGTTAAGTTAGATTATAAAAAAAAATAAAAATAAAACATTAAATTCAAGTATTTAAAAATGTGCATTTATTTAAAAATGAAAGTATTAAATTAAATAAAATACACATGTAATAAATTAATAGAATGTGTCATAAATGTGTCATATAATACATGCTGGGAATTGTAAATGAAATTACATTAAATTAGCCTACAATAATAGACACAAAAAAATGTAATTTTGAATTATTGAAATGCATTGAATTCAAGTACTCAAAAATATACATTTTATTTTAATTTAAAATACAACAAATTAAAATACACTTTAAAACTAAATAAAAAATGAATTTGCCTACAGTAGTCAAGTAGACATAAAATGTTAATTTATTTTAAATGAAAATAAATTATTAAAATAAAAATAAAATAAATAAAATTCAAGTGCTCAAAAATGTATATTTATTTTAATTTAAATGCAGTTTACAGCTTTGTGTTGCTTTATTCATTCTGCTCACGTTTCACTTATATGTTGAAACACTGTTGAAATATCATCATCATCAAATCGTCTCATTTTTTATTTCCTGTGATACTGAACTTGATGATGGAGCAAAAACAGATAAGTCTTATATCTTATCTCGGCTTGCTAGCTTTTGAATGTCGCAAAGCATTAATGCACCAAAACCACATAAATTTTGTCTTCCTATGTGATATTAAGGTTAAGTAAAGTTCATAGTGTCTTTATCCTCCAGAAGGGGGATATGGGGGAAATGCAGATGGTAGAAGCCGTCACTTCAGTGAAGTTATGCTGGAGAAACCAGGGCAGATGGCAAACCCTCAAGTGAGAAGTTTTAATTCAGAGCTTACATTTCAGTACACAAGTGTAAGTGTGCAGAAGGCCTTGAGCAGCACTCAAAAAAGTTGTGTGATGATTCTGAGCAGCAGACTTGCACTATTTCCTTAGTGCTAAATGATGCATCTTGCAGGTTCATCACACCTCCATTAGATGTTTGTGTGGTGTGGTTCATCAGAGCCTCTGTGATGCAGCTGTGATGTTTCATCTGCATGCTCTGCACAGCTGGGAAAACAGTAGTTTACTTGCGTGCAGAGGCTCTATACTTATTAGCATTTATCATTTACCATGTCCAACTTTCCTCAGAAAAAAGTAGGAAGTAGAGCTACCTAATAGGTCCCAGTATCAGTTTGATTCCTAAGCTCTCAAAATGATTCATTTCCTTTTGATTCCAATTTATTTGGGTAGGCCTATATTTCCATTATAATGTCCGTTTTGCTTTCATATGAAATGAAGTCTCTCACTGCTAATGCTGTACAGGGCAGTGTTTGGTTGTTTAATTAGAGAAAAATGTATCAGGAATCAAGCTAATTTACTTTAAAAATGGATCTTAAGAGTCATTTGTTTCTGAAATCGGGCTACACTGGTTGCGCTGAATGTCATTGATTCAATAAAAAGATCCGGTTCATAAGTCATTGTTTGAGTCATGAGTTCATAAGTCGCTTGTTTTTGAAATGTGGGTCAGTCTGGTCGCGTCCTATGTTTCTTAATTCGTTAAATAGAACTGGTTCATAAGATTCATTTGTTTTGAGGAATCAGACTGCACCAATCACATTGAATGCTATTGATTCACTAAAAAGAACCGGAGCATAAGAGTCATTTGTTTCTGAAACGCATGTTAGTGTAGTCGCGTTGTACGTTCGTTCGTTATTCATTAAATAGAACTGGTTCATAAGATTCATTTGTTTTGAGGAATCAGACTGCACCAATCACATTGAATGCTACTGATTCACTGAAAAGAACCGGATCATAAGAGTCATTTGTTTCTGAAATGCATGCTAGTCTAGTTGCGTTGTACGTTCGTTATTCATTTTTGTTTTTAGGAATCAGACCGCACCTATAATGTTGAATGCTATTGATTCACTGAAAAGAACCGGATCATAAGAGTCATTTGTTTCTGAAATGCATGTTAGTCTAGTCGCGTTGTACGTTCGTTATTCATTTAATAGAGCTGGTTCATAAGAGTAATTTGTTTTGATGAATCAGACTGCACCAATCGCACTGAATGCTATTGATTCACTAAAAAGAACCGGATCATAAGAGTCATTTGTTTCTGAAATGCATGTTAGTCTAGTCGCGTTGTACGTTCGTTATTCATTAAATAGAACTGGTTCATAAGAGTCATTTGTTTTGAGGAATCAGACTGCACCAATCACATTGAATGCTACTGATTCACTGAAAAGAACCGGATCATAAGAGTCATTTGTTTCTGAAATGCATGCTAGTCTAGTTGCGTTGTGCGTTCGTTATTCATTTTGTTTTCAGGAATCAGACTGCACCTATAATGTTGAATGCTATTGATTCACTGAAAAGAACCGGATCATAAGAGTCATTTGTTTCTGAAATGCATGTTAGTGTAGTCGCGTTGTACGTTCGTTATTCATTAAATAGAACTGGTTCATAAGAGTCATTTGTTTTGAGGAATCAGACTGCACCAATCACATTGAATGCTACTGATTCACTGAAAAGAACCGGATCATAAGAGTCATTTGTTTCTGAAATGCATGCTAGTCTAGTTGCGTTGTACGTTCGTTATTCATTTTTGTTTTTAGGAATCAGACCGCACCTATAATGTTGAATGCTATTGATTCACTGAAAAGAACCGGATCATAAGAGTCATTTGTTTCTGAAATGCATGTTAGTCTAGTCGCGTTGTACGTTCGTTATTCATTTAATAGAGCTGGTTCATAAGAGTAATTTGTTTTGATGAATCAGACTGCACCAATCGCACTGAATGCTATTGATTCACTAAAAAGAACCGGATCATAAGAGTCATTTGTTTCTGAAATGCATGTTAGTGTAGTCGCGTTGTACGTTCGTTATTCATTAAATAGAACTGCATCAAAGTCAAACTGCATCTATCGTGTTAAATCTTGCTGATTCACTAAAAAGAAATTGATCATAAGAGTCATTTATTTCTGAAATGCGGGTTAATCTTGTCGAGTTGTATGTTCGTAATTCATTAAAAAGAGGAATTAGACTGCATCTGTTGCCTTGAAAGTTATTGATTTTCTAAAAAAAAAAAAAAAAAAAAAAAGGTTCATAAGAGTCATTTGTTTCAAAAATGCAGGTTAGTCTGGTGTTGTTGCATATTCTTAATTCACTAAATAGAACTGGTTCTTAAGAGTTATTTGTTTTTTCTGGGAATCAGACTGCATCTATCGTGTAGAATGTTATTAATTCTCTAAAAAGAACCAGACCATAAGAGTAATTTGTTTCTGAAATGCTGGTTAATCTTGTTGAGTTTTATGTTCGTTATTCATTAAATAAATTAAATTAATTTAATTCAATTGATTAAAACAGAACTGATTCATCAGAGTCATTTGTTTTTGGGAATCAGACTGCATCTGTCGCATTAAATGTTACTGATTTACTTTAAAGAACCAGATTCATAAGAGTCCTTTGATTCTAAAATGTGGGTTAGTATGGTAGCGTTGTATGTTCATGATTCACTAAATAGAACTGGTTCATAAGAGTCATTTGTTTCTGAAATGCAGATTAGTCTGGTCACGTTGTATGTTCTTAATTCACTAAATAGAACTGGTTCATAGGAGTCATTTGTTTTGGGAATAAGGCTGCATCATTTGTCATGGTGTATGATTTAATTTACTGAAATATCCAGCTCATATGTGTCATTTGTTTCATAAGCTGGACTTCGCTGGGTGCGCTGTATGTTGCTGATAACTCATCAGAAAAATGTTTCTTGTCATTTCTGTAGCCTACACACTTTTGTTGTTGCATAACATACAAACTGCAAACTTACATTTACCATCAAGGCAAAGTAGGATTTCTTTTGCTGAAAGGCAGGAGAATGAAAAGCTTACAGCACACTGCACTTTTTTTTCATTCTTTTTTTTTGCCTGTGCAAAACATGCCGTTTCAATGTAACGATGTTGCTTAGCAGTTTTTCTAGTGGGGAAATGCTCTGATGGTACAAAAAAAACAAGCCGTTGTCATAAGAAATCTCGTTTTGCATTCTAGTGTGAATCCAGTAAAAACACAACATTATTAAATTTGAGAAAAACAAGAATTAGCATGTAAATTAACTGTATCATTCAAGTTCAAATAACTTGTTACAATTTAATGTTTAATTAAATTTTAATTTAATGTGTATGTTTCTTTTTATGTTTTTATTTAATGTCTAATTTGTTACTTTTTATTATTACTTTATATAAAATTATTATTTATTTTGCATTTCAGCCATTTTCACCTTTAGTCAGATTTAAAACTCTGACTTGAGAGGTGAAGTAAACACATTAGTTCTAATCATATTCAAGACCTATGCCATATGGTAAACAAGACACTTGGGCTTCTGAGAGCATGCTAATGAAATACATGTGCAATCAAATATTTATTAGGGGAATGTTTATTAAGAAAACATGAGTATTGAGACAGCTAGTTTTGTACACCATCTTCCAAAACAAACACTGACTGCACAGCATGTACAAGCAGAATACTGATACAAGTTCGCTGACAATATGTTGTCGGTATATATGTATATACTTTCTACAAAGTTCTTGAAACCCTTCAGTGGCTTTCATAGTTCAGATTACATTACAGCAAACATACTAAAACACAGACAACAACATTTGTACACTTTTAAAGTGTAGTTATAAAACAAACAATAAGGCAGTGTGAAACAAGCCTAATATCTACGTATATAATTTACAAAAAAAAAGTCATGACACCTTTGAAGGGTTAATAAAGTAATAGACTTTCATGCAGATTTACACAGTAAGGCAACGCATCTAATTCTGACATAGCAATTGCCAAAACTCATCTCCATCATCTTGTTTTATTCAAACATGAATAAACTATTTCTTTAAGATATTCTGTATGGATTCATAGCTGTATTGTTTAAAAAAAAATGAAAGGCCATATTATGTTTTGCCACTCATTTCATCATGTACAATTCAAGTCTATACACAAGCACAACAGACATTAAGACCATTTTACTCTCCCTATGAGAGTAAAGGCTTCAGAGCATGACTCAGTGCAAGCATTATGCTTTCACCTCCACATGAAAACCACTGCTGATAGCATCACAGAAGGTTGATGGGACAGATTTGCTATGTAGCACAAAAGCTGGAAATGTACAGAGTGAACAGTGAAAAGTACATTGTATAAAATAAAAAATAGACTTTGAATGTAGGTTCATAAAACTTCCAACCCATTCTCATTGGAAAAAAATGTCCTTTACTTATCTTGTTAGCAAAAAGAAACAGGGGATAAAGTAAACATGCCAGTTTAGCTCACTTTCTACAAATATTTGAGCTCTTTTATCATGATTTGTGTATGTACTAGGTGCGCTACCAAGCAAGTTTACCAGAACAGCCATACACATAGAGCTGTGTAAAAATAAGTTTTTATTATTCAGTGATCTGCCCTATAATCATAATTTGTGTGAAAATGATTGAAGTTTATTGATATTTTACCACCTCTTAGCTGAAAACTGTGGGTAATTGTAACTATGGACATGTTTTTGGACTTTGACAAGTGTATAGAGGGACATTTTCCCAGTGAGCCTAAGTTGGAAACTTTACAACCTCTGAATGTTATGGTGAATCAGAATTCGCAGTGAATTCCCTCCTGTGATGATTAACTTGTAGAAGAGTCAAAAAGATATATTTTGCACCATCCCATCGTCTAAACAGATTGTGAGCAGTCAGAGTTTTAGAGCCTCGTGTACTCCCATAGCCGAGAGTCGCCGATTAATGTTTCGATATCGGCAGCGTAGCAGGTCTTTATAAGTTGAACGTAGGTCTCGGTTGAAGAAGGCGTAGATGAAAGGGTTCATGAGCGAGTTGGTGTAGCCCAACCACAGGAGTACCCGCTCTAGCCAGACGGGGGCGCAATTGCAGAGCAGCCCGCAGATGAACGGCCGCGCTGTGGTGAAGAGAAAAAACGGCAGCCAGCAGAATGAAAAAACTCCCATGATCACCCCGAGGGTGGTGGCCGCCTTTTGCTCACGCCTGAAAATCGAGGCGCTCCGCCGTTCACGGTTCAACAGGCAGGAGAGGGTGGAAAACTCTTCGGGAGCTGTGCCGTTCTTCATCCCATGCATGCAGAGCCCCTCTACGGTGGCCAAAGCTGGTTCGGGACAGGCCATTTGAATTGGGGGAAGTGCAGTGAAGTGGTGTTTGGCCCCACTTTTGCGGGCAGCTTTGAAAATCTTGTAATACATGAAAAGCATGACCACCATTGGGATGTAGAAGGCCACAGCGGTGGAGTAGAGGGTGTAGCCCACATCCTGGCTGATTAGGCACACTCCCGCAGTGTTGATGTTCTGAGCCCAGCCGCAGAACGGCGGCAGAGTGATGGATGCCGATACCAACCAGACGCCGACTATCATCTTGGCCATCAGCTGTCCGTTCTGTCTTGCTGGATAGGTCAAAGGCCGAGTTATTCCAAGGTACCTGCGGAAACAGAGGATAACGCGGTTAATAAGGTAACTTCAAACTAAAAAGTGTTTTAGCATGGAACTGCATTCCTCAAAACAAGTGAACCCAAAGGTCTTGCATCCGCAGTACCCCGTAATATGCCAGATATGGCTCAAAATACCTCAAAAGCAGCAGACCCGAGAAATCCGTACTGACCTGAATTTCACCAACAACCTGAGTGGAAAAGACATCGCGTTCACAGCTGAATGTCCGTCAGATTATCCAACTAATCTCAGTCCACAAAAGTAGATATTTTTCTTTTTATATTTATAGTTATATTTTTGGGCTTTTTGTTCCTTTATTATTCTGACAGGACAGTGGAGAGATGACAGGAAAGTATTGGGTAGAGAAAAGGTAGTGGGATCAGAATAGGACCTCTAGACGGGAATCGAACTCGGGTCGCCGTGAGCACAGTTGCGCTGTATATGTTGGCGCATTAACCACGAGGTTGCCGGCGCCAACAAAAGTAGATATTTTTCTGCCCAAAAAGATTTTTGAACAACACTCTTAAAAAGGTTCCAATAGGGAGATTTGCAGTGATGCCATGAAATGCTTTCGCACCGGAGAACTTTTTCATAGTTTCTAGAACTATTGGTGGAAGTTTCTGGTTTTTGGCATGTTCACAGCGCAGGAACGTACTAAATTAGCCTCTAGCCTGTTGTCTGCAGTGTTTTGTTCTTTTCTCGGCCTCAATGAAAACACTACAAGTTGTCATAGGAGATTTAGTCAGATTTTCATGCTCTTTTAATCGTATAAAATTTTAAGTACAATTTTGACGTAACAAAGTGGTTATATCTAAGTGTGAGCTGTTTACCTACTTTTTTATTAGTCTTCCTATTAACACCATTATATTGTTCATTCAGACTGATTCGTGAACTCCTGGAGAGTTTAGCTGCAACCCTAATCAAACACACCTGCACAAGCTAATCAGGATCTTGAGGATTACTAGAAAGTGGCTAAGTCTGATCAAGCTTGGGGCTAAACTTTGCAGGAAAGTGGACCTCGAGAACCACAAAACATGGTCACAAAGTTCGCTCCTCACCAAAAGTAGTACCTACATGAAAAGTATGCAATTACAGAAGTGCCAATAGATTCATTTACATATTAGAACCATATTTGATTGATTGGTATTTCATTCACACACTCTTCAAATAAAGGTTCTTTATTGGCATCAATTGTTCTTTGAAGAACCTTGAACATCCATGGAACCCTTCAAATGCAAAAAATCTTTATAGTCGAAAAAAGGTTCTTTTTAAAAACATTTTTAAAATGTTCTTCAAAATGGTTCTTTAGGAACCGTTCACTGAAAGGTTCTTTGGAGAACCAAAAATGGTTCTTCTATGGCATCACTGCAAAAACATCCTTTTGAAACCTTTTTTTTTAAGAGTGCCTTTGGTAATTTCTTATAAACTCACTCAATGTCAGCAGTAAAAAAGCTCAATTTCTCTGCAAATTAATGTTCAATATGATGGCTTTGTCTGAAATTTCAGACAGCATTAGCGTATTCACTCTGGATGGCTTCAAAAGCTTTCAAAAAGAACTCTCATAATGTTCCCCATTATGAATTCGTAATGTTTGGATTACCAAGAAGGAATATATATTCTCTGTTATAAATGATCTAATCTCATTATCCACATCATTATTGTCGAGACTCTCTGGAGTTTACATTCTGTAATTGGAGCTGTGGCTTACTAGTCATTACGATCCAACACATTGAGCCTTGGTGCTCATGTGGGTGATGTGAGTTTGAAGTGAAAAAAAATGACACTCTCTTCAGCATTCGTCAAAATCTGTTTCAGTGCAGTGAGCATTTCAAAAGACTTCAGTGTAACTAAGGTTCTATGGATCTAAATTTTGAATGTAACATACGGTACATTGGCTTCTCTTTACCTACTAAAGCAGAAAGTCTCTATTCCCCTGCCCACCTCTAAAAATAAAAGCTTTCATTTCACGCTTGAGAATGCCTCTGATCAAGGAAAGGCTTAGAGACACACTTATTGGATCGGACATTTAAGGTAGTTAAAACCCTTCATACACCTACACAGAAACTCCAAATAAAGCACTGGTCCTTAAAAGCATTTCAGATTCATTTCTAAAATGCTCTCTTTACCTTGTTAATTTGACTATTTAAATTTAATGAGTTTTAAAAATACCCAATTGAATTATATATATATATATATATAACCTTTACTTTCAAAAAAGGCTTGTTCAAATAACCCTACATATGGCCAAATGATTCGCTGATGTCTGAAAGCCTCTTCTTGGTATAATATGCTGTGATATCAGCTGGGTGGACATCTTTTGATGTTGAGTACTGTCTACACTTCTGTTTGCTCTTACTCATACCGGATGAAATACAGAACACTTGCGCAAGCCTCTCAGAAAATAGGAAAAAATAACTGGATTGAAATAGTACTCGGTTCATAAGTGGTATTGGAGATGAACAATGTAGTCTGGGGCACTTATCAGGATTAGACAGCTGCTGGCTGTGGAAGATCAATCAGTGGACGTTACTGAGACTCTTAATGAGTCAGAAATGATTCAAGAACCATAAGCAATGGAAAGCAAAAGGATTATAAGGGACCACAAGGTCAGACACTGTTAGTTCTAAAAAAGCATGTTTTGCGTGCTATTATTCAGTCTATAAAACAGTACATAAATCAAATGCAGCCAATGCTAAATGGAAGTTTAACAAGCTTTCATTCAGTCAGACTGATGAATGAGTGTTTCAATCTGAGTGTGATCAGCAAGAAGTTTTGCCAGTGAGTAAGTACAGTATTTCAGTTGCAAAACCCAGTGAGATGCCTACGTAGGTAGTATTTTAAGGCATCATAAGTGCACTCTGACTCAAAGACTGTTCCAAAACCTAATTGTGCTGCTTTTTGAGACAATTTTCAAAAGCAGGCCAAATTCTGAGCACAATTAAAGGTGTCCATCACAGAGAAGGCAATTCCAGATTGCAGACAAAGGCAATGTTCACACTGCAGGCAAATGGCCCACATCAGATTTTTTTGCTCACATGTGTCTCAGATCTGTTTTTCTCATGACAGTGTGAACTGCACAAACCACATGGAATTTTATCTTTTCAATTCCGATTTATGCCACTATGGCTACGTTCACACTGTGAGCCTTAGAGCTCAATTCCAATTTTTGCGATTTGTTTTTTTGTATAGCTGTTCACATTGTTGTTTTAAATGTGGTCAAATTCAGATTTCCAGTGTGAACAGATCTTGGTTCTGGACTGGCCTGTCTGGGCAACCTGAGGCAACAGTAAAAAAGCATCCCAATTCTGCGGGAAAACTGTGGAATTGGCAACACTTGGACAGCGCGCTGTCATATGGTAGAATATCGCGAAAGCGATTATGCATTTATTTAAAGTGTGATCTGCTGCTGATGGCAGCGAAATTATGCGTTGGCAATATGAAAAATAAAGACAGGATGTGATAAGAGTTTTGAAACTTTGATACGAGCCCTTATGTTTTGCTTGTATATAGAGTTGTCACTGTAATGAGTTCTGACACATCACACTACCACAGCTGTTTTGAAAATTTTGGGTATGTAAAATCTTTATAGTGATTCCCATGAGTGCAGAATTCAGAATTCAGCAAAATAGTTTGCTGCCTTCTGTGGCACATCACACTATAAATTAACGCATAATCACTTACTTTATGTCCTCCATGTATGCTTCTATATGACAGCTGCACAAGTGTTGCCAAATCCACAGTTTTCCTGTGGAATTGGGCTACTTTTTCACCGTTGCCGTGGGAAGTTTTTAAACTCCTTGAGTTGAAGCGACCCCACCCCTTGTCATCCAAGATGTTCATGTCTTTTTTTCTTCATTCGTAAAGAAATTATGTTTTTTGAGGAAAACATTTCAGGATTTTTCTCCATATAATGGACTGATATAGTGCCCCGAGTTTGAACTTCCAAAATGCAAATTAAATGCGGCTTCAAACGATCCCAAATGCAGTTGTAAATGATCCCAGCTGAGGAAGAAGGGTCTTCCGAAACGATCGGTTATTTTTATTAAAAAAATACAATTTAAATACTTTTTAATCTCAAGCGCTCGTCTTGTCTTGCTCCGCCTGAACTCTGTGTAGTCTGTCTCAGGACAGTTTGGGTATATATTGAAAAACTTCAAAAATATTTTCTCCCTCAAAAAATCTTTTCAAAATCATCCTACATCGCTGCAGAAGTACCGACCCAGTCTTTGGAAAGTGAACATGCAAAGAAGATCAAACACCCTTAACAAAAAAGGTAAAACAGTGATATAGGACAATTTTGAAGTTGAGGAAGAACATGAGATGTTCTCGACATACCCTAACTGTCATGAACAAGAAAAAAAAACAGAGTTCAGGCAGAGTAAGAGTAAGACAAGGCGAGTGTTTGACATTAAAAAATATATAAATTGTATTATTTTTATGAAAATAACCAATCATTTCACTAGATAAGACCCTTCTTCCTAGGCTGGGATCGTTTACAACCACATTTGGGATCGTTTGAAGCTGCATTTAAACTGCCTTTTGGAAGTTCAAACTCAGGCCACCATAGAAGTCCACTCTATGGAGAAAAATGCTGAAATGTTTTCCTCAAAAGACATAATTTCTTTATGACTGAAGAAAGAAAGACATGTACCTTGGATGATAAGAAGGTGAGTACATTTTCTGTACATTTTTGTTCTGGAAGTGGACTTCTCCTTTAAGTTAACTTGACAGTTCATTTAACTTATTTTTTCATTATTATTTACTTAATAATTTTAAGACAACGGGTTTCCTAAATTTTTTAAGTTAAGTCAACTAATCACTTTTTACAGTGTGTGTTCACTTCCGTATGACCACTGCACAAATGTTGCCAAATCCACAGTTTTCCCGCTGAATTTTTCAACAACACATTTTCAGCAACACCACTAATACTACTTTTACCCCCCCGGAACGCATTTGGGTTAGTTTTAGACTAGTTTTGAGAAGCAGTTGGGTGGATTTTGTTGTGAAGATCTGGCAACCCTGTGTGTATTGTTTTTTTGCACATGTGGGTCAGATCAGAACAATGATCTCTTCACACTGGGAATCTGATATTGGCCACATTTAAAACATGTGAACAGGTATATAAAAAAAATCTGATCTGAGGGAAAATCTGAACTGATCACTAAGGCACGCAGTGTGAACGTAAGTGTTGATTATAAAAATCTGTTTCATTCCATTCAAGTTCAGTGTACTTAAAAAGATTTTTCCAAATTTCAGTGTTATTTTTAGTATTATTTATATATTGATGTATTATTTATTAATGTTTTAAATTAGCTTTTATTTACATATTATTAAATTTCAGTTCAATTTAAGTTGTAGTAATTTTATGTACTTTTGTCATTTGCATTAGCTTTTCTGTTTTTATATTTCTATTTATTTTAATACAGTTTCAACATTAATTTCTTTTGAGTTAAAGTTTTTTTCAGCTTAATTTTAATCAATGACAAAAAAATGTAGTTTATTTTAAGTTGACATGATCAGTACAGTTTTTAATGCTTAATAGTATTGTGCTGTTAGCTTAGCAACATGCTAGCATTGAACTCTATCGAAATCGACTGCAAAGTCTTCTGAGTATATTTGTATGCCATTTGTAGCAATCCAAATGAGATTCCATGACATTTTGGATGCTCGCTTCTAAAGCAGCTCCCATGTTGGCAACTCAGTAGATTTTGGAATGCATTGAAATACTGAAATATAGTTTTGGCACAAACCGAGAGTTTCTGTGGCATGATGGTCAGATTAAAGCAAAAAAGCAGAACAAAGCAAAGTTGAAGGTCTTAATATAAGAGGATTGTTATGGGTTATAGGTGTCGCTTACATCCATATTATTATATTTGCAACTCAGCGTTCAATTATGTGTAATGAAAGGCACTCTTGAACTATCAGATATATCAAAGCTAATTAATTGAAGAGAATTGCAGTAGTCGAAAACAAAGGTGGAAACAAATGTTCTATGGGGACATCATTAGGGAAATGTACTTTATCATCTACTGAATTTCAAACCCTTTTGTATTTTATTAAGAGGTCTTATCTGTTCATAATAATAAATTACACTAATGTACATGGGGATGTGTTGTATTTTTCCCCTTCACATTTAAGAAAGGGGGGACAGAATACAAAAGTTGTAAATAAAACACTTGCCGTTTCTTTGTAATTATTTGTGAAATTCACTCTGATTTTCTGAAAGAAAATGGTTTCCAAGCAAATCTTTTTTCATTGCAGTCATCGCACTTGAAGAGCATATAATCACATATATGTACCGTATTGCCACAGAATCCCGCAGTTCATATTGATTGTTTGAAGGTTGTTGGCGAACAATAAAACTAGTTCTTTTATTGAAAAGAAAAGCCTTTGTGAAAAAAAATCTCCAGCACCTACAGCAAGACCTTGGTGGCTGGTATTTTGTCATTGTCTTCTAAATGAAAACCTAAAGCTGCTTTAAATGATGAACTCAAAGTTGTAGAGAAAACTTTTCAGAAAGCTGCAAATTTTTTAAAAGAGACTATTTCTACAGCCAACTATAATCCATGAATTATTTATCTTCAGCACTTTCATGTACTATTCACGGTTTAAATTTAAAGGTTTGTAAAACAGTCTTTAGCTTTAAGGCTGTGAGTCAAAGCCTAAAGCTGTTTTCCTTGCAATCTTTGTCATTTACGAAACAAAGTGTATGAAACGATTGTTTTAAAAATACAGCCTACAATTACACTCTTAAAAATAAAGGTGCTTTAAAAGGTTCATGCCATAGATGAACCATTTTTGGTTCTACAAAGAACCATTCAGTCAAAGGTTCTTTAAAGAACCATCTCTTTCTTACCTTTTTATAATCTGGAGAACCTTCAGATGTTAAAGGTTCTTTATGGAACCATTTACACAACAAAAGGTTCTTCTTTGGCATTGTGAGGCACCTTTATTGTTAAAAGTGTAGGCGTGAAATATTTTCAAAGGCTGCTGGATAATACTGTTTAGATCATGACAGTTAGTAAGAGTGTTTGAAAAAATAGCTATTATCCTACAAATAAATAAATAAATCAAAGACAAGGACAAGGACATCTGGACAAGATTTTTCCAAATAAATGCATCTAAATTTACAGCTTGTGCTGTCCTATGTATGGCAGAAACATTCCTAGGTTTAAGCCAGGGGATACATGTTGTTGTCGGGCCAGCGCTTATCACTGAGACTTGTGAAAGCGCGTAACTATTTAATCGAATTACCACGGCCAAGCGGGGTGTTTCAGCATGCAGTACTCACCTCCTGGGGTTCCAGCTCAGAACTTTATCAAAGAGCACCATCAAAATTGCACACACACCAGGACACAGCTTCAAAGTCTAGTTCAACCAGCCTCAAATGACATGGAAGCATTTTTAATGCTCAGTTTATTTATTTAGGCTTACTCTAGTGTTGTTGTGTTGTTTTTTCTTAATTTAAAAATTTGAATAAACATATGCAATCCTTAACAGATTAGAAGCTCATGTACTTTCAGTTACAGAGGAAATTTTTGGTAAATAGTTTTTGTTGATATTTTATAAGGTGTGGACTGTGGAGTCAAAAATATAATTAAATGCTTCTTTTCTCTACATATGTATGTTGAAAAAAAATCCATAGATATTATTTTGGAGTAGCTTTTGGATAAAGGCCAGGTTTAGGTAAAGTAGATTTTTTGTTTTTTTTGTTTTTTTTTTTAATTATTATGATTACTTACTTGAATT
The DNA here is from genome assembly GCA_012976165.1 of Labeo catla. Taxonomy (NCBI): domain Eukaryota; kingdom Metazoa; phylum Chordata; class Actinopteri; order Cypriniformes; family Cyprinidae; genus Labeo; species Labeo catla. The sequence continues at coordinate 1,144,088 of VONZ01000109.1, read as the reverse complement.
TTTGTTTGTTTGTTTGCTTATTTTTCTTCTTTAATGAATGTCAGCTTGGGGATTTTTTTTTAAGTTTATATACATATTATTTATTATTCTAGAATTTATAAATATTATTTTCAAACCATATATATATATTGGTTCTTTTAAGAGAAAGTATTTTAGATAAATATTTTGATGACACATGTTATTGTCAAATTATATATTACACATATATGTGTGTGTGTGTGTGTATCTCTATCTATCTATCTATCTGTGTGTATATATATATATATATATCATAAATATTATTTCTGAGTACAACCAGCACTTTATATATACATATTAATTATTTTCAAAACCATAAATATTATTTTCAAATTATATATTATTTCCATATTATATATTATAAGTATGTGTGCATGTGTGTGTATGTGCATGTTTTGGTGACATATCAGGACACAAATTTGACATAGGTACAAAGAGAAGGTGAATTATGACGACATTTTAGTGTGTCCCCATAATTCAAAAGGCTTATAAATCATATTGAATGATTTTTTTTTTTTTGAGAAAGTAAAAATGTGCAAATAAATACACAATATCCATACATTTTTTATTTATAGCTACAACCAGCATTATATCTATCTATCTATGTATCTATCTGTATATATATATATATATATATATATATATATACAGATAGATAGATAGATAGATAGAGATGCACACACACACACACACACACATATATATAATATATATATAATTTGACAATAACATGTGTCATCAAAATATTTATCTAAAATTGCAAAAAACACAGAAGGACAACCACTAGCCTTTTGAACCCCACTTTCTCTTAAAAGAATCAAAACCTTTAAAGAATCTTTAAGTCTGAATATGAACTTACCTATCCACACTGATCACACACAGTGTCATTATTGATGCTGTACAGCACATGACATCCATCCCAATGAAGATGTTGCAGAAAACCTCTCCAAACAGCCAGACGCCTCCTGTTAGGTCAGTCACTATGACAAAGGGCATAACGGCTACTGCCACAGACAGATCAGCGATGGCCAGAGATACTAGCAGATAGTTTGACGGCTGTCTGAGTTTCTTCACGGCACACACCGCAATCACCACCAAAGTGTTGCCCATTACAGTGACCGCAGTGATGGTGCTGAGCATCACCCCAATGATCACAGTCTTAGTCAGGTCCAAGTCCAGAGTCTGATGCTCCCCACACGACTCATTACTTGTGGGCTCCGCTGTGGTTATTACGGTGGGGAAAAACTCTGTTGTCCCATTGAGAAAAGCGATTTCGGTCTCGCTGGAAGCCCAAACCAGTTCAGCGCCATGTGTCGTGAACATCACTGTATTGATATTTTAAGCGCGAATAAACCTTCGGCGCGCCTTAAGTGGACAGTCAACGTCATGGTGCCTACGACCTCTCTGAGTCCGGCAACGACCAAATACATGAAAACCCGCTCATGAAGTCAACGAAGAGACGAGAAACACACACTGAACTCTCTCTCAGCCTCGTTCCGCTCAGGGGGAGAAAGAAAATAGGCGCTATAAGTAGTTTTGAGAGCAGCTATGTGAGAACCTGCTAGTGAACCCTAATAGAAGCTAAAAATGGGCTGTTTTGAAAGTAAAATAGGTACTTAAACAGAATGTATAGTTTTAGGTAAATTTAGTTACTTTATGACGACTTTAAACAACATTCTAAACGGTTCTACTTTCTGATTGGTCAATACAGCGTTTGAATCATGTTTTAACAACATTGATATCACAGCACAACTAGTTTTTTTGTTGCATAGCAACGTTCTGTCAGGTCAGGGATTTTGTTTTCGAGCGGAATGATTTTACCATAGCTATTTATATTTTCTATTTTATCTGGCTATTAAAGCTATTATCTTATTTTAAATGGTATTATAATAAAAATAATAATAGACAGGGTAAAATTCAGGCAGAATTTTAGTTCATTCAGTAATGATCAATTCAATTCCAGTCCTCAATTCTTAGAGTAATAGAGCACTCACACTTTTCACATACAGACTATATGGTCTGCAATGTGTTGTATATAAAATTCAAAATAACAGTCGCTATCATTTATGTTCCAGCATGATATCACATTTGAGATATGTATTTTGTAAACAAACACTGATTTTGCTCATATTTTAATGTTTATGCGTAAAACCATAGCTCATTTCTCTGTGCAGTAGAATGTCGCCCTCTGCTGATGAATCTTGGCTTCAAAAACTTTCCATAGAATATGGATAGTAGCTATACCTACAATAGAAAACCCTGATAGCACACGTACATCACGGAGACATCCATCTGACGTCTGCATTTACATCTGCAAGACGTATTTTTTAGTGTCTGCTCATCTGCAAGTCAAATAGACCTTTATTAGATATCTTAAAGATGTCTATTATTTAGAATGTATGTAAAACTGACATCTTAAAGATGACTGTTAGATATTTGTACACAGCAGATGCTTTCCAGATCAACCGATATTTAACAGACATCTTGCAGACATATGTGTGCTACTTGGGAATATACAAACAGTTTGCTAGATTGTTACCACTTCATACAGTACAACCCTGATAGCACACATACATCACGGATCTATTTGATATATGCATTTACATCTGCAAGATGCTTTTTTTAAATATGTTTGCTAATCTGCAATATGTCTATAGGACGTTTCCTATTAGATGTCAAATAGACGTTTATTAGATGTCTTAAAAAGGTTAATGATTTAGAATGTGTGTACAACTGACATCTTAAATACGTCTGTCAGATGTTTGTACACAGCAGATTCTTTCCAGATCAAGTGACCTTTAACAGACAAGATGTACGTACATCCGTGATAGCACATGTGCATCACGGAGACGTCTACATTTACATCTGCAAGATGTATATTTTTAAGAGTGTTTGCTCATATGCAAAATGTCTATAGGACGTTTCCTATCAGATGTCAAATAGACATTTATTAGATGTATTAAAGAGGTTTATGATTTAGAATATATGTAAAATTGACATCTTAAAGACGTCTATTAGATGTTTTTATGCAGCAGATGCTTTAGATGAAGTAATCTTTAATAGACATCTTACAGATGTACGTGTGCTATTTACCCATTTAAATGTATTCTACTGTTAAATAAGCTCTTTTTATTATAAATGGATATTTTAAGTGGATTTTGTCATATTTGTACCCTCTTGGCTACTGTGTCTGTTAAATCAACAAAATTATTCACTGTTTCTCTGATTCAGTTTTATAAAGTATAGAAAACAAAAGGTCTGGCCTAAAGAATATTTAAGCCTAGAATATTTTTTCCATATTGAGGTAAACTAATTATGTGGTAGAAGTAAGTCTGGATCCACTTAAACATGCTTTTCTGTGTGAATAAAAACACTTTTTTTTTTTAAATGAGTTTTATCATACATCGTTCGAGTCAATCTAACAATGAGACAATCAGACGTTTCTCTATTTGACCACTGGGTGACAATGCTGGATTACTGTTTATTAATACTCTCCTGTTCATAATTCTAACCTCCACCTCATTGTGTTTTTCTGCTAATGGACTGTCTGGATATATAACAATATATTCACGTTAAAGATCATTATGTTAGTAGATAATTGTATAGCAAAGCATATGACTGACTTCATATCGTTACATGTGCGTTAAAAACTACACTACCCACAAATATGTGCTGAGCACAAGCCGCCATGTTGTAGGAAATCCGTTTGCACTATGGATTAGAGTTTAATCCGCAAGAAGGGAGTCAGGGCGACTCCGCGGATCAAGCAAGAAAGAAGAAAGACAAGGCATTAAGACACAAAATTTGAGCGTTAGAATACAAACGAACCAGAATACGTGTTTATAATGTACAAGCCACTGTGGTCGCTTGACAAAAACTGGCAACATCTCGTGCAGAGCCTTTTTTATTGTGGCGCGCCGCTCACTCTCCCTCCGCCACCCCTCCTTCATACAGATGAAGTCTGAGTCATTTTTTGGACTCGGTTCTTTTGAACAGTTTATCGTAAAGAACCAGTTCATGGTGATTCTTTTACGTCATTACGTAATTGCGTCACCTGCGTGGCATATGACATGCTTTAAAATTGAGCAATTTGTAGGTACACATTGCAGACCACTACGATTTAAAAAAAAAAAGGTGGATGGATAAAAGTGTCTTACAATTAAGTAACAAACATATTTCCACGTAATTTAAGCAGGAATAGTTTAAATATTATTATTATTAAATTATTTAAAGCAACTCAGTTATCAGTTCTTGCCTCATTATAAACGGGACACGTCCAAAAAGGTTCTCGGTTCAATGAGTCGGTGAATTGTTGACTCGAGAACCGAGTCTCGTTCGTCAACGAACCGTTCAGACAGCATTTACGAACAGGTTCAAACGATTCCCTGAAAAGATCCGACTCAAGCGAACGATTCGTTTACGAGTCGGACATCGCTACTCCCTTAGAGAAATTGACAGCAGCTGGGTCGCCTGTGTGAGCAAACCCGAAGGACAGACACGGCAGAAAATAAAACTCTGCCGTTCCAGTGGGCTCCCCCTTCCCCTTTCCCCCACCGTTTGGGCGTACATATCAACAAGCCGACCCGGACGAGCGCTCTGACTCCGTTTCCCCGCTCTTACAGCGGAGCGGTCAGGACTTTTTTTCCTCGCGAACTGAAACGTCAGTAGCTTAGCCGAGCTAGCGGGCTAACGCGACTAGCTGGGTTCAGCTACAAGGAGGAATTACAGTTATTTCACCGAGAGACACTGCAGGATGTCGGGGAAGGAGCAGAATAAACAATCCACCACCGAACGGCTCGTCAAAGGTACGTTTTCTAGGCGAAACCGTACGGTTTTATTCAGTTCGAACGGTTGTGTGTTAGCTAACCCGCTCTGGTAGCTGATGGGTGACATTCAGTTTATGTGTAATATAAATATAAGCAAGTCAAGACATCTGTTGTGTTGACTGACTTTTGGATAACTTAAAAAGTCTAATGACACACGTTGATGGTTAATTTGACAGGTTGGCTCAGACTCCATGGGATGAATTGGCATGAATTAAACGAGATCAATGAAGTTTTAAGCTCTAGTGTGCAAACATTACGCAGAAGCAAAGCTCTTATTAGAGAATTACACCATTATAGGGATATTAGTGGGAGTGCATGATACTAAGAGTGGTCTGAATATGCAAAACCCTTGGGATTCATGAAATTGAAACAGCCAGAGCTGTGACAAGTACGAAAAAGAAGCGTTTGACTTTGCATTGCAGATGTTTTTCCTGCATTACTATAGAAAAACATGTTACTGTGGGACTATATGTAACCAAATAGACGTAAATGTTAAAAAATCGTAAGGTAAACTGATTTTGATAGGCTTAGGTTACAGTTAATATATACAAAAGACAATATCACAGTTATTTTTGAACATAAAATGCATGCATTTGTGTTTGTGTGTGTTTCAGATTTTGTTTAATGCTTAATACAAGTGCATTTCAAAAAGTCCATAGGATTACATTCATCATTAGTGCACAACATTGACTCTGTTAACATTAATTCACATTACTGTAATACATTTGCTTTAATCCTTTTGTTTCCTTTTGTACTTCAGGATTTAGGAAACGTCGGCGAGAACTCTGTCACTTCAGCTTCAGTAGAACTAAACTAATTGAAGTTATCCGTGCAATCCCAATTAACCTTGTGCTTATAATCCTATGTTAGACAAAAAAAGGATTGACCCTTGGTTAGGTGATGCATTTAAGCATCAACTCCCTATCAAGGGCTTGTGGGAGTTTCTAATGTCAAAGAGGTGAGACACAGTAGAGTACTGCAACTAATTGGATCATTAGGTCTGCGGCTTCATGGGTATTGAAGCACCCAACTTGTTTTTGATTAAAACTAGTGTGTCCGTTGACATACATAGTGTGTTCTTTCCTCTCAGTCCCTTATGTGCTACTGTCAGCTCGCTGTGGTTTGGCTGATCGGGCTCAATTAGACAGTCTCTGTAATGAGCTGATAGCACTAGACTCTTTAGTGTAGTCAAGTTCTGGATCCGTAATGACTTGCATTTCCAATCCCAAGTCAGACCATTCAGCGATCTAAATCGCTACAGATGAAGAAAAAGAAGCCGCCTCATTAAAAAGAGCCGACTCTCTTTCTGTCTCGAATCCCTGTTCTTCTTTTTTTGCAGAAACAGGAGCATTTCAGCTCCAAATTGGTTCCAGGTTTCACTGAATGCCTCCTTTCAGTTTAAGCACTCCAACACCTGGATTTTACGCCACACGTATATGCGTAATCACAGGCTGTCTGAAAAATGTTTTTGTGGGATATGTTTTGTAAGCTGCAATGGACAGACGTCTGCATTGGGAAAGGTTTGAACTGGAGAGTTATGTATGTGTAAAGCGCTTTATACGATAGCAGAATCAGTGATGCCAACTCTATCACACATGAGGCAGTTACACAAAGAAACAGGACAGCGGAGAGGGAATATTGTCTGATGCAAGTGTTAATTGTAGATTGTTAGCACCTTGAAAGCGTTACTACCCAGTGACCAATCAGTGTCGTGCACCAGTAGCATATTTTCTGGCTGATGAAAGATGAATTCGGCGTTAAAAAATAAAAACTCGTCAGGCTGTCGTTTTGTCCAGAAAACATTGTGTTTGCAAGGTAAAGTGACTAAAGCTTGTGTTTCTCTGCGAGAATGAACTCCAGCATGATTGAAGTGCTGAGTGGGAGTTGAGGTTCTCGCCAAGGCCGCGTCTTGATGAGTCCTCCCACAGTTAAAGCACGGAGCGTGGGGAATCAAGGATCGCGGCGGCACTTTTCTACTCCGCACTCATCAGCTTGGAACAATGCGACGGAGGCGGGGGAAAGATGAGGTTAAGTGCCTTTAAAAGCTTTGATTAGTTGCTAGACGTTTCCACGCAACTCTTTTCGCACTTTCCCCTGCTGAAAACGGCAGACCGGTTGTTGTGTTGTGCATTTATACACGGGTCAGCTGAAAGCTTGAAAGGTTTGCATGTTCTGAGCTAGGTTGGCATTTTTTGGGGGCGGGGTGGTGAATATTAACACCCTGCCCACCCTGAAATCATATTACCATCTAATGCACGTCGTTTGGAAGTGAGCGCTTTATGCAACTGACACTATAAAGTTTTGGACCCCTGTCAGGCTGCTGATGAATTTGATGTTTTGACCTTTTGGCTTATTTACAGATAGAAACTAGAGCTGTCGGGGTCAGCGTCACCCTGCTTGTGTAATTATTCTGTCCTCATGCATGATTAACGGACCTCAGGCCCCGTCTCTCACCCTTTCGCCATGGCTTTTCTCTCTAGGTTTGCTTGTACCGCCCAAGATAGCTTGCGCCATCCTTTCTGAGAACCTCAAAGTCTGTGTTTTCTTACCTAAAATGTTCTCTAATATCAGCCCTTAAAACAGTTAGTGTGATAAAACCACAGATCAGGCCAAACACAGGAAGTTACGCCTTTTCTAGCTTCCTTATTAATATACATGCGGTCTGGTCCAGAAGTCTCTTAAAGGGATAGTCCACCTAAAAAAAATCTAGCGTTTACCCACCAACCTCTGCAGATAAAAGACATATTTTGAAAGTTTCTCAACTTTTTTTTTTTGTCCATACAATTAGAGTCAATGGGGTCCAAAACAACCACATTGGAGGAAATGTTAAGTTTTGGTCAAACGTTTATTTTCAAGTCCACATGAATTTGGCTTTTAGTATGAATGTGTTAGCCTTGAGGTTATCTACAAGCTAGTGTGCTCCAAAACAATGATCAAATTTGCATTTACAATATATAAGCATTCAAAATGTACAGTCTCTAACTTCCACCAATATGGATCTAGAATTTTGATGACATCACCCTGAATTTCAGCTTCTCATCAAACTTTCTGTCCAATCAAAAGCTCTGTAGAATCTGAGGCATCCCGCCCTCTATGCTATAAATAGACGCTGGAGCTGCGGCTGAAATTGGTCACTTGTTCACAGAATTTGTATTTTCTGTACGTTAATGGCACGTAGTACACTATATAGGGGATAAGAAATGATCCAGACAGTGTAAATATGCTTTGCATTGGAACAAAAGAAATCTGGTTTTGCACTGTGTTAGAGCTGTCACTAACGATTATCTTGGTCATCAAGTATTCTGTCGATTAATCGAGTAATGGGATAGTTATAATTAGTTTTTTTGTAGTAATAAAAATAGACCTAAGTGAACAATAGCCTTTAAAATCACTTATAAATATGCACATAATAGCAATGAGGCAATAATAATTAGTTTAAATAAAGTATCAAAAACAAGTAACCATATGATTTTATTGAACAAAACTGTTCAAATACATAATGTATTATGAACAGAGCTAATGTGCATTACGCATTATACCAAATAACTGCAGAGGACGCCAACAGCCTGACAATTGTTTTTACACTTTACTGCGCAATCTAATCCGTGTTTGATATTGACTCAACAACATTTATTTAAAATGTCCACTTAATCTTTAATATTGGCCCATTTCTTTATGCTAGAAATACTACAGCCACTGTAATTTCTTGAATATGTGAACATCAAAACGTCTAAACTCAGAGTGAGGGTTTGAACTTTTATTTTGAAATCACGTTGAGTTAGCACATTAGAAAGCTAATGGAGTATTCTCCTGCATTTGCTTAGGTTTATAAATGATTTACCGTACAAATCAAATAGTGCATGTTGCATTCCCAGATGAATGTTATAATAAAGCCAAACTCACAGCAACATGCAGAGATGGAGTTTGAGAGTTTTGCTGACTACTCGACACAGGCAAAATGTAATCGAGGATTAAAATCGAATACTCTAATAGAATCGAGGAATTGTTCCAGCCCTACACTGTCTCGCGCAGAGCAGTCTGCTCTGGTCCAAGTGGATCACATGCGTGAGTCGGCGCAGACCATAAAACATCGGACCCATTTGAATTCTACACAAATGCTGTATTTTATAGCGATATGGATGAGATTGTGGCTGGCATACGCTTTAGCTTTACCAAACTCAATGGGTGATTAAAAATGAACTGGGACTGCTTGATATGTCCCGCCCTGTCGTCCTGTTTTAGTTGAAATTATGTCAACACAATAACTCTGTGTTTCAAAGCACTTCAGTGAACCTTTAAGATGACAAAAACCAAATCAGTTTATCAGTATTCAGTATTTTTGAAGGCATTTAGACTTTTAATGGATGGACAGCTAGTGCTAAAGCACTGGATGTTTTATTTATTTATTTTTTTGATTCTCGAAAACTGACCTCCTTTTAACTAGGCCTTCATTGGGTTGGGTTTGACATCATCACTGTCAAAGAGTGTTGTACAGTCGCCTCACTGCTGGGTAAATACATATATTTGGTACTTTGATAGTAAAATCCCCCTCTCGTCCTGAGGGCTTCATTTTCACATGCAAATGTGCCACACTGAGAGGTTACACATTTTCGCTGGTATCGCAGGCAGAAGGGCGAACTCAACCCTCCAGCCAGATAATAGCCCTGTTACTGCTTTAGTTAAAACAGGCAAATGAGCAGGTGTTCTTCCTTTATTCTGTCAGGCATGAAAGATTCGCCGTCTTTCTCTTCCTCATACTGGCATGCAACGAGAACAACACCCTCTGACGGTTTCTGCCTGAACAGCCTCCAAAATCATCAAAAAATGCTTGATTTTGTAAACCCGAATTGATTTTTTGCTCCACCATTGGAGTCCTTGGAAGGTTCCTAGTCATCTAAACTCAAAGCTTTATTGTGGTCTATCATGCCTGTGGTCCCAGCACTGAAAGCCGTGGCCGTCGGCCAGGCCCACATTCTTCTGGAGAGCGAGCCGTGCCAACCTGGCCTGTGACCCTGGCGGGGAGGATTCCATATCGATGCCAACAGCTGGCCTTCTACCCCACCCCGACTTGAGGACGTAACTTCCCAACTCCTCTTAAACTAGTTTAAATGTTGTGGAATTCCTGCCACTGAAAATAGCTCGGGGGGTTGCAGAGCGCTTCTAGCAGGCATTTCTTTGCACGCTGCCCGCCTCGGCACTCACCCATGCACATGGTGTCTGAATGTAAAATCCCTGCCCCCAGGTTGTCCAGGGTTTATTTAAGCTGTCTTCTCCATGATGGCAAGGGCTTGGTGTCGTCTTAACAAGGCCTGTGCGTGTTGGTTGGGGGAAGGGACGGGACCAGCTGTGGCCGTATGTGTGTTCTGATAACCCACATAGCTTTAAGGGAGAGTCCCAAATCCTGACCAGTAACCGTAACCGTTATTACCATGCATATGTTTCATTTTTAGTTTCTGGCAGTCAGCACGGCAGTGCATTTTTCAGGCAACCTCGTAACTGCGGACTGTATGTTGCCAGGTGTCATCGTGAATTGAGTAATAACATGTCGTCATGCAGCCATGAGGTTTCACACATCAATTTAATTTGCCTGTATTCAGGAAAAGACGTTAAAGTAAACCGGCCGCAGCCACCTGTTAATAAAAGTTCAGAAAGTCATGAACTAATCAAATCCTGAAAATAGTAATAGTATCTATCACGGTGTACTGAGGTTAAGGTTCGGGTTTGCACTGACATAATGTTAATATTAAAGATCAGCACACTCATTCTGCACTGTTTGTGCTTTGGATGAGATATATGACTTTAAATTGTCTGGTTTATTGTATGATTTTCAGCCGGCGGGCAATAGAATGAGAAAAAGTACTCTGACCTACAAAAAAGGGCCTAAAGAGAGACTTGGGAGTGGGCTCTTTTTAGCAACTGCATAGTGTGCCATGACAACCACCAGTGTTGGGAACGATACTTTGGAAATGTAATAGGTTGCAGATTACAAGTTACAGTATTTAAAAATGTAATAAGTAGTGTAACTATGTGAGTTACTTTATTAATGTAACCGATTACATTCGATTACTTTTTTGATTACTTTTTTAAATGTCTAATGAATGTTTTTAACTGTTAATTAGGGATCTGATGACATTATAAATGTTGTGGTATCGCGATAGCAAAACTGTCTCGATATAATCATGGTCATACAAAAATGTGTATTTTTAAAATATTTTAACATGAAAGGTCTTTAAAGTTGTGTTTTGGGCCATTACGCTTTAACACATTATCTGTCAAACACACTAAAACTAAAAGCACAATATGGCTTAATCCCTTCATCAAGTCTGTTTTCGCTGTGCGTTTCAAAGCGAAGCGCGCACGTCGTTCAGGCGATCAGCTTGTGATCCGATGTTTTCTGCGCTTCAGAACGGCTCCGTTCACAATGAATGTAGTGAACTCATTTATTGCATGTGCTGTGAGTTTAGCTCGCGTTTGGGAATGGCAACGGCCACCAGTTATGCTTTATTTTCACTGCAGATGATTACAGCATTTCACTAGATTTGTAGTGAGATGCGTTTTGACTAAAGCTGGAGTTTTCTTTCAAAATAAAAGCTCTACTGCCGTTTCTGTCAAAATAAAAGCTTAAAAGTGCAGTATAAATTTCTGACAGGTAGTGGTTTAAATGGGTAACGTTACCGCAGTCCAAATTTAAAATAACTCTTTCAAGTGTAGAAATTAGGAAATAAGTATTGTAATTTCCCTGTTGTAGTGTAAAGCAAAAATAATATACCTGTTAAATATTAATTTTAATTTATTTTACAGTGCAGTTATTTTACAATATATGGCCATTACTGTCATAGGAATAACAATAATATAAAATAGTAGTAGTAGTAGTAGTAGTAGTAGTACACTTTAAAAACAAAAAAAAAACACAATTTGTTAATTTTAAGTTCAGTCAACTAAAATAAGTTTATTCAACTTGAAATGTTAAGTTGTATTAAGTAATAACTTGGATATTTGTGTTTGCTAAACTTAACAGATGGGCAAGTAACCCAGCTGCCTTAAAATTAAGTTGATTCAACTCATATCTAAGTTGTCACTTAGTATAATTTAACATTTCAAGTTGAATACATTTTTTTTGAGTTGACTGAACTTAAAATTTTAAGGCAGCCAGGTTACAAATTATTTTAAGTTGACTCAACAAATTGTTTTTTACAGTGTAGTATTTTCTAATTTGTTTGGCTTCCAAAACACCAGTGTGAATGTAATTTAGACTGAGACAGTATATCACAACTAAAAAGAGGACTGAGTCCCCTTTAAAGTTCAGGAGCAGTTCACTTTTTTTTTTTCTGACTCAAGTTTTCTTAAGAACATGGGCTGGAGCTCTTAATTTTGAACTCTCGAGGTTAATTAGATAGAAGAATTTAACTTTAAAATGTACAAAATGTGAATTCATTTATCATTCAATTCTTCATTTGTCTCTTTTAAAAAATATTGCAATAAATATTGCATCGTGAATTGCATATCCTTATATTATCGTATTGTGAGATTTTGATATCATTACCAGGCTGGGTTAACCTTAACTCTGATTACTGTCAGACTTTTGAAATACTAATATCTTTTAAGATTATAATAATTAATTTCAAAGCACAGCCACCACAGAATCAGACATTAGAACCTTTTTTTACTTTGAGATCATTCTGAGGTTCTGAGGTGGGAAAAAATAGCTGATCTTAAAAATAAAGCATATACATAAACCCAAACAGAAAGTAAAACAGTTCGAGTCTTCTGCGTGTTACTGATATACATCGCTAGGTAACAAAAAATTAATTATGGTATTGGGTGATTAGTTTCCGACACACATTGTAAACTGAAAGACCAATCATATAAGACTTGGCCAGCTGACCAATCAGAGCAGAGTAGGCTTATGGAAGGGAGGGGGTTAATAGACCTTAAGCTCAGAACTGCTTCGAACGAATCATTTCGAAATCATTGAAAAATGATTCTAATATTAAATGTTTATTCTGAGGAAATTACAATGTTTTTTGACCTTAGATGCATTTAAACATGTTGTAGAGGACTCCACAATATTAGGACACTTTAAAATACCATATGACCTGCTCTTTAATTACACATTTTCCCCAGTAACTGTAACAGATTACGGTTACATTTAAATTGCATAAGTTTTGCACAAGCAAGCACTAGGAATTTTAAAAATTGCATTTTTTTTTTTTTTTTTCAACAGCTAATCTTAAAATCTCAAATAACTAGGCTGCTTTCAGCATCTGAAAATGTAAAAATCTAATTTGACAAACAAGCTTTGAGTTACCTTTGATGGAAGCCTGAGAGTGGCATGTTAAGAAACTCTTAAGCTGAGATATTTTTATTTGGAGTAACACCGTATCAAATTTTTTTGCTTTTGGTTCTGCTATTTATCACACACCATCTGGCTTTGAAATTGTGGAGAAGCTGCGCTTCCTTAACTTGGAGACACTTAGGTCAACAGATGCTGTGATAGACTCTGAGGCTTCACCACACTGTTATCGACTGCATGGTCGTGACTGTAAACACGCTGCTTTAAATTTAGCCGCTTGTTGCGATGCTCTATCGGGTAGTTCCAAATCAATACGGGGTCTGAATTGCTCTAGCACCAAGCTGTAATCCATTTTGTACAGTCAGAAACATGTATAATGTCGTCTTGTGTGTACGTATTATTTCTCTAATGTGTGAAATGTTTGCCAGCAGGGTTTCCCTGTGACTAACAAGACTAAAAAGTCACTCTTTCTTTCTCTTTCCCGCAGCAGTGCCGTACCCTCCCACGACGCGGCTCACCATGAAAGAGCTGTACGAGGACGGCAAGCCCAAGGTGGAGCTTTTGAAGAGCCACCTGGTGAAAGAGGGCCGCCTGGAGGAAGATGTGGCCCTACGCATCATCAACGACGGCGCCAACATCCTCCGCCATGAGAAATGCATGCTTGAAGTGGAGGCCCCTATCACAGGTAGGCTGTTGCGTGCTTGATGACTCACTGTGCGGGCGACGCTACGAACCTGTCGTGATTCACATCCAGGATGTGGTTCTCAAAGGCTTTTCGCTACATCTAATGGCGTACAATCACAGACAAAACACGATGCCCACTGGCGACGGTGCTCGCCCACAAGCTTTCTCAAAAATGAGAGTTAGTTTACAGCGCTATGGAGAATGTTATCTAAAACCAATAAAAGTCCCCTCAAGGTTTTGCGGATACTTGATCGGGCATCTCTGCTATCATGCTTAATCTTTTAGATTTAGGCTTGACCCTGACGTAATCCTCAAGCCAGCGAGAAGAGCATGATTATTTTCATACGGAGCTAGTCTTCCACAGCAACCCCTAATGTGGTTGCTCTGTAAAGGTCAGAGAAACAGTTGCATCCTAGACACTCTCTCTCTCTCACACACCCCCGCACTTTAATTCCCCAGTGGAGGCCACAGGAAAACCCCCAGCACTCGCCATACACTCGAGCAAACACACAAACAGGTGTGTGGATATAAATGGGCACGTCTCCACATCCCCAACCCCCCTTTGCACTCTCTCATGTTTTTCGTAACACACACACTATGTGCATGATAATTGGCTTGCGAGAGAAAACTGAATAAATTGCGGCATAAATAATTGCGATGGTATTTCTGCCTACAACGTTTTACCTTGTGGAGGTTTAAGCGGAAATGAGGTTGGTTTGGCCACATCCTGTTTGTGGCGACCACTATTGATATGTTTCACTCAGCAGTTTTGAGTGGGCTTAGTATGTGTGGACTTCCATTTAGCGGTTTTAATATTTGTGCACCCTCCGTTGCTCAAATCTTTAGATTTATGCTCTTTGACCTCCTTGCGTGTACACGGCGTCTGATATTATCAAAAATATCTGAAATATCAATCTGTTTTTTTGTTTCCGCTTTAAGTGTTGGTCTTAATGTGTTTTGTCTCTGTCTTCAGTGTGCGGAGATGTCCACGGGCAGTTTTTTGACCTGATGAAGCTCTTCGAGGTGGGGGGTTCCCCGCACAATACACGCTATCTATTTTTGGGAGACTATGTGGATCGAGGCTATTTCAGTATTGAGGTAAGTGTATATGTTTGCAAGTTATGTAAAATAGGGTTAAGTGCTAAATATCTACGTTACTGTAATTTCTAAATAAGCATAAATAATGAAATGGCATAGACCAAGGTAGATGTCACGGTTATGTCATTTGCAGCCGTGCATGCATAGTGGTGGCAGAAAAACACTGGTAACAAGTGGAGTGAAATGGGTAAATTCCATGGAATAAGAGGAAAAAAAGTATTTTGATGCCTGAATTAGAATTCAAATAATTTTTAGAGAATATTGTCATCAAAGACAATATTTGAAGTTAAATGCAGACGTTTAAACAGACAGACTATAGATGAAAATTGTTATGATTTCTCTACTTTTAACCCTTAAAGACCTAGAACATTTTCTTTCAACTTGTCTTTGCTTTTTCAGACCTTTTCTACCAGTCAGCATCAAGTGCTATATGTCATCGTAATTTAAAGTCCCAATTTTCCTTTTGTCTTCTCTAAGAATGAATGAATTTCCCAAAGTTTAAGAAAGTCGCAAGCAACAATTTTTTTTAATGTGTACTCAAATCCAAACTGCAGGAGTTTCTTTTTCTTTTTTTTTTTTTTTTCTTTAAAAAGTTGTATTTGGTTGTTTTACACTTCCAAATTACTTGGTGATAATTTTGCACTGATAAGGGACAACACAAAACATACGAAAACACATTTTATTATGTAAACAGTTTATACATAGAAAAAACTTAAATTTCGATTCATCAAAATATCCACCATTAGCAGCTATTACAGCTCTGCATAATCTGGGCCTAAATTCACTGTATTCTAAACTTAATTGGCAATCAGTTGTTGAAGCTATTAAGGTGTGCTGACCCAAAAATTATTATGTAATCAAAATGAAAATTATTATTGCTGGTCTTCAATGATAATGTCAAGTTACTTTAATGCAGTGGTTCCCAAACTGGGGGGCGCGGAGTTATGATAAGGGGGGCGCGGCAATGCTAGTGTACAGTCGGCTGATTTTTATATATATATTCGAAAGAAACAACGGCCGAAAATATCTGCCGCACTGCCCGGCAGTATTCCGCGCGCACCGCTCAATATTCCGCTCTATGAATGTGTGTTCCATTGAGTTGCTCATGGCCCATATGAATGATCCACTCGTGTACCGCTTATGCTCAACGGAAAAGCAAAGTCCGCTCAAATAACGTGCCGACAGAAAATGTCAATGTATACTTGTTACTGTTTGCAATAGCGTCGCATAATGTGCTGTAACATGCTGTAGTACTGCTGTACTGGACAACGCTGGTAAAATGACGTACCCTCTCGTGACGGTATGCTCTGCTCACATGCTCTGATAATAGCTTTTTAGGACTATACATTATTTTGATAATTAGTCCAAAAAAGTTCTAATCTAATATCTAATTCCGTTTCATAGAACTGAATAAAAAATAATATATTGAGATTTAATATTCGTATATTTTCTGTCCAATTTTATTGTTACTTTCAATAAACGTGGTTATTTTATTGGCTTGTGATTATTTTTTTATTCAGTATCATTAAAATTACTGAGTTAAATTAAAAAGTCTTACAAAATGACTATATTATTTCGGACAAGAATTTTCATTTTGGTACATCCCTAGATTTTTATGTAAAAAGAAACGTTTTTAGGGTGATACAAGACCCCACTGTGAAATTATCTTGCTTATTATACGGATACTTGCCACATGTAAATAATTTAACACAAAATATGAATTTCAGCATATTTTATTACCTTAAAAACGACTCGCAGTACCCGCTGCAGCTGTCTTTTATCAGTTGTAATTGTTTTTGTCGTAAAATAACAGACCACTAGGTGGTGCAACTGATATCAGAAATGAGAACTGCGGTTTGCCGAGTAAAATTATGAATAAATGACGCATAGTAGTTCTGCTGTAATCATGGACAAGTTTTTGAAAAGACATCAAGTGCCAGGTAAACGTAGATAGATGGTAGATGAGGCAGATGATGAATCTACTTCAGAGATCGCAACTACAACAAAGAGATAAAAATATGAGAAAATTAAGAAAATCTGTTTAAAAAACAATGAATGCTGTTACATAGTAAAAAAAAACAGTACATAGTAAAGCTGCATGCTTTACTTTTAATGTTTCTACTCTAAAAGTGACTAGTTCCTTGTTTAGTTTTTTTCAGTAAATTGTCACACACTGAATTATAATAAGTGTAATAATTATTACGTTTCAAATAATTCCTTCTGAAATTGTGTTTATGTTTATGTGTAAATGAAGGGGGTGGGGGGGGCTTGAATTTTTTTTATTCTGCAAAAGCGGGGCCCGGCAGAAAAAGTTTGGGAACCACTGCTTTAATGTATTTGCACCAAAAAAAAGCAAAAAGGATTTATGCTGATAACATCCAAAACCACACTTTGCTAGGGGTTTTATCAAACTTTTGGAGGGCGGTGTACATATAACACATGATAAACAGGTCTATTTAGTTTACTGGCAATATAGGTGTGTTCAGAAATTTTCAGGAAGCAAAGCAAACAGTGTAACATACATGTTACATAATAACAAAACACAGTAAAAAAAAAAACAAAACAAAAAAAAGTTTTTTTCAGAGAAATATAATTTTCAATCAGAGTACCAAAAACAAATGCAAAGAGTGCAGGCAAATGGTCTTGTGCAACAAATATACAAACAGTGCAAATGAATCACAAACTACACACAAAATGAGAGAAAACACAACCACAACAAAAAAATCATGCAAATGATCTTTATAAACTATATAATAATAATTTACATAATATAACAGCCAAATGGATCGATCCGCAGTGTGTATTACGCGTTTTACTGGGACAGCACATAGCCACGTTAAAACATAAATTCCAGTGCTTTATCTGATATGTATCACTGTTTCATCCGTGCTTGAGGTGGTGTCAATTGATTAAAAAAAATTAACTTAAATTAACTTCATGACTTAACTGACGACATAACTACAGCAATGCATACTCGTAGGCTCATTTGGGTTTGAATATGGTACAGCACTTTAATATAGCCTAATACAGCGCCCACCGGCAAATTTGTGCGTGCACTTGAAGAGTGCGGGCTACGAGCGCGGGCTACGAGCACAGTATAACGGCTGACAGGACAGGAAGATTCATTTTTACTGACATATGGCCTGACGCATCTCATCTCGACGTCGCTTTGGATAAAAGCGTCTGCTAAATGTCTAAATGTAATGTAAATTAACATTTTAAATAACATTTATTTATTTTATCTCACAATTCTGACTTTTTTCTCACAAATGCAAGTTTATATCTGCTAGTTCTGACTTTAACTTTTTATAGTGATTTAACTCAACAATAGTGAGTTTGTCAATTTTCAGGCGAAAAGGAGAGAATGACGAGTTGTTTTTTCTTTTCAGAATTGTGAAATTTAATCTTGGAATTGTGAGAATAAAGTCCGAATTTTTGAAATATAAACTCAAATTTACCTTTTTTTTATTCTTTTATTCCATGGCTCCATAGACTGCTACTTGAAAACCACCATTTTCTGCAACCAGATAAGCTTCACCCATAAAAAACATCATCACTGTTTGCAAACACTGAATTGGTCTATAGGTTCAATACGTAATTCGGATAGTTCACTCAAAAATGAAAAATTCTGTCATTCTGCTCACTGTAATGTTGTTCCAAACCCGTTAGACCTTTGTTCATTTTCAGACCATAAATTAAGATATTTTTGATGAAATCTGAGAGCTTTCTGAACATGCATAGACAGCAATGCAGCTACCACATTCAAAGCCCAGAAAGGTAGTCAGGACATTGTTAAAATAGTCCATTTGACATCAGTGGTTCAACTGTAATTTTATGAAGCTACGAGAATACTTTTTGTGCGCAAGGAAAACAATAATAACGACTTTATTCAGCAATTTATTCAACGCGTCTGGATTCTATGTAAGAACGCCAGCTCCTACATAGCATGCGTTGTCGTACTCTTGTGAAGAGAAGAAATTGTTGAATATAGTAGTTATTTGTGTTTTCTTAACAATGTCCTTGATATGTTTCTGAGCCTTGAACATGTCTGTTGCATTGCTGTCTATGCAGGGTTACAAAGCTCTCGGAGTTCATCAAAAATACTAGGGATGCACCGATACCACTTTTTTCAGTACTCGCCCGATACTGATACTTTTATTTTTGGTACTTGCCGATTCCGAGTACCGATACCAATATTTTAAAATTTACAGGTAGATTTTTAAAATATAGGGTACAGAAACTAAAAGAATATGTATAATGTTAGTTGGTCAACTTTATTTATCAAATAGATACAGTCAAACCAAAATGTATTTAGAACCCATTATCATAAACTGTGTCCTGCACCCACTAGTAAAAAAATAAAATAAAATAAAAATATATATATATATATATATATATCAAAAATTGTCAAAAGATGGTGTATATCTGCTGTCTGAATAATTTTTGGGTTGACTATATATCCCTTAATTATTTTTATTTTTACACTTAATTATGCCCATTAAAATGTGTTTTGTTACTTTCACTGTTTTTTTTTCTTTTTCTTGCTCTATGGTACATCATCTTCAATTTAATAGCATTAAACTGCTCAATTGCAGCGGCTCAGTACTGTAATCACGCGAACCACTCATTATGAATCTCCTAACTCTGATATTTTCAGAATTATAAGTCACGTTTTTTTATCTGAAATATGCTGCTATTTGGGCTACAATCCAAAGCGACTCAAATAATGGAGAATCACTCGTGAAGCATTCAAAACATCGCATCGCATTTCACACAGGCTGCTATAGTTTCACTTTCGCCGGACATTCGTGTATGCTTAAGGTTGAAAAAAAAACGATGTTTATAGCGAATGCCCCTATATATATATATATATATATATATATATATATATATATATATATATATAATAGAGATGCACGATATTGGATTTTTGCCGATATCCGATATGCCGATATTTTTTCATCTCATTTTGGCCGATACCGATACCGATATATATCATTTTGTTTGGAAAGTTCGTTTTTAACAATAACTTATTTGTTAGGATTAAATAAATAGTAATGAGTGGTTTACATTCAATCCCTTCTTTTTCATCAGTAGGCTAGCATTATTTATGATCTGAATTTTGTGAATTAAGTTCACTTTTGCTATGTTTTAAGCCGACCTTCGGATGCTTTCACTTTCGAATTCGCAATCTGAATACATTTCAAAACGAAAACAGAAAAGTAGAACTAAACTGGGTGACTGTGAGGGTGCCTTGCGGGACATGAACAGGACATAATTCATTGCTACAACTTCTTAATTCGTTCCTACGATTTATTAATTTATTAACTTGTAAAATGAGGGAACGAATTAATATGTAGTATTAACGAAATATTTTATTTCCCACCCACAATTTATCACTGTAAGAGATACGAAAACATGGATTAAAAGTGAATGACAAGAAAATAAACCTAAGAAATTAAAGAGTGAGACGGTAAGGATTTGGGAAAATAAAAATATTAAGTTATATCGCAATTCGTGACCTACTGGCAAAACAGTACACTTTTTTGCACAAGAATAGCAACGTTTACCTTCTCTGGTTTAACAAGCGGTCTTTTACGCTACTCGAATACCAAATCCTCCGTCCCCCATCGTTTCCAGAATAGTCGCGTCATTTTTGCCGTCACCACCTGGCTGGTGCTGACACTACAAATACAAACCAGGCTCTACACCCGAAGCGCTCACAACGAAAACTACTCTTCGCGTGGTCAGTGAAATCCTGAATACGCCACGGATTTGTAACTCTGTAACTCCCGCTGTATGGAGCAGACGCTTCAGCACTGCAGATCATGCACTCGCACAAATGCGACCACGTCAAATTTTAACTTGCACATTTAAAAAAAAAAAACAATTCCAAAATGTAACAGTTGTGATCAGTCTAGAGCCCTGCAATATAAAGGCATTCAGCATGGAAAGAAAGTAATAGAAATGTATTCACTAAGTCATGTTTAATTATAATTTCTAATAATTGTATTATACCGTGCACTGCGCTTTGACAGGGCTGCGGGACACGAACAGAACAGGACATAATTATTTCCTACAACTTGTTAATTCGTTCCTACGATTTATTAATTTATTAATTTGTAAAATAAGGGAACGAATTAAAAAGTCGTATTAACGAATTCTTAATTTATTGCCACGAAATCTTTTATTTCCCACCCGCAGTTTACCACCATAAAAGATACGACAACATGGATTAAAAGTAAATGACAAGATAAACCTGCGAAATTAAAGGGTGATACGGTGATGATTTGTGAAAAAGAAACTATAAATATTATTAAGTTTGTGGCAATTCGTGACCAACCGGGAAAAGAGGACACATAGCCGCTTATGGCTTTAAATGTATGGGCTCGAACGACATGAATCCAAAAGCATGGTCGCTACTAACAATTGCCTGCTAACCAATTATTTAACTTATAAAGAATGCTTTGTACCTCACTTGTGTCATAATATTCACGAAAAATGTTTCATATGAGCAACAGTGTGTTTTGCCGTTGCGCCGCCGAAGAAAGAGAATTCACTGACCGCGCGCCGTAATTACTTTTTATTTTAAATGCAGATCATGTCATGTGCAAACATAGCCATTGGGTTTCAAAATACAACAAAGAGCACCATAAAACCATTTAAAATGTGCATTTAGCGATCTAGTGACTGGATATGAAACAGGCAACAGTAAATTATCCCAAATGGAACAACGGCGCGCTTTCTCCTATAGCCGCTGCTGCCACTGCACGTGCTATTGCTATGCATCATTCTGTATGTGTATTCTCAGTTTAAATGCAGCGATACAAAACAGTGAATCTACTCCTCATTCAGTCAAAACTTTGCTTCAAGAATGAGCCACACTGCTGACGTGATCTAATCCCTAGCACACCCTTAGCACGTGAGTTAACATATTCATCTTATCGGCAAAACATATCGGCATAATTTTTCATATCGGGCCGATGCCGATATTTACATTTGAAGTCATTATCGGCCGATTCCGATATCAGTCCGATAATATCGTGCATCCCTAGTATATATTATATTTATATTATTATATATATATATATATATATATATATATATATATATATATATATATATATATTATATCTACGAATTTGTTTTAATGCAAAAGATGCGTGTGCTAAATATGCGAACATCAATGAAGATCACGCAACAGCGCGCGCTCTCTCTCTTTCTCTGTTTAGCGCTCTCTCTCTCACTTCCTCTCTCTCTATACCGTTAAATAACTTGTGCATTGATTTACTTAAATTGTTTTTGACATATCTCACCGAACTACAAACTTTCCAGTGATGTCAAGGCGGGATATTAACTCGACAAGCCCGCACATCTTGGCCGCCGCGCGCTCAATCCAATCTGCGTGCTTTGCCTATCAGCTGACGCGCACCAGTTATACAAGCTTAATACTGAATGTTTAACATTATATTACTTACATACACATACTTCGTAGACATCCTTATACTCTAATGACTCCATTCTGCTGTCTGTTGTTTTGTTGTCGGTGTTTCTTTGCCTGCATACGCACTTGTCACATGATGTGGTATCGGCGTTTGGTATCGGGGCATTTTAACGAGTACGAGTACGAGTACAGGAGCTCAGTATCGGGCTCGATACCGATACCAGTATCAGTATCGGTGCATCCCTAAAAAATATCTTAATTTGTGTTCTGAAGATTTGAAACGATAGTAATTAATGATACAGTTTCATTTGTGGGTGAATATGCCTAAGATCAGCAGTATCCATTACTATAGAAAATAATTTCAGCTTGCTCCTTCGTTCACAAAAAAATGCATGCACAATAGAAGTCTATGGAGACATTGTGCACAGAAAGGCATTAAAATATGCACATTTTATTGAAAGTACAGCCACAAGAACTAGAAGAGCACTAATAGCAAAGAACAGACAACTTTTCAGCTTTCCCTTTTGTAATGAAAACGTAACTGCATAAACACATAGCTACCGGGGTTGGGCGATATGGCAAAAAAAAAAAAGTCAACTTAAAAATGTAACTGCAACATGATTAAAGATACTTTTACTTCATTAACCCTCTAGTTGAAAATTCTATTCCAAGTGCACCACACATGAAGTTGTCAACATGATGTAAGTGTTAAACAAATCACTTGTTAAATATCTTTGCAGAAAAGATGCATGAACTACAACTAATCTTGCACAAACATGTCTTATACATGTTATATGTTAAAAAATAAAACAAGGAAAATGCTTTTTAAAAAAACAAAATCTCAAGTCAAGGTAATTTAAATTCAAAATGACTGAAGGTATAACACCAATAGACTATTATTAACTATAAATGTTCTGTAAAACAATGAACAGCAGCTTTTAAAAGAAGTTCACTCCCATCTTCTTGCATGTTTATCCTATTCCACTTCCTGCATCGCATCTTTATCAGCACAATAGCACACTCTGTGTGAATGGCACCTAGCAATATGAGATCGTCACACGTGAACGGTTAATCACGTGCACCAACATGCTGTTGGATCGTTCTTTTCTCTTGACTGTTATCATTGGCATATTGTCAAAAAGTCTAATTCTAACATTTGGTAATATTTCTATTCAAAATCACTGCTGTCCAGGATGTCTTGCCCTATAGACTTTCATTATGAGTGTTGTAGTGTGTAGTAATGTATTTAGTAGACAAAACCTTATATTCTGTAATTATCAACAGAATGCCATAGTGATGCACTTAAATTTTGCTAACCAAAAATTTTGCTAATCTAAATAAATAAATAAATAAATAAAAATTATAATAATAATAATTTACAACTTTGAATTTGATGTTTAATTGGCAATTCTTAGATGGTGTGCTGTGACTGTGTCGGCATCTGTTTCTTGCACAGTGTGGACGAGTTACAACAGGTAGACATGTCAGCAGTGTGGATCCACTTCACAGTAACCAAAAATAGTAACACTTTATAATAAGGCGTTAACATTAAATACTTTCTACTTAACTCATTAAACTAAGAATGAATAATACTCAGGGCTCGAAATTTCGAAATTAACTTTTTTCCTGGGTAGCACTGGTGCTAGCTCAAAAAGTTAGGAGCACCCAATGAATATTTAGGAGCACCACAACTGCTAATTGAGGAACAGCCAGCAACATCCTGATGATTAATCGCCTGACGAACCTGATTCTGGATTCTTTACCACACACTTCTTTTTAGTAGTGCACTGTTCTTCATGGCCGATTCTGATTTCCGATGCTTTACAAACAAATGGCGATTTTGATAATTAATTATTGCCTTAAGAAAGGGACAAGAAAGAATGAAAATGAGTACATGAACAAGATATTTATTTTCTCTATTACAGGTCAAACTCATTGTTGCCATTTAAATTAGAGGCAACCACTCTCTTTTTAAACTTAATCCACACAAAGATACTGCAGTATATAATTAGATTATAATTTCAGTATCTGAAGCAAAAACCGAATGGTCTGACAAACTAGCTTTGTGAAATTATGCTACATAAAACACCTGGGTCAAACTACATGAAAGATGACTTCAGTAATCAGGCGCTGTTTGACAGGCTTTTTATTTATTTTTTTGAGTGCGCGTGCTTCAAATGTAAGCGCATGTCAGAACAGCGGCAAGGTTTAAAGCACATGCAAATAACGTACTTGTGTGATTGCAAATAAGTGCAGTGTTTAGTAAGTAGAATTCTGCTGCGCGTGAGACTGAGGCGCCAGAACTGCAACTGATAGAATGTGCGCTGTAGCGCGACAGGCTTACTTCATTTCTTCAATAACAGCAGATCGTAGGGATATTTTAATCGTCCACAATCAAAAGTGTTTATATCGCACACCCCTAATTGCAATGCAGTGCAAATCCGGAATGGAGATTAATTAAAAGAAAATGTTTGGAGCAAAAACCCGCCGGTTCCGAGTTCCAACGAAGTGCAATATGAGTGATTGAAGGCTAATATCTAAAATCTGCATTAAAGCTAAGAATGTAAAGATAAAGTTTACTTGGTTATGTAAGCTAATGTTGGATATTGGATTATATCACTGTAGTTGCAGTCATATACAAAGATTAATAAATAGTGTAATAAATGTGTTGTTCATTACTTGTTGGTTAATACATTAACTAATTTTAACAATAACACGTTATTGTGACGTGTTACCCCAAAAATGTAGCAAAAAGTAGACACAAAGTATCAAAAAATAAATAAAAAGGTTTGTTGGAAACAATCAAAAAACAGGCAAAAATGTTTGTCAAAAATGGTGCATCACTAACATGCCATAAAAGTTGTCAATAAAGCCAAAACTGTTAACATTCTTAAAAAAAAGAAAGAAAAAATGGTCTAGTTTTGTGTCTTAAACCTCTTTATCATTGCTATACAGAATGTTTTGAAACTTCAAGGCCTTTTGAATACATCCTTGCCGAATTAACAAATCTTGCTCATTGTCGGCACTTGAGACGTTCACATCTAATAATACTTGGCCCTCAGAGGATGCCATGTGGCAGTGCAATTCAAACAGCCTCTGTTGTACCAGCATGCATTGTGATGATGCAATCAGCATGTCACCTCTGCCTGTAACACTGTATCATCGTTGTAAAGCAGCCACAATGATGAAGCAGATGGCATTAAAGGAGTATTGATCCCGCCATCCCGCAGGCGAGAGAACGCGCTTCTCAACAACGAAGTTGCGTGTAAATTGAAAAAGAAAACTTCTGGTCCGGTTTATCAGCTGGCGTCTTTTATATCGTTGGCCTTGATGTCTGATGTCACTCTGAATGGGCCGGCAAGCACGAGTCCTCAAAAAGCTTCCACCTCTGCACCGCGCTTTGGTTGCAAAGTTCAGGGACGGGAGAAATGTCATGGTTAAAAGAAGCAGCGTAAGAGAGCGGACACACCGCTGCTCAATACCATCAAACACAGCTGAGGGTCCAGGGCTACCGGCCACCCAAGACGCATAGAAAGAAAGCGTGTGTGTTTCACAACAAAGGCCACGCTGAGTTCCTACTCCCTCCCTGGACATCACAGACCACAAAGGACTGAACTTCAGTCATCCGCCACACCACCTGCTAGTGCCCTCTGACTGGGACGCTGCAGTCATCAAACGCTTTCGTAGGTTACGCCACCAGACTTTGCCCCACCCTGACACCCAGAGCTGTGTGGAGAACGCTTCATTTTCAGTATTTCTTTCAGTGTAGGGCTTGATGAAACAGACACTGCTGCTGGGCCTCTTTAAAGGCATAGTTCACCCAAAAATGAAAATTACTCCATGGTTTATTAACACTTAGGTTGAGCCATCCTAAGTGTATGTGAGTTTCTTCTTCCAGATGAATACAGAGTTACATTAAAAAAATGTTCTGGCCTTTCCATGCTTTATAATGGCAGTGAATGGGTGTGGAGATTTTGAAGCCCAAAAAAGTGCATCCATCCATCATAAAAAGTGCTCCACACAGCTCCGGGGGTTAATAAAGACCTTCTGAAGTGAATCGATGTGTTTGTGTAAGAAGAATATCCATATTTAAAACTTTTTAAACTGTAATTTGTAGCTTCCACTAACTGTCGTACACTCATTCATTAGACAGTGGCGTTGCAGCGGATGACGTAGGACGTAGGCGTAGGCGTAAGCTAAGAGAGCAAAACAAAACACCAGTCAGAAATACGTCAAGACATACAAAACAAGGATTTGTAAAGCAAAATGTCGGAGGATTTCGATACAAGCCAAGAGGAGACTGGTTGTCCTTTGTTGTAAGCAAAACTTGAGGTTAGGTTAACAAAGTTTTACATATGGATATTTTTCTTACACAAACCCATCGATTCACTTCAGAAGGCCTTTAGTAACCCTCCAGAGCTGTGTGGAGTACTTTTTATGATGGATGGATGCACTTTATTGGATTTCAAAATCTCAACACCCATTCACTGCCATTATAAAGCTTGGAAGAGCCAGGATGTTTTTTAATGTAACACTGATTGAATTAGTCTGAAAGAAGAAAGTCATATACACTTAGGATGGCTTGAGGGTGAGTAAATCATGGGGTAATCTTCATTTTTGGGGCGAACTATCCCTTTAAAGGTAACTGCTACTTAAACGCAGAGGATCTGAGAGGATGGAGAAAGAATTGTGTATTCTGCAGATTAATACTGAAATCCCATTCACTGTTATGCAGCAGTGTTCTGTGGCTAATCTAACCATGTGTGAACCATGAGGCCTTGTGGGTGTTTAATGGAATAGTGGAGATGAGCTAATGGCGCATGCAGAGTGACTGACAGGTTAAGGTTTGAAGCAAACATTAATGATAAATGTAGGTAGTTTAGTTACACAGTTTCAGAGCTTGGGGTTGAGAGATGATATCAGAAATGAATGTGAAAAGATTAAAATCAGTCTTGCTTAACACGGCACAGTGTTCTCTGTCGGATGTGATAGTGCTTCAGCATGTTTGGGTTATACGTAAGCTTCAGTAGGTCCTTATCTGCTACTGGTAGACTAAGGTTGTGTTTGCTGCTTGTTTAATCTTGCTGCTTAAGGAAACATACTGTATACAGTTACTAAAAAGGTCCACTACTGTCCAAAAAGTGTGCGGTTGGTGAGAGTGGTGTAATATTTTTTTTGAGAGAATGCTCTTAAGCTCACCACGCTCAAGCAGACACATAAAGCTTGCCACAGCACACCCGCAGAAGTAATGATTGTAAATGTGTCAGAGAAAAACCGTAAGAAGACTGCATTAACATTTTAAAAATGTATTGATAAACTAGTGCTTTCTTCGTTTTCGTCTTAAGAGATCGAACTCATCTTCGCACTAGTGTATGTACCTGTATGCATGTTTCTTATGGATTATATAATATGAGAATATTCTTCCATTTCAATTTGAATTAATTCATTTGAAAGTAGACATTTCACTCTCTAGTGATATTTTTCATGTCTGTAAGGCAAGTATACACAGTTTATTTATTTTTTATTTTTTGGACACAATTAAATTCACACAGACCAAGACGGCAGAAAGCGCAACCTGTTTGCTTTCATTATTTTACAAAAGCACAATGTTTTGTTGTTATTGTGAGTGCACACAAATAAACATAGAGTCTTTACAGATGTATTACTCTTATCTGTATGACCAAAAATAACAGGGTGTTTTAAGAGCAAGTGACCGCACCGACGCCTCCATCTGTCATGCAGTAAGCTTGCTACTATTCATCTTCCACACTCCGCACAGATACTTGAATAGTGCAAATTTTCCTAGGTTGACATTAGACTGAGCTGCCATGTAAAGTTGCTACTACTTCATATTTCAAATGATAAGCCATATTTAAGGTCTATAAATGATAGGCGAGCATTTGGATGTCCTGCCCAATGTATTTTATTACCACATAGACCAGCCATTAATGATCTGTCTGTCATGGACTGCATGACTTCACTTCCTGTGGATTATTTATTTATTTATTTATTTATTTATTTTTGCAGCCAAGCAACTAATACAATTTTGGTCGACCAAGCCTCTTCTTGTCAACTAACGGAAGTCAGCTATTAGGGGCAGCCCTAGAGAAAAGATTAATAATGTGAATTATTATTACAATTAAAATTATTTTCTATTTTATATATATGTGTGTCGTAAAATGTAATTTATTCCTGTGACACAAAGCTGAATTTTCAGCATCATTACTACAGTCTTAAGTGCCACACGATCATTCAGAAATCATTCTAATATTTATAATATATAATAATAATAAATATATAATTATAATAATTTGTTTCTTACCTTTATCAATGTTGAAAACTCTCATTTTTGAACAGTGTAATTTAATTTTTAAAAAACTGTGCTGACCATAAATGCAAGGATTTTTTTTTTTCCTTACTGTTATTTAACCCACGCACACAAAGTATCTTTAGCATGTGTTTTATAATTCATTAAATGTTAATTTACTTGTGTAAATTAACAAAACATCACAGAAAACAGTTCATATAGTTCCAGTTGTCATCTTGAAAATAAATACAAAATAATAATCATTTAAAATGTATACAAAAACAATTGCATCCAGTCCAGTTCTGTGTAAAAATGTCTAAACCCTTGGTCCTATTAAATGAGTGATATGACTAAGGGCAGTTGGACTAACTTGTCCTTCCATATTTCAAACAGTGTGCTCTTTTATACCAGCCATAGAATGGCAAATGAAGTCAGCCAATAAAGTATTTCATGCACAAAGAAAATTTGCATACTGTATATGCTGTTAAGATACAATGATTTTTATTTTTCAGTGATCTATTCCTTTAATAAAATATCAGGAGTAATGGAGGTATAATCCTCTTAAATACTGAACCTGCTGTGTCGTGGCCTTCCAGCATATTAGTTTGAGCTGAATCAGAACACTAATGATTGTGTCGCAGTTTTGTGTTTAGGTTTGACTGAACATATTTTTTCCATTTCTACTTGGATTTCAGTCTCTAGATATCATATGCTTAGGACTAGTTAACTGCAACTACCTTATAAATGTGAAATGTATTGCGATGCATGTTACAAATGTCACCAAATGCACAAGACAGACCTAGTCTGCAGGATGTCTAGTTTAGTGGTTCAGAAACAACTCTGACCACACTGAGGGAAAAATTGGTTTCAACATGTCAGTGACCTGGATTTTTATTGTTTGGGCATACACACACAAAAAACCTGAAGTTTCAGTGTAATTGTGAGAAAGACAATAGCGATATTTGATAGTATTGCTATTGTGTGTCGTGTATTATAGTGACACGCTTTGTCTGTTTGCATCTGCAGTGTGTGCTCTATCTGTGGGCCCTGAAGATCAACCACCCGACCACCCTTTTCCTCCTCAGAGGCAACCACGAGTGTCGGCATCTCACGGAGTACTTCACCTTTAAACAAGAATGTAAGCTCAGCTCTTTAGAAACTCAGAGAGTGTTTGTGTGTGTGTGTAAACGTTTTCGAGAGAATGAAATGAGATTTTGCCACATCCTATCATTCAAGTCTGTCACGGCAATTTTTTCCCCATTACCATCATGGCATCCCGAGAGAGATGGTGTCATGGGAGTACTGGATGACGGGCCGCAGGCACAGAGCTCAATCACGTCCCTCAGCGCTCGTCAGGGCTCTTCACTCCCCACTTAGATTTACATCAGCCCAGTCATGACAAACGCTGACAGCTAACTGAAACCCTCACGTCGACTGGCTGCCTGCTTTCCACCAGCAGCTGATGATCAGCAGACCCACACAGAACCATCACCCATCATTCATGCAGTTTTATAAATCCCTTGTCAACTTAGGTGTTTTTAAATATTTTGGCTAATATAGCTATGTGCGTTCAGCTGTCGCTATGCAGTTTTTTCAGCCCTCATTTTTACAATGTTACATGTTTACAATTTTAAAAATAATTACTATTATTATTATTATTATTATTATTATTATTATTATTATTTAATCATTGAAAAACTGATATTTTGGGCAAAACTTCGTAATATATGCATAGCCAATACAATACAAATAATAGCTTTTATACAATTTATAGAGGAGAACATGGGGCAAGATTTACAATTTTTTGTTTTTTATTTTTTTTAATATATAAATTAAAATTCAAAATCCTTATAAATCTAAATGTTAAAAGTGAAAATTGAGTTTTTTTTAATTTGTATAAATTTTAAATTCATTCTAAATTAATTTGTGTGTGTTTACTACTATATATGTATATATACATAGAATTGATATACATAGAATTGAGATATATATATATATATATATATATATATATATATGGCATTCCTGTTTGGATTAGCAGAATCTTGGCTGCTAATGCGTCCATTCAGCCTAGATAGTGGCTGGCTGATTATCCGCCCAGCTAATCAAAGAGCCTTTGATAATGATGTGCTACTTCACCACTCGCTGGCTCGTAGCAGTGTTGTTCTTTGCTCATCACGAGGCAGCCTGTTTCTCATCTGTCAGTGCTGCTGTTTACAATACGCTGCACGGCTGGCCCGTTCTAAAATGTCAGGATTTAACGGCGGTATGCGGCCCTTGTTCCACGTGTAACCTGTCTCTGGCCTCAGCCTCCTTTAATCAGCCTCCCGCTGCGCTGGTTTCCTCAGTTCATCCCAATTAGCACGTGCGTCTGCTGCAACATCACCTAACAAGGCATGCAACATCCTCCTCCTCCTCCATCTATTCCCCCAGCCTTGGAAAGTTGGCAAGCCCCGGTCTGCCCTCACCCACCCAGCATTACTGCGATATGTCAAATGGACAGTGTGACAGCCTTGGCTTGAAAAGCTCATTCACTCCGCTTGTGCCTGTTTGGAGATACATGGGTGTTTTTATTGTGGTTCTCTCATCGCAGGCAAGATTAAGTACTCGGAGCGTGTGTACGATGCCTGCATGGAGGCCTTCGACTGCCTTCCCCTGGCCGCTCTGCTCAACCAGCAGTTCCTGTGCGTTCATGGAGGCCTGTCCCCTGAGATCACCTGCCTCGACGACATTCGGAAAGTAAGTAAGATGTGGGGCACTGCTGTCTGAGTCCTCTGCCGTTGCTTTGTGTGTGCGTGACGCTCATGGTGTTAAAAGGTGGTGAATTTGTTACGAAGGCGATGCTTGTTTCGCTGTTGTGATGATTCTTTAAAGGGGATGAATTTAGACATGCAACTTTTTACATGGAGTTGTCACAGCAAGATGTCAGCATGCTGAAAACCTCTCTGAGAGGCTGCATCTTTAAACTAATCTCTGTTTGAATCACTGCTACTAAGAATATTCAAGACTGATATAAAATCTAAACACTAGTCTGCCTCACCATTAAAAATGATCAGTTGTTAGACAACAAGCAACTATCCAGACCCATTCCTGTTGTTGTTGTTGTTGTTCTTGTTGTTATATAAAAATCATAATAATAAACTATTTTAAATGTAATAATAAAAATACAAATATATGAAACGCCTTATTTTTATTATTGGAGTTATTGCTATTTAATTCATATTTCCTAAATATTTAAACACTTCAGTTTATTATAATAATAAATGGTTTATGTAAATATGATGATTTGTATAAACAGCAATAACAACAATAATGTATTAACAATAATAATAATAAAGTAACAATTTTAAATGTAGTAGTTAAAAATCTGTATATAAAGTTGTATAATTATTTTTATTGTTGTTGTTGCTATTTAAACACTTCAGTTTATTGTAATAATATAATGTAAATATGATGATTTACAAAAACAGCAAAAACAATTTTTATTAATAATGATAATAATAATAATATTACTATTAAGTAATTAAGTATTTAAAATTTAATAATAAAAATATAAAAAATATATAAAGTGTCTTATTGTTATTTGTATTGTTGTTTATTGCTATTTAATTAATAATTCATATTTCCTAAATATTTAAACACTTCAGCTTTTTTATTTTATAATTCTTATTAATTATAAGTAACTTTTAAAAATGTAATAATAAAGAATATGAATATATTTTAACGTATAAATATTTTTGTTGTTAATCCTATTTAATTACTAATTCAGATTTAATTGTAATAATAAAAATATGAATGTATTTAGAAACAGTCCTGTTTTTATTGTTGTTATGGCTATTTAATTAATAATTAATATTTCCTAAATATTTAAACACTTCAGTTTATTGTAATAATAAATGATTTATATAAATATCATTTATATAAACAGCAATAATTTATTATTATTAATGATAATAATAAAGGAACAATTTTAAATGTAGTAATACAAATATGAATGTATTTCAAAAGTGTCTTGTTTTTATTATTGTTGTTATTCCTATTTAATTAATACTAATTCATATTTCAGCTTATTATGATAATAAATTATTTATATAATGGTTTATATAAACAGCAATATTGTTGCATCATTATTATTATATAATTACAACAAAATAGATGGTCATGGTCAGAATGGTAGCCTTGTTTTAAGTCATCCATTTTCTTTTTAATTATAATTTAATTTGTTTATTTACTTTTATTATTATTATTATTATTATTTTTTTTTTTTTTTGACTGTGCTACTATATACTCTACTACTTTTACTGTAATTTTTATTAGATGTAATATTTAGCATAATAATCATGCTAAACCTTAATTTTGGAAGGTTTAAAACAAGTCATCCATCCTGACTCCTATTTTTATTGTAATTGTTTAATAATAGTAATAAAAATATAAATTAGCTACATTTGTGTATAAATTAAAAAGTCATTATTTTGGGATATTATTGGTAATTATTATTAATAGATTAATAGTAATAATAATAACATGTCTTTCAAAAAGTACACATTTAGTTAAAACACTTTTTGGTCTATTTGTTTTTAAACCATAAAATGATTGTATTTAGTTACTTCATTATTTAAACATGCTTTGATAAGATGGTGGCTTGCTTTCAGTAATCACTTAATGATCATTGCAAATCTGTCACTGATTTGTAAAAAGCAAACGCGAACAGATTGAATTTGTTTTGTTGCAGTGATGATGGATAAGATGGTGCTGGAGAACAGAAATGCTGGGGGGGTTTTTGAGTTCTGATGGTTTGTTTTGCACTCTTGTGCTGCAGTTAGACAGGTTTAAAGAGCCTCCAGCTTTCGGACCGATGTGCGACCTGCTGTGGTCTGACCCCGGCGAGGACTACGGCAGCGAAAAGAGCTCAGAGCACTTTTGTCACAACAGTGTGAGAGGATGTTCCTATTTCTACAGGTACTCCAGCTGACAGTCTGCCCACACACGCATTTGTTTGATAGCTGCCCACTCAGTCCCCGTTCACAGCACCTCTCAATGTTAGTCATGCCGTTTTGACTGACGGACTGCTGGAATCGCTAATTACACCTCTCTCTCCGTCTCTAACAGTTACCCTGCAGTATGTGACTTTCTGATGAATAATAACTTGTTGTCAGTTATAAGAGCACATGAAGCCCAAGATGCAGGGTAAGTACAGTGCAAACCACACTCTTAAAACAGACTATGAACTGAATGGAAATGGCTCTTACTGACAATTTCTTTGACATTTCATTGACCCCCTTAGGTATCGAATGTACAGAAAAAGTCAGACGACAGGCTTCCCCTCTTTAATCACAATCTTCTCTGCACCAAACTACTTAGATGTGTATAACAATAAAGGTAAGAGCTCTCAAGGCAGTTTTGAGCCAGTGCCATTATGCAATTTCGGCAAATGTAACAGGATGTGCCTAGCACTTTTTTTCCCTTCAGATTCAACAAATTTAAAGAAGAGCAGAACAAAAATTTACAGATGATGTACTCACCCTTTGTCATCCAAGATGTTCATGTCTTTCTTCAATCGTAAAGAAATTGTTTTTTGAGGAAAACATTTCAGCATTTTTCTCCATATAATGGACTGCTATGGTGCCTGAGTTTGATCTTCCAAAATGCAGATTAAATGCAGCTTCAAACTATCCCAAATGCATTTGTAAACGATCCCAGCCAAGGATCTTATCTAGCGAAGCCATATTTGGGATCGTTTGAAGCCGCATTTAAACTGCATTTTGGAAGTTCAAACTCAAGGCACCATAGCAGTCCATTATATGGAGACAAATCCTGAAATGTTTTCCTCAAAAAACATAATTTCTTTACGACTGAAGAAAGAAAGACATGAACATCTTGGATGACAAGGGGGTGAGTACATCACCTGTAAATCTTTGTTCTGGAAGTGGATTATCTATAAATTACATTTAACTTCAAATTTACATTTATTGTGCTATAATGCATTTTTAATAACTTGAGAGAATCCCAATCCCCAGAATCCTTTAAAGTCTCTCAAAATCAAAGCAGGCTTTCTGACACTTTTTCTTCTTTTACCTCTCAAGCTGCTGTGTTGAAATACGAGAACAACGTCATGAACATCCGGCAGTTCAATTGCTCTCCTCACCCATACTGGCTGCCCAACTTCATGGACGTGTTCACGTGGTCACTGCCCTTCGGCGGGGAGAAAGGTAAAGAGCAAATGGGAATGGCGTAATCTTTTTTTTTTAATCAATTTTGACACCCATCAGAAGTGCATTTGCAAAACGATGGGATGTGGTTTTAGAGTTTTACTGTGCATCAATTCTGAGGGTTTATTGATCCTCAAGGGAACATTTAGACAAATTATACTATGGGGATGTTGAATGCTTCAATATGATTGGCTGACGAACGTCAGGGAAACCATCACAATATAGTGCATTGCCACTTTGGGTGTGCATTATATCCTAATAATTCAACGGCCTGTCATCAATTATTTCTTACTTGTCTAGATGGACTAAGCAAATGCATATCTGTACGTAATGACCATATACATTATGTTGAACACTATGAAGCATGTGATTTATATAGTTTTTTAGCCTAAGCATGTAATTAATAGTAGAAGTAGAATGGTTTTATGAAAGTGTATGTTAAAGTTGGTCTTCTCATGTGCTTTCAGTAACAGAGATGCTGGTCAATGTGTTAAACATCTGCTCAGATGATGAGCTCATGTCAGAGGGAGATGACACATGTGAAGGTAAGAACATGAAAAGATGTTTTTCTGAATTTCCTAAGCTTCCTTAATGGATGGATGGGTCTGTATCTATGGCAGGGTTGCCAGGTTTTTACAACAAACCACACCCAATTGCTACTTAAAACTAGTCCAGTCACATTTCAAGGGGGTCTAACCCTAGCCTCACCCCTGCATTAACTATGTTAATTTTTTTTTTAACGCCGTTAAACTGGAAATATTAATAGGCAGCATTGCGCTAATTTTGACAGCACTAATTTCTAAATAACAAAAGTTAAAATTGTAGTGATTTCACAAGACTAAATTGTAAGTATCACCTTGAATTACAGATCATTTAAACCACTTTACTTAATGTAAAATAAAAAGTGTGCTATGTTAACCTCATCACTTTTTCTTCTGCCACCTCAATATGGATTTCAGCTCTGTTAAATATATACCAGCATGCCCTTTTTCTCATCAAATAATAGTTCTCTGATTAGTATGTATTAGTCCTCAGCGCATAACCCATATATTTCTATTTAGGACACTATATTCTTGTATGAGTTGGTTTAAATTCGAACTCAGCATTTAATTGTGTGGGTTTAAATGGGCTTCCTGCTCTATTGTTTCACCTGTTTTATAGATGTATAACACTGCAGAGAAAGGAAGTGCATAAACTGTGCTTGTTTTGTACTTCACGAATGCCTTCAAAGCATGTTCTTTTTGTTATTATCGATAATCTTTTATATTGCTAACGTTCTAGCCAAACATGCATTGCTGTTAGTGGCTTACCTAAGCTGAGACAACCTTTGTCTCCATTCAGTCACTTCAGTCATTTAAAATGAATTACTGCTCTTAACGCGAGAGCCGAGAAGTACAGTGCTGCCTCTTCTGCTGTAATGAAACCAGATGAACCCGTTCTGAACGCCCCCACCCCACATCTGAGGAGCTGTCATGAAGGAATACAGTGTCCCATTTACTGTTCTTGATGCCCATTTGATTTGTCCTTCTTTTTTTTTTTTTGAATGGTGCATAATTTTAACTTGGCCTGACACACTTCCTCTGTGTGTCTGTGAGCCTTTGAGTTTTGAAATGGGGTTTATTTATTCCTTATGGGAGTTCAGGATGTAATGGCTCGTTTGATCTGGAGTACGTATGACTCTTGCCATCAGATAGGGCTAGTGTGCAGGTAATGATGTTGATTATCTTTTGTTCTTGATAAAAGTAGGTTCATAAAATGTACAAGGTTGCAAGTTGAATCAACAACCATTAATAAAACTAGACCCTAACATTCCCTCACTGTTTTTCTTTTTTCTCTGTCTCTCCCCATTTGTGCATGTTTGTGGCAGGTGGCGCCCCGGCAGTCCGCAAGGAGGTGATCCGAAATAAGATTCGTGCCATTGGCAAGATGGCCAGAGTTTTCTCTGTTCTTAGGTGAATACGTACACGTACAAATCCCCCATGGCCAAGGATTTTACACACACACACACACACACACACACACACACACACACTTGCACAGAGATGTAAACCTATTCTTTAAAAGCATGAGCAATGGTATTTGATGCAAGTAGTATCAGAAGACAATAAGAAAGAGGTTTATACACTACCAGTCAAAAGTTTTTGAACAGTATTTTTAATGTGTTTTTTTTTTTTTAAAGAAGTCTTTTCTGCTCACCAAGCCTGCATTTATTTGATCCAAAGTACAGCAAAATCAGTGAAGTTTTGAAATATGTTTACTATTTAAGATAACTGTTTTCTATTTGAATATATTTTGAAAATGTTATTTATTCCTGTGGTCAAAGCGGAATTTTCAGCATAATTACTCCACTTTTCAGTGTCATGTGATCCTTTAGAAAGGATATAGAAGGGATTAAGATGAAAGGATTATGGATATTAATACTTTTATTTAGCATGGATGCTTTAAATTGATCAAGTAATGATAAAGGCATTTATAATATTACAAAAGATTTCTATTTCAGATAAATGCTGTTCTTCTGAACTTTCTATTCAGCAAAGAAACCTGAAAAAAATTCTACTCGGCTGAATTCAACATGATACTAATAATAAATGTTTATTATTTTATTTTATTTTATTTATTTATTTATTTTTTGAGCAGCAAATCATCATATTTGAATGATTTCTGAAGGATCATGTGACTGGAGTAATGATGCTAAAAATTCAGCTTTGAAATCACAGGAACTGTAACTTTACCTGTTGGCAGTTCTTAAAGGAGAAGTCCACTTCCAGAAAAACAGTTTACAAATAATTTACTCATTTTCGTTCATTTTGCTGAACGAGACTCAAAGGTCAGAGTCAGTAAAATGCAAACTTCCCATCACTGCTACGAATCACATCTAAGTTCATCGTCTGTGTACTCCGGCTCGAAAAACTTCTTATTTTCTCCTACAACTTCAGAATCGGCCGACATTGTTATACCTTTTTGTTTGTAAACAGCATTTTACTGACTTGCACTTTCTTAGTCATTGCGCGTTCGCTTTGTAAACACTGGGTCTGTAGTTCCGCGTGACCTTTCAACGTGATTCAGTAGTACGTAGTGTCGTGAACGTGCATCCCAGAGCCTGTGCTACACAAGCTTTTGTGCTTCAAAAAGTGTACAAACTTTTTTCCCCAAAAAAATGACAGATCGTTTCGCTAGATAAGACCCTTTTTTTTCGTCTGGGATCATTTAGAGCCCTTTGAAGCTGCATTTAAACTACATTTTGGAAGTTCAAAATCGGGGCACCAATGTAGTCCATTATATGGAGAAAAATCCTGAAATGCTTTCCTCAAAAACCATAAATTCTTGGCGACTGAAGACAGAAAGACATGAACATCTTGGATGACAAGGGGGTGAGTAAATTATTTGTGAATTGTTGTTCTGGAAGTGGACTTCTCCTTTAAGAAACAGTGGTTTTATACAGTTTAATATCCTTTTTTTTTTTTTATAAACATTTGCGTTGTTTAATTTTGCACTATGAATTGTTTTTCACATCCAATTTTTTTGGAGGAGGCACTGCCTCCCTTGCCTTTTTTTTTTTTTTGACAATGCTATAATTTTCAAATCCACATGAAACCATCATGAGTACGAAATGTACTCGCTCAATAAATGTACAAGCTGATTTTGTATCCCTTAACCATGTGTGTGGGTGTATTTTCAGAGAGGAGAACGAGAGCGTGTTGCAGTTAAAGGGCTTGACCCCCACTGGGACGTTGCCTCTGGGTGTGCTGTCAGGAGGCAGACAGACCCTACAGAGCGGTAAGTCTCGCTCCCGGGCATCATTGAGCCGTCTCTGCAGTGGTGTGGAGGCCGATACCTGCTCTCCACGACCCCCTGCTATTGTTACACTCTTTCTTTCTCAATCTTTCTGTCTTTACCTCCCTCTTTCTCTCTCTCTCTCTCTCTCTCTCTCTCTCTCTCTCTCACTCTGTTTCTGTCACCGCCTCGTCCGGCAGCTTTGCCTCTCTCACGGTGCAGCACACCCATTATCGACTCGATCGAAAGCAATATCGTTTAAAGAGGGGGGAGATTTTACCAGGGTTTGGTCATGAAGGGGCTTTCAATCAACACGCTTCAGATTTCCTGTCCCGAAAGGGACCTGAAAAACTTCCAAGCGCTGCTGAGATCGCTGCAAGTGCCAAGTAGCTGCTGCCGGGTGATGCTTTCACAGTGAGAGGGGCTCCTGTGAGCTTATGAGCATGACGCAATATGACCCAATTTAGCCAGCTCCTGTCGGTGTGCCATGCTTCCTCTCCCTGCCTTCACTGTAAAAACTCATCAGCCTGCTGCATCCTGCTGCCCTCCTACTAACAACCACATTAACATGGTCAGGTTTGTCTTTGATGAAAGTAGGTGCTTTTAAATTTGGTGTGTTTCAGAATGTTGTATAATATATAACATACTGCACATAATAGGGGTTCAGGATTTGAACAGACCTCCAACCTTAAAGGTGCTGTCACATTAGCATATAAATTTCAGCAAAAAGGCCTGTGTTCTGCACAGAAGTCACTTTCTGTTGGCGAAATCTGCTTGGGCAACTTTTTTTTGCCATTCTCCCATGAAATTTCAGATCTTGTGGATTCCTGTTTAAAAATGACCTGCGAAAAGCAACAGTAAATGTGACTGCTCCTTAACTTTGGTGTCTGTAACACAATAATTGTGTCGAAAGACACCTCAAAATTGTGCTATTATTTTTCAGTGTCCAGACTTAAAGGGATAGTTCACCCAAAAATGAATACTACCCCATGATTTATTTTCTTCTTTCAGATGAATACAATCAGAGTTGTATTTAAAAATATCCTGGCCCTTCCAAGCTTTATAAAGGCAGTGAATGGGTGTTGAGACTTTGAGGCCCAATAAAGTGCATCCATCCATCATAAAAAGTACTCCACATGGCTCCAGGAGATTAATAAAGGCCTTCTTTAGTAAACTGAGGCATTTGTGTAAGAAAAATAGCCATATTTATAACTTTATAAACTGTAAAATCTAACTTCCGCTAATGGTCGTACTCGCGTTCACGAGAAAGTGGTGTTCGAGCGGATGACATAGGACATAAGGATATACTAGTCTTGCGAGAACAGGGCTTAATGGGCGTGAAGTACTTTAAATTTGACTTCTTGAAATGTAAAGCTTGAAAAACCCTTGAAAATGGCAATATTCCTGAAGAGGTACTTGAAAAGTGCTTAAATTATTGAAAGACAATGTATCTAAGGAAAAAGGGTTTTATTTATTTATTTTTTTAATAAGCACATATCTTCTCACGCTAAATGTACACAATTCAAAAAACATCAGACTTTTTCACTTGTGTTAATTGATGTCATTAAACCAGCGAGCTATGCCAGTAGTAATACTGACAATGACGTGTAAACATGGCTAAAGACTCGAAAAGAGGAATAGCTGAACCGAATCAATTGAGAGAGTCATTTACTCTGGAACCGCTCCAATTGATTCAAACTCATGTCTTTGATCATTCATTTCAAGTGATTTGCTAGCAAAAAACAGATTAAATTAAAAGAGACATTTATTTTCGAATTTCGACATCACTTGTAATGATTTTAAAAAGCACGTAGTGATGGGTGAAAAGGAGTTTTTAAAAACACAAATTCAGAGTGGGTTTGCGAATCATTTCACTTGGATCGGGACTTCAAATCGCGTATCACAAATCATTTGATATAGATTGGAACTTTGCGTATCACAAATCCTTTGAATCAGATCAGGACTTGCGAGCACTCGCGAATCATTTGATTTATATCGACACGGGTTTGTGAATCATTTAGCAAATTGAATGATTCAAATCAAATGATTCATGATAGTGAAGTCCCGATCTAAATCAAATTATTCGCAATACACAACATTCCAGTCCAAGTCAAATGATTTGCAATCCATGCTTCTAGTCCTCTTCTGAAATGATGGTCCGTGAATGATTATTCAGAACGGGACTTTAGAGTATGGATCGCAAACCTTTAATTTGAGAACTTCGGAGAGGGTCTTAAACCATCAACGTCGCTTGTAATAATTTTAAAGCTTGTAAAGCACTTAGTGGTGGGTGAAACAGAGCTTTTCGAAACTCCGAATCAGTTAAACCATTGCGTCGCACAATGATTCACTATTTCGAAGCACTCCAATCAGATCGTGAGTCATTTGATTTATTTAGATCAGAACAGGTTCTTGAATCATTTCACGAATTGAATGATTCAAATCAAATGATTTGCAATACGTGACGGTCCCGATCTAAGTCAAAAGATTAACAGTCCGCGCTTTGAGTCCTGATTTGAAATGATGGTTTGCGAATCATTTGATTTAAATCGGAACTTAAGAGCGAGTTAGTGAATCATTTGCGACTTTGGTGTCGCTTTGAGAATCATTTGTTTCATATCAGGATTTCGGAGCAATTTTGTCTTTTTCCATTTTCCATTTGTTTGTTTGCTTTTTTTTTTTCTTAAACAGTAGAAAACATCAAAAACCTCTAAGGCAGTACAGTTATAAAAACAAAACAAAGACAAAATAAAGTATACACACATACAAATCCCATGAGAAAATTAACCATTGTTTTACTATAGTAAAAGTGTAGTATACTTTGTAAAAATTTTAGTAGTAATACTTCATGTCCTTCATTTTATTACTGCTATTTTTGTTAGTATATTTTTACTGTGTGCCTGTTTTTTTAGTATATTTTTACTTTTACTATTTCTCTTTTTTTTTTTTTTTATTTGAAATAGAAGACATTGTTTCATAAGTGAGATCTTTGCTTGAAGTCCTTGAAAATCAAAAAAGTAAGATTTAAAAAGTCATTGAAAGTCCTGGAATTTCATTTACAGTATTTGGAGTACTTTTTATGATGGATGGATGCACTTTATTGGACTTCAAAGTCTCAACACCCATTTACTGCCATTATAAAGCTTGGAAGAGAATGTTTTTTTTATATATATATAACTCGGGTTGTATTCATCTGAAAAAAGAAAGGCAGATACACCTGGAATGGCTTGAGGGTAAGTAAAGCATGGGGTAATTTTCATTTTTGGGTGAACTATCCCTTTAAGGTTTTCAAGTTGTATCTATAGTCATGTCAAGGCACAATGAATTACGAAGTGGTCTTATGATTGTAATGTGTTGGTGTTGCACTGGGGAAGGGGATGTAAATAAAAGGATTCTTCAGTAGCTGAAAATAGAAATAAAACAACACATCGCTCAAAGCCGTCTTGCCTCTCATCTTCCTGTGAAGACCACAAATAAACTGTCATCACGCATACACAGTACATTGCGTGGCGTTTTTTTACGGCGAAAGCCTCTCCTTGTTTGGCTATTGTATACCTTCAGCTTTAAAAATAGCCTAGGTCCATGTCAAGAGTAGTTCAGAAGGCCTCATGTCTCAGATTCAAAAGCATGGGTTCTCAAAAACAAACCTGACCAGAAAAAAAACGAGTCTTGAAATCTGTTTATGTTCTGGATGAAGCAACTAAACTAACCTCTCAGGTTTCTTCCTGTGTGGCATGTGAAGCATTCGGGCTGTGGTGTTGGGAGGGGAAGATGAATGAATGGGAAACGGGGAGGGGGTTTGAATGGACTTGTGATTGCATTGATAACTTGACTCACTTTCTTTCCCCGTTCGTTTTGGGCATGGCACTACTACTCATGCTTACACAGCCACCATAGAAGCAGAGGAAGCACGAGGTATGCAAGACATCTGTGAAAACTTCTCAGTGTTGTCTGTCTGTTACCCCGGATTAACTGTCTGTCCTTCGTGTGCATTTCGTCCCTTTGTAGTCGCCGATGTCTATTTATTTATTTGTATGTATGCTTGTTACGTTTTTAAAGCTAACTGTTTTGTTTGATTTGCACGTTGAGAGATTTTTCCTTTGTACAGTGTGCTTTCTGCACCACTAAACGGATAAAAATTTAACCTGCAACAACTTTTGCAAAACACTTTGCTGTGACTCTATAATAAGGAACTTGTGTTAAGAAACTAAATGAGATTTTAAAAAGATAGTTGACCAAATAATGTTTGTAAATTACTGACCCTCTGTGGAGCACCAAAATTATTTTTAAGTCTTAAAAAAGTGTTTTAATGAAGTTTTAGACTCCACTGACTTCCATTGTATGCACAAAAACGGTTCTTGGAAAAAAAACAACGGTGTTCCACATAAGAAAGTAAGCCGTACGAGTTTGAAACGACACAAGGATGACACATTTCATTTTTTTAGGTGAACTATGCCTTGTAACACTTGATAAACTGGTAGATTTGGCTGTTGAGA
Source organism: Labeo catla (assembly GCA_012976165.1). NCBI lineage: Eukaryota > Metazoa > Chordata > Actinopteri > Cypriniformes > Cyprinidae > Labeo > Labeo catla. The sequence continues at coordinate 1,100,939 of VONZ01000109.1, read as the reverse complement.
AAGGACTTTTTCAGAAAGTCTCACAGTCGTGAACACGAGCGCACAGCTGTTTAAGGGGGGAAGCCAGAGGCTGGGGTGTGAGCAGACCACAGCATGAGACTGAATCTTTGTTTTTATCAGTTTCACTTCCTGACCAAAAAGCACACAAATAAACTCAGATCTAGGTCTGTCTTTCTCTTTAATGTCAGGCTTGACGTGGGTAGATCAGCACTTCTGGTTAATGTTATCTAAACTAGTCAAAGCTTTACTGTATATCCTCAACTTCTCATTTCCTTATCGGAGCTGGTTGATTGGCTGACTGGTATATTTAGCTTCAGTTCATCGAGCTTTTTTTGGGTGCTCTTTGGGGAAGAAGAGTCCTCTGTAGTCATGCTACTTTTAGTGACTGGAAATGTTCATATCTAATAAGTTAATATTGGGATGTAGGGCTGCTTGATTTTAGAAAATTAATTGCTTTTTTTTTTTTTTTATTAAGCTTCAACTTTTGTGCATTGTTATTTAGATATCAATAGCTGAGTTTCCATCCAAAGTTGCGAATTTAACTTGTGCGCAAAATTAGAATCGCATAAAACACTTCCGAGCACCGTTTCCATCCAACGAGTCAAGAACAACAAAATCGCCACTTCCTAATGAACTACCACTAAGTATCACTAAGAAGAGTAGGAGAAACCATTAAAAATGATTTTTATATATAATAAATTCCTCTGGTTATGCCATCTTAACGTTTATAACGTTCATCGCAGTTTCATCAGATTTGTAAGGTCAATCATTTATAAACCTATGCAAACACATTATCTTTCTCAATATGCTAACTGTGCATCGTGATTTCACAATAAAAGTTTAAACCCTTGCTCTGAGTTTACACACTTTGGTGTCCACATACTTAAGAAATAACTAGCATTTCTGTCGTAAATGGACGAATATTAAAGATTAAGTGGATTTTTGAATAAAATTGTTTAATCAATATCAGAGCTGTTGAGAGATCTTGACAGCTCTGGTCAATATTAAACAAGGATTAGATCACTCTGTAAAGTGTAAAAACAATCGCCGGGCCATTGGCGCCCTCTGCAGGCATTTGTTATAATGCACAATGTGCATGTAGTTCTATTATTTATAATACATATAATAAATTAAAGTTTTGTTCAGTAAACCTGTATGGTTACTTGCTTTTAATACTTTTGAACTCATTATTATTGCCTCATTGCTATTATACATTTTAAATCATTTTAAAGGCTATTGTTTGTTTAGGTCTATTTTTTTACTACAGAAAAAAAGAATTATAAATATCCGATTACGCGATTATTCTGGTGATTAATCGACCAATTACTCTATTACTAAAATAATTATGACAGCTTTCTTTTTATCAAGGCATCGTGAATCAAGAAATGATTCTGCATCAATTCAGATATTTTCCGAATGCATCACAATTCTCTCTCGAATCAATTTTGAGTTTCGTTTTGAACAGCAGATGGGACTGCATGTTTTAGAAACAGCCGTACTCTACTGGCTTAAAATTCCTTACAAACACCTGAACCTAAAATAATCAAAAATAAAGTTCGAAAACACTGAAGCGAATGTTCACAGTAGGACTGTCAAACAATTAATCGTGATTAATCGCATGCAAATTAAGTTTGTTTACTTAATATGTGTGTGTACTGTGTATATGTATTGTGTATATATAAACACACATGCATGTATATATTTAAGAAAATGTTATATTTATATATAAAATATATAGAATTCTAGGGCTGTCAATAATGATTATTTTGGTAATCAAGTAATCTGTCGATTATTGACAATTAATTAATTGGGTAATATAATATTTTTTGTAGTAATAAAAATAGACTTAACAGACTAAACAATAGCTCTTAAAGAGGCTTAAAATGCATATATAATAGCAATGAGGCACTAATAATTAGTTCAAATGAGGTATCAAAAGCAAGTAATCTTACGGGGTTTTTTTTTTTAATAAATTATACACGATAGAGGTAGTGTACATTATGCATTATAACAAGTGTGTGTGTGTGTGTGTATATATATATATATACACACACACACAGTACATGCACATATATATTACGTAAACAAACTTATTCTACATGCGATTAATCGCAGCTAATTGCGATCGCCAATGCGATTAATCGCTATCGTCGCAGCCCTATTTCTGATGCGACACTTCAAAATGCGCATAAAAACGGTGATGGAAACATAGCTTAACTTTGTCATTGCTGTATGTTACTTCATAACCATTAGCGTTAACTAACGTCGCGCTTTCATACTTCCAGCCATCCAAGGCTTCAACCCTCAACACAAGATCCAAAGCTTCGAGGAAGCACGCGGACTGGACCGGATAAACGAGCGAATGCCTCCGCGCAAGGACAGCATGCAGCCAGACGGCACTGCCAACTCCATCAACGCAGCCAATTCCCCCGACAAGAACGGCACCAACGCACAGGCGTAGTACCCCAGCGGCTGCCTAGCGCTCTCCCTCATCCTTTCCTTTCTCTGTCTCATTTTTTTTTTTCTCTGTCTCTTCCTCTGTTTTCCTCTCATTCTCTCTCTTTTTGGTAGCGGTGATGCCCCCTACATGCAAAACTCTCCAGGACCATTTCGGGGAGAATCGCACAATACCATGAAGAGGGCGTAGTGAAAAACAAACCATGGTTCTTATTTATTTATTGATATAGATGATAAGAAATTTAAGATCTGTAATGGTGGGGAAAACTGAGATGAATGAATACGTACATGATGAATATTACGTGTATATAAAAAATACAGAATATATATATAGACATAGCATTGGGGTGGTGTAAGGTCATCTTAGATTCAGTAGTTGAAAAACAAACAAAAAAATAACAAAACAAAAAAAAACAATCCATTTTGTAAATTCGTTTATAAATTAGATTTATTTCTGACGACTTCTTTTTTCCTTTTTTTTTTTTTTTTTAAACAACCAAGACTTGCTCAGCAGAATTCTTTATTGTTGTTTGTGCGCTTGGCAAAATAATTCTCGGCCCAACATGATTATATAGAATGCTTATTGTGAATAATACCCAAAGCAAGTATGATAATTGTTGACGCAAAACAGAAAAAAAAATTTTGGTATTGAAACAATATGTGGAAAAATACCTTCATAATGCCAATTATAGCTAAGATGAGTGCATTATTAACAAGTGTTGACACATTTATATGTACATGTACATTTTCAAGTGTTCCCTCAACCAAATGTGATGTTTACTTTGTTTTCTTTTTCCTGTTCATAACTCAAACTACACCGATTTGTAATCAAAAAGGCGAAAAAAGCAAAAAAACATCCCAAAGCTTTCTCAAGATGGTTGGAGGAGCATTTGTGTCTGCATGTTTTTGTTTACTTTCTCCCTCCATTTTGTCACTCGCGCTTTTATCGGCCTCTGCCGTATTCCGTACACTTTTAGACCTTTCGGCGTTTCGCTTATACAAAGGCACGATTTAACTGCCATGATTTTATGCCGACTTTTTTTGCAGTCGAACGAATCCGATGTGCGTTAAATGTGATGAGGTGGACGTTAAACATCTCAAAAAATGAGCGTATATGCCTTACATCTTGCATCTCATCTCGGCTCAAGTAACGCATGTGAAATTAGTTAAACTGATTTTTTTTCTATTGCCATTTTAAACTTTAAAACCCATTTAATTGCTTTTCATTTTGTCTAATAATAGTTTGCATTCGCAAACTCGTATCTTCAGCGCTAGTATTTCTATAGCCGAGCTGTGCGCTCTACTAAACGCCTGTATTTCTCTAGAGTGGACCATTTTCCACGCATGCGATTGACTGAAGCCTCATCTTTGCTTTTGACTAAAGCAAAGCGACGTTATTTTGATTGCTTTTAATGTACTGTGTGTTTTGAGAATTAAGGACAGGATTTGCAAGAACTGTTTACCAAATCGTCTTTTCAACCTTTTTTTTTTTTTTTTTTCTATACTGTTGCGTAATCCGGCGACTGGAGATTTCGCTGCGCAAAGACTCAAACTTCCTGTGCGTTACAAATTTGAGGTCATGTGCCATGCTAATAACTATAGCAAGAGTATTTTCTGTTTATTTAACGCCGCAAGCGGTTCAGGGTCCGTATGTCTTGCGCAATACTTTTCATGGCGACTCGGTGAGGATAAACCTGCATGTAATCATTACTGTATTTAAAAGTAACTCTCATCCAAAGAAAAAAAAAAAAAAAAAATCAGTGTTTTAATGTAATATATGGCTTTATCATTAAAAAACAACTGCTGATTGTATATGATCGTAGCCTCTTCGTTTGCTTGAGAAGAGGCGAATGCTCAATCGGCGATGTAGTCGTGTAGAAAAAAAATGCCTCGGTTAAGTTAACGCTTTACTCTTTGCGATATAAAACGCCTGGGAGAGGCTTGCGACCTTAAACAGGTACCAAAATTCGATGACCACCTTTTCGTGTCCTCTTTTTAAGTGTTTGTCTTTTCAAGTCTTTATGTAATGAGCCTCTGCAAACTATTGTTTTGTTTAGTTTCCTTCATGTTTAATTTAAAAGGGGATGTCTGGTGTGCGAGAGTCGGGGGTTTCAGGTGGGAGGGTGGGTTTTGTTTGATATCGGAGAGGAATTGGGGCGTTCGGACCACTGACCCCGTTTTAGGAGGGCTTCTGTTACAAATTCCAAACATATCTTGCAGAATCTACAAAAAAATGTTTGACATTCTCCATTAAGAAAGAAAAAAAAACTAAAGTAAAATATAAAAAATGTTGGGGAAAAAACTGGTGTTGTTTCTTTCTTTATTTGTCTGTTTTCAGATTCTTCACCCAGTGTATTGCATTTGCTTTTACCGTTTGAGCGGCTGATTGATGGCAGACTTTTTTTTTTTGGGGGGAGCGGCTTTGTCATTTTCTCTTTTTCATCCATGTCTGTGCTCGTCAAGGTTTCCTATGATTACGATGTTTGCATTTTGAACATTCTGTGCTTGAAGGACAGCTAGTGTATTGTTACCTGTCTGAACACGGCCCACACACACATGCCGAGCGAGGCAGAGATTGAATGATATTTGTGCTTGAGACAAAGAATGCACAGTAAGACCGTGCTAAGACTGTAAAACTATTCAAAATACAATACGAATATTAGATGAAAAACTTCAATTTACATTTAAAAATTTCCCTTAGCATCTATGCATTTATTTATTAAATGCAGTGTTCGTGTTATGTCGATAACATGAGGTTGTCATCTGAAAAGCTCAGTTTTCAAGCGCGAAGGTCTTGTTGAATGGCCTTTTAGTCTATTTTTTTTTTTCAACTTCACACATACTCGTATGAAGGATGTAGCTGAATACAAAATAAAATCACACTTCTGTTTTATCGAAGGGCCTTGAACTGAAGCACGCACTCAAAATAACTGAATATTTCACAAGCGCCTATTCAGTGCGATTCTAAAGTCTGCTGTTTTCCAACCAACCTGAAAAATTCCCAGAAATGCTAAAAGGATGAATGTCAGTCTCTTATGAGCTGTCAGCACATCATGTGGAACATGCATTGAAAGTCCTGTGGGAAAACAAACCACTCACTTTACTTTAAAAATAGGTTTAGTAACTGGACAGCTAGGTATTACTTCTAACCCAGTTATGACTGCTATTATACAGTGTTTAATTAGTATGTTAAAGATAATAAGCTCTTTTCATTGCAAGGGTTTAGGCAATTAAAAATGATAATGTGCAATTTAATTGTATTTTAGAAGCCATGAAGTATTTTTTATTGAATTGCTGAATTAATGTTGGGTTGTTTGACTGGATGATCAATTTGTTGATGCACCATTCCTATCAGAAACAAGTTTTACAGGTACTTCCACTATCTCTGGAGTATAATACAATGTATGAATCATGAATTTGATTGAAAATTAAGATATACTTCTAAAAATGAAGGTTCTTTTTTTGGTATCTGTGGTTCCATGAAGAGCTTGGAACTTTCGTAAGGACTTCTACACTAAGATTCCAAAAGAGTTTTCATAGTGATAAAATTGAAATGGAAGACCTTTGTTGGTTTCCCAATGAACTACTTAAGTGAATAGTTTCTAAAAGAACTTTTTTTTTTTTTTTTTTTTTTTTTAGTGTGAAGAACATTTTAATAAGCTGAAGAACCTTTTTCCACTTTAAAGAACCATTTGTGGTATGGCTGGAAAGGTTCCTTGGATGTTAAAGGGTCTTCATGGTACCATCAGTGCCAATAACAAACCTTTATTTTCAAGAGTGTGGTTGAAAAGGTTGATTAGATTATCAAAATGTTCTTTTTTACAAAAAAGAGATTCTTGTAGCAATTGTTCATTAAAAGGTTCTTTGGTATAAAAAACCCATTTCCACCTGAATAAATAAAGTCAGAATTGTGAGTTTATCTTGTAATTCTGACTTTATAAATGGCAATTGCGAGTTTGTCTCACAATTCTGAGGAAAAAAGAATTACAAATTTTTATCAAGCAGTTCTAAGAAATAAACTCACAATTCTGAGAAATCAAGTCAGAATTGCGAGATAAGAGCTCACAATTCTGACCTTTATCACAATTGCGAGTTTATATCACGCAGTTCTGAGAAAAAAGTCAGAATTCTGAGTTTTTCTCGTAATTCTTACTTTATAACTCACAATTGCGAGTTTATATCACGCAGTTCTGAGAAAAAAAGTCAGAATTCTGAGTTTTTCTCGTAATTCTTACTTTATAACTCACAATTGCGAGTTTATATCAAGCAATTCTGAGGAAAAATTGCTCACAATTCTTAACTTTTTTTTTTCTCAGAACTGCGAGTTAGATTACGATTTAGAGAACATAGCTATCAGCCTCTTTCCCCCTTTAAAACTGGAGTTTATAACCCACAATTTTGAGTTTATATCACGTGATTTTAAGGGGAAAAGTCAAAATTGCCAGTTTGTGTCAGGCAATTCTGAGAAATACAGTCAGAATTGTAAGATATGAGCTCACAATTCTTACTTTTTTCTTCAGAATTGTGGTTATATCACGCAAATATTGACTTTATAAAATGCAGTTGCGATTTAAGTCGCAATTCATAGAACATAGCTATCTATAAGTATTCTTCCCCCTCAGAATTGGACTTTGTAACCGGCAACTGTGAGTTTATATCACGCAATTCAGAGGGGGGAAAAGGTCAGAATTGCGAGTTTATATCTCAGTAAGGTAAGACATTGGTATAAATTATTCTTAACCGTCGTTCAAACTGAGCAAAATCCTGTTTTCCCTTCATTTCATGTGGCAACTGCGCAATATATTTGCTGTTAATTGCATAAAAGCAAAGAATATTTAAATGTGACAGCATGGTCAATCATGTACACCGCAGATTTTGTTCTCAGATATTTTTAGCCTTCATTTGAACAGTTACTAGTGTAAAAAAAAAATCAGTTAACTAGGTCATTTCTCTTTCATCATTTGCATAGCCCCAGGAGAAGATGATCAACATTGATAGCGCATAATGATGATGCTGATGTCGTAACAGTATTAAAATACGAAGCCACAACGTTTACCTTTTCTGCTTCCTTACAAAAGCAACCGAGTGACTGCGAGTGATCTAACTCGTCCATCCCACAAGTTTCTCTTAAATGCTTTTGAATTCGAGAGTTAAGTCAGCAGTGAAACTCAAGCGAGTGAAGAGCGCCCTCTTTTTGAACAGTGAGGTGTTGCAGGGTCACATTAGTGGCTTTACAGTGCAGTCAACATCGCTTTCAGTAGGTACGTAGGTGGATCGAAGCGGTTATTCAGGCTCGTTGCTCTCAGGATTGCTGTGATTTGCTTCACAAGCTCATTTTTATAATCTCCTTGAAAGCACATTGCTACTGTAGAGATGCTACTGTACGAACTGCAAACTGGCTTATTTAATGTAAGCCAGTCTCATCCATTATGCTCAATGAGAAATGAGATCTCATCTAATCCAATAGATGAAATACAGTCATCATGGTGAGTATTTAATCTGAGGGATCGTTTATCTGTACCTGTAATAATGCTTTTGTAATCTGATGGCAGCGGATGCTTTTAAAAAAATCTCCTCTATTCATGTCTGTCCATTATTTTCTCTCGTGGAGGCGAGAACTACTCACGTTTTCTTCAGTAAATAAAAACTTTTTTTCTCCCTCTCTTTTGATAATGTGAAGGACGCGGTCATGAAGTGTGGTAGCTTTCAATACTGCACTCGTCACTTCCCCCAATGTACAGGAAGATGAGTGAAAGAGTTCAACCCACATTCAGTGGTGAGCTATTAAGAGCTGAATACAAGAAACACATTTCAGGAAGTGAGAGAAGACCTTCCACATGTATATGAGTGTTCGAGAGATATTAATAAAAACTGGCTCCTTTAAGCTATACATTCACTCCACGCTGTAGCTGAAGTAATAAACCTTAATAAGCTGACATTATATTGAATGGCATTAAATTGATATACTATACCAGTGGTTCCCAAACTGGGGGGCGCGGAGTTATGATAAGGGGGGCGCGGCAAGGCTTGTGTACAGTCAACCGATTTTTATAGAGATTCGAAAGAGATAAACAGCCGAAAATATCTGCCGCGCCACCCGGCGGTATTCAGCGCACACCGCTCAATGTGTGACGCTCCGCTCAATATTCCGCTCTATGAATGTGCGTTCCGTTGAGTTGCTCACGGCCCATATGAATGCTCCACTCGTGTACCGCTTATGCTCAACGATAAAGCAAAGTCCGCTCAAATAACGCGCCGACAGAAAATGTCTATATATACTTGTTCCTGTTTGCAATAGCGTCGCATACTGTGCTGTAACATGCTGTTAGAGCTGTAATCGGGCCTTAAAAGTTAGGCCCGACAGAATTCGGCCCGAGCCCGACAAGTATATTTTGATTGGCAGCTTTTTAAAAGCCCGAACCCGTTTGCAGCCCGACATTATTCAAATGTGCGCAAGCACACAGCTCTTTTGCCTTTTGTCAAGAATGAGTCATTTATACATGTTTTAACATAATTTATTAATGACTAACGTAGGCTATAGGCCACTTGGAAGTTGGAACAAAGAAATATAAGTCCTCTGTAACATCGTAACATCTTAGCACTCTAAATAGGCGTACACTTAGCCTATAAATAGGCCAACGCGCCAATAAAAAAGACTCTTTCTTAACAAATTAAGATAAGTTCTAAATTAAGTTTTTGGCGATAACGAAATTAAGATAGGGGGGAGGGGTGGAGTGTCAATCATGCTCAGGCACCATTTAATTGAATGCAGTAATATTGTAAAAATATTATTATTTAAATGATTGTTTTCTATTTAAACATATTTTAAAATGTAATTTATTCTTGAAGGCAAAACTGAATTTTCAGCATCATTACTCCAGTCGTCAGTGTCACATGATCCTTTAGAAATCATTCTAATGTGCTGATTTGCTGCTCAAGAAACTGTCAATGTTGAAAACAGTTGTGCTGCTTAGTATTTTTGTGCTAACTGATTAATAGACGGTTCAAAAGAACAGCATTTGAAATAATACTTTTGAGCAATTTATTGCATCCTTGCTGAATGAAAGCAAGGATGCAAAGTTCATTTACTGACCTCAGACTCTTGTCATACATAAATATATTTCATTTTTGATTGTATCTGATTAGATTCTGCGCACATTACTTTTTGTCAGCAGCTCAGCTTTTATTTATTTGATGATATGCATATCAAAGTGTGTGCTTATTAGCCGTAGCCAAACAGTTGGAATCCTGCAACTGCCCATTTTGGCATAAACGCTTTGCAGAGCATTATTGACCACCCACACATACTGGCTCAGCTACTTTTGGCTGTTCTTTGTCATTTATTTCTCTTTATCTTGGGCTGTCTTTGTCAAGGCCGTTCTCTAGGCCTTGAGAATCCTTCAGAACTCTCATCCGCCAGTATGGCCGTTTACTTGTGTACCCTATAAAAGGGCCAGATTTTAAAGCTTTGATTTTTATAAGTGCAGCTTGTGCTCTTGAACACAAGGCTGTGCTGTATTGTGACTGCTAAAGAGTGTTTAAGCGCAACATGCAGAACAATAGTTACATGATTCCTTTGGCCTTGGTTTTTGCTTTTTTTGAAAAGAAAATGTTTATATTTAAAACATTGTATTATTGAACTCCATTCCTCTGCAAAATGATAGTTCCTAAAAATGTTATTTTACTGTATTGAACAAATTTGAAGGTGTTTTTAAGGCTGCAGCTGTTGGAGGTTTTTCAAAAACGTTTCAGAATGAGATCATCCTTTTGTGTGCAGATTGTGAGGTATGGTTTACTTCAAACATATAAGCCTGAATTGAGCATTTCACATTTGCATAAAAGAATAACGTGTAAACAGCTCCACCTGCTGTCGCATTTTTGGATATTTTAAAACTGCCGATTGCACAAACGTGGTCTCTTTCACCATACACGAATGCGTTGTGTCCAAAAGTTAGAACTGAGAATCAGTATTTCCATAGATGAGGAAACAGCTGCCTGAACCATATGGTTTAGAGTTTGTTTACCTTGGCTTACTGGGACTTTAACTAGTTAAAAGTCCATTTAAAAGTTAGTAGCAGCTACTTGGCATCATATTTAACTGTACAATTAAATCAAATCACACAGCTATAAAAATATAAAACATTTAACGTAAACTTGATCAGCATACAAACAGTTCCTCTTACATTCAGGCCATAGTAAGGATCTATTGTTAAGGAAATTGTTGTTCGCTAGTGTCGAATTGATTCGACTGAAGGCTAAATCTGACAAAAACACATTTATTCATGAGTACTTGTGTACTAGTTTCCAGTGATAGATTATCTGTCCACATTCGGTGCAGAAACGCTGCACAATCGCATTCATTGTGGACGTATTTTGTTTAATGGCAACATGATAATGACATTTCGATCAGCATTTGTACCCGTGCCGTGTACTTACATGTACTACGTCTGCATTAGCTGGAGAACTGACGTACAGTAGCCAAACCAAACGGCATGGAGTGACTCACATCTCCCTGCAGTACGTCAGGAACACACGGTACTACATAAATAAATAACTTAGAAAACTTAGCATATACGTAAAGTTTGCGTTGTTCCTGTTTTACTTTACAGCTCTGGATGGAAATTCTGTCGTCATTTACTGACTTTATTCCACGGTTGAGGGTTGTCGTTTCATAGCTAGCCAGAGCGTGCGGCGGGGCGCCGTGACGCGGTAACCGGGGAACGGGAACGCTGTGGGAAGTCGTCATGCTACACGCGGCTTTACTTGTGGGTTGAAACCGCCTTGGCTAGTGCGGTACTTGCAACATAATCCTAAAAAACAGGTCACAAGCATCATTGCTTACTTCTGGATGCATAGCAGGATCTTCTTATCAAGTGAATGCAGGCCTGAGGGAGAATCTTAATGTGTTCTTCCTACAGTGTAAACCAAAAATGTTCTTATCGCTCATCAAATCTATAAAAAGTAGTTCACTAGTACATTAGTTTACAGTTTTCCCCCATCAAGACGACTAGCCTAAATCATGGATTTGATAAGTAAGTATTGTAACATGTCTCCTTACACACATCTACTTGTGTGTGTACTTGTTTTTGCTACATTGTGGGGACCAAATGTCCCCACAAGGATAGTAAAACCTGAAATTTTTGACATTGTGGGGACTGTTAAGAAATTATTAAAAATAGTAAATGATGTTTATCTGAAAGTGTAACGATGCAAACATGTTTTCTGTGAGGGCTAGGTTTAGGGTTGGGTTAAGGGATAGACAATATCGTTTGGTCAGTATAAAATCTATAGACGTCTATGGAAAGTCCCCACAATTCACAAAAACAAACGTGTGTGTGTTTTAAATATTTAATATCCACCTTATTATTCTACGCGGAAGTAAGCCGTTTTCTGTGAATGTGCGAGACTTTCGGTTTATTAGCCGCTGTAGGCAAATACAGTAAAGGTAAAACTGCACTACAAAGTGTGTTCATAATTAAAGGATTAGTTCACTTCCAGAACAAAAATTTACAGATAATGTACTCACGTTTGAACTCCCAAAATACAGTTTAAATGCAGCTTCAAATGGCTCTAAACGATCTCAACTGAGGAAAAAAGGTCAAGGTCAAAACAATCGGTTATTTTCTAAAAACATTTTCATTGTATATACTTTTTAACCTCAAACGCTTGTCTGGTCTAGCTCTGGACAAGTTAGGGTACATCTAAAAACTCATTTCATCTAATTTTCTTCTTCAAACTTCAAAAATCACTTCAAAATCATCCAACCCAGTGTTTACAAAGTGAACATGCAAAGATGATCAAACACCCTTTTAAAAAAAAAAAAAAAAAAAAGGTAAAAACAGCGATGTAGGATGATTTTAAAGTTGGAGGAGAAAATGAGACTGTTGTTTTTAGACGTACCCTAACTGTCATTACCGGGAGAAAAAAAAAACGGTTCACTCAGTTAGACAAGAGGAGCGTTTGTGATTAAAAAGTATATAAATTGTCATTTTTTTTAAGAAAATAACCAACCATTTCGCTAGATAAGACCCTTATTCCTCAGCTGGGATAATTTTTAGAGTCCTTTGAAGCTTCATTTAAACTGCATTTTGGAAGTTCAAATTTGGGGACACCATAGAAGTCCATTACAGGGAGAGAAATCCTGAAAAGTTTTCCTCAAAAAAACATAATTTAGACTTTACGATATAAGAAAGAAAGACATGAACATCTTGGATGACAAGGGGGTGAGTAAATTATCTATACATTTTTGTTCTGAAAGTGAACTAATCCTTTAAGGTAATATATTAAAATAGTATGTTAAGACACAATATCAAGCAGCAAAATAAATTGTTTTGTACAGCCAAAAATAGCTGAAAGTTAATGACACCGGAAGCCAGACTCATTCAATTTACAATGGCTGCGCCCACGCTTACGGGAAAACATAAGGTGGGTAACTGACGTTTAAACCAAGCTGGAATTCCATTTAAAAAGTGAAGGTCACTGAGTAATTGCCACATTGTTTAACTTTCGAAATCAGTATATGACTGATATAGTTGATCAACTTTAATTAGCCTATAAGTAAACGTGACTCTTTCAGCCACAAGAGAGCGCTGTTCCCTGCCGAAGTTCATATTTATTTACCCTGAGTCAGACCAAGTTGTTTAAACACGAGCCAAGTGAGGCAGACATAAACAAAAAGCTAAAATAGTCTAAAAGATTATAATAATGAAAATACATTAGCCAGTGATTTTACTGTGGAATTGGTTGCGTGGCATTACTGTGGAACTGGTCTTTTTTCCAAGACTTCTTTTTCATAGATGACTGTAGAGGAAGAGCATGTTAAGGAAATAGACATTTGGTTGGGACAGAAGAGTCACTGTTAGTTACTGTTGTCAAGACTTCATAACACTGCCCTCCTCTTAATGGCTGTCAGCAACATTAAAAGCAGTGAATAATTGGGACTTGTATTCATTATAAGACTTCTAAGTAATAACACAGCCAGTACTGTATGTGCGAATGGGAAGTCAGTGTGACGTGATCCTTCCTTCTATTGAATGAGCAGTACAACTTAAATTCATTTTCAATATAAATCTTTGGGAGGGTTCTCACAGTTTTCCAGTGCCGGATGTTACTGAAACCCAATAAGTGCTTTACCATGAAGGACCTTAGTAGGTCATGTGCACAGGCAATGTTCCCAGCTTTTCTCCCCAATGATATCTCTACATAACGTCAATAAAAATAGCTTCATGTGCAGTGTTTTATGTTGAGTTTCAGTATAAACGCCCACATTTATCAGTGAAATACATATTTGTAGTTGACCTTTCCCATCGTATAACAGAAATGGCTTGCGGGAACTAAATATAAACTCTGATTACAAATATGATTACACTGGCAAAAAAGAAGGGACAAGCTGTGTGTAATTCATAACTGGAAAATCTCATGCAATGAATCACTTGTTATTAATGTATTAAACAATAGGAAATAATAAGGATTTCCTTATACCAACCTATAAGGAAATAATCTTTTAATTTAATTTTCAGAAAGGCAATTTAGACTTCCTGCATAGCATTTAAATAAAGAAAAGAACGGAAAAGAACAATCAGAGCTTATTTCTGCACATTATCTCATAAAATGAGAGTTGCATTGTTGTTCCTCATTCCCAAATGGGCATCACTGATGAGCTCTTTAGGAGTCTGCCAATGAAACAGCTTGTTGACTACGTAATGTACACTTTAGGAGCAAGACAAGTGCTGAAATATTTAATGTTGTTGCTGAAATTTTAAATAACACTGGTTGTTTTCATGAAGTTTTCATGCAGGTACTTCCCAGGTGACATAAAACATTTAGTGGTCATGTAAGCAATTTAGTGGTCTCACCCTGTGTGTCCCCCTCATCATCGATAAAACAGACAATATGACAAAATACACTAGAGAAATTAATTTGTAAAGCAAGAACTTCCCTACAGTATATTCCATTACCTATAATAATGGCGATAATGATGTTTAATAATAATGATTATAAAAACACGCATTTACAATTTATACTCTTAACAGTTGTGCCCTCCAATAATATTGGCACCTTTGGCAAATGAGCAAAGGTGGCTGTGAAAATAAATTCGAATTTTTTATCTTTTTGATCTTTCGTTCAAAAAATTCTAATCTTTCATTAAAGAAAAACAATAGAAAGTACACTGTAAAAAAAAAACACAATTTGTTGAGCCATCTTAATCTTAATAATCTGTTACCCTGCTGCCTTAAAATTTTAAATTCAGTCAACTAAAATAAGTTTAGTCAACTTGAAATGTTAAGTTGTACTAAGTAACAACTTTGATATTTGTGTTTACTAAACTTAACAGATGGGTAAGTAACCCAGCTGCCTTAAAATTTTAAGTTGATTCAACTTAAATATCTTTAACTTAAAGTTGTCACTTAGTATAATTTAACATTTCAAGTTGAATAAACTTTTTTTTTTGAGTAGACTGAACTTAAAATTTTAAGGCAGCCAGGTTACAAATTATTTTAAGCTGACTCAACAAATTGTTTTTTACAGTGTAAAAATCTCATTATGAATTAAACGTTTTTCTCCAAAATTATTGGCACCCCTAGAAATTCTTTTGAGTAAAATATCTCTGAAGTATATTCCTGTTCATATTTACTGTTTTTTTAGCACACCAGGGTGTTGATAATGAAATTGTCCTGCCAATACTTCCTGTTACACAGGTTTATAAATATGAGGAACACAAAGACTAATTTCCTTTAATCATCCATCACAAGAAGTAAAATCAAAGAATACATAGTTATGATGTGCAGAACAAGATTGTTGAGCTTCACAAATTAAGACAATTGCTAAAGCTTTGAAAATTCCGTTTCCACCATCAGGGCAGTAATTAAGAAGTTCCAAACAACTAAAGATATTACAGATCTACAAGGAAGAGGATGTGTGTCTGTATCATCCTATTGTACTGTGAGGAGGAGAGTTTAAATGGCCAAAGACTTTCCAAGGGTCACAGCTAGAGAATTGCAGAGATTAGTTGTGTCTTGGGATCAGAAAGCCTAAAAAATATAATACAGTAGTTAAATAAACAAGAAGTTAATATTAAGTGATTTACATTGTCTGACTAAACACTACTGCCTGATTTTGCTCTATTTCGTCATCAAAAATAGTCTGAAACAAGTAACAGCTGAGCCGCTGCACATCTCCATTCAAACACAGCGGTGTTTCCAGTTGTTTTCGTCGTTGTCAGAAAACAACTGGAACTTCAAACAGGACTGGCTTCTATGGTCAGATGAAACTAACAAAAGAGTTTTTTGGCAGCAAACCCACCAGATGGGATAAAAAGTACCCCATGCCCACGGTTAAATACTGTATACTGCTGGATCTTTAATGTTCTGGGCCTTTTTTCTGCCGGAGGTCCTGGACATCTTGTTCAGATACATGGAATCATGGATTGTATTAAATCCCAACAGATAAAACATCTAAACCTGACTGTCTGTCTCTGTTAGAAATCTTATAATGGGCCATGGTTGAATCTTCCATCAGGACAATGATCTGAAACAGACATCAAAATCAACCCAAAAATGTGTCACTCTGCACAAAATAAAGCTTCTGCCATGACCTGAATCCTATAGAAAATGAGTGGAATGAACTGAAGAGAAGAATCACCAACATGGAGCTGGGAATGTGAAGGTTCTGGAGAGAATCTGTACGAAGGAGTGGTCTCTGATCTCTTGTCAGGTGTTCTTCAAACTCATCAGGCATTATTGGAGAAATAGAATAATTGGATTATAGAAATTAATATTTTATTAAGCAAGGATGCTTTAAGTCAGTGATTCTCAGCTCCAGTCCTCGGGGCCCATAGCTCTGCACATTTTGTATGTCTCACTCATTTAACGCACCTGATTCAGATCATCAGCTTGTTAGGAGAAAGCTCCATGAACTGGAGTGTCAGATTCAGAAACATACAAAATGTGCAGAGCAGTGGGCCCCGAGAACTGAAGTTGAGAACCACTGCTTTAAATTGATTAAACATGATGATAAAGACATTTTATAATGTTACAAAAGATTTCTATTTTAGATAAATGCTGTTCTTCTGAACTTTCTATTCATCAAAGAAACCTGAAAAAATCCTACTTAGGTGTTTTTAACGTAATAATAATTATAAATGTTTTTTAGCAGCAAATCAGCATATTAGAATGATTTCTTAAGGATCATAAGAATGTAGTAATGATGCTAAAAATTCAACTTTAAAATCACAGGAATATATATATATATATATAAAATATATATTCAAATAGAAAACAGTTATTTTAAATTGTAAAGATTATATATATATATATATATATATATATATAAAATATATATTCAAATAGAAAACAGCTATTTTAAATTGTAAAGATATTTTGAAATTGTACTGTTTTACTGGATCATATGAAGAAGTAACATAGGCCTCCTAATAAATCTAAAAAAAATTTATCAGAATTTATCATTTAATAGATCTTATATATATATATATATATATATAGGCCTGTGTGGGAAATTTTTTTATTATTGTTAGCCTATATTAAAAAATAAATTATAGATTTATAAATTATTAGGATGCCTATGTTACTTTCTAATAATATAATATAGTAATATACAGTAATATTACTACAAACTCTTGCGAATTAAATAAATATTATAGCCTATATAAAACTTCTCAGTGCGGAAACAGCCTACATTATTTTTTATCATGGAGCAGTAGGCTACTATAAGGTAACTGACTGTAGAAAGTCTGTTAAACAAAGTTGAACTAAACTGAACCGAAAGATTTCATTGTTTGAGGTTGTCTTTAGTGAGCCAGTTACTTATTAATGAAATCTTCGGTGAGTTCATCTTTGCGTCAGTGCCGTTTCCCTCAGCTCGTCCTGCTGAGAGCAGCAGTTAAAATTGGGCGTTCACTGTAACCGTCTGTATGACATCATATCGAAAGGGAATTTTCGCTGTCGGCCGTCCCCTATAAAACCGGCTGTTATCTCCAATGCCGGAGTCACTGAGAGCACAGCCGGTACTATCAAACAAAGTACATATCGAAAACGCTCTGTTTCCACTACTATGTCTTTATACGCGTCTTCAGACTCTCGTCGCGTCAGTCCTGCCGTGAGCGGCTTTAAATTCGACACGGCGCACCGCAAGAAAGCGTCGCCGAATATCTTCGAAAACATCAACCAGGACGTCCTGGTGAAACTCTTCGAGAAAGCAGGAGACTTGAAAGCGGTGGAGAGAGCCAGGAGCATCCTCGCACTGCACCAGGATCCTGAGGGCATCTCCAAAGCGCTCATGGCTCTTCAGCAGGACAAGAAGGACAAATTTATTCTTATTACCGGACTGACGCGCCAGACACTAAAGTTTCGTTGAGGGAAGTTTTCGTTGGGAAACTGCCGATATGTGCACAGAAAGAGAAACCGTGATCATCACGTATGCTGGAGGCTGGTGTTCCTCAAGGCTCTGTGCTGAACTTGTGATGGTGTCCTTTCGGAATCATGCTGGTTTGCTGAGAAAATACAGAGAGATAAGACTAAACTGATCCAGCGCAAGAAAAGAGCTTGAAGACACCTGAGCACTGACACCACATGGAGAACATTTGAAATATGGACTGATGCCACGGGTGAAATTTGTTTATAAAGTAGTTCAGTATCAGCCGTGCTTGAATTGCCATGTTACGGTCTACTTGAAGAAAAAATGTTTTTGAATAAAACTGTTTTGATAATCTTATTATTATGGTTCTTCTTCTTTCTTAAAATGTGTTTTCAATGCCAGTCACTCAGTATGCCAACACTGTCAGATAAACAAACATGTGAAATATTTACATTATAAATATTGTTAAAACTAGCATTTAATGAATGAGTGTCTGCAGGGTGGTTTCTAAATAGTTCTCCATCTGTTATATTAGAAGTTGACAAAACAGCCATATTTTGTATTGTCACATGCTTCAAATGCTTGTTTTTTAATGGTGTTGTTCATTTACCAACTTCAAATTAGAAAAATTATGTAAAAATTTAAATCCATTTATGGAAAATATAGACATTTGCATATTAGAAAAAAAAAATCATATTAATTATATCTTCAGGATGAAGACTGTTACTTAATTTTTAAGTGTGTTCATAAATAGCATACTCTTCAACGCAGAAGTAAGCTTATGGATGAGACTTCCGCTTCTGCTTTTAGGAAAAAACGAAAAGAATAACAACTTGCAGTAAAATGTAAAACTGTTTGCACTACAAACCAGTGTGTTTATAATTAAGATAATACATTAAAATAATCTGGCAAGATGCACCAATTTGCAATATCAGCAAAACAAGCTGTTTTGTACAGCTAAAATAGCTGGACACAGATGAGATCAGAAGCCAGACCCATAACATTTACAAATGGTGCTCACTTCTACGTGAAAAAAGGTGGATATATTTCAATCTAAATTAAGTATCTTATAATTTAAGATTTTATGATTTAAGGTGCGCTCACATTTACCATTTCTCGGCAAAATTTCTCAAGCAAAATTCAGTCATTCCCGCAAGAATCCACGCGAACGGGAATTTGGTGTGAGGGTGAAACATTTCCCAACACAGATTTCCCATAGAGTTTAAGGTTTTTTTTTTTTTGCACTTGAATTTGCCATGTTGACAAGAAACATGTCAGACTATACGTTGCTACCCGACTATTCATCGGTTGCCATCTTTAAAGGTCCACTGAAGTGCTTTGAATCAGGTAGTGTTATTCTATGTTTCAACTGAAACAGGAAGACAGGATGGGATCAAGCAGTCCCGCCCCCTTTTGTAAATAGCCAGTAGCATTTTATATATATCACAGCTTGGGCTCGAGCTCAATAATGCTGCATTTGACAGTGTATGACAGCCACAATCTCATCCATATCACTATAAAATATAGCATTCTGTGTAGAATTCAAATGGGTCAGATACGTTTTGTGGTCAGCGCCAATATAATCGCTCTGTGCTATCGTTTCTCTGGACCGGAACAGGCTGTGTGTGTGCTGTGGCAGTTCATGAGAAACAGAATGAAACCATACTTCTTTTGCACCAATGAAAAGCATATTTACACTGTCTGAATCATTCCCTATCCCCCATATAGTGCACTATGTGCCATTTACTGTACAGAAAATACTAATTCTGTAAACAAGTGGCTGTCTATTTGTAGTGTAGGGGGCAGGACGCTTCGGATTCTATCGAGCATTTGATTGGACAGAGAGTTTGATGAGACGCTGAAGTGCAGGGTGATGTCATCAAAATCGTTGATTTATATTGGCGGAAGTGGCGGACTGTAAGTTTTGAATGCTTGTATCTTGTAAATGCGAATTTTGTCATTGTTTTGAAATACTAGCCTATAGATAACCTTAAGGATAACATATTCATACTAAAATCCAAAAAATTACATTTTGATTTCATGGGGACTTTAACGACATGCGTGGTGTTCATCCATACTGCGGGACTAGAAATCTGCCATGAGCGTAAACAAGCAATGGCTAACAAACGTGTTTTGCCTTGTCGTCAGAAAAGCCCAAAAAAGAGAAACCAGGACAGTGGACATCCGAAATGCGTAAAGAGGATGAACTGTCAAAGATAACTGAGGTAAAATAGTGTTTATTTACCTTTTTTTTAACTTTTACTACATTTCCTTCATTGTTCCACCTAGCAGGACCGATACCTTTAGTTTCGGCTCGTTTGAAAGCATATACTGTATGACGGAAGTCGTCGTGGACGGAAAACAATTAAACAGAATGTCGTTTACGAATTCCTAAGTCAAGCACATCGTGCCAAAATCGGGCTTAAATCGTGTAGTCTGAACCTTTAGTGCAAACATAGTAAATATATTCCAGAGAGGGAATCATTTCCTTTATACCTCCTTTTAATATATATTTTTTAAGTAGCTTGTAAATTACTTAGACAAGTTGGATATTTGCACTCAGTTATAATAACACATACAATTTTCTTTAAACCACCATTAAAATATACTTTTCAAAACTTTATACAATGTAGACAACAGAAATATGTTTTTGAAAAATTATGGTTCTGAACCACTGACTAAAAGGCTTAAAACCAGTTTAAATATTAACAATAGTCTTGTAGGTCTGACAGCTAGTATTGTTTTATGGTGAGTATGGTGAGTAAACTATTTGATGTGTGAAATCTTTCAGCCAATCATTCACACTAAATCAGCAAAGTCCCAGCAGATGTCATGGAACTAATCATGTCTGTCCTCTGAGATAAGAGTGTTTTCTGATGTTGACAGTCTATGCTGTTATCCATCAGCAACAGTCAGTTATTTCTAGTTTAATCCAGTTTTTACATGCTCTCAAAGGTTGATGTCAATATAGGTCAGAAATACTGTATGAAGCAGTTTTCACAAAGAAATAAATATCAAATGACTTATATTACCAGTTTTTTACAATCTTCAAGAAGATTGTTAGTATTGTTGCTCTTTTCACATGCTTTATTTTATGACACAAAAGCAAAACAGCTTTACCAAAAGTAAGTTTAAGAACCAGAACTATTGTTTACTGTTGGACTGACACTATAATAAAGTTAAAAGCTCAGATTTTCTTTGTTTCTAGAGGTATTATTACTACAATGGCAGCTCATTTATAGTCAAACATAGGATCACAGTACCTTGAATCTAATCCATCTGTCTACACTCATTTAGTCATTTAACTCAAAATACTCTCAAATTACATTGTTTTTTACAGACCTAACCACATTAAAGTGTTTTGAAGCTAAGAAAGCTGAAAGTAGACATTACAGATATATGTACACTACCGGTCAAAAGTTTTTGAACAGTAAGGTTTCTAATGTTTTTTTAAAGAATTCACTTCTGCTCACCGAACCTGCATTTATTTGATCCAAAATACAGAAGCTGTAATATTGTGAAATATTTTTACCATTTAAAAATAATTGCTTTCTATTTGATTATATTTCATAAATGTAATTTATACCTGTGAACAAAGCTACATTTTCAGCATCATTACTCCAGTCTTCAGTGTCACATGATCCTTCAGAATTCATTCTAGTATGCTGATTTGCTGTTCAAGAAAAAATATTATTATTATTATTAGTCACAGTATGCTGTTAATGCAGTACACAGGAGGCATAAATAAATGTAAACAGTCTTCAATTCATGGAACACAGGGGTAAATCCACAATAGGCACAGGAACAAACAAACGCACATAACTGGTAGACCCGACAAGGGAAAAACACACACACGCACAGGAACTTAAATACACAGGCTAATGTGTGAGAACACAGGTGCACAGAATCAGACTAAATGAGAACAGGAATATAACCATATAAGGATACATAGGAACAGAAACAGGGGCAGAAATACACCAAAACAGGTTACAAACCCTGACATTATTGTTATTATTATTATTATTTTCAAGATTTTTCCAAAGATCTGCATTTATCTGAAATAAAAAGCTTTTAGAACATTATACACTATACCATTTAAAAGTTTGGAGTCAGTATTTTTGTATTATTTTATTCATTTTATTATTTTTTTATTTATTTAAGGGTGGTTGTGGTGGGGGTTCCTATTTGGTTTTTTTTTTTGGTTTTTTTTTAAATTTAGCCAGGATGCATTAAAATAGTTAGATTTCTATTCATTAAAGAAACCTGAAAAATTGTAACTGGAGTAATGATGCTAAAATTTCACCTACATTTCAAATTACATTTTGAAATATATTCAAATAAAAAAACAGTCATTTTAAATGGTAAAAATATCTCACAATTTTACTGTTTTTGCTGTACTTTGGATTAAATAAAATCCAGGCTTGGTGAGCAGAAGAACATTTAAAATCTTACTGTTCAAAAACTTCTAACTGGTAGTGTATATTCTCAAATGTATATATTTAATATGTTTATAGTTAAAAAATATTTATTAAATACAAATATTTAGTAATAGTAACACCATCTGTTTATTATGTATATAAAATGCATTTAAAAATATTTTTAATTTACATATATAATTTATTAAATAAATTACATATATTTAATAATATAATAACATTTATTATTTTTTTATTAACAATCTTGTTTATTACCTAACAATATTATCGCATTAAAATGTATATATGTTATATATAGGCCTACATGTTTGATAATGATTTCTTAAATAAATTACATATATGTTGTTGTTGTTGTTATTATTATTATTATTATTATCATTATTATTATTATATGATTGTTTTGCTGGGTGTTTGTCTCCTTGGTTCATGCTCGAAACAATGCCACAGATTCCCACGGATTCCAGATTAAACCAGCTGTGGATTGATGAGAAAAGGGAACTTAAAGTCCAACTAAGTGTTGTGACATACTTTATCTTTTTATCAATCTGTGGGCAGTACTGCATGTCAGTGTGAGTCACCCTGAGCAGTGACCCTTCCAGTGAATCAAGAGTAAACACAAGAGCACAAACACCCCCACAGCTCCCTGAACTATCATATTCAAAGTAACTATATTTCATGGTTAATTGCAGTTTTATTAGACTGACACATTCTTATTAAATGATAACCTCACAACTGACCAAATCAGTACTGCATGAAGATGAATAATGCAGATGGAAAAACGTCTCAAAGATAGACTTTCCAGGAATATTATTCATGGTCCTGTCTGACTGGCTGAGTTCTGCTTTATGGGAAAAAAAAAAACAGAAGAAAATATATATTTAGCCAATTCATGATGACTGTTTAGCAAGCCTTTTGGCATTACCTTATATTCTTGAAAAAAATACACAACCTCTTTATCTTTTTCAAACTGTGTAATTAGCAGTGCTTTTTAAATGGCAGTAGAATTAAAGCTTCTTAAACCAGGTGTCTTGTGGTAAAAGTGTCCCTCCCTGGTGTTTACTCTAAGCGTGGATCTCTATAGGTCACAGTAGGCCGTGATAAACAGTGAAAACTGTGTCATGCCTTCTGCAAGCTCATTTAACCGGTAGCTGGAGTGCTGTCCTCCTGAGGTTATTCTGTGTCATTTGTGTTTTTGCCTATTATAATTGTCCTTCAGTATTTTTGATAATGTAAAGCCATGCACACTTGTGGCAGCACATTTTAAAAAAGTCAAAATCACAATAAAGGCAATATGAAATCATTCCTAGAGACCAAACAGAAGAAAAACAGTGTCAGTCAGAAAATGGAATCAAAACCACATTAAACATCTTGGTTTTATGTAGTCAGTGAAAAAAGCATTCCAGTTGCCTTCCAGTATTTTCTTTTAGTCGATTGCAGCTGAGGTTTGACTGTTCGGTCATCTTGAAGCATTTTAGTATATTTGGTTTGATTAGACTCATTTGTAATGGATTAGTTTGGTAGTCAGTAATGATTAGGACATAAAATTGATTCTTCCAGCAGGGTTGACTATATCAAGCTCAAAATTATGCACATGCTTCCACCTTCTGGACAGTCAAGGATTTGCAGACTCTATTAGAGTTTTTTTCCTCCACTGTTTTCAGTGAGAAAACCTACTGCTAGATATAGTTGTTGAAAAATATTACGGGGAAAAAATCTCATCGATTACAGAATACAAAAGAAAATACATTGACTTAAGTTGTATGGATGGAAAAACCATTGAGAATGAATACCGTCTTTTATGTTGCACAGAAGAAAGAAAACGATATAAATTTGCAACGACTTACGGGTAAGTCATTTTGTGTGAACTATCCTTTAAACTATGCAGAAAAGTCATTGATTTATCCGTCCGCCTGTCCGTCAGTCCTAATGAGCAAATTGTTTCAGTCCAGTCCTCCGTAAGTTGAGCTTTTCAATTGACTCGGAGCCAGTGAACACAAAGTAACCACAGCCCTCAAACCGATGAAACGCTCCAGCTTACGCCTGCCAACATATGGAAGAATTTTACCCTCAAAGAACTCTGGGATTCTCCGGGAATGAGTAAAAACAAACAAGTTTACAAGCGGATCTCGTTAACAAATGATACTTGATGACTATCACGGTCTATTTAACGGCCCGCTTTTACCAGTGCAATATGAAGTGGTCACATTGAAAGAGGCAGCCAGTTCATCTCAAGAAAAATCACACAACACGAATCGTCCGGTTTTATCAGGTACATATAACGAACATTTGATGTAGGGTAGAGTGGGGGAAAACGCCCCCAAAATATCCACAAGATAAATTATTTTTGTAAGACTACGTTGACAAGAGTTATGTAGAAGTATTCACTATGAAGCTTACTGGAGAAAACGGATTTCATAGTAAAGTATCTAATTTTCAGCAGTAAGAAAAAAAAGTGTTGTAAAGCTTGTTGTTTTGTACGTCACAGTTATATATGACATGCGAACAGTAGGGCCTGTAGATAGAGACTTCGTGTTATTTAATAAAAAATATAATTATTTTTTCAGAATAGCATGTTTTTTTCCTCAAGCATAGTCAGTGGGGTGAAACGCCCCCAGGGGGCAATGGGCAATTACTGTAGTTATTCTGTTCTGAACATCAAATCCTTTGTTTTTCCATTAAATGTATTCTAACTAGTTGGCTGAATACAAATATTTGGACTTTATATTTAAAAATTACCTCAAATTAGCATCAGGTAGCTATATCAGGTACAAAATTATATATATATATATATATATATTGCGACTTTTTATCTCACAATTCAGACTTTTTTTCTCAGAATTGCTTGATATACAAACTCGCAATTCGGACTTTTTTCTCTGATCTAAAATATAAACTCTTGATTGAGTTATAAAGTTAGAACTGCATGATATAAACTTATAATTGAGAGAAATAAAGTCAGAATTGCTAGATAAAAAAAACTTTTTTTCAAAAATGCGAGTTTATATCTCAGAATCCTGACTTTTTTCTTGCAATTCTGACTTTTTCTCAACTGTGAGATATAAACTCACAATTGAGAGTTATAAAGTCCAATTTTGAAGGG
The DNA here is from genome assembly GCA_012976165.1 of Labeo catla. NCBI lineage: Eukaryota > Metazoa > Chordata > Actinopteri > Cypriniformes > Cyprinidae > Labeo > Labeo catla. The sequence continues at coordinate 1,075,574 of VONZ01000109.1, read as the reverse complement.
GGAAAAATACAGATAGGCTATTTTCTCTGAATTGCAAGTTTATATCTCACTCAATAGCGTGTTATGAGAAACAAAGTCAAAATTGTGAGTTTATATCAGAATTGCGAGTTTGTCTTGTAATTGTGACTTTATAACTCGCAATTGTGAGTATATATCTCAATTCTGAGAAGAAAAGTCAGAATTTTGAGTTTGTATCACGCAGTTGTGAGTTTATATCTCGAAAATCTGACTTAATAACTCACAATTGCGTATTACAAAGTCAGAATTGTGAGTTTATATCATGCAATTCACATTTAGCTTGTTTCTGCAGCTAAAAATAAAACATGAAAAAAGGTAATTGTGATTTTTTTTAAAATCTAAACTTTTTTTCTTAGAATTGCGAGATAGCCTACAAAGAGATACAAACTCGCATTTGCGAGAAAAAGTCATAATTGTGAGTTTATATCGCACTATTCTGATTTTATAACTTGCAGTTGTGAATTTATATCTCACAATTGAGAAAATTAAAAAATCGCAATTACCTTTTTTTCAGTTTTTATTTCCATGAAATTCACTACGCACCATACTGAATGAACAATTTACATCACCGCCAGAGCAAATTACTTTTTTAGTTAATAGAGATTACATATATTTTATGAAAATCCGAGTGACATTTTCTCATCAATATGCTATTTTTTTAAAGGTAAATGTGCTGAATACATTATCAATGACCCTTGCTGTGTTATTTGCATAAATCTGAATAATCAATCATGATAGTGCAGAGATGCATAATGAGCTGAACCCACAAAAATACAAACTCACAGCTGCAGTTGCACTATATATCTTTGCAACAGAACAACTTAACTAAACTGTATTTAAACCGGGTTGTTTTAACTAAAGTAGCATTTAAATATTACACCACCTTAATAGAAAACACTGGATGCAAAATTCACATGGTGTTTACATATAAATGTGTCTTAGCAGTGTGTGGACGCAACTATCCTAGAGTGATTAAAAATCCATTCATGGATTTTTTAGTCCCCAAAAAACCCAAACAGTCTCAATTATCAAGCCATTTTTTTTTCTGAGCAGTATGACATCATACTGCTCCAGGCTCCGCCCACGACCGCTGACAGACAGTCCCGTATTAGCATAAAACGGAAGAGAGGGGCGGAGTGAGCGGTAGCTCATTAGAGACATGTGCTAAAACAGATTGCAGTGAACAGAGCTGTTTTTTACATGACCAATGAGGAATTGTAACCAAAGTATGTTGCAGACATTTCATGAAAACCCTAAATAATCATACCAACTTGTGGAAAATGGGCATCTAGTGTCTCCTTTACGATTTCAGAAACTGTATGACTTTCTCATAGCATGACGAAACCTGCTAAAATGGAGATTTGGAGCAACTTTTTCAGTACATCAGGGAACAGTCATCACATCTGTAGTACAAAAGAAACCCCTCCGGGCCCTTCAGAGATCCAGCTACTGTCTGTTGGGAATCGCTTGCAATACTTTTCAGTTTTAAAGACTGTCTTACGTCGTTCCTTTTATCTTTAAAACCCTATGGGTCTTCTTACCACGCACATCATTCCAGCAGAATGAAAAACACTGTAAGAAAAAGGCCTTTGGGAGACACAGACGTGATTTATTAGGACAGCTTTGTTTTCTGTTGTTTGCTTCTCGTTCCAGTACAAAAACAACAGTGGCACTTGCAAAATAAGTGTGAATTAGCATCGTAACACTGCAAGTCGAGCATTCATTTTGATAGCATTTCAAGCTTCATGATACTGTAACATAAAAAAACAACTACTAATCGTGTTGGTGTCAGAATTGTTTTATTCTCTAGGATGTCATTTGTAAGAGTCAAAACAATATTTCAGTAATAAATAATACTAATATCTTAGCTTCGTTTTTAAAAGTCATTATCGTTTTTGGGGATAATTTGCTTATTTTGCCTTTTTTTTTAATGGAATGGTGCACAAATGGAAATCAGCATTCAGTCCTCTGTGAAAAGCACTGAAATGACCCCATCTCAGCAAAGTACAGCATGATAACAGACTATTAACTTTTTCATCTCAGTAATGCTCTCTTATAGTAATCTCTTGGGTTTCTTTCTTCTACAGTCATTGTACAAGATAGTAAACAGTTCGTTTTCTATCTATTCATACATCGGCTAATGTTGAAAAAGTGTTTGCTGAACATTTAGAATGACACAAGTCACTTGAAAGTGTTGAAGTAATGAATATTTCAAAAAAAGATGGATTTAAAACAATCATTGTACTTCAGTCCATTACTTTTGCTAGTATGCTGATTAAATTCAGCTTTAAAATGTTGACAAAGTCTCATTTTCAGTTCCTTCAGACAAAATAAAGCAAGAAAATGCATCTTTAGTAGACTGAGAGCTACAACATTTGAATGACATTTTCACCCTAAAACACATAAATGCATTTAAATTAAAATATGAATACAATTACAATCAACATATTTTTTTAAATCACACCACATTTAAATAAGAAAGCCATAATTGTGTCCATTTGACATGCCTTAAATATATACATTAAAGTGTTCAAGATGTGAACCTTTTTTTTTTTGTCTTCTTTTTATATACAAATTTAGCAAAATGCACTGGTCCATTATCCACTATCATGATCCAGGTCTCTGCACTGGTAGTGTCCACATCGCTGTCATAACACAATGGATCAAGGGACTATGAACTGATATCGCTGTCATGTGGTGTCTCGAAGCAGCCTTGATTTCCACAGACAGATCCGCAAATAGTTTCAAGAGTAGAGATGAAATAGAGGAGCACCATCAAACTTTATTTGTTCTTCAAGCTGAGAGAGAAAGAAAAACATAGATTTATGTCATGACATTACTAAAGTGAAAAGTAAAAAAGTTAACCACACTTTTGTGTTATTATTAAAATAGCATTTAAGTGTAGTCAGTGTTATATTCATTACTTTTAGTCCCTTTTTTCATTGGCTAAAATGTATGGAAGCCCATTTCCACCACTGAATAAAAAATTTAAAAAGGTAATTGCGGCTTTTTATCTTGCAATGGTGACTTTTTTCTCAGAATTGCAATTATAAACTTGTGTTTGTAAGTTAGAAAGTCAGAATTGCAAGATAAATTATCTTATTATAATTTCTCAATTGTGAGTTTATATCATGCAATTGTAAGAAATAAAGTCAGAATTTTGAGTTTATTTCACACAATTCTCACTTTATTTTAGTGCAATTGAGTTTATATCATGCAATTTTGAGAACTAAAGTCAGGATTTTGAGTTTATATCACAATTCTGAGAAAAAAGTCAGAATTGTGAGTTTATATCATGCAATCTTGAGAAAAAGTAAAAAAGTATATAATGCAATTCTCAGAAAAAAGTCAGAATTGTGAATTTATTTCTCATAGTTCTATGAAAAAAAGTCTGAATTTTTAGTTTATATCTTGCGGTTTTGAGAAAAAAAAAGTCTGAATTTTTAGTTTATATGTCAAAATTCTGAACAAAAGTCAGCATTTTAAGTTTATATCAGGCGAATACGAGAAAAAAACTCAGAATTGTGAATTTATATCTTGCAATTCTGAGAAAAAAAGTCAGAATTGTGAGGTTATAACACGCAATTTTGAAAACAAGTCAGAATTGTGTTTATATCTCGCAATTATGAGAAAAAGTCAGAATTTTGAGTTTATATCACACAATTATGAGAAAAATATCAGAATTTTGAATTTATATCTCGCAATTATGAGGAAAAGTTAGAAAATGTAGTTTATATAATGCAATTCTGTGAAAAAAAGTTAGAATTGTGAGCTTATATCTTGTAGTTCTGAGAAAAATAGTCAGAATTTTGGGTTTATATCTTGCAATTCTGAAAACAGTCAGAATTGAGAGTTCATATAATGAAATTCTGAGAAAAAAGTCAGAATTTAGTTCATATGCAATTCTAAGAAAAAATTCAGAATTTTTCATTTGTATCTCGCACTTCTGAACAAAAGTCAGAGTTTATATCTTGCAGTTCTGAAAAAAAGTCCAAATTTTGAGTTTATATCACAATTATTAAAAAAAAATCAGAATTGTGGGTTTATATCTTGCAATTCTGAGAAAAAAGTCAGAATTTTCAGTTTATATCTCGCAATTCTGAGAAAAAAGTCAGAATTGTGAGATAAAAAGTCGCAATAGAAGAAATACAAGAAAGTACCAAATTAAATATGTATCAATGGATCAAATACAGTCAGTACACTGTTGCAATAATATATTGTGAAACCTTACACTTAATTATTCAGTTTAAATGTTTTAATGCATTGTTATGGATTGACCACATTCACAATGACACAATCTGACTAGTTTGTAACCAGGGTTTGTATTGAACTTTTCATTCACCAGCCAATTTGGCTACTAAATTTTTAAGTTACTGCCCATTTACAATTTCTTCTATCCAAAAAAAAAAAAATTCCCAAAATAAACCAACAGCTTGCAGCTGTCCACACTGGATGTGACAAAGGATGTGTATTTTGATGTGAGAAGACAAGAGGATATGGACTTTTTCATTGGAGGAAGTGTTATTATAGATTATGGACTCATATTTTGGCTAGAAGCAATGCTTAACACCTGGATTTTCTAATGAGATGAGGTTGGATTTTTCTTCTTAGAAACATTGTTTGTACATTGTTAACATCTTGCTATGTTTTTTTTTGTTTTTAAAGCTTTATGCGCTTTTACATTTCCGCAAGTCAAAAAAAACACTTTGTCATTGATCATTTTCATTAGTAATTTCATTACACTTCATGGAAGTGTGTGTGATGAGTGACCTGAACAGAACTCTTAACAATGACACTCATCGCTCTCTTATTGATCCACCATTGACTTTCCAATTCCGGTGTTCGGCACAAAACTGGCAGCAAACGCTCAATTGAGCCGAGTCCCAGAGACTCGAACACTGGACATGCAGACAGATTTGTGACTCTTTGCACTCTGTCAAATGATTAGTTTCAGTGTGTTTTTCAGGTTAATGGAGTGGGGGAATCAAAGATGAACAAACTGGAACAAAACAAAAAGCATGAAATGTAGGTGGCTGACAACCAAATCCCCAGCTCTGTCTGGCAACAATCGCAGAGGTGAGGAGTTCAAAGGGAGCGTCTAAGTAACCATGACTAAACGGGCTTACTGAACGTATGTAAAAGCTCTCGTTTCATGTCATGAAAGCAGTCTAAGTGCTTGCTTTTCTGGCACTACTCACATAAGTGTAAGAGATAATGATAAGTTAAAGGGATAGTTCACCCAAGAATGAACATTCTGTCATTAATGACTAACCCTCGTGTCGTTTCAACCTTCGACCTTTGTTCATCTTCAGAACACAAATTAAGATATTCTGAATGAAATCTGAGAGCTCTCTGACCCTGTATAGACAGCAACACAACTGACTCATTCAAGGCCCAGAAAGATAGTAAGGACAACATTAAAATAGTCCATGTGACATCAGTGGTTCAACCGTAATTTTATGAAGCTTGAATTGGGCATATTTGTTCAGTTTGGCATGTGAGTATCCTAAATAAGGTTAGGAAGAAATATCCATGTGTGGACATTACCAGTGCATCCTCTGCAGTGAATGGGTGCTGTCATAATGAGAGTCCAAACAGCTAATAAAATCCACAACTAATCCACATGACCCCAGTCCATCAAATAAACTTCTTGTAAAGAAAAAAAAGTTTTGTGTTTAAAAGAAACAAATCCAAATACGAGCTACAATACGAGTCCTCTATCTATAATGTTGCTTCTGCCAGTGAAAAAGTAATCTTTCCTGCATCAGGAGAGAAATATGCACAGGTCAAACAGCATTTGCAAGCCAAAACAGTTCTAAACAAATAATATCTGTGGATTTTGAATTGAGAAGACAACAGGAGATAGACAGTTTAACGCATTAACTTACTTAAAGGGGTCATCGGATGCCCATTTTCCACAAGTTGATATGATTCTTTAGGGTCTTAATGAAAAATCTATAATATACTTTGGTTAAAAATTCTCAATGGTTGTGTAAAACAACACCCTTTTTACCATGTCAAAATGAGCTCTGCAAAAATCATCCCATTCTGAGGGATTGTTCCTTTAAATGCAAATGAGCTCTGCACGCCCCGCCCCTCTCTTCTCTCTGCTGCTCTGAGAGATTGTTTACTTTAGCCACATTTAGCGCATTTAGCCGCGAAACTTGCTAACTAGCACGTTATTAGGAAAGGTGATTGCAGAGATTCGTAAAAAAAACCTGGTGAAGCTGGATCATGAATGATTTGCACAAACATAGACGCATTTATGTAAATTGGGAGGCGCATTCCCTTCACAAACAAATGTAATCCACTGCATCTTCAGCGGCTCAGATGTCGGGAGTAACTGACGACCACTATGTTCATTATTACATCCAGCAACACAACACCTCAATCGCTCAATTTGAGATATTCTTTTCTAACTTACATCCCTGCTCCGGCATCGAAACAATGGAGGACGGACTGTTACAGCTGATCTGAAGTAAGACGCTCATGTCAATCAACTATCGTGGGAGCGGCCTTTGTCGGCTCGATTTGAAAAAGGGGATACTATTTTTACAGATTAATTAAAAACCACCTCATGAATTTTTATCATTATAGGGTAGATGTGTACATACACTGCCAACACACATTAATGTTCAAACAACATGTAAAAGTGAAGTTTGCATCCGATGACCCCTTTAATTAGTTATGAAAATTAACGTGATTAAAATATTTTAACACAGTTAATGCACTGGCCCCGCCACCAGACCTGTACATCATCTTACATTTAATACAGTTGACTGTTGACAAATATGATGCAGGGCAATAACTCCATTAATGCAGTTATGCCCTAAAATTAAAGATATTGGTGCAAAAATGCCCCGTAGGCTGTTTTTGTCTCCGATTTATATCACATGATAAGCAATATCACACCAGCAGCGAGAGCAATATCAGACGAGTGCTGATTTTGTCTCGAATATCACAAGTTCAAATATGAATTTATACAACATTTCAGTAAATAAGAAGTTGGTATTGTGTTATACAGGTATTTTAAACACAATATTATGTATTTTTGCTCAATTTTGCAGAAAACATATTACCTTTTAATGTCATAGCAGAATTGTTAGGCATCTCTGAGCAACACAGCAGTGTTTAGTTTCTGAATGAATCCGCGTTTTGAACAAATCATGTGAAACAATGATTCAAAGGCCTATTCATAAAGCGAGCCATTTACATCATTCCTGAATGAATCAGCCATTCGAATGAATGAATGACTCATAAAGACATTTACTTCCACCTGATGCCATTTTTAGTTTCTTATTCAGAGTATAATTTTATTAAAATAATAATAAAAAATGAATAGGATAGTTCACACAAAAATGTAAATTCTGTCATCATTTACTCGGCCTCATGTCATTGCAAACCTTTCTTTTGTGGAACATAAAATAAAGTATTATGACTGTTGGAAAGCTGTTTGGTTACCAATGATTTTCATTGTATGAACATAAATACTGAGATGTTTCTCAAATTATCTTCTTTCATGTTCCATAGTTTACGTTAGGATGTTGTTGCCTAAATGTTTATGTCTAATACATTTTTAATGTTGAATCAACTAAAATATTTAGTCTTTCTAAAGCTACAATTTGTAATGCCAACTTGGTACTTTCTCATTTAACACAAAAATAGCTTTAAATAATCTTTTGTGGGTATTTTCAGTCAAATTTATTTTGCGATTAATTAGAGTAATTAATCAAAACATAAGTAACTAGATTAAAAATTTTAATCGAGTAACAGTCTTAATTATTATAGCTTATTGACATTTCTTATTAACATGCAGCTTTTAACAAGATGTTAACTGATGTTTGGATTACTTGTGGATTATTATGATGTTTTTATCTGCTGTTTGGACTCTCATTCTGACGGCACCCATTCACTGCAACTGCATTGATGAGCAAGTGATGTACAGTAATGCTAAATTTTCTCCAAATTTGGTCTGATGAAGAAACAATCTCATCTACATCCTGGATGACCTGTGGGTGAGTACATTTTCAGCAAAATGTCAACTATTTCTTTAAAACATCACGTGTGAGCCTCAGGGTCCCGTGCGTTGATGGTCGTCCTTGTGTGCGTTCAATGCAGCCTCTTCTTGTGCATGCATATGAACACGTCTCATGATGAGAGGGTGGAATAATGCCACTGCACGCCACTCTGTGACAGCTTAGACACGCCTGGCGGTTCCCATCATGCTTCTCACGTTCTTTCTCCTTCATCTCTACTTAATTAACATTCCATGCAGCCCAACACGCTACGCTGTGACCTTGGCTGCTCCGCTGCAGCCTCCGCATGGAAACTGTGGCCCGTACGGTACCGTGAGGACATGGTCCAGTCAGGCGGAATATTGATTCAGGGCAGATATTGATCGCATATACAACACTCCATTAACTCGCATGAACACGATGCAAGTTAACACCTCGTGCTTGCTGTTATGAGTGGTGCTTTTGCAGTTTCGTTCCGTGACCCTTTCTGAAATGTCTTATTGAGTATTATGAGTAATTTCGGTAGAGATGTACTCTCTCCCACATTATCATTATGTGATTCACCGCAGGTTTATATTTGATTTAGTATTTTTTGGATTGGAATTAGATGCAGTGGATGATACTCACTTGTTCTGGTGTTTGGAGCCCTGCAGATGTGCGTGGTATTGTGCCACGGAGTTGAGCGTAACACTGCAGACCTCACATGTGTGACTCCGCTTCAGGCCTATGAGCATACATAAATATAAACACATGTATTAGACTTAAACTAAGTAAGCTGCTTGATATATTCCAACAGTAAATGCCCTCAAATCTTATCTGAGGGTAGATATAATGCCCTGTTTAGACAAATACCTACAGACAGTTAAAACCCTGAGCATTTGAACATCTCTTCAGCGTATATGAATTACATGGATATATTAGCATATATCCTGAACACAGCACACTGCTGTTCTTTCTCAAGCTAAGTAAATAAATAACATAATCATGAATTGGTGAACATGTCAAAAAATTAATTTTTCATTAAATTTGATTGTGCTTAAAGAAAAAAGGGTCACTTTACAGGCAAAAAAAATGTTACAGAGCTGTCTGAATATTTTGTTTATTATTTATATTTACATAATATACACATATATGTATACTTACAAATATTCAGTATTTGTAGTGCTGCCTTACAGATACAACATATATGTGTGTGTGTGTGTGTATATATATATTCATAATATCTTTACATAATATATTGCGGTAATTAGATCACCACTACAGAGAATTACATATACATTTTATATCATTTTTTGTCTAAATTATCCTTAAAATGAGTATATAGCAATGACAATCACCACTGACGAAGAATTACCAAAAATATAAATTAATATAATATATACAGTCATGTGAAAAAGTTCGGACACCCTATTAAATTTCATGGTTTTTCTGTATCAGGACATAATAAAAAATTATCTGGTCCTTGGCAGGTCTTAAAATTTGGAAAATAAATCCTCAGATAAACATCATCACATGTCATATCACACTGTGTCATTGTTTATTTAACAAAAATACAGCCAAGAGGGAAAGGCCATGTGTGACAAAGTTAGGACACACTATGAGTCAATTGCCTGTAGCAGCAATAACTTGAAGCATTCATTTTCTGTGTGACTTTATCAGTCTCTCACATCGTTCTGGAGGAATTTGGACCACTCTTCTTTTCAACGTTGCTCCAGTTTATTGAGGTTTGTGGGCATTTGCTTATGCACAGCTCTCACTACAGCATTTGAGTCAGGATGAGCTCTGGACTTTGACTGCGCTGTTGCAACCCCTTGATTCTTTTCTTTTCATCCATTCTGTTGTAGATTTGCTGGTGTGCTTGGGATCATTGTCCTATTGCGTGACCCAATTTTGGCCCAACTTCAGATGTCGGACAGATGCCCTCGAATTTGACTCTAGAATACTTTGATATACAGAGGAGTTCATGGCCAACTCAATGACTGTGAGGTGCCCAGGTCCTGTGGCTACAAAACAAGCGCAAAATGATCAGCCCTCCTCCAGCATGCTTGTCTTTTGGTATGAGGTGTTTGTGCTGATATGCTCTTTAGGTTTTCACCAAACTTGGTGCTGTGCATTATGGCCAAACATCTCCACTTCGGTCTCGTTTGTTCAAAGGACGTGATTCTAGAAGACTTGTGTTTTGTTCAGATGTAACTTTGCAGACCTAAACTGTGCTGCAATGTTTTTTTTTAAATATAAGAGGATTTCTTCTGCCAAGCCTTCCAAACATGACATCTTTGTCCCATATTTTTCTAATGATATTGTCATGAACTTTATCATTTCAACATCTTAACTGAGGCCTGTAGAGTCTGAGCTGTAGTTCTTGGGTTGTCTGCCATTTCTCTGAGCTTTACACGGTGATATTGGGGTGAATTTTCTGGGACGTCCACTCCTGGTGTCTGTTTTAAATGTCTTCCACTTGTGAATAACCTTCAAATTGTTTGGAAATGGCCGTATTACTCTTCTCAGATTGATGGCAGCCACAATTGCTTCTCTAAGATGATTGCTGATGTCTTACCTCCTTGGCAATGTGTTAACGCACACCTGAAGGCTCCAGACCAGCAAACTGCCAAAGCTTATGCTGTTATAGAGGTGCTCAGACTTGCTGATGATCAGTTAATCAAAGGTATTTGATTATCAGTGCTTGACTGTGATTTACTCTCTTAATTCCAATGTTAACAGTAAGGGTGTCCTGACTTTGTCACACATGGCTTTTCCATTTTGGTTTTATTTTTGTTCAGTAAATAATGACACGGTCAATTTGTCATGTGTTGTTGTTCATCTGAGGTTTTATTTTCGAAATTTTAAGAGCGGCCAAGGACAAGTTTTTTTTAATGATGTCCTGATACGGAAAACCATGGAATTCGATAGGGTGTCCTAACTTTTTCACATGACTGTAATATAAATTTTACTCTTTACTTTTATTTTTATTTATTTATTTATTTTTTGTCTAAAATGATTCATAAAATGTGTACATAGCAGTGAGAATCACCATTGAGCCAAAGAATTACAAAAAAGCTTATCAATTGGATTTTTTTTTTATTATATTAATATAAATTTTACTCTTTGTTGTTCTTTTTCCTTTTTTTTTGTCTAAAACGATCCTTTAAATGTGTACATAACAATGAGAATTACCACTGAGCTGAAGAATTACCAAAAAAGATAATCAATTGGACATTTTTAATTAAATTAATATAATTTAATTACATTTTTGAGCTGAAGAATGAACAAAAAAAGCTAATCAATTGGAATTTGTTATTATATTAATATAAATTTTACTCTTTGTTTTTCTTTTTTTTATTTTGTCTTAAATGATCCGTAAAATGTGTACATAACAATGAGAATTACCACTGAGCTGAAGAATTACCAAAAAAAAAAATAATCAATTGGACATTTTTTTAATTTAATTAATATAATTTAATTGAATTTATGAGCTGAAGAATTACCAAACAAGCAAATCAATTGGACATTTTTTTTTATTATATTAATATAAATTTTACTCTTTTTAAAATTATTTTTGTCTAAAATGATCCTTAAAATGCATACATAGCAATGAGAATCACCATTCAGCTGAAGAATTACCAAAAAAAAAAGCTAATCAATTGGACATTTTGAATTTAATTAATATAATTTAATTGAATTTTTGAGCTGAAGAATTACCCAAAAAAAGCAAATTAATTGGAATTTTTTTATTATATTATTATATATTTTACTTTTTTTATTCCTTTTTTTTTCTCTAAAATGATCCTTAAAATGCGTACATAGCAATGAGAATCACCATTTAGCCAAAAAAAAAACCCTAATCAATTGGACATATTTGAATTCTATTAATATACAATTTACTCTTTTTTTTCCTTTCTTTCTTTTTTTGTCTAAACCAATCCTTAAAAATGTGTAATAACAATGAGAATCACCACTTAGCTGAAGAATTACCCCCAAAAAAAACCTAATCAATTGGACATTTGTTTAGTAAATTGCTATTAATTTTTCTCTCTTTTTTTCCCTTTTATTTTGTTTGAAATGATCCTTAAATGTGCACATACTACTGAGACATTTGGTATTAATAAGAAATACCAAAAAGAAAACATGCATAATTATAAAAGAAATAATGCAGCAGAAGTAACTTTCTTTATGATTTTCTTTGTGCAAAATATTATATAAATTTGATTTATATATAGAATTAGAATTAGAATTAGATATAATAGATTTTAAGAGTAAGATATGACTTGGACTAGTTTTCGTGTCATTCATATATAACGTCCTGAAACGCGGTTGTCCCTGCTCCAGTAAACAGATTATGCACGAAACCAAATATATATGCCTCCTTCACACATAAACGTAAGCTTATGTCCACAAATGACTCATACATTCAAAGAGCATGTCTGTTTGTGTAACCATCTAATGTGTGATGTGATTACCACGGGGAGATGGGTTGTATTAAATGACCCTTACATACGCAACACACGACCCTTACATCTGCCACAAAGCAAGCACCTCCTCAACTTAAACAAGGAGAATCCTCTGTTATCCCAGGATCTGGTCAATCGGGCCACATAATGAATGGAGGCTCATCTAGAAGCCTCATCAATAACATTTACCACGGATCTATATTCAATCAAAGCCGTAGATTACGTTGGCCTCATCTTTGCAACCACAGCGCCTCAGCTTTTCTGTGCCATTGTGCACGTTCAGTGATTAAAAACGCATAACAGAAGGGGCCGTGAAACACACTGATAAGTCGTATCCTCCCACAGTTCTGTCTTCCTACACCAAATCTGCTCTCCGCCACAAACTAGGACAGACCAGTAAATTATAAGCCTGGAAAATCAGTCTCTGGCTTCCTGTGAGGTGGGAAGTCTGATGAAAACGCTATAAAATGGGATTCGATTACTGGTGAACATTGATTCAGTGCCCTGCTGTTGGCACCCAAACAGACAATTGCTAATGAACAGAAATAGCATCTCATAGTCATTAAAAATGTATATTATAATCTCACAAGCATACAACAAAAATAGAGCGTGCTCAGTTTAGAGAGTGCTTGTACTATTACTGGCGAGTGAAGTACTAGGAAGCCTTAATGAAAACTGCAGCAATGAGTCATATTTGTGAGTCACGAGCGTGATGTGAGGGACAGGACACTTTTCAATCTGAATCTAAATTCAACATTTGTCCAAACGGCAGCTGGTAAACACCTCCCACGAAGCGGTTTCTCGTCCCTCCGTGCGTCAAAGCTCACCAGCGAGGTGGCTTTGTTGTCTGCAACCTCCGCCGTTGTCGGTTTGTTTGGTGAGCAAAGATCTTGCGCTTTGTCGCACCATTAATTACCTATTGATAACTGCCTCGAATGAAAGCTCTTTAACGAGCTGCTGAATAATGCAAAACTTTAATGAAATGCCTGCTTGCGAAAAGACTCTAAGACCATTAAAATGCCTCTACTGAGGCCTGTAAAACAGGATGGTCAATAGTAAAATGATATCTGTGCTTAAACGGTGGCATTTACGGCGGGGTTATTCATGAGCCACTGCCACAAACGGAGAAAACAAACATTGTTACAATTAAATGTGCTGTTTTAAAAGAACAGTTAAAAAAAATAAAAACTCTGTTATTATTTGCTCACCCTCATGTCATTCCAAACTCTTTTTGCCCTACCCTACCTTTTTGAACCCAAAGTACACAGACAAAGTGTGTGACAATGCGTGATCTTTCCAACTTGACTACATGATGTGTGAAGACAAGCATGTGCATCGCAGAGCTAGTGCAAGACGAGCATTTGTGGTTACAAAGTGTATAAATATTATTATTTTTTAACAAAATGACCCATTGTTTTTTTCTATATAAGACCATTATTCCTCAGCTGGGATTGTGTAGAGCCATTTGAAGCAGCATTGAAACTGCACTTTGGACCTTCAACCCATTAGCCACCATTGAAGTCCACTGGAGAAAAATCCTGGAATGTTCTCCTCAAAAAACTTAATATCTTTGCAACTAAAGAAAGAAAGACATGAACATCTTGGATGACATGGGGGTGAGTAAATGATGACAGAATTACTTTAACTCCATCCAAGTTTCAAGAAACAACTGAAAACTCATCTCTTCCATGAGCATCTGCCTCCTCCTAAAAAAATCTATTTCTTTCACTTTTTCTATATTCTTATTATTCCGTAATATCTTCCTGTTCTAACTTTTATTGTTTTGAACGATGGCTGAAAACCTGTATAACAGGCCCTTCTTGTGTTTATTGCCATTACAATGAATCGGTTGTTGTTTTCCTCAACCTCAAGTTGCTTTGGATAAAAGCATCTGCCAAATGAATAAATGTAAGTGTAAATATAAATCTATGTTTTGTCAGTTCTTGTCAAAACATACCGTTTAGATCATCTCCGTCCTCCAGACTTTTACCCAGCTGTGTGAGAAGGTGAGCCTGGGCTGCGTTTTTTTTGTGCTTCTTGCCGTCGTAGTGCTGTCTGGCCATGCCGGGGTTGTTGAACCAGGCCTTACACATTTGGCAGTAGCGGTGTGAGAGCCTGCCATGTATGGAAGGACTTCCTGGGGAGTCTTCAGTCACCATATGCTCGGAATTGGCTGTCACCTCTGTAAATAGGGCATAACAGACTTAGTATACTTAGTGTACTGTACATAAATTACCAAACAGGCTACAAGTAAAAGCTATTTAGGGTCATGGCAAAAGTATCGGCACCCTTGTAATTCTGTCAGGAAATGCAACACTTCTCTCAGAAAATTGTTCCAGTTGCAAATGTTTTGGTATTCATGTGCGTATTGTTTCTGTTTGCACTGCAACAACACAAAAAAAACAAAGAAGAAAAGCCAAACTTGATAAAATTTCATACAGAACTCAAAAATGGACTGTACAAAATTATTGGCACCTTGTCAAAATTGTAAGAAATAATTGCTTTTCAAGCATGTGATGCTCCTGTAATTTGTATTTAGACACACCTGTGGCAAGTAATAGGTGTGGGCAATATAGTAATCACACTTGCAACCAGTTAAAATGGAGAAAAGTTGACTCAACTTTTGTGTTGTGTGTCACACTGAGCATGGAGAAAAGAAATAAGTGTAAAGAGTTGTCTATGGATTTGAGAGAAATAAGTGTTGAAAAACATGGACAATCTCAAGGCTACAAGTCCATCTCCAGAGATCTTAATGTTCCTGTGTCCACTGTGCGCAATATCATCAAGAGGTTTACAGCCTATGGCACTGTAGCTAACCTCCTTGGACGTGGACGTTTTTGGTATCTGTGTGGAATTGCGTCAGATTTGACTTTTCTGATCTGTTTTTTTGTGTTGTTCTAATGTTCCAAAAAAATAAATAAACATGTGAGTACCAAAACATTTGCAACTGCAACAATTTTCTGAGAGAAGGGTTGCATTTTCTGATGGAATTGCAAGGGTGAAAATATTTTTGGCCATGACTGTATGTGAAAACTCCTTTTTTGGCAACATATGCTTCTGAGAAATTGAGGTTTGGCATTCCTAACGAAGATGCAGGTTTAAATCCAACATGCATCATATGATCTCGCCCTCCCTTTCTGGCCATTATTTTTCTACTTTTTAAAGAAAGAAAATTTAAAAGAAAACATGCAGAAGAAATATTCATAGTGCAACATACCAACACAAGTTAAAGTTAAAATGGCATTTCCATTTCTCATTTTATTTACCAATATCCAGTCCACAACAGCAGCTGTGTGACAGCATTAATAACACATATTAGAATTTCCAAGGCATGTGTACGTGATTCATTTGACATATTTTGCTTGCAGTCTGTCTCACCTGTCAAAGTACACAGCACAGGCTCATGTCAATTTGAAGTATTTCATGGGTAAAGGGCGCAAATTAGGAACATGGGATGTCCCCTGTGGCTGCAGCTTAATAAGATGCATTCTGAATCTCATGACACTAATATGATGAATGCCTCATAAACAGACGAGAGGTAATTTGTCTCGCACTAGCAGGTATAAGCTTGTGTTTTCCTTATCTGTTTTTGAGAAGTGAATTTTTATCACAAAGGTGAGAACAAGGGACATTTTCACTCATCTAATTATACTTAGCCATAGTAAATGACAAACAAGAGACTACACTGACAGCGATATAAAATAGGAACGGTGAATGGCACAAATGGGGCGTCTCTTGGCTCTTCTGTGGGTTTTCAAGTGGAGGATATCTGGGTAGATGACACTGGCAGCTCTACAAGTGTATTTATAGAAGGTATCAAAATAACAAGATAATGTGAAGCATTCTTTTCCCTTTTTTCCTTCTTCCTTCTGTCTCAATTTTCATCCAATTCCCGGAGGTGTTTGAATGGAAGGTTGTTTTCATTATAACACATAATCAGAGTGTGATATGAAACACTACCGTGACAAATACAGTGGGCTCAGAGTCTAAGACCACAAGTAAAAATGTTCTGCATTTTTTCACAATTTTAATATACAAATGTTTTCATTGCAAATTATGTTTTCAGCATAACAAATCGAGAATTGAGAAGTTCTGAACTTCTTAGTATTTCATCATTTCTTCTAAAATGCTTTCTATATGTACTGTTTAAATGTTTGAGGTTAGTACATATTTTTTTTAATAAAGTCATATTTTTATGGAAGGTTTTTTTATGGAAGAACAGTTCTGACTTTTTTTCTGAGAATAGCATCATATAAACTCACAACTGCAAGAAAAAACTGAGATATTATGATATAAACTCATATTTCTGACTTTTTTGCAATTCTGACTATATAACATCACTAATATCTCACAATTCTGAGAAAAAAAGTCAGAAATGACTAGAAAAAAGTCAGAATTGAGAGATATAAACTTATAATTGCAAAACAAAGTCAGAATTGAAATACAAAGTCACATTTGCGAGAAAAAAAGTCTGAATTCTGAGTTTATATCCCACTATTCTGACTTAATAACTTGCAATTGCAAACTTATATCTCAGAATTAAAATAAAGTCAGAACTGCGTGGAAAAAAGTAGAAATTGCTAGATAAAAAAAGTCATAATTGGGAGATACAAACTTGCAAAACAAAAAGTCAGAATTGCAAGTTTATATCCCGCTGTTCTGACTTATTAACTTGTAATTGCAAGTTTATATCTCACAATTCTGAGAAAAAAAAGTCAGAATTGCGTGGAAAAAGTCAGTATTGGGAGATACAAACTCACATTTGTGAGAAAGAAAGTCAGAATTGTGAGTTTATACCCCACTATTCTGACTTAATATCTTCCAGTTGCAAGTTCATATCTCACAATTCTGAGAAAAAAAGTCAGAATTGCAAGATATAAACTTGCAATTGCGAGAAAAAAAGTCAGAATTGGGAGATACAAACTCGCACTTGTGAGAAAAAAAAGTCAGAAATGCGTGAAAGAAGTCAGCATTGCAAGATTTAAAGTTGCAACTGCAAAAAAAAGTCAGAATTTAGATACAAACTCGCATTTGCGAGAAAAAAGTTATTTTATAACTTCCAATTGGGAGTTTATATTTAATAATTCTGAGAAAAAAAGTCAATGCGTGTAAAAAGTAGGAATTGCAAGATATAAAGAAAAAAAGTCAGAATTGGGAGATACAAACTCACACTTGTGAGAAAAAAAGTCAGCACTATATTGATTTTATAACTTGCAACTGGGAGTATATATCTCACAATTCTGAGAAAAAAAAGTCAGAATTAAGAGATATAAGCTAACAATTGTGAAAAAAGACAAAATTAAAATACAAACTTGCATTTAGCAGAAAAAAAGTTAGAATTGTGAGTTTATATCCTGCTATTCTGATTTTATAACTTGCCATTTGGAGTATATATATCTCGCAATTCTGAGAAAAAAAAAAGTCAGAATTGTGTGGAAAAAGTCAGAATCAAGAGATATAAACTAACAATTGCGGAAAAAAAGTCAAAATTTAAGGAAAAAAAGTCAAAATCGTGCATTTGCGAGAAAAAAGTTAGAATTGTAAGTTTATATCGCACTATTCTGACTTTATAACTTGCATTTGCAAGAAAAAAGTCAGAATTGGGAGATACAAACTCGCATTTGCGAGAAAAAAGTCAGAATTGTGAGTTTATATCCTGCTATTTTATAACTTCCAATTGGGAGTTTATATCTAACAATTCTGAGAAAAAAGTCAGAAATGCGTGTAAAAAGTAGGAATTGCAAGATATAAAGAAAAAAATTCAGAATTGGGAGATACAAACTCACACTTGTGAGAAAAAAAGTCAGCACTATATTGATTTTACTTGCAACTGGGAGTATATATCTCACAATTCTGAGAAAAAAGTCAGAATTAAGAGATATAAGCTAACAATTGTGAAAAATGTCAAAATTAAAATACAAACTTGCATTTGGCAGAAAGAAAGTTAGAAATGTGAGTTTATATCCTGCTATTCTGATTTTATAACTCACCATTTAGAGTATATATCTCACAATTCTGAGAAAAAAAGTCAGAATTGTGTGGAAAAAATCAGAATTAGGAGAAAAAAGAATTGTAAGTTTATATCACGCTATTCAGACTTTAGAACTTGCATTTGCAAGAAAAAAGTCAGAATTGGGAGATACAAACTCGCACTTGTGAGAAAAAAAGTCAGAAATGCGTGGAAGAAGTCAGAATTGCGAGATTTAAAGTCGCAATTGCGAAAAAAAGTCAGAATTGAGTTTATATCCTGCTATTCTGATTTTATAACTTGCAATTTGGAGTTTATATCTCACAATTCTGAGAAAAAAAGTCAGAATTGCATTAAAAAAAAGTCAGAATAGCGGGATATAGACTCACAATTCTGACGTTTTCCCATGCATTTCTGACTTTTTTCTCACTTGCCATTGTAAGTTTATACAGTATTTCACAGTTCTGAGAAAAATTGTCAGAATTAATAGTTTGTATTATGCATTTCTGAGTAATAAAGGTCAGAATTGTGAGATGTGAACTTGCAACTGAGAGAAAACAAGTCAGAATTGTGAAATAAAAAGTCGCAATTACCTTTTTTATTTTTTATTCAGTGGCAGAAATGGGCTTACATCTTTATTCAGCAAAGATGCTTTAAATTGACCAAATGTTAAAGAAACAGATTTCTATTTCAAATAATTTTTTTCTTTTGAATTTCAGTTCATCAATTTGTTTTCAACATTGATAACAATAATAAATGTTTCTTGAGCAGCAAATCAGCATATTAAAATGATTCGAGGTATCACGTGACACTGAAGACTGGAGTAATGCTGTTGAAAATTCAGCTTTGCGTCACAGGAATAAATTATATTTTAAAATATATTCACATAGAAAACACTTATTTAAAATTGTAATACTGTTTCACAATATTTCAGTTTTCTCTATACTCTCTACTCTAATTTTGATGAGCGAGACTTCTTTCAAAAACATGAAAAAATCTTACCAACTTCGTTTAGTGGAAAGGGGTGCAGATGCTACAGATCAACATAAATCCATAAATCAATGTGTTATCTTGTTTAAACTAGCTTTACAGTAATTGTGTAGATCCACAGTGCAGCGGTTTGGTCAATTACTTGATAATAGCAATGACACTCAAGGATAATTGAATCAAATTATATCCTCATCTGTATTCCAGCCTCTCAGACCATTTTGTCTAGGTCTTTTACACCTTATCATTATTATCATAAATATTCAAGAGTTATATAAGGTCTCACTAGAAACATCTGTTCACTTAACATGAAAAATCACCATCACGTAACCACTTTTTGAAGGCAGAAGCAGCCACATAGCGACTATCCGACTGTAACCGAATAATGCTGAGCTACTATAATGACTGCTGAACAAACAACAAAAGGACAGTTTCTTGAACCCTTTTATGGTTACTAATAGTTTTAATGGCGTTTCTTAGTGATGCTTGCTATTTAGACAAACACTTTAAAAAGTCAGCGCGTAACTCGTCCCGCACCATTTGTGCTGTGGACATTAAGGCACATTAAATCATACGGCTTGTTGTTGTATTTTCTAAGCGACTGGATATACAATTGCCGGCTGGTGGATGATAAAACAGGCTAAACTCGCTTTTTGTAGAAAATGTTGTGTCATGTGATGGATAAAACACAATATCTCCACTTAAAGTACCTGTCTTTGGTCAATCAGATTAACAATCTGAAAAAGGCAGTTCTATCTTATTAGATCTGTTTCAGCATATATGTTTTCTGTGCTCGTTCCGTTTTGTCTTTATTGGGTCATTTCGCACCCTCAGGTGTCTTGGCCATGCGCAATTATGCACACTAAGTGAGTCAGTGATTTGTTGTTCCTGCTACAGGCCCTGGTCTTTTCATAAACACGCTACAAGCGACAGTCTTGAGAATGGAAACCTCTAATATGCCTATGCGCTCACATTTGAATATATAAAATGAAGGATTGTTGAATAAAGTCATTATTTTTGTTTTCTTTGCATACAAAAGTATTCTCGTAGCTTCATACATTTACCTTTCTGGGCCTTGAATGTGGTAGTTGCGTTGCTGTCTATGCAAGAAAGTAAGAAAGCTGTCTTATTTCATCAAAAATATCTTAATTTTAATTTTTCTCTTAACAAAGGTCTTACAGGTTTGAAACAACATGAGGTTGAGTAATTCTAGACAGAATTTTCATTTTTGGTTGAACTATCCCTTTACAACACCTTTAAATCACAACTTAAATTGACATTTTCTTGTAATAAGATATTATGTCGTTAAATTACATCTTTTTCTCTTTAAAACAACATATTTCTCGTAATAACAAGTTGTTGAAATGACTTAAAATGACATCTTTTCTCATAATAACGAGATATGTTGTTAAAAAACAACATATTTTCTCGTAATAAGATGTCATGTCGTTAAAACGACTTCTTTTTCATAATAACAATGTTATGTCATTAAAATGACATCCTTTTCTCTGTAAAAATACAGAGTTCTGGCATGAAACTCTAGACGGCGCAATCCCGATACACTGTAAAAAAAGAAAAAACAATTTGTTGAGTCAGCTTAAAATAATTTGTTACCCTGCTGCCTTAAAATTTTAAGTTCAGTCAACTAAAATAAGTTTATTCAACTTGAAATGTTAAGTTGTACTAAGTAACAACTTAGATATTTGTGTTTGCTAAACTTAACAGATGGGTAAGTAACCCAGCTGCCTTAAAATTTTAAGTTGATTCAACTCAAATATCTAAGTTGTCATTTCAAGTTGAATAAACATTTTTTGAGTTGACTGAACTTAAAATTTTAAGACAGCCAGGTTACAAATTATTTTAAGTTGACTCAACAAATTGTTTTTTACAGTGTAGGTGTAACTCAATCTGACCTAATGACATCATCACATGGCACAGCTGATTGGTTCTCTCCTGTATCAGTAGCCAATGAGCTCAAATATATGACTAGTGCTAGCTGTAAGCAGTTTTGCAGCATGCTTCAGAAATCCTCCATTTTCCCCAGCTCCACCTGTATAGATCTGCTATGAGGTGATTCATGTCTGCTATGGAGGTTATTCATATATGTTATATGCTCACAGCAGCATGTTGTGGATGTATTGGCAGTAGCAAGTCTCTGCCACATCAGCAGTGTAGCAGATCTATCGGCCAAGACCAAATACATTTACATTGTCATCTACATTACCATGTCAATCCCTCCAAGAGTTGTTATGACAGAACTACATATTTTCTTGTTAAAACGACATATTTTCTTGTAATAATGAGGTAACGTCATTAAAACGACATCTTTACATCTTTTTCTCTTTAAAACATTTTCTCGTAATAACGAGATATGTCGTTGAAACAACTTAAAACGACATCTTTTCTCATAACATCTAGATGCTGATTTTAAAATGACTTAAAACTACATATTTTCTCGTAATAAGATGTAATGTTACATTAAAATGACATCTTTTCTTCTAAAAACGAGGGGTTGTGTTGTAACAACTTTTTCTCTTTAAAACATTTTCTCGTAATAACTATGTTGTTGAAATGACTTAAAACAACATCTTTTCTCGTAATAACGAGATGTCGTAAAAAAAATAAATAAAAATTCTTCAAAACAACATTTTCTCATAATAACGATGTTGTTAAAATGACTTAAAACAACATATTTTCTCGTAATAACAAGATGTTACGTTGTTAAGAGACTTAAAACTACATCGTTTCTCGTAAAAACAAAATGTCACGTCATTAAAACAACATCTCATTAATAACATTTAATAAAAAACATAAACAACACAAAAACAACAAAAATAAATCAATGTGTGTCCCGAAAATGAACAAAGATCTTACGGGTTTGGAACAACTTGAGGGTAACTAATGGGTGAACTATCCCTTTAAATCACTTTTCTTCCCCATTCTGATGGTCAGTTTGAACTTCTGCAGATGCAGATTTGCTGCCATGTGATTGGCTGATTAGATAGTTGCATTAACATGCCGTTGAACTGGTGTATCTAATAAAGTGTCTGGTGAGTGTTTGTTAAAAATGTAGGTTTAGAGATATTAAAGAAGGCACTTACTCTGACTGTGAGCAGTAGTCATATCATATCTCATATGATACCTCATCAAACATCAATAATACATAATAGCTTGAGCATTAATAACGATGAACTCATTCTCAAGAATAATTGCCTCATTATCTCATATTCCGAGTCCATCCATGATTGAACAGGTCACTTCCCCGCTGGCTGCTTAGGACATCATATACACGTAAAGCTCATTTAAGTATAAATTCTGATCCAGGAACAGCATGGCCTTTAAATATGGTGATCTAGAGAGTGTGAACCTGATTTTAGACCAGCACCTCCTACCTTTAGATGTGATGGCAGGTGGCTCCCCCAGCAGTAGCCTTAGTCTTTTGGCGTGGATCTTACCCTGGTAGTGTGACTGGGCCACCACCGCCGAAGTGAACGACATATTGCACAGCGTGCAGCACTTGTTCTTGTCCACATCTCCCTCCGCACTGCCCTGGGACGACACAGAGACAGACACATACTCTGATATCCTTTTTACCGGGACCATTTATCACCTTCAGCTAATAATACAGGAGAACAGGATGATTTATGAAGCAAATGTGTTATTATAACTTTAAGAGGAAGATATGAAATTTGGCCGTCAAATTGGCAGATGTGGGTCGCGCTGTGGAGAAGTAATTTACAAACTTCTAAAAACAGTGTAGCGTCTATTCTACTTCCTGCACTGATGTAACCGCTCTGAATTTGTCATATTGACTTATATTGACTCTGAGCAGTGTTGGGGAAGTTACTTCGAACTAGCTACTAGTTACTAGCTCAGCTTGTCAGTGTATATATAGCTTGCCCTAGTGTATATATATATATATATATATATTAGGGCTGCCCCCTAATAGTCGACTAATCAACATCTTGATGTTGTTGTTACTATATCTTTTCTCGTAGTAACGAGATATGTCATTAAAACAACTTTTTCCTTGTTCTTGTGAAAAATGATATTTTTTTCACAATAACGAGATGTTATGTCACTAAAACCGCATCCTTTCTCGTAATAATGAGATGTTTTGTTGTTAAAAGACATCTTTTTCTCTTTAAAATGACATTCTCTTATATTATGAGAATGTCATTTTAAAGAGAAAAAGATGTTGTTAGAAGATGTTGTCGTTAAAACATCATTTTCTCATTAAAACTAAATTTTCTTGTTAAAATGACATCTTTTGCCATAATAATAAGGTGCCGTTAAGTGCCGTTAAAACATCTTTTCTCGTAATAACGAGATCTTGTGTTAAAGCAACATCTTTTTCTCTTTAAAACAACACATTTTCTTGGATGTTATTTCATTAAAATATCTTTTTCTTGTAAAAACAATTTCTGCTATACCATTATTACGAGAAATAAAGTCATTTTAACAATAAAAGATTTAGTTTTAATGACATAACATCTTGTTATTAGAAAATATGTAATTTTAAAGAGAAAAAGACATCATTTTAATGACATAACATTTTGTTATTACAAGAAAATATGCTGTTAAAATACTAAAATATAAAATCTATATTTTTGGGCCAAAATATATTACAAATACATGCTAAATACTGTAAAATGTTAAACAGAACACACACACACACACACATATATATATATATATATATATACATTTATTATTATTTTTTTTTTTTATTGTAATTGCCAAAATATATTTTAAAAAATGCATTTAACAGGCAATAAAATAATTTTTTATTTTAAATGTATTTTTAAATACATTTTAAACAATAGACATTTGGATTGAAAATCAGTAATTAAAACTAAAAAATATATATATTTCAACATGTATATTAGCAATATACACTGACCAAAATTATAAACGCAACGCTTTTGTTTTTGCCCCCATTTTTCATGAGCTGAACTCAAAGATCTAAGACTTTTTCTATGCACACAAAAGGCCTATTTCTCTCAAATATTGTTCACAAATCTGATTAAATCTGTGTTAGTGAGCACTTCTCCTTTGCCGAGATAATCCATCCACCTCACAGATGTGGCATATCAAGATGCTGATTAGACAGCATGATTATTGCACAGGTGTGCCTTAGGCTGACCACGATAATAGGCCACTCTAAAATGTGCAGTTTTACTATATTGGGGTGGAGGGGGTGCTGGCCATGCAAGAACTGGGATGTGTGAGTGGCACAACAATGGGCCTCAGGATCTTGTCATGGTATCTCTGTGCATTCAAAATGCCATCAATAAAATGCAACTGTGTTCGTTGTCCATAACATACGCCTGCCCATACCATAACCCCACCGTCACCATGGGCCACTCGATCCACAACGTTGACATCAGCAAACCGCTCACCCACACGACACCATACACGCTGTCTGCCATCTGCCCTGTACAGTGAAAATCGTGATTCATCCGTGAAGAGAACACCTCTCCAAAGTGCCAGACACCATCGAATGTGAGCATTTGCCCACTCAAGTCAGTTATGACGACGAACTGCGATCAGGTCGAGACCCCGATGAGGACGACGAGCATGCAGATGAGCTTCCCTGAGATGGTTTCTGACAGTTTGTGCAGAAATTCTTTGGTTATGCAAACTGATTGTTGCAGCAGCTGTCCAGGTGGCTGGTCTCAGAGTTTAAAATGTGGAGGTCCTGGGCTGGTGTGGTTACACGTGGTCTGCGGTTGTGAGGCCGGTTGGATGTACTGCCAAATTCTCTGAAACGCCTTTGGAGACGGCTTATGGTAGAGAAATGAACATTCAATTCACGGGCAACAGCTCTGGTGGACATTCCTGTAGTCAGCATGCCAATTGCACGCTCTCTCAAAACTTGCGACATCTGTGGCATTGTGCTGTGTGATAAAACTGCACATTTTAGAGTGGCCTTTTATTGTGGCCAGCATAAGGCACACCTGTGCAATAATCATGCTGTCTAATCAGCATCTTGATATGCCACACCTGTGAGGTGGATGGATGATCTCGGCAAAGAAGAAGTGCTCACTAACACAGATTTAGACAGATTTGTGAACAATATTTGAGAGAAATAGGCCTTTTTGTGTACATAGAAAAAGTCTTAGATCTTTGAGTTCAGCTCTTTAAAAATGGGGGCAAAAACAAAAGTGTTGCGTTTGTAATTTTGGTCAGTGTTTTTTTGGTCATTTTTTAAAATATATTGATATATATTTAAAGTATGTAAAGTATTTTTTGGCATAAATAAACTACACAACACCAGAATACAAGCAAATGCATATAATAAAATAAATAAGTAAATATTTATTTATTAAAGTAGCTTGTTACTGTAAAAGCTAATAATATCATGATAAGTCCAATTAGCTACTCTCCAGCATTACCGCTGTGCTATTGCTTCATTTACTCTTTACAGGTACATCAGTTCTGCGGTTCGATATATAAATCAATGGTCAATATCCTGAGTGCTACGAAAGTGGCATTGCAAGGTCAATGTCATTCAATAAACATGCAGAGCTAGAACAGGTTAGTGGTCTTCACAGATGAGCCAGGAATATAACCCCCCCCCCAAAAAACCCCCCCAAAAAATACCCAAAAGTATCATAATACAATCAATCAACTCTCATTTTATGGCAAGAAATCAAAAGGTCTTCATTTCAGTGTTTTTTTTTTTGCATGAAATGTTTGATTAAACATTAAATAATGAGATCTTAATTGACTTTCTGAGCTTTAATTGTTTTGGAAGCCTTGCGCTTGGACTGAGGTCTGTCTTCTCTCCGCATGAGAAATGCCGCAGGCATCGATCTGTGTCCACTCATTCTGCTTCTTGTTATTCCTCTCCTGACACACCATAATGTCTTTATTTACTCTCCCGAGGGGAAAGACCTCACCAACATCCAGCTAAACCGTGAACGTCCATTTAGACATTGACCTTGGCTGGAAATAGTCAACACATCATGACATCCCTTTTAATTTCAGGGGAATTTTTAATATTGCTGACTGCCTCAACAAAAAACAAACGTGGCATCCTAAACTGACACAAGTTTATATTATGTGATAAACCATATAAATACACGAGTGTATTATCTAACACTGATTAGAAACTTAAATTCATTTCAGAAGGAAAGGTCAACACAAATGTTTTCAAGAGGTCTGCAGCTGGGCTTGAGACAACCACACAGTGCCATCACAGGACTTTTCTTTCATGAAAGAGGGGAAAGAACTAGGGTAAAACACAGGTGCAGGCAACGATTACATTTAACAGAATAAAAAACAACAGTCTGTATTGCCATCTGCACCCCACAACACCCCTTGTTCCCTGTGGAACAGCTTCTGACATTCCCTCAAACTGCTTGAATTATTAAACTTGTGGATGAGGTCTAAAATTTTCTGAACTCCAGGACGACTGTGTCTTTTGCATATATCGCACTGTCCCATATGTCCTCTTTTCACTATATGAACAGTCCAAATATTATAAAATAGGTTTGATAATGGTGCTCCTCCATTCATTCCCATCATTACTAATTGTATGACAATCATATGAAAATATTCAGCCATAAAATTGCTAATATAAATATAAAATAATATATGCAAAAATAAATAATTTACATTTTAAATATTTGTATCATTATACTCATTATATTTTATTATAATAAAAATTACATTTAAACAATATTCTTATATGATGCAAATATTGAAAAAAAAATTGTGCTTTGTTTTGATATATTTACTATATTATATTATTATATTATATATATATATTAACAATATATAATATAAAAATGTACAAAAATAATTTAATTGTAAATATTTGCATCATATTATATTATATTATATTATATTTTGATATATAATATACAAAATATGTATAAAAATAAATCATTTATAAAAAAACATATAAAAATAAATCTTCTTAAATATTTGCACCATTATTATATATTTATATTATATTTTATTATACATTTTCACAATATATAATATAAATGTATATAAAAAATAATATATAATATCATATCATATCATCATATAATAATGCAAATATTTCAATTATGTATAATATACAAAATATATATATAAATAAATCATTTATAAAAAAATATGTATAAAGATAAATCTTGTAAAACATTTGCAACATTATAATATAATACAATATAATATAATATATATTTTAACAATATATAATATAAATATATATTTAAAAATTATTTCAATTTAAATATTTGCATTATTACATTTTTATATTATATTATATATTTAAATAATATATAATATACAAAATATGTATAAAACATTATCATTTATAAAAAATATGTATAAAAATAAATCTTGTTAAATATTTGCACCATTATATTATATTATATTATATATTTTAACAATATATAATATAAAAATATATTTAAAAATATTTCAATTTTAATTTTTGCATTATGATATTATATTATATTGTATTATTTTTTATCAATTTATACTATAAAACATGTATAAAAATAAATCATTTAAATATTTTATTAATATTATAATAACTTTTTTTTTTGTAAGTTGCTTTGGTAGGAAACAGGCATAGTTTGCGAAAATATTCCAAATATATCCATTCACACCCAGTCTTGTATGACCTCTAGACCTGAAGTGACAGCGTGTTATGTGAAAGATGGAACAAAATGGATTGGGTCATTCTTCCTACTTTTAAAAGATCCGCTTCATCACTACATCCCAATGACAGCCTGAAATGTGAGAGATGTGGGACTGAGCAGAAGTAATAAGCTTAGACGAGCAGGTCATCCATGTCAATCAATACATTGTGGACATAAAACGGTTTTCCTGTGGTAGCTACATCTGGGCTCCTCGAAGGAGTAATGAAACTGCCAGCATCAATTGTTCAGAAGGAAAGTGGCTTGGAATCGGTGCTACTATTTGTTCTGTAATGTACCACTATCGATGCGAAATATGTGTATAATTTCACTTACATCGTCTGTTCGAAGCTTCTTTGCAGGACAGCCACCATCCACTGGGTGTAACATATAATACAGACGAACCTTGTTCGCATGCTTTCGACTCTGCAAGAAAATGAGAGAGATGGGACAATATATGAGAGGTGGTTTTGCAACCAGCCCATTTCATTCCAGTGTTGACAGAAAAACAACTCGCCATTGATTATCAAACTAAGCAATGTCAAGCCCCGAACAATTCTCATCAGAGCTACAGGAACAAGATTATAGGCCACTGCTTTCATTTCTCAAAGCTTGATATGCCCCAGTCTAGGCTCCGAATTATCGCTCTGGTGGGTGGATAAAGGTCCATATTGATTGTTGTGCAGCAGATGAATGCCCAGCCATATGAACAGTGAAAAGGCATCAGAAGAGTAATTCTCACCAAGGGTCCTCCAATCCATTATCAACCACCAGAGAGATATCTGCCCCCAAAACAGTAAATCTGCATAAAAATGATGTGGAGTTATATCCCCCTTTAAGCCACTGTAAAATGTAAAATATGATGCCTGGAAGACAAAGGATTTTGGAAATCTAAAAGGCAGAAAGATGAATCATCAAACATTAAAGTAGGGCTGCCCCCTAAAAGTCGACTAAAAATGTCTTCTATTCAAGTGTCTGTGCGGAGTGCGGAAGCTGAACAGTAGCGCGCTCACTGCATGACAGATGGAGGCGCTGGTGCGGTCACTTGCTCTTAAAAGACTCTATTTTTGGTCATACAGATAAAAATAACACATCTTTCGAATCTGTAAAGACTCTACGTTTATTTGTGTGCACTCACAATAACAACGAAACATTGCGCTTTTGTAAAATAATAAACGCAAACAGGATGCACTTTCTGCTGTCTAGGTCTCTGTGAACTTGAGCGTGAAACTTCGAAACTATGTATACTTGCCTTACAGTTACAGAATATATCTACACTTACAAATATATCTATAGAGTGAAATGTCTACTTTCAAGTGAACCATAAAAAACGTGCATACAGGCGTAACACTTCTGCAGAGATGACGAGTCAGAGTCGCCGACTTCATCTTTTGAAGCGACAACAAAGAAAGTGCTAGTTTGTCAATAGATTATTAAACGGTTAATGCAGTCTCCTTGTTGTTTTCCCCTGAAACATTCATGATTATTATATCTGCTGGTGTGCTGTGGCAAGCTTTTTTTGTGTGCGCTTGAGCACTTTTTAGGCTATGTAGGAAATTGTGTTTTTTGAGGAAAACATTTCAGGATTTTTCTCCATATAGTTGACTGCTATGGTGCCCTGAGTTTGAACTTCCAAAATGCAACGATCCCAGCCGAGGAGGAAGAGTCTTATCTAGCAAAACGATCAGTTATTTTCATTAAAAAGATACAATTTAAATACTTTTTCATCTCAAATGCTCGCCTTGCCTTTCTCTACCTGAAATCTGTGTGTTCTGACTCAAGACAGTTAGGGTATGTCAAAAATCTCTGATCATATTTCCTCCCTCAACTTCAAAAATCATTTCAAAATCATTCTACATCGCTGCAGAAGTACCGACCCAGTCTTTGCAAAGTGAACATGCAAAGAAGATCAAACACCCTTAACAAAAAAGGTAAAACAGCGAAGTTGAGGGAGAACATGAGATGGGAGTTTTTCGACATACCCTAAACTGTCATGAACCAGAAAAAAAACAGAGTTCAGGCAGAGCAAGACAAGACGAGCATTTGACATTAAAAAGTATATCAATTGTATTATTGTTATGAAAATAACCGATCATTTCCCTAGATAAGACCCTTCTTCCTCGGTTGGGATTATTTACAACTGCATTTGGGATCGTTTGAAGCCGCATTTAAACTGTATTTTAGAAGTTCAAAATCAGGGCACCATATCAGTCCATTATTTGGAGAAAAATCCTGAAATGTTTGCTTCAAAAAACATAATTTCTTTACGACTGAAGAAAGAAAGACATGAACATCTTGGATGACAAGGGGGTGAGTACATTATCTGTAAATTTTTGTTCTGGAAGTGGACTTCTTTAACTGAAAACAGGCTAAGCTAATAGATTATGTGGATTTTAGAACTGATATTGTCTTGTAAAAATGAGAATCAATTAAAATCCCTAGAAAACAGCAGCATGAACATTCTGCTAAACATTTTCTTTTCATTTTTATAACTTTATAAACTTATACCTTGTTTTAAGACAAATTATATCTGACCCTGGACCACAAAGCCAGTCATAAGGGTCAGTTTTTTGAAACTGAGATTTATACATCATCTGAAAGCTAAATAAGCTTTTTGCTGGCATGGTTAAATGGTTTGCTGGCAGAGATACAACTGTTTGAAAATTTGGAATCTGAGGGTGCAAAATCAAAATATTGAGAAAATTGCCTTTACAGTTGTCCAAATTAAGTTCTTAGCAATGCATTTTACCGATCAAAAATTAAGTTTTAATATATTTACAGTAGGAAATTTACAAAATATCTTCATGGACCATGATCCTTAATATCCTAATGATTTTTGGTATAAAAGAAAAATCAATAATTTTGACCCATACAATGTATTGTTGGCTATTGCTACAAATATACCCATGCTACTTAAGACTAGTTTTGTGTCCAGGGTCACGTCATTGCAATTCTCCATGGGATGAGTAGTTCTTCAAGATGTTCTTCAAGATATCTTCTCTATTTGTGTGCTACAGAAAGCCAGGTTTGGGACGACATGAGGGAGAGTAAGGCTACACTGCTCCTTTTACAACTCAAACTAACTGTTCCAATCACTTTGCAAACACTATTACTAAAGCTGTGTGTATTTAGTCAAGCAGACCTTGTGTCAGGCCCATCTGATCCATTGATATTCCACCTGCACCTGTGTTCTCATTCACTAGAGTAAATTTTCACCTCTACGAGAAGCTTTGAAATAGAGCAGTGAGGTGCTAATTGACCCGGGACATTCTTGATCCCATCAAGTTGTGTTCAGTCAGCCCTGTGCAATCCCTCACCTGTTCTCTCTCATCTTCTTCTTCGTCTGATCATTTCAACCCACTGATGCAATATCAGGCCTCTAATTTAAAGTATCTGACCCTGAACAGGTCAACTGAATCACTTGAATTGTGGCTGTATTTACCCATAGTTTATAATGACGCCACAACATCCCCAGATAGGCGTTGAGTTTGTTCTTTCTAGTAAGCTAGACTCTTCACAACGGGGTGGTGGCACACGGATCGGTCTCATTAAATGCATGACCACACAGCCTCATCGCTCTCTCTCCAGCAAACTTCTACCATCCTCATTATAGCACCAACCAGCTGACAATAACAAGCTTGCACCTCAGGGCTTTGTTTTCTGAATTCTGTGAGGAAAAAGGAAGAAAACTAAAAGCAGATGTGTCACCGGGTTGCAATGGGGAAACTGCAGTACGCTTTACGATGCATTTGATGGCTACAGAGCACAACTGTAGGGCTCTGTAAATGCAACTCACGTTCATTTTTATTATTTTTAGCAATAAAAATATAAACCTTTCAATACAGACCTTACATGTTGTTGTTACAGCTTTTGTAGAAAGTGTTGAATTGAAAAACTGCACTACACTATAAGCATGAAGAAAGATCCACCTATCAGAAAAGTCACTGTTAACAAGGAATAAGATGAAACAAATCTCTGCAGTGACTGTGCGCTCACAAAAACCATTACTAACAACATAATTGAGCGTGCTTACACCCTAAAATGACATACGTAGTGTAAAACTGTACATTTAAGAAAAAAAAAAAACAGTGATGATGTTACAGATTTTACACTTTGGTGACTGCATATTTTACAGTACCTAATTGTTTATTCCATTAAATTCTATAAAGTTAATATATCAACCTATTTGAAATCTTAATCAATACCCTAGAAGTTATTCATACTTTTCCGTACTTCAAAAATATGCATATCACCTTCTTGAATATATATATATTTTCCATAAATAGTTGATACATTTTACTGCTACTTCTTTTTACATTATACGTAAATAAAATCGTAATATAAATAATATATATTTTTCTTAAATATTTGATATTTTTACTGTTACAGTTAATAATATAATATAATAATAAACATTTTTATACACTACCAGTCAAAAGTTTTTGAACAGTAAGATTTTTAATGTTTTTTAAAGACACTTCTGCTCACCAAGCCTGCATTTATTTGATCCAAAGTACAGCAAAAACAGTAACATTTTGACATATTTTTACTATTTAAAATAACAGTTTTCTAACTGTGATTTCATAGCTGAATTTTTAGCAACATTATTCCAGTCACCGGTAGTGTATATAATATATTTTTAACATTTTCTTTCCTGTTAAACTTGCAACACTCTGCAATTAATGTCAAATATATGCCATTGTATACTTAATAACTGAGAAAATGTTTTCAAATAATTTCTGACTGAATGACGTCATTTGCAATACTTAAAGCCAAGTTCTGTCATGAAACTCTAGATGGTGCAGGCTAATGGATCCTTAACGCAAAGTTGGCACAAGCTCTTTGGTTCATGTTGCATACACAGCCAATGACATTTAAATGGCTGATTAGCATTCACTAGGGCAGTTTGCAGCACACTTTCAGAGTTCCTCTGAAGCCCTCCACCTCCCCAGCTCCACCTGTATAGATCTGCTAGAGTTATTAGATATGCTGTTTGTGCAGCAGCAGTACTGTATGTCTTTTTTAAAGATATTTTTATGGTTTTTTTATGCCAGTTGCGCAGCATGTCGACACCAACAGCCTTGTGGTATGGCAGTATGGTTTAAATACACAAAGCACCGTATTGGCGTACACTGTAAAAAACAATTTGTTGAGTCAACTTAAAATAATTTGTTACCCGGCTGCCTTACAATTTTAAGTTCAGTCAACTCAAAAAAGTTTAGTCAACTTGAAATGTTGTGAGTGACAACTTAGATACTTGAGTTCATTCTAGGGCTGGGCGATATGGCTGAAAACTGTATCACGATATCAGTGTTTCATATCGGTCGATATCGATAATTATTGATATTTTTTATGACCCATTTAAAATAAGGACCAGGAGAAAAATATATTACATTTAAACATTTTTATTTTAAACTTAACCTTCCTCTGATCATAATCCTCTCAGTTATTAAGACAGAAATGTCAACAACCATGGAAAACTCAAATAATTAAAATGTAAACATAAGTCTAAAGTCACAATGAACACCTAACAATTATCTCTTAACATTTAAGGTGCAAAATGAAAGAAAATGTAAGAAATGCTTAATAAAGTGTAATAAAATAGTGCAAAGTGTTAAATATAAACAGAGAAATATGCCACTGCCTCCGTTATATCTTTAGATCGTTTAGATTCTTTGTCATAAGGCACTGATGCAGAGTACCTCTCCATGGTGGTCTGCTGCTTGTGCGGTGTTGCAGCTACAGATGTTGTTGGTTGAATACGGCTGTGCTCCAAAGGGTGAGCGCGGCTAAGGTGGTACATCAAGTTCGTGGTATTACCAGTCTTGGTGGGACGATGGTCTTGCATAATTTGCAGACGACATTGGTCTGACAACGGTCAGACTTATAATATCCAAAAAACTGCCATTCTGGCGAGCTGACTTTTCCTCTTTTATTTACAATTTCCTCGCTCGCTGCGGCACTCATTTTCTGCTTATGAAGAGGAATCCAGCAGACCAGCACGAGACCATGATATGGTGCAACCAAACTGATACTGTTACATGATTGGCTGTTAGCGTGTCACTCCCTACGTTGCTAGGTTACCAGAGAGCGAGTGCCTTTGTTAATGCAACCAAACTTGCTTCGCAACCTCTGTTTTCTTCCGACGAAGAATAAAAAATATCGAAGGTTTTATCGAACACATTTTTTATTGATATCGATCACGTGTCTATCGCGATACATATCGTTATCGTTTTATCGCCCAGCCCTAGTTCATTCAACTTAAAATTTTAAGTCAGCTGGGTAACAAGCACAGCTTTTAAGTTTAACAAACCAAACTTAAATATCTAAGTTTTCACTTAGTACAACTTAACATTTCAAGTTGACTAAACTCATTTGAGTTGACTGAACTTAAAATTTAACTTAAATTTAACTAAAATTTCTTAAAGTCTGCAGGATAACAAATTATTTTAAGTTGACTCAACAAATTTTCTTTTTTTTACAGTGTATGCATTGGCAGTAGCAAGTTTCTATACTTTCTTTGCAGCAGCAACAATGTACAACTACAGCAATAACAGTAGCAGCAATTCAGCAGCGCAGATCTATTCCACCAAGACCAAATACATAACATTTTCATAATCATTTTCATGCTAAAACCTTCTGAGAGTTGATAGAAAAGCAATTTCTCAATATGGTTTTGTAACTTGTTGTCTTTCTTTGCAATAATTCTTTGATTCAGATGTTTAAATGATTCATTTTGAAGCTGTTTGGTTCAGTTCAAGGCTTCCAACTTTTTACCGAAACGTCTATAGAGAAGATAAATGGAAAAATACACCTCCTGTTGTACATGTCACCTCCTGTTAACCATGCTAATGATAAGTTATCATCCCAAACTGTTTGTTTGGAGAAATATATTTGACCCGATTGTGACCTACAGATCTCTAAATATGATTTTTCATTTGGACACACTGTCAAGAACGCATCCAATCCATGTATCAACAGCTATCCTGCATGGCCATGCCAAGCGACAAGAAGGTCAGATCAAATCTGAACTTCTCATGTTGAAAGCCTCATCATTTAAACATGAGAGACATGATATTGCAGACGAGACCAGACTGTAGATTGGGTTAACAAGCTAACAGCTGGTTCTTAGCCAGCGCAAGTGTCGACCACATGGCTCCGTTCCCTCAGGAGAAGGAGAACGACAGGCAAATTTAAGAGGCAATAATTAAGACATCTCCGTTTGTGGCTGAGATAATGACATATGATGCAAGAAGCTGTCATATGAATCAACCATTCTCTCAGTCGATGCATCAGAACGAACTGCAAAAAGCAGACAAAAACCACTGGGCTATTCAAGCCAAAAAGTCCTATTTTGGACAAACAGCCATATCATATCTGATATCATGATTAGGGAGCCTCAGCTGGTCTGGAAGCCTGGATGATTGGTCTGCAATATGAAGACCAGCACATCTAATTCCTCAGGTCGTTTAGAGCGAATGAAGAACAGCTGGTTGTTTCTGAGAAGCAGTGACTTTTTGAACTGCTGAGATTTTGAACTTGGCCTGGCAAATCACAAACGCAGATATCCAATGCTATGTGATTATCTGACTTGGATCCTGCCTTCGAAAACAGCTCGGAAATTGCCAGGAACAATGTGGCTCCTATAGCAAGCTGCTGCGAAAATTGAGAGTTTTAAAAAGACAAAGCTGACAATGCGCTGCTAGTGATCCATATGCGCCCCGCTAATGGCGTATCCCGCTGGGGTTTATGCATCGGCGAACCGTTAACTGATGCAAATAAACAAAAGCAATTACTTTTTTTTTTTAAATGTACTAAAATGCTTACACAAAGAGGGTTATTTGTGTACCCCCTCATGCACCGTTAGTGTATTAATCGAAATTAGTCATGTGACTTGCATCTGTGATGGTTCAAGTGTGTTTATTTGGGCTCCTAAGAGACTGTTGTTTTAGAACAAATATAAATGCGCTTAACCAAGACAGATATAACCAAGCAAATAATAACCACAGTATAAATAAAATTCTCAGTATTAATGCTAGTTAAAAATGTTGAGGTCAGTATCGATTTTTTGAAAGAAATTCATAGTTTTATTCAGCAAGGATGCATTAAATTGAACAAGGTGACAGTAAATTCTATTTCAAATAAATGCTGTTCTTTTGACCTTTCTATTCTTTAAAGAATCATGAAAGAAATATATCATGGTTTCCACAAAAATATTAAAACCTATTATATTATTATATTAACTAATATATTAATATTAATGATATTGAATCACTTCCAGAATTACAATTTCCTGATAATTTACTCACCTTCATGTCATCCAAGATGTTCATGTCTTTCTTTCTTCAGTAGAAAAGAAATTTTTCCAGAACTTTTCTCCATATAGTGAATTTCAATGGGGATCAGCCATTTGAAGGTCCAAATTGCAATTTCAGTGCAGCTTAAAAGGGCTCTACACGATTCCAACTGAGAAATAAGAGTCTTATCTAGCAAAACGATCTGTCATTTTGTAAAAAAAGTAAAAATGATATACTTTTTAACCACAAGTGCGCATCTAGCACTAGCTCTGTGATGCGCATCCACAACTTCACACATTATGTAATCAGGTTGAAAAATCACACACGTTTACTTCTTTGTCTGTGTACTTCGGTGCAAAAAGGTTGGATAGGGTGAAAAACTCTCATTTTCTCCTCCAACTTCAAAATCTTCAGACATCTTTGTTTTTCCTTTTTTTGTTGCGTTTGACTTTCTTTACATGTTCGCTTTGTAAACACCGGGTTGGTACTTCCCCCTACATCATTAGGGCCCTATGAAATCGGTTTTATTTTTTGCCAAATTTCATTTTATTTTTTTCCAAATTCCGTTTTAATTTCCCTTGATTCTTTTTTTTTCCATTAAATTTTTCTGGACTCCTTTTTAATGGTTAAAAAAAATTTTGTTAATCAAAAAGCATGTCTAATTAATTAAAATCATAAAACTTCAACAATTTAACATCAGTTTATTAAAAGTTTTAACAAAAATTACATGAAATGTTTTACTTTTGCCCACCTTATGGTTTATTGTTACCAAATTCTGTGTTCTAGTATGTCTATTTATTTGAATGCGGTAAAACAAGTTTCATTTATTCTTACAATAGCCTTGTGAAATGTTTATTTTTCTCAGAAATTGTGTATTTGCATTTTTCTGGTTATAAAATGAAGGCATGAAACAATTTAATTTATCTTCTAATTAATAAAAATTAAACAAATTTTATTTTTGGCAAATAAAGGGGATTTACTATTAATTGCAATTAAAACATTGAAGAAATATATGATTATTCCTTACAAATAAGGTTTTAATAATTTTAGTAGTAGTAGTATTACATACATTTTGCTGAACAATTGTAATGTATTCCTGCCACAATGTCTTCATGTTAAACTTTTATTTTGCCAGTTTGCTGAGAATACCTTTAAATTTCTGTAAGTTTTACTCAAATGAAATAGTAAAATGCTCATGAAGTGACTCTCAGAGCAGTTCTGGAGATGTTGTTCTTGTATTTATGTCCTCATTTAGAGAGACAGCAGACGCTAACATCACCGTGTCATGCACGCTTCAGTACTAGTAGTAGACAACCGCCCATCTGCGCCATTCATTAACACAAAAACATGCAGAATTCATATTTAAATGAGAAGTCCACTTCCAAAACAAAGATTCACATATAATTTACTCACCCCCTTGTCATCCAAGATGTTCATGTCTTTCTTTCTTCAGTCGTAAAGAAATTATGTTTTTTGAGGAAAACATTTCTGCATTTTTCTTCATATAATGGACTGATATGGTGCCCCAATTTTGAACTTCCAAAATGCAGTTCAAATGCAGCTTCAAACGATCCCAAATGTGGTTGTAAATGATAACGTTGCAGCCGAGGAAGAAGGGTCTTCTCTGTGTATTCTGACTCAAGACAGTTAGGGTATAACTCCAATCGTATTTTCTCCCTCAACTTCAAAAATCATTTCAAAATCATCCTACATCGCTGTAGAAGTTCCGACCCAGTCTTTGCAAAGTGACCATGCAAAGAAGATCAAACACCTTAACAAAAAAGGTAAAATAGCGATATAGGACGATTTCGGAGTTGAGTGAGAACATGAGATGGGAGCTTTTTGACATATACTAACTGTCATGAATCAGAACAAAAACAGTCCAGGCAGAGTAAGACAAGACGAGCTTTTGGCGTTAAAAGTATATAAATTGTATTATATTTATTAAAATAACCAAACTGGGATCATTTACAACCACATTTGGGATTGTTTAAAGCCGCATTTAAACTGCATTTTGGAAGTTCGAAATTGGGGCACCATAGCAGTCCATTATATAGAGAAAAATGCTGAAATGTCATTTTCATAATTTCTTTATGACTAAAGAAAGAAAGACATGAACATCTTGGATGACAAGGAGGTGAGTAAATTATTTGTAAATTGTTGTTCTGGAAGTCGTTTTGCGGCTTAATATTTACAAATACTAGTCCATATCGTGATTTGATTTAAGTGGTGACCTA
Organism: Labeo catla; assembly: GCA_012976165.1. Taxonomy (NCBI): domain Eukaryota; kingdom Metazoa; phylum Chordata; class Actinopteri; order Cypriniformes; family Cyprinidae; genus Labeo; species Labeo catla. The sequence goes on along the minus strand of VONZ01000109.1, from coordinate 1,036,962 downwards.
CTTTTGATTAATTCATGCAAACTTTGACAAATTCCATGACATTCTGCGCTAAACTGTACATTCCGTTTTTATGACTGGATTCCGCGATTCTGTCCACGTTTTCCGCACCGTGGAAATCATAGGGCCCTATGTCCAGTGAGATTACATAATGCTTGAAGTAGAGCTAGTGCAAAACGAGCATTTGTGGCTAAAAAGTATGTAATTTTTTTTTTTTTTTAGGAAATGACAGATCGTTTCCCTAGATAAGAACTTTATTCCTCGGCTGGGATTGTGTAGAGCCCTTTGAAGCTGCACTGAAACTGCAGTTTCGACCTTCAACCCATTGGCTCCCATTGAAGTCCACTATATGAAGAACAATCCTGGGATCTTTTCCTCAAAAAACTTTATTTCTTTCCAACTAAAGAAAGTAAGACATGAACATCTTGAATGACATAGGGATGAGTAAATTGAAAATTCTGAAAATGAAAATTCTGTCATTAATTACTCACCCTCATGTCAACTTTCATTCATCTTGGGAACACAAATTAAAATATTTTTGATGAAATCCGAGAGCTTTCTGACCCTGCATAGACAGCAATGCAACTGACACGTTCAAGGCCCAGAAAGGTAGTAAGGACATTGTTAAAATAGTCCATGTGACATCAGTGCTTCAAACGTAAGTTTATGAAGCAACGAAAATACTTTTTGTGGACAAAGAAAACAACAATTTCTACTCTTCCTTGTCAGTGAGAATACACAACGCATATGTGCATCTTCCTATGCTTGTAAACAAGGTGCAGCGCATTCGGGTTCTACATCAGAACATTGATTTCTTGTGTCTGCAGCACCACACACATGCATCGTGATAATCTTGTGAACACGCATCGAAGACTAATAGGGAAGAGAAGAAATTGTTAAAGTCTTTATTTTTGTTTTGTTTGCATACAAGAAGTATTCTCGTAGCTTCATAACATTGCGGACCACAAACCACTGATGTCACATGGACAATTTTATCAATGTCCTTACTACATTTCTGGTTCTTGAATGTGTCAGTTGTGTTGCTGTCTATGCAGAGTCAGAAAGCTCGTGGATTTCATCAAAAATATCTTCATTTGTGTTCCGAAGATGAACGAAGGTCTTACGGGTTTGGAACGACATGACGGTGAGTAATTAATGACAGAATTTTCATTTTTGGGTGAACTATCCCTATAATTTTCATTTCTGATCTCACTGATGATTTCTTTCCTATTGGCGAGATTGTGGGATATCTATGTAGGTTGTGTATCCACCTACTCACATATCTAGCTTGATATTATCAGAAATAAATTTATTTACTTAGCGTGATTGATGGTGGGTGAAATTCATCCCCCTTTTTAATTGCATATGAATATTAGCAGCAAAAATCTAATTAACCTACTTATCTGCCCTCATTTAAGAAAGTGCGCAGCAGACCGTAGAACATTATTGACAGCGGATCAAATTAACTTGTATCAGCAAATGTTTATGCTTTATGTGAACGTGTTTGTGCGCGTTACTCACCTCATAGTGGGCGACTCTCTGTGACTCAGAGATAAGCTGAGCGCTGCACACTTTGCAGTAGCTGTCAGTGAATAACCCCGGATCCACTTCTGTAGATTTCATCTGAAGAGGAGTATTATGACAATTACTCATTTTTAAGCACATAAGGTAATTGGTCACACATTCATTAGCAATGCCTCACACTAGAAGAGGTTTAGCTAATATCCTCAACTCAAACTTTTCAATAGTATAAATAATCCAAACACAGCTTGATTGGCTAATCAAACCATTTGCAGTGTATTTGTGAAGTCATAACCTCGGCAACATCAATCATGTAAGATTTCATCGCTGTGACATTTTGAGTTTATCATACAGTGACATTCTTTGCGCAAACTGATGAAATCTGTGACATTTGGATTTGGCAAAAGGAGAGGGATGTTGGAGAGGAGGGGGTATAATGAGACAGACAAGAGGAGAGATAAATCTGGCACCGCTCCGTGTCAAAAGAGGCACCAACTTGCTGCTGCGCCTGGAGGAGAAAAGCATCAGATACTTTTTAATCCTGATCTGGGACCATCTGATGTTAACCTTATACTGACCTTTAATCATCTAGACACTGCAAAATGACTGTGGGTCATAGAGAGATTTTTAATGACAGAAGGAGGTGAGGCCATCCATTTGAGCCATACGCTCATTTGGAAAGCTCCTAGCACCTGACAGGGTTTTTAAAGGAACAGTTCACCCAAAAATGAACATGTGCTGAACTTTTATTCATCCTCAGGCCATCCAAGATGTAGATGAGTTTGTTTCTTCATCAGCACAGAACTGGAGAAATTTAGCATTAGATCACTTGCTCAAGTATGGATCCTCTGTAGTGAATGGGTCCCGTCAAAATGAGAGTCCAAACAACTGATAAAAACATCACAATAATCCACATCAGTCCATCAATTCATATGTGTTTGCTAGATGTATTAGGCCTTTATTAGGGCATTTTATTTTTACATGTCATGCATATTTCTCTGATGAATAGAGGACTCATATTTTAGCCAGAAACAATGGTTTAAACATCTTAATGATGGATTTGTTTATTGTTTTTTGCCTAATAAGTTTTTTTTATAAGTTTTTTGCTTCACAAGATGTTAACTGATGTACTGGGGTGGTGTTGATTACTTGTAGATTATTGTGATGTTTTTATCAGGTATTTGGACTCTCATTCTGACAGCACCCATTAGCTGCAGAACATTCATTGATGAGCAAGTGATGTAACGCTGAATTTCTCCAAATCTGTTCAGATGATGAAACTCATCTTATCTTGGATGGCCTGAGGTGTGTGTACAATTTCAGCAAATTTTCCTTTTTGAAATTAAAATTCACACATACACATCATTTACAAAACAGATTTTGCACATACAATGACGGTCAATGGGATCCATTGACCATAACGTTGGATCCCATTGATTTTCATTGTAAGGATATTTTTCAGATATCTTTTGTGTTCATACACTCTAAAAAAATGCTGGGTTATTTTTTTAACCCAAATGCTGGGTTCAGCCTGTTGGGTCATTTTATTGGGTTGTTTTTTAACATTTTTACCCAGGTGCTAGGTAGTTTTTTTGTAACTAAGTTGCTGGGTCATTTTTAACGCTGGGTTATTTTTTCTACCCAATTGCTGGATTAAGCCCGTCTCTGACGAAACAACCCAGCTGCTGAGTTACAGTCAGAGTGTGGGCTTTTTGAGTCCTCCACAGGAGAGAGCCGTTCTCAGCGCTGCCGATTTAGTGCACGTCTTCAGCTAAATAAAGGTTTGTACACATTTTATTTAATTTATACTTCATTTAATTTATTTACAGTGCTGTAAACTGCATTTTTTATGCAACGCAACATAAGGACAAGATGCACCTCGCATGATGGAAACACCTTTTGCCTTGCATAAAATAAATGGATTTTATTCATTATAGTACTGAGTTTAACTTAATTTGATGTTAAAATATGTTCTCTAATGTCAGTACTGTTTGTTTATGGGCAGGTTTTGGGGTCAGTCACGGTATCTTTTAGCTACGAGTGAAACTCGAGGCCACGGCTCAGATTTTGGTGACCGGCACGAGAATTAGCACTATTTCTGTAAAAAGTGATTAGAGAATGGTTGTATACACTAAAATTAAAATGCTATTTTAAATGTTACATTTTTTATGTCTAAAATGCTTGTTAAATGAGTTTAAATGCATATAATATTGTAAACTATGCTGTACTCACCAAAATAAATTCAGTTTTTCTTGTATTTTGTCCATGTGTTCTTGCTTAATAATAAATGTCCATCTTTTGATTATTGCTGTTGCCTCTAGTAATTTTGTGTCTTTTTTAAGTTCCATACGATTTTAAACCAGCAATATTTTTCAAACAATAGTTGACTTAAATAAAATAACCCAGCATGTTTGGTAAAAACATTTAACCCAACCAGCTGGGTCAAAATAACCCAGCATGTGTTTGGTCTAATATTTACCCAACACTGGGTTGCCAAATAACCCAGGTTGGGTTGTTTTTAACCCAGCATTTTTTTTTACAGTGTAGGGTTTGGAGGGAGAGTAAATAGTCAAAATTTACATTTTTAGCATGATTTAACAAATTCAACAAGCATAATTAAATCAGAACTTATAATAATTTTTAAAAAGAAAAAGTACGAACACACACAAATCAGCATATTTTCTTTAAAAATATATAAGTATAATTTGCAATTGTCCTGTTTTCACTTGCTTTGATGAAGCTTTAGTCATTCGCAACCATTTTGAGATTGTCATGGGAGATATTATGGTGCTCTAGATTTTACTTCAGAGGACCAGATCTGAGGAAACAACTGCTTAGGGCTCATTCGCGATTCAAGGACATTGCCAACTGAAATTTGAATAATGATAAAAGAGTTTTATATAAATAAAATTAAGGTTGTTTTCAAACCCTTTCTTCTCACCCTTGGGGTATATTCAAACCATCTATATTTCCCATAACTATTTCAGACAAGTTGTTTGCAAGCTGAAATTATGTTTCAGAATGTCTGTGACCCTCTGATGCCCCCCAAAAATAAAATAACACCCTGCAGCATCCTGATTTTACACTCAATAATCCAAAATCCTCTCTTAAAAGCAAACAAATGCATTCTCGCTTATACGTTGCACTTTTGTGGTAAAGATTTGTATAGATCCTCCTCAAAAGTAAATAACTGGATTATGGGTTGAATTGAAGTAAATGCCACTCCAAACGCCCCTCTAAATGATAATCAATGGGTCAAATGGAGATCAGAATAGCAGTTGCCCCTGCCAATTTATGCAGCCTTTAATTGAGACGTGCAGCTTGAGAAACCAAATGGGAATTATATCATGATTGATCAGACACTGTATTGGAGACTTTAATTAAAGCTGTGAATGACTTGCTCAATACATACGATTTCCATCAGATGTCACTTGTAACTCCAAAGGAAGTGGAGAAATCCAAATATCTGAAATCCAACATGAAAGATCTCTTACAAATTACCCTGAAATAGCTCTAATTCTACATAAAAATATCAGACAGGAAAAAAGAAAGGAAAGAATTGGCCAGAAATAGTTTTCTGAAGAGATGGATCTTATCAGAGTCTCTCCTGTCAAAGTTAATCACGTCAATAAAAGCTCAGGCTAACAAAGGCCTGAGCAGATGAGCATAGCGCTCTTCTTTCATGTGTGGAAAAGTGATTGCTTGCCTCGCGTAAGCCCCAGAACCACATATTGATTTCCCCTAAGTTAGAAAAAAATGCAATTTCCATTATTTCAATGAATGTTATAGTGGAGAATGAAGTGAGGAGAAAAATATAGCAGTGAAAGGAGGCACAGGAGAGCAGGTGCTTTCTCTTTATTCCTACAAAACCTACCATTTCTGAGATGAGGAGAAGACTATACACAGCTGATGTGTCTACAAAGTTACCAGCACCATAACACAGCTGTTGAAGACAAATATATATGGTCATATTCTGATTATGTACTGTATGTGGAATGAACACTTGTTTCATAACCAAATATTCCAGTTTGTAGAAGTCTCAACAGCATATATGCCTCTGTTGTTTAGAATTTTTGGTCATGTGAAAGTCTTAGAAATACCAGCTTAAATATGTATGAACTCACTCAGCAGTATGATATTGTATACCCAAAACATTTATGTATCCATATTTGCTTAATAATGTTACACTTAAGGTCCATTAGATTAAGATCAGTTATTGAATTCTTGACCCAAAAATGTCAGTGATGTCAATATTTACTCACCCTAAAGTTTTCCATATCTGATTTTTTAAATTTTGACGAATTCAAAACAAAAGTTAATGTGGTTAACTAAACAGTTTCTGGACCCCACTATTGAAATAGTATTGAATAGTATTATTTTTCATTCTATGTAAGTCACTGAGGATCAGCAACTGTTTGGTTTGTGTTCATCAGAAAGAAAGAAACTCATACAGGTTTGGTACAGGCTTAGGGTGAGTAAATTATGACAATATTGTATTTTTAGGTGAACTATCCCTTTTATAAATGTTTATAAAAAGTCACGAATGCTCAGCTTGTATGATGGCATTCGGATGAGATTTACAGGAACACTAGAAATTAAAATATAATAATATTAAAAGTACAATAATAAACTCAAACTCAGAAAGAAGAAAACGAAGTTGCTCTTTCACTATGTTTAAGTTCGTGCATTAAAATGAATGAGAAATGCTCGACAATCGCTTAAAAGTCAAAACAAAAGCTTACTTGTATTTTCAAACTGTATCCCTGGTGCAGGTATTCGGGACAAACAGGCAGATGATTGTTGATCGTACAGTCCATAGAGTGCGTGTGAGTGATGCTGTATGTGCCTGCATCAGTGTCCTCAGTGAGCTCCATGTTCAGCGGCTGCTCTCCGCCCCGCACCGCGCTCATTGGCTGCTACCCTCACACCTCAGCAACGTGAAAATCAAAAATCAATTAATTTAACGAAAATTAATTTTCATTTAGCTAATCTTTGAGCTGTTAAGAATTTGAAAACGCGAAGTGATTTAAAAAATTAATACAACACTTTTCTACTTAATTTGATTGTGAAAGACAACCTCTTTCTTGAGGTAAGTGTTGGCATGTTTCTCATTTTGGTGATGTCTACCAAAAGTATGCGATACAAAATGTTTTTAGAACTTTTGTAGAAAAACATTTTTATTTCTAGGAACACGCGTTCTTGTTTATAGATGTATACAGGCGTTCCTTCCATTCAAATGATTTAACGTTAAAAAACCGTCTGGAGAGTATGCTGTTACAATTCGTTATGCAGCTTCTGAATGCAAGAAAGTGGCCCCTGTGAACGTTTCACAACACTAAGTAATTAAAGATTATTTTTGCTCATTAATATCAAGTTAGTAGTGAAAAATAAATGAACACTAAATAGAGGGTTTGCACTTATGTCACGATTTGGTCAGTTACCCGGATGTGCGGCCATATCGGCAGTACTCGGATGTAAACAACAGCATGGCTTTCATGGTATGTACTACTGAATACATTGTTCTGCTAACTAATGCTGTCTAAACCAGGAAAGAAATGCATGGAAGCTGCTAAATCATATAGAGAAGGACTCAATATTTTGACAAACTAAAGTTAATAGGTGGTAAAGATACGTATGAAGGAAAGGAGGAAAGGACATGACATGTGGCCAAGTATGGTGACCCATACTCGGAATTTGTGCTCTGCATTTAACCCATCCAAGTGCACACACACAGTAGTGAGAAATGATCAAACACGCGCGCACACACACACACACACCGTGAACACACACCCAGAGCAGTGGGCAGCCATATTGCTATCGCTGCAGCACCCGGGGAGCAGTTGGGGGATCGGTGCCTTGCTCAAGGGACTCACCTCAGTCGTGGTACTGAGGGTGGAGAGAGCACTGGTTATTCACTCCCACCACCCTCAATCCCTGCCGGACCTGGGACTCAAACCCGCAACCTTTCGGTTACAAGCCCGACTCCCTAACCATTAGAACAAACACGAATGCTGTCAATATTCTTGCCCTGGAAATCCTGGTTCAGTTTCGCCATCCAAAAGCGCCCTTTGATCCTCAATTTTTAGCACTCTTCTTCTTGATTTGATATAACTTTTGGCAGTCTATAGTACTCCAAATGTTTTTCCTGGCCCGGCTAATTAGTACAGCTCAAAACATGACAATAACTGATCATTTTGACCATTGAATTCAATAATGTTCATTATATGTAAGTGTATGTGGTAAGATGAAGACAAACTAAAAAAAAGAAAAAAAACCCCCGAAAGATTCACAACTTCAGTATTCAGTATTCTTCAAGGTGGAAGTAACTCTATAGGTGAGATTTCTGGTTAATTAGCCGCTATAGGAAAATAATGAGAAGAATAACAACGTGCAGTAAATTGTGAAATTGTGTTCTGTGAAACTGTGTTCATAATTAAGATAAAACATTAAAATAATACGGTGAGTCACACCAATTTGGAATATAAAGCAGCAAAATGAGCTGTTTTGTTCTGCTAAAAACAGCTGGACATGGATGAGACTGGAAGCCAGACCCATAAAAAATTTACAAATGGCTGCACCCACTCTTAGTGGAAAAATACGGTGGATACAGACATTTTAAATTTCTGTTTTTATTTAGTAATGATTCATTAGATAGATCACCTGGCAGACATATGTTCTTTTCTTTTGTGTTGTAGGCCATTGCTGTTGACTACTATGAACTGGGAGGGTCTATTACTACTCAGTACATCTTCATGTGAAATATATTGGATTTAACTTACTTTTCTATGGATAGGTAAATTTGATCTCTTTATTTGAATGTTGTTTAGGGTACAATAATCAGATTTTATTAATAGTAAACTTGAAGTGCATAAGCCTGACCAGAGCATATTTCCATATTGTAAATTCTTTCATAAAAATATTCTTTGTGTAAAGTAACACAAGTCAACAGGTACTGCATAACAGGAAGGCCCATCAGGTAAAGTAGGTGCTGCTCTCTATTGGGCATTTAGTGCAATTGCATGGATGGAGATGGTGCATGCTGCTCTGGAGTGTTTCATAAATCATTTGGTTGCTTTACATATACCTCTCATTGGATATAAACATGTCACTGACAGAGGTCATCTGATGCATTTGGAACATTGATATGTTTATAACGCTTTCTACAGGCATCACAGTGACTGACTGTCTCAGTATAAAGGTCAGGCCCCGATTATAGAAATAAGAGATTGACTATCCCTTGAGCCAATATATCGGCTTATAGAATGACAGAAAAAAAAAGGGCAGTCATAAATTTAGACAAACAGTTTTTATTTTACATATTTTTCGCATGGTGAAAGAACGGACTTGAGATTTAGAGCTGGATTTTTTCTCTCAATCATCAGGGAGTTTGCAGTGCCAAAACTGTAGTATGGGTAGATTGAGAGAGAAAAAAATTCTTGGAAGAAAGTTCTCCTCAAACAGAGTCTCCAAACCAAATGTAATAATACAAAAAAATACAATAATAGATGAAGTAGATTATTCAACTGAAAATATTTACTTCTCTTGTTAGTGGCGAAATGTAATACAACTCCACAGCTTTGCCCATTTTCAATTTGTCAAAGTCATAAACGAAACATAGGAGAAAGATGTGTTTATATCCCAGAGGTATGAGAGGCCATCAGCTGATTTATGAAATCCTACTCTTCTGCCAAAATCTGCTCTCACCTCACAGTAGGGGTCAGGTCTGTATCTCAAGACTTGCAAGAGCAAATCAAGTCCAGTGTGTGTCTACAAATCCCGTCCCTGCCAAATCTATGATCCACGACACCCAAGCCAGTTATCATCTGTCCTGGTTATGTTGAAACTGAATTGCATGCTGTCCGGATTTAAACGCATCTGATTCAGCGTTGAATTTGGGCCAAAAAAGAGTGGCAAGTGGCCTGCTTAATGGATCAGTTCACACACACACACACAAATGTTATTCTTTACTCTGTTTCAAATGTGCATAAGGGAGATGTTTTACAAAATGTTTAAGCTGCTCTTTTCCATGCAATAAAAGGGAATCGTGACCATGACTGTTAAAGGAGAAGTCCACTTCCAGAACAAAAATTTACAGATAATTTACTCACCCCCTTGTCATCCAAGATGTTCATGTCTTTCTTTCTTCAGTCATAATAAAATTATGTTTTTTGAGGAAACCATTTCAGGATTTCTCTCCATGTAGTGGACTTTTATGGTGCCCCCGAGTTTGAACTTCCAAAATGCAGCTTCAAAGGGTTCTAAACGATCCCAAAAAAATTACAATTTATATACTTTTTAACCTCAAACCCTCATCTTGTCTAGCTTTTTGTGTATTCCGGTTCATGACAGTTATGGTAGGTTGAAAACTCCCATGTCATTTTCTTTTCCAACTTCAAAATCGCTGTTTTACCTTTTTTTTGTAAAAGGCATTTGATCTTCTTAGCTCGTTCACTTTGTAAACACTGGATCAGTACTTCTGCCATGATGTAGGACAATTTTGAGTTTTTTGACATACCCTAACTGTATTGACTCGGATTACACAGAGCTCACGCCGAGCTAGACAAGACGAGCGTTTGAGGTTAAAATGTATATAAATTGTTTTTTTTTTTTTAGAAAATAACCAATTGTTTTACTAGATAAGACCCTTCTTCCTTGGCTGGGATCATTTAGAGCCCTCTGAAGCTGCATTTAAACTGCATTTTGGAAGTTCAAACTCGGGGCACCATAGAAGTCCACTTGATATGGAGAGAAATCCTGAAATGCTTTCCTCAAAAAGCATAATTTCTTTACGACTGAAGAAAGAAAGACATGAACATCTTGGATGACAAGGGGGTGAATAAATTATCTGTAAATTTTTGTTCTGGAAGTGAATTTTTCCTGCAAGTTCCAAAATGAAAAGAGAAAACAAAAAAAAAAGCTGTAGTTGCTACAAGTTTACTGGAAAAAAAAAAATACAGGAGCAACATTTTAAGTTTTACAGATTTAACTTAAATTTACAATAATAAAAAAATAATAATTAACTGAAATAATGTTAATATACAAAACTAAAAGCTGTTTTTAGTTTTATAATATAGTAACAACCGCTGTTGCCATGTCCTCAGTTTTCCCACGGAATTGAGCTACTTTAACACTGTTACTGCGGGTTGAAGCAACCCCAATAATGTAATATTTAGCCCCTGGAATGTGTATTCTACCAGGGGAGCCCTGCCAAAAAAACATGTATTTTTATACTGGGGGACGTCCCTTGAAACAGAACTGGGATCATTTTGAGTAGCAAATCGGGTGGGTTTTTTTTTGCAAAGACCTGGCAACCCTGCTAACAACCACCTTACAAGGATAGTTCACCCAAAAATTTTATGTCATGTTGTTCCAAACCCATTAAGACCTTTTCTCATCTTCGGGACACATATTAAAATATTTTTGATGAAATCCAAAAGTTTTCTGACCCTGCATAGACAGCAACGCACCTGAGATGTTCAAGGCCCATAAAGGTAGTAAGGACATAGTTAAAATAGTCCATGTAACATCAGTGGTTCAACCGTAATATTATGAAGCTATGTGAATAGTTTTTGAGCGTAAAGAAAAACTAAAATAACAACTTTATTCAACAATTTCTTCTATTCTGTGTCAATTTACGTTGCGAGTTCACAAAAGTATCAAGACACATACATGTGCATTCCTCAGCTTGTAAACAAGGTGCTTAAAGTCGTTTTCTTTGCACACTAAAATTACTTTTGTAGCTTCATAACATTACGGTTGAACCACAACCACAAATAGTCACATGGACTATTTTAAGGATGTCTTTACTACCTTTCTGGGCCTTGAACAGTTGCATTGCTGTCTATGCAGATAAGAAAGCTCTCTGATTTCTTAAAAGAAGTCTTAATTTGTGTTTCACATATGAATTAAGGTCTTATGGGTTTGGAACGACATGAGGGTGAGTAATCAATGACGGAATTTTCATTTTTGGTTGAACTATCCCTTTAACATTACAAGTGGTAAAGAAAAAAGCCACGTTATGAATGTGGAAAATTGCAATATATTGAAGATGCACAGTGTCATACACTTACACATGACACTAAAATTATGCAATAAACATTAATTAAAGGGGTGGGCAATCAGCTTAAACATTACAGCCTAAACTTTGGTTTGTTCATCACATAAAGATGTTAAATGACTTCAGGATACTTTGGCAGAACTATAGCAAAGTCATATGGACCATTTTTAGGGCGATTTAGTAATTTTTTGAAGCTTGATAGCTCCTGGTCACTTTCACTTGATGGAAAAGTGCTCTCATTCTGCTCTCACTTCTCCTTGTGTTTTTCCTAGAAGAGAGTACGTACTGTGGGTCAAATGGGTTTAGAACAACTTGAGGGCTGAGTAATGACAGAATTTTTATTTTTGGGTGAACTAATACTTCAAGGTACCAGATATCGATACATCATGTTCTTGCATATGTCTAAATACACCATTCTCGTGTCATTCACTTCGATTACAAAGGACATTTCTTGGACCCAAATTTTCGAGAAGTACTTTACCAGACAGCATTCCTTCACTCCCACCCACCCACAGTCAAGAAGGCCATTTGTTTGATAAAACTGTGAGATGTTGAACAAACCAACAAAGTCAGATTTATTTAGTCATTATCTAGATCAGAAGGATTGCGTAAGCAGATCTCAGTTGGGATAATTTCGTGCTAACATGCTAGCTTGTTCACTCCTAATAAGACTGGCGGACAGAACCCTCGCCGTGGAATTGGGAACAGTGACGGCACCATATTCAGAGTCTATGCATCTGGCAGGATTGGCATTTGGCATGTGTGAGAAGTTGAGTCCAAACCTCATGTGGAAGGATGTTTACCACAGAGCCCATCTTACCTCAGATGCTATCCTGTGAGAGCATCATATTATTTATGGCTTTTAATAGGCTTTCTTCCCCTCAAGGCTGGAGACAAAAAAGCAAGTCTTTTTCATTCAATAAAGCTGGGAAATATGCAGCAGCAAAGCCAACAGCTGCTTCTAATGATCATCCCATAGAGTCTGGCAGTCAATGTCATCCCAGAGCACAAAACACAGCTATTTGCTTAACCTGGATAAACCATCACTACACTTTTGCATGAGCTGGGATCGCTCGCCTTCTCCTGGGGGTTACACGCACTCGGGGCTTTCGCCATTTGCCATGTATGGATTTCTTTGGAAACGTGTTCGCTGCAGATTCTTTTAATTTCGGCTTGAATCACCCCGAAAGGACGTCAAAACAAAAGGTTGGGGGGTCTTCAAAAGTAACTAAACAGTTTTAAAGGAATGCTCTGGGTTCACTACAGGTTAAGCTCTATGGACAACATCTGTGGCATGTTGGCAATTACCACAGACAATTTCAACTCGTCCCTCAGTTTGAAAAACACACAAAAATGCACTTTGAAATCTGTGAGATATGACATTATGGAGAGTTTAAAAGTGCATACATATAATTTTTTTTGAAAGTCATGACAAATTTCCAACCCATTTCAAATAATGTATTGTGTTAGAAGCATTCTATGAGGCAAATGATGCTGCCAGAAATTACATTTGAAACATTTTTTGTCAAATCCTTCGTTTTGCTAAAGCCAATTTCAAAGCTTGCATTTTATGTATCTTAAATGCACCTTTTTTGCATAATTTGCTAAAAAAAAATGCAATAATTTGAATAAAGAGCTTGATTGGACATTACATTTATTATTATTATTATGATTATTTATACAATATATATAGGAGTAGTTAATTTTATTCCTAAGATTCAGAAGAAAACTAATCATGTTTTTTAATCAGAATTATTACAGTATTAAGTCATAACTGAGCTGAAGAAATTAAATATATGACAAATTAAGTCAGAATTTTGAGATTAAAAAGTTGATATTGACAGTCACAATTATGAGATAAAATGTCATAATTATGACTTTTGAAATTAAGATGTGAGATTAAAAGCTGAAATTTAGAAACTGTTGTCAAATTATGACATAAAAGTACAATTTTCCATCATAATTATGACTTAGTATCTCATACTTTAAATGTTTTTTTTTCTCATAATTATGACCAAAAGTCATAACTATGCACTGAAAAGTAAAATATAACATATTAAGTAATAATTATGAGATTAAAATTTGAGATTGACAAAGTCACAATTATGAGATAAAATGACTTTCAACTTAAGACTGCAAAAATTAAAATAAATGGAAGTAAAATGTTGATGTTGAAATTATGACATAAAAATGTTAAATTATGATGAAGTCAAATTATGAGATACATTTTTCATCATAATTTTGACTTAGTATCTCATACTTCATACCTTTTGTCTCATAATTATGATATATTATCTCATTATTTTTATATTCTCATTATGGCTTTTTATGCCATAATAAGGGTTTACTAAAGCAAAAAGTCATAATTATGAGATTAAAAAGTTGAAATTGACAGTCACAATTATGAGTTAAAATGTCATAATTATGACTTTTGAAATTAAGATGTGAGATTAAAAAATGAAATTATGACAGCTGAAATACCACAATTGAGATAAAATGTCATAATTATGACTTTCAAAATTAAGATTGAATATAAAAAGTTGAAATTATGATATTAAGTAGAAAAATAGAAGTTATGTTGAAGTTAAAATTATGACCAAATAATTATTTAATTTAAGTAGAAATATGACAAAATGATTACAATTTGAAGTCAAATTATGAGATATTGAGATAATATATTTATAAAGTAATTTATGACTTTGTATCTCATACTTTAAACCTTTTATTTCATAATTATGATTACTATCACAATTATGATCTCATTATTTTTATATCCTATTAATGGCTTTTTATGCCATAATTATGATTTACTAAAGCATTTTTTATGTGGTGCAACTGGGTTTTTGAATGCTCATCATTTTAAAATAATATTTTTTAAATCATAATTATGACCAAAAAATGGTACCTTTGAGCTAAAAAGTTTTTTTTTAAAAATGACATTATAAGTATTAATTAAAAGTTAAAATTGACAGTCACAATTATGAGATAATCTGTCATAATGTCTTTTACAGTTAAGATAATATAATGACAATAAGTGCTAAAATAATGACAGTTGAAATTAAGATAAAAAGTAGACGTTATATTGAAGTTGAAAAAGATTCGAAATGATCAAAAAGATGAAATGAAAAAGTCAAATTATGAGGTAAAAAGTAGAAGACCCTTTGTATCTCATTATTTTTCTAATTATTCAGTTCATTTCAGTTCATTTTATTTATAAACCACAATAAAACAAAAATGGTTAACCATTGTGCTGAACAGTATTATTTCTTCCATGACAACTCTCGGAAGATTTTAGCATGGTAATGGATATGGCAATGTTAATGTATTTGGTCTTGGCAGAATAGATCTGCTACGCTGCTGCTGAATTGCTGCTGCTGTTGGTTATTGCTGTACACTCTTAAAAATAAAGGTGCTTTAAAAGGTTCTTCAAAGCGATGCCATAAAAGAATGATTTTTGGTTCCACAAAGAACCATACAGCCAAAGGTTCTTTAAAGAACCATCTCTTTCTTACATTTTTATAATCTAAAGAACCTTCTTTTGCCACAAAGAACCTTTTGTGAAACAAAAAGGTTCTTCAGATGTTAAAGGGTCTTTATGGAACCATTTAGACTAAAAAGGTTCGTCTATGGCATCATGATGCACCTTTATTTTTATGAGTGTAGATGTAGATTATTGCTGCTGCTGCAAGCAAATACAGGAACTTGCTACTGCCAAAACATATGGCGATACGGTGCTGTGAGTATTAAAAGGGGTCATCGGAGGCAAATTTCACTTTTTCATGTTGTTTGAACTAACTTACATTCCTGCTCCAGCATCAAAACAATGGAGGTCGGACTGTTACAGCTGATCTGAGGTAAAACGCTCATGTCAATCAACTATCGTGAAAGCGGCCTCTGTCGGTGTGATGCCACAACAACAGGCATCTGAGAGCGGCTCGATTTGAAAAAGGGAATATTATTTTTACAGATTAATTAAAAACCACTGCATGGATTTTTATCATTATAGGGTAGATTTGTACATACACTGCCAACACACATTAATGTTCAAACAACATGAAAAAGTGAACTTAGCATCCGATGACCCCTTTAAAAAGTGATTCTGTCGCAGTTGTACTAATAGAGATTGAAAGGCTGTTCCACAGTTTACAGTTCACAGTCAGCCTGGCTTTTAATTATGCCTCTTTATGCCATAATTATGATTCACCAAAACATTATGTTTTTCTCATGTGGTAGAACTTGGCTTTCACTATCATCGTTTTATGATGGTTTTTATAGTTTAAGATTGAAATCATTATACACTGTGAAATGCACAATGTTTGAATGGTCGCCCTTTGTTTTTACACACATTAACGTGGCCACGTTATGCTTTTTAAAAGCAGCACCTGTGTGTTCAGACTAGAATGATTTCATGGCAGATTCATTCGCGAAGGCATATTGTCAGCACAAGCGCTATCTGAATCTGATGTTATCACCGTTGCACACTTTATGACGCCGGGAATGTAAACAGGTGTAGTGCCAACGGCAATATGAGACACATGCAGTCACACACTATGGCATCACTGCAACTCATGCGGAGCTATCTGCTCAACATCTTTAAACTGTTCTGATGTGCTGACATTAAATCTCTTCGACTCCTGCATGACTCTGATAACAGATGCAGTGAAATTTGTTCCATCTAAATCAGATGGATGAAAGCGAGCATGTTGATACTTTTCGGGAGCAGTATCCATCATTACTGCAAAGTCAGGTAATTTGAAGACCTGGCCTGCTGGAGCATGATAGTCGATAACAGATCTTACTGCTTCACAGCTCATCAGCCACAAATAAGGGCACTTAAACCATATCAAGGTGATTACTGATTGGCGGGCATTACAACACAGATGTTTTCTTAGGAAAATGCCCCCAGTCAAAATCCTTGCAGTTTGTTTTTCTTGAGGTGACGTATTTCACAAAGCTTGTTTGTATAACCGTGGGTTGCGTCACAGCCTTTAACCAACATTTGCTACTTGCTAGTTGGAGACATGCTAGTCATCAGGGACGTTCTTACTCAAAAGAGCATTTAACTGGACAAAAATCTGTACAGGATGAGTCATCAAAATTTTTGGTCAGTTTTTGACAAAGAGAAAGAATTTTCAAAGTTTTGGAGCACATATACTGTACAAATTATTAGATAAAAGTACCATTTTTTGTCATAATTATGACTTATTATCTCATACTTTAAACCTTTTATCTTAGTATCTCATTTTTGTCCTAAATATGGCTTTTTATGTCATAATTCTGATTTACTAAAGCATTATTTTTTTTCCTAATGTGTTGCACCTGTTCTTTCATGTTTTTTTAAATTATAATTATGACACAAAGTCATAACTATGAGCTAAAAAGTAAAAAAAAAAAAAGACACATTAAGCCATGATTATAAGATTAAAAAGTTGAAATGGACAATGTCACAATTATAAGATAAAATGTCATAATTACGACTTTTAAAATTAGGATTTAATATATACAGCTGAAATTATGACAGAGATAAAAAGTAGAAATTATGTTGAAATTGAAATCATGACAAAAATGTATAATTATGAGATAATCTAGATCTTCATAATAATTGTGACTTGTATCTCACACTTAAAAACTTTTATCTCATAATTATGACTTACTATCTCATAACCTAATTATGTTTTTTTTATGCCATAGTTATGATTTACCAAAGCCTTTTTTAATGTGGTAACTGGGCTTTCATAATCATTTAAAAAATACAAATTTTTTAAATCTAATTATGACAAAAGTCATAACTATGAGCTAAAAAGTAAAAAAAAAAACTGACATATTAAGTCATAATTATGAGATTAAAAGGTTGAATTGACCAAGTCACAATTATGAGATAAAATGTCATAATTATGACTTTCAAACGTAACATTTAAAATAAAAAACTGAAATTATGACAGTTGAAATCGAGATAAAAAGGTAGAAATTATGTTAAAGATAAAATTATAACATAAAAATGTAAAATTATAATAAGTCAAAATATGAGATGAAAGTAGAATATTTTATCATAATTACGATTTAGTATCCCATTATTTTTATATCCTAATTATATTTTTATGCCATAATTATGATTTACTAAAGCATTTTTTTCTAATGTGGTGCAACTATGCTTTCATAATCTTCATTTTTAAAATAATAGTATTTTTAAAATCATAATTATGACAAAAATCATAACTATGAGCTAAAAAGTAAAAAAAAATACAACATGCTCAGTCATAATTAGTTAAAAATTGGCAAAGTCACAATTATGAGATAAAATGTCATAATTATGACTTTCAAAATCAAGATTTAAAATAAAAAACTGAAATTATGAAAAATCAAGATAAAAAGTAGAAATTATCTTGATGAAATTCTAACATAAAAATGTAAAATTATAATCAAGTCAAAATATGAGATAAAAGAATTTTTATCATAATTAGTTTCTCATACTTTAAACCTTTTATCTCATAATTATGACTTAGTATCTCATAATTTCTATATCATAATTATGGCTTATTATGACATAATTATAATTTACTAAAGCATTATTTTTTTCTAATGTGTCACAATTATGAGATAAAATGTCATAATGATTTCAAAGTTGGGATTTAATATAAAAAGCTGAAATTATGACATCTGAAATTAAGATAAAATTAAAAAGTAAAAATCTTTTACATTGAAATTATGACATAAAAATTATAATGTAATAAAGTTATGAGATTAAAAATTTTCATCATAATTATGATGTAGTATCTCATTATTATATTTTTTATATAATTTTATAATTTTAAAATGTGGTGCAACTGGGCTTTTATAATCATTAAAATAACCATGTTTTGACAAAAGGTCATAACTATGAGCTAAAATAAAATCATTTAAAAGTCATAATTATGAGATTAAAAAGTTGAAATTGACAAAGTCACAATTATGAGATGAAATGTCATAATCATGAAACAACTGAAATTTTGACAAAAATTAGAAATTATGTTTAAGCTGATATGACAAAAATTTAAATGCTGATGAAGTGAAATTATGAGATTTTTATATCATTATGACTTAGTATCTCATACTTTACTATAAATCTTTTATCTCATAATTCTAATTTAGCATCTAAATAGCATAGATGATATCAAAGCAAATATACTGTAAAAAGTTGAAAATAAAATACTATTTCACTCTTTTATACTTCAAAATTCAGTTTAATTTGATATGTTAGCTGTTTCTTTATAATTAATTCTACTTAATTTACTAGCCATTTTTAAGTAAAGATTGTTTCTACACCTTTTTTTAATGTAGACATGGACTAAAACTCTTGATTTTTTTATTTCATTATTAATTTAATTGCATTTTTTCTTTTCTTTTCAAGTCATTATTTGGGAGTAAGTGCTAAAAAGTTGCTATTTATTTATTTATTTCTCTCTCTGGGATCATTTACTATAAATTATAATTTATCAAATAATCTTTTGGCTTTGACACAAAATATATTATTACCTCTCCTCGAAGAGAAAAAAAAAAATAAGAGAGGGCGAAAACTCAAACAGCCTTTCATTAGGAAAGCTGGGAGAGAAATATGTCCAAATCTGTCTCTCAATCCAAAACAAACATCTCTGATCTGTCTATACAAGACAAACACTTTGTCTGGCTGTTTGCTTACACAGGGCACATGCAGAGCCTGAAATTTCTCTAATCTGATCTGATTCGTAGTGATTATTTTGCAGTGAGTTCACAGCATGTGATTGTTATAACTAGACTGCTTGGCAGGTCACCACTGCTACTCGTCTTTATACTTAAAGCACTCACTAATTCACAGCATGTAATAAAGAGTGCAGTCAAATATATTAAAAATATTGTCTGTTTTAATGTTGAACGATTACAGTGCATTGTGCAAGTCCTCAGGCATGCTATAGGACACCTTCCACGCCATGATTAACTGTGATTTGCATCCTATGCAACAACAAACTGTCAAAAAAGGTGCATGTATTGTGTATTTTACTGAATACCTGATAACTGTGATGAGTATTATAAAACATAGACATATTATTTAACCATGAAAACATCAAGATATATCAAAAGGCAGTGTTTGCAAAAGCAGAACTCACTCATCTGACTTGCAGCATAATGGAATGTACATAACTGGGATTGGTTAGAAATACTCAAGAACATTGAACTAAATGGCACTTGTTTGCTTGTAGTTCAGACATTTATTGGAACCAATTGGATTGTGGCATCTGTGGTTCCTTTCTATACTGTTCTGTAATGCAAAATGCAATATAATGCTATAATGGAAAGTTCACAAAGATTAGTAACCACCTGATCAAAAATCACTTGAACACTGTTTCAAAAGTTGGACATTTGAGGCTTTCAAGTTGTTTAAGGGCCTTCTTAAATTCTTTGCTAGATTTTTCCCACTTATGAATGCCTGTCAGTATATACTGCTTCCCCACAGTGCGGCCCATGATTAAGTAGTTACTCCGTAAGTTTTCCAGTTGTTGGCATGGACAGTCTGCTCCGTTTTTCAGGTAAAGAACAAGCTTCTTTAGATCCTGCTTTGTCAGACTTCCCAGCTTCACCGCCTTCCTCTTTTTCGCTAGAATGACTTTTCGGTCCGAGTTGTCTATTTTGACCTCCTTAATCTTCGTCTTGATTGCTACAAGAAGAAAAAAAAAAGTTTGAGAAGTCACTAACGTTCATGAAAGTTTACATTTCTTTGCAATATCTAAAAGAGTTATGTACCATCTAAATTTATGTAAGTTAAAACCTTCATTTACAAAAAAAATCCTTCAAGTACGGATGGAAAATGCAAATATTTGAAGTATTTTTTGCTTAAGGTCATTATTGTATTTCTTTGCCATGGAAATGCTGAACACTTGGCTGTTTTTCATCATCTGTTGTCACATTTTAGCCAAGAACTCATTCTAGTTTATGTCTTTCAGATGCTATTCTGTGCTAATTGTGCAAAGCTGGATGGTGCAATGCGCTGTATCGCAATATCATCCAGGGTGTGTGAGGATACGATTCTTGGGTATGAATCAAATTCTAAATCCAACCAAGATCAATAAAGAGACTGCACAGTTTCTCCTAAACTTACTCTATTAGTAACGGTAAAACAGAAAGGGTCCTATTACCGAGCCCTGAGGCACTCCATAAATCTCTGGTTATTCAAGCATTGCATTATGAAAGAATTTAAGCTATTTAAATTGGTTATTCCCCATGTGTGTTGTGGATAACAATGTTTAGCATTACCAACAACAAAGAACAACTACAATACATAATCAAACACATTACAGTATCCTTTCAAAACACTGGCTTTAAAATCTCTGAGCTGCACAATTTTCTTATTCCCACGAGCTTCGTTTTGACAAAACATCTATCATATGATGTATTTGCCTAGTGCAATAGAAGAAAAATGGTCAAAAAGAAAGCCAAGAAACACAAACTACATCAGGTTTTCCATTAAAATCCTTTCCAAGTTATTCATGTACTGCAATTATGCATTCGATGTTAAAAAGAATTTTAATTATGAGCATTTTTGCACATTATAAAAAATTGCAGGTAACCTAAAAATGTGGTTACAGGTTGTTTTATATTTTATTAATCAAAAGTGTTTGTTTTAATAAGACTGAATGAAGAACATCCACTACCAGTCAAAAGTTTTTGAACAGTAAGATTTTAATGGCTTTAAAGAAGTCTCTTCTGCCCACCAAGCTTGCATTTTTTTTATCCGAATTACAGCAAAAACAGTACAATTTTTAATTATTTTTACTATTTAAAATAACTGTTTTCTATTTGAATGTGTTTTAAAATGTAATTTTACAACATCCTTCAGGAATCATTCTAATTTTCTGATTTGCTCCTCAAAAGACATTTATTATTATTATTATTATTATTATTATTATGTTTAAAACAGCTGAGTAGAATTGTTTCAGGTTTCTTTGATGAATAGAAAGTTCAGAAGAACAGCATTAATCTGAAATAGAAATCTTTGTAACATTATAAATGTCTTTTGATCACTCAGCATTCTTGCTACAAAAGCTTTTTATTTCAGATTTTTGAATCTTTCTATTCATCAAAGAATCCTGAAAACAATGTACTCAGCTGTTTTAAATATTAATAATATTAATAATAAAAAAAAGGTTTCTTGAAGGATAATGTGACACTGAAGACCGGAGTAATGATCCTGAAAATGCTTTGATCACAGAATAAATTACATTTTAAAATATATTCAGATAGAAAAG
Organism: Labeo catla; assembly: GCA_012976165.1. NCBI lineage: Eukaryota > Metazoa > Chordata > Actinopteri > Cypriniformes > Cyprinidae > Labeo > Labeo catla. The sequence continues at coordinate 1,015,131 of VONZ01000109.1, read as the reverse complement.
AGTTATTTTAAATAGTAAAAATATTTCAAAATTTTACTGTTTTTGCTTTGGATTAAATAAATGCAGGCTTGGTGAGACTTTAAAAAAAACATTAAAAATCTTACTGTTCAAAAACTTTTGACTGGTAGTGTAGCTTGAGACAGTCATGCTGTAATGACTAGAAAAAGCCTTTGTTGGTTTGGTGCTTGATAGCTTGCCATAAAAATAAAAGGTTCCATGAAATTCTTGCCAACGGCAAGCTTCCTGTCTTTGACAACATCTCAGATGCTAAAAAAAAAACCTTCTAGATTGTGACCACATCTCTGAGTAAACAGAATTTTCAATAGAAGCAGCTCTGCTTTTTATAAATCCAAATATCTCCATCTGCGGTTGAAATCTAATAATAATGTCTGATCACTCTGAATTGCTTTTAAAGACAAAACAATGGAAATGGAACAACAAAAAAGACGTACTGAGTGGTAAACAATACTGGATACACAATACTCAGTGTTTATCTGTACTGTGGTCACACATGTTGTTATGTTTAAGCAGCACTACACCATTCTTACTGTCTCAAGAGAGAAATAGATTTAAAGAGTGCAAATCCGGAAAGCAATACTAGAAATATTTTTTTCGGGGCAACGATATTATTGAAAACAAATGTGTGTGCAAAAAAACTGGGCCTGAGCGGAATCACAATGACGGGAATCAGACGATCGGATTTTGTGCTCTTGAAGTCATTAAGGGCTGGCCAATAAATGAAGCGTTCTGAAATCACTTGCGTTAGTAGCAGCATGCCGAAAAGTGTTTGGAACAAGATTAGCTGTTCTGTGCTTATGTTCAGAAAAGATGTATTCCAGAATCCTTCATCTGAGGTGTGTTTCAATATGTTTTAGACAGATTTCCATTATAGTGTATGTAAGAGCTCAGTAGGGTTTGACTTTGTAGCCTGTTTCAACTTTATACCGTAAAATCAGCATGTTGAGAGTGTGATCAGGAAAAAAATCAGCCAGTTTTGCATTTTCCGCATGTCGGTACAAACAAAATGTGGTGTTTTTAATAGTCAAACACAATACATTTATATCTGATTTAGCAACTAAACTGGAAAATCTAATAAATGAGAATACATTTATAAATTCTTTACTTATCTTAAATTTGGCTACATATCTGTGACCCTGGACCACAAAACCAGTCTTAAGTAGCATGGGTATATTTATAGCAATAGCCGAAAATACATTGTATGGGTCAAAATCGATTTTTCTTTTATGCCCAAAATCATTAGGATATTAAGTAAAGATCATGTTCAATAAAGATATTTTATAAATTTCCTACCATAAATATATTAAACCTTGATTAGTAATATGCATTGCTAAGAACTTTATTTAAGGTGATTTAAAGGTGATTTTCTCAATATTTAGATTTTTTTGCACCCTCAGATTTTAGATGTCAGCCAGATATTGTCCAATCCGAACAAACCATACATCAATGGAAAGCTACGTATAAATCTAAATTAAAAAAATATGACCCTTACAACTGATTTTATTGTCCATGGTCACATTCAAACTAACTGCTTAGATGCAGTCTAAACTGGAATTTTGTCTAGGGCGATTTTTTAAAAATATAATACTACAATATTGCATTAAATTACCGAATTCACTGGCGCACATGTGTTCCAGAATTGCATCTGTGTTCATCTCATTGTCACATGGCGGACAGACAGAAGGGACACCTAAAGAAAAACAACAACAAAAAAGATTTAATCCAAATGTTCTGCCATATGTATTTAATAATTCTGGGTTTATGGGCTTGAAATGTACGCAATTGTAAGATTGATCTAAGTTGTTTCATTAAACCAAAAACCTAGAATTCAATAATAATATTCATCAACATCATCATCATAATCATCGTCAATGTATTATTTTTGATTCTGTATTCATTTATATGTGTGTTTAGTTTTTATGTTCCTCAAGCAGCAGCTTTTCCATCCATTTGACAATCCAAAATAATTTTCTGTTTTTTCAAAAAAAAAAAAAATTAGTTTCATATTCAGTGGTGAGATGACTTTGACACCATTTAAAAATCTATTTTAACACTGTAATGTTAAATAAGAAGTAAATACATATCAATAACCCTTGTTTATTTGTTTATAACATCATAACAAACTTAAACTTATCGTCTTAACAAACGATCAGCCTTACCAAACCATAATATGCTACAAGTCAAAACTTCAGACAACTTACTTGTTTTTACTTTAATAGAATAAATATAGTAAATAGAAAACGGACACTTATGAAAACTGAAGAAACCACATAAAAACTATATTATATTTTAGATAAGCTAGAGATACGCACAATTTATATTCATCTGCAACCTAAAAATGAAGATAAAATAGAAATAAGCTAATGGGATTTCAGTCAGCTATAATACACACCTGGGGATTTGTCCGTATCATTGCTGCTGGTGGTGTTCATAGCAATGCATACGTCGCTCAGGGGAAACTTGTCACACCTTAGCATTTCAGGCCAAGGAAACCCAAAAGCCTGCATAATAGGGGTACAGCTGTCCCGGACAGCCTCGCACAGCCAGCGGCACGGATATATGGGTCTTTCGAGGCACACGGGGGCGAAGAGCGAGCAGAGGAACACTTGCGTGCCGGGGTGACAGGCTTTGTGCACCAGAGGAACCCAGCTGCCTGCTTGCTGCTTCACCTCCGCTATAGTTTCATGGTCCAGCAAATTGGGAAGCATCATCTCTTTGTAGCCCACGTTAAAACACAACCTCAGGTCCTCGGGAATTGCCATGCACTGTGGGATTTTGCCGTAATTGGGCCCCCAAGTCTCCGGTTTCCAGGTGAAGTACTCATACTCGGCAGCGCTAAGCGAAGAGAGGAAGACAACTGGAGCGATGAAGATCCACAGCTTGGGGAGAAGGTTCTTCATGGCACGAAGGGGAAAAAATGCTGTATCGATAACTGCTATATCCAGCTGCGTGGCACTGTTGAGGCTTCAAAAGTATGTCTTTGCATTAGTACTGCACTAACTAGGTTTCTTTGACGTCCTCGTTTTCCACAGTCCTGATATAAGAGTGTCGCGCGCTGCCGTTCGGTTGCGGAGCGCCAGAGTAAATGAACGCGCTTGAAAGGTGAAACAACCAATAGTAATGCAACCGGCTTGGCATAACGCGAAGATTGCTCAATGTGCGTCATTTTTTTTTCTCTTTCTTCTTTATGCAAGGGAACTACAATAATTCATTAACCCCTTGTGCCTACTAATTGACTGAATCCTTAGATAATATCAAGTTTAGATAAAAAAAAAAAAATTGAATTTTACAACAATTACGTTTTAATGCAATATATTATTGGTAATAAACTATAACTATGAATGCATAGATCACCCTCTTAATACCAGTATCAGATATAAAGAAAATAAAATCTTTGTAGTGATGCCCATTTCGCAAATGGATCATTCTTCTGAATCGGATCTTTTTAATGAACAAGTTAAAATGGTTCACAAGCAACTAAATACATAAATAAATAAAGCGTCACACTCAAAACACACTATGAAATTATTTTATGACTTAATTGAAATAATTTCTGTTTCTTTATAAAGTCTGAGCAAATCCGTTTAACTAAAATAAAAAACGAAAAAAAAATGTTACTTGAAATAAAGTAAACGTTAACTGAAATAAAAAATGTAATAAAAATATAGTTCTGTCTAAAAAGAAAATGCAGAGATCTCTGGATCGGTTACATCAACCAAATCTTTGTTTTATATCTTATATATTTGTTCATAATATTTAATATTTTTCTTCATAAAAATAAAGAAGAAAAATAAAATGCATGTATTTATTTTAGTGTCCTGAGACTCTCCCATCTAAGTTGACAATATCTGTCCTATCTGTCATTAGTTAGTAAAAAAGGATAATCATTTGGCACTAATATGCACTATGATTATATTTAAATAGCCTATAAATTAGCAAAATATAACTTTTGCAGAAGAACAGTTCATTTTCATCTGGGTCATTGCTGGGATTCGGTGCCACATTGTGTGCCCAATAAAGATCATGATAATTTTCAACAACCTCAATTTTAAAGTTGTCTTTGATGTAAATTACACCTTTTGAACTTTAAGCATATTTAAGTTTTTTTGTTTTTTTTTTTAAATAATTCTAAACATTTTACCACCAAATATCACAATTTTTCCCATGTCCAGGCCTGTATCTGCCATTTTGATGATGAATACAATACTTAATATGAGTGCTTTTTTTAAAAAAAATAATAATAATATTTTTTAGATTCTTTTCACCTTGTTTGGTATATCAGTAATAGTTTGTTTGTATATAGGTTTCAAGTATTAAATTCATTACAAACAAACAAATAAATAAATAAATAAAGGTTTTTAGCTTGTCCCTCAAAATATTGTCCACCCTGTTATATTCGACTACTGGCCCTTTAAATGAAAGTTGGAAAAGGAAATTACATCATACAGCTGACATCAATTTCTTGGAGGGAAAACAACTGGGGAAGGTGAGTGAGAGTCTCAGTTTTGTTACTTGCCTGTTTTTACTTATTTTATCTTTCCAATCTAATGTGGTCAACTTCAACATGTCTACCTTGCTAAAAAGTAAATAGAAATTCTGATTTGTAAAAGCAGCATTTAAAAAAAATCAATTCTTTATTTGACAGACCTTCTGTGTTAGCATTTTTTGCTCAGCCTTATATTGTAATGGCTGGTTTTACATCAAAATGTCCACTCTGTTTGCATCCACCCTGTTAAGTCAGAAAACCTGATCTTCTGTGTTCGCATTTTTGCTCAGACTTAGTGTACTGGCTGATTTTAGGTCAAAATGTCCACCCTGTTAACGTCCACCCTGTTAAGTCGGAAAACCTGAACTTCTGTGTTAGCAATTTTGCTCAGACTTAGTGTACTGGCTGATTTTAGGTCAAAATGCCCACCCTGTTAAGCCAGAAAAACCTGAACTTTTTTTTTTTGCTCAGACTTAGTGTAATGGCTGATTTTAGGTCAAAATGTCCACACTGTTAGCATCCACCCTGTTAAGTCAGAAAACCTTACCTTTTGTGTTAGCATTTTTTTTATTTCTTATTTACTCAGACTTAATATAATGGCTGAATTTAGGTCAAAATTTCCACCCTGTTAGTGTCCACCCTGTTAAGTCAGAAAACCTGACCTTCTGTATTAGCATTTTATGCTCTGACTTAGTGTAGTGCCTGGTTTTAGGTCAAAAAGTCCGCTCTGTTAGTGTCCACCTAGTTAAGTCAGAAAAACTGAACTTCTGTCTTTGCACGTTTTGCTCAGATTTAGTGTAATGGCTGATTTTAAGTCAAAATGTCCACTCTGTTAGGGTCCACCCTGTTAAGTCAGAAAAACTGACCTTCTGTATTAGCATTTTTGCTCAAATTTAGTGTACTGGCTGGTTTTAGGTCAAAATGTCCATGCTGTTAGCATTTGTTGCTTAGACTTAGTGTAATGGCTGATTTTAAATCAAAATGTCCACCCTGTTAGTGTCCACCTAGTTAAATCAGAAACCTGAACTTCTGTGTTAGCAATTTTTGCTCAGACTTAGTGTAATGGCTGATTTTTATGTCAAAATTTCCACTTTGTTAGGGTCCACCCTGTTAAGTCAGAAAACCCTGACCTTCTGTATTTGTATTTTTTTTTTTTTTTTTTTGCTCAGCCTTGGTATAATGTCTACATTTTAGGTCAAAATGTCTCTCTGTTAATGTCCACCCCTGTTAGGTCACAAAATGCGACCTTCTGTGTAACATTTTTGCTCAAACTTAGTGTAATGGCTGATTTTAAGTCAAAATGTCCACCCTGTTAGTGTCCATCTAGTTAAGTCAGAAAAAACTGACCTTCTGTATTAGCATTTTTCTACTCAGACTTAGTGTAATGGCTGATTTTAAGTCAAAATGTCCACCCTGTTAGTGTCCACCCTGTTAAGTCAGAAAATCTGACCTTCTGTGTTAGCATTTTTGCACAATCTTGGTATAATGTCTAAATTTTAGGTCAAAATGTCTACTCTGTTAGTGTCCACCCTGTTAAGTCAGAAAAGCTGACCTTCTGTATTAGCATTTTTTGCTCAGACTTAGTGTAATGGCTGATTTTAGGTCAAAATGTCCACCCTGTTAGTGTCCACCTAGTTAAGTCAGAAAAACTGACCTTCTGTATTAGCATTTTCTGCTCAGACTTAGTGTAATGGCTGATTTTAAGTCAAAATGTCCACTCTGTTAGGTCCACCTGTTAAGTCAGAAAACCCTGAACTTCTGTGTTAGCATTTTGTTGCTCAGACTTAGTGTAATGTCTAAATTTTAGGTCAAAATGTCCACCTGTTGAGTCCACCTGTTAAGTCAGAAAAACTGACCTTCTGTATTAGCATTTTTTTTTTTACTCAGACTTAGTGTAATGGCTGATTTTAGGTCAAAATGTCCACTCTGTTAGGGTCCACCCTGTTAAGTCAGAAAAGCTGACCTTCTGTATTAGCATTTTTTGCTCAGACTTAGTGTAACGTCTAAATTTTAGGTCAAAATGTCTACCCTGTTAGTGTCCACCTAGTTAAGTCAGAAAAACTGACCTTCCTCTTCAGTCGTTTCACTACGACGTTACATATGGGAACTCGCTTGAGTGACCATTCACCTCTGAGCTTTATAGAAAAGGCCAATGAAAATTGGCGAGTGGAATTTGCATGCAACGCCACTCCCCCATACATACGGGTATATAAGATGACGGCGTGCATCCACTCATTCAGGTTTTCGCTTCGGAGCCTCACCGCTGCAAGCTGATCTACAAGAAAAGAAGAAATTCCTGCAGAGTTACGCTCTCTCGCCAAGATCCTGCGAGCCGGCTGCTGTGACGACGAGCCGGCTTCCTCGCACTCCAGCGAGTCTTTTCGCACAGATTGTGCGGTGTCCTCCCTGGGCGAACCGGGATCTAAAAGAGCAATTTTCCTTACGGTCGTTGAGAGGCATTTCCCGGTATGTCTTTCCGACCGTGCATTTCTGGGTGCGGTAGTTTCCTTACCTCTGTTGACGGTCACAATCGCTGTCTCTCGTGCCTGGGCTTAGAGCACGGCGTTCGTGGATGGTTCATGTGCTCATTGCGAGTGCATGTCCATGGCTGCGTTGAGGTCCCGCCTCTCGTTCGCGAGACGGATCCCCTCGCTGTCTTCCCGTGGCAGTTCGGCGAGCCGTAAAGGCTTTACGGCTGCTACGCGAGGCACTTGGGGGACCTCCAGGTGACGGTGCGGAACGTTCCGCCGGGCAAAACCCCGCGGGCTTCCGCTCCACCACGCAGTCCCGTGGTGATGCCCAAACAGACTGCTCCCCCGCCTAAAAGCGGGCCCAGCGTCTCTTTTGGAGCTCCCCCTGAGGATAAGATGTCTATCTCAGCATCAGAGGGGGAACAGTCGGCAGATGAGGCGGATGTTTCGGCTGGACAGCGCCCCTCCGCGGTCGCTGCCCCGTCCGAGGCAGACGCCGAGCTGTCGGCTATGCTCCTCCGGGCCGCCAAGGGGATCGGGCTGGAGGTGCCTAAAGTGCCTCCGCCCGATCCCTCAAGGCTGAATGATTGGTTCCTGGGGATGGGGTCTGCGGCACCGCCGTGCTCGCCCCCAGTGCCATTCTTCCCGGAGGTCCATGATGAGTTGATCAGGGCGTGGCGGGCCCCCTACTCGGCTCGTTCGAGCCCTGCATCCTCACCCCTCGCTACCCTTGATGGTGGGGCATCCAAGGGTTACGCGGAGGTCCCTCAGGTCGAGCGTGCGGTTGCAGTGCATTTATGCCCGCAAGACGCCGCCACCTGGTGGGGCCATCCGCGCCTCCTGTCCAAAGCCTGTAGGCTTTCGTCAGCTCTCGCTGGCAGAGCCTACTGTGCTGCGGGCCAGGCCGCCACTGCCCTGCATGCCATGGCCACCCTGCAGGTCTACCAGGCCAAGGCATTGAAAGAACTGCACAAGGGTAGTCCTGACCAAGCGGTGATGCAGGAGCTGCGTGCGGCAACTGACTTCGCTCTCCGGGCGACCAAAGTCACGGTGCGGTCCCTTGGTCAGGTGATGTCCACACTAGTGGTCCAGGAGCGCCACCTCTGGCTGAACCTGGCGCAGATGGCAAATACCGACAAAGCACGCTTTCTCGACGCTCCCGTCTCCCAGGCCGGCCTCTTCGGCGACACTGTCGAGGACTTTGCCCAGCAGTTCTCGGCAGTCCAGAAGCAGACTGAGGCTATTAAACACATCTGGCCCCGTCAAGAGACTACCAGGAAGTCCCCGGGTGCCCAGCCTCAGCCTGCTCGTCGCCGAGGGCGCCCCCCTGCGGCTTCCAAACCAGCTCCGACTCCAACTGAAGCCCACGATGCGGCTCTCGCCAGACGTCGGGGCCGTCGCAGGGGAGCGGCGCCGCCCGCTGCTCAGGCATCGACTACTAAGACCCGCAGGTCTGCGAAGCGTTCCTGACACGGGCAGCCCAGAGATGGGGGAAGCTGCTCTTCGGGGGACGACAACATCTGTGCCCCCTCTCCCGGGGGAGGGCCGGGACCTTCTGTGCGTTTTACCACCGTCGACCCATGGGGACGGTACCCACCCACCCACTCACAGAAAGAGCAATTTTCCACATCTCTGGGTCTAGTGCCCCGGGATCTGTTCCTGAGCGACGTTATGCCTCCTTGGATTCGGACCCGGAGCCCACATTCGCCAGCGCGGGAACCTGGGAAGAAGGTAAGCACTGCCCAGTGCGGCCAGACTGTTCTCCAGGACGTTCATCCTTCTGGGATCAGTCCCCTTCCCCTTCCCGCAGGCTGCCCCACCGCGGTCAAGTTGGTCAACGCTCTGCTGATCCCACTTGCGGTCAGGCTGGGGGCCTGGCTAGAGCTCCCCAGCCCTTCCCGGTGGTTGATCCGGACGGTACGTCTCGGCTATGTGATTCAGTTCGCCAGGCGTCCGCCCAAGTTCAGGGGCGTCCTCTTCACTTCTGTCCGCTCGGACACAGATGCCTCTGTCTTGCGTGCGGAGATTGCTGTCTTGCTGGTGAAGGACGCAATCGAGCCTGTCCCTCCAGCCGAGATGAAGTCAGGGTTCTACAGTCCCTACTTCATCGTGCCCAAGAAGAGCGGTGGGTTACGACCAATCCTGGTTCTTCGAGTTTTGAATCGGTCCCTTCTCAGGCTGCCGTTCAAAATGCTCACTTCCAAACACATTCTTTCTTGCATTTGACACCAGGATTGGTTTGCAGCCATCTACCTGAAGGACGCCTACTTTCACGTCTCGATATTGCCTCGTCACAGACCCTTCCTACGGTTTGCCTTCGAGGGTCGAGCATATCAGTACAAGGTTCTCCCATTTGGCCTGTCCCTGTCTCCCCGCGTCTTTACGAAGGTCGTGGAGGGGGCCCTGACCCCCCTGTGGCGGAAGGGCGTTCGCATTCTCAACTATCTCGACGACTGGCTCATCATAGCTCACTCGCGAGATCTGTTGTGCGAACACAGGGACCTGGTGCTCCGACACCTCAACCATCTGGGCCTTCGGGTCAACCGAGAGAAGAGCAAACTCTCCCCAGTGCAGAGGATCTCTTTTCTCGGCTTGGAGCTGGACTCGGTCAACATGACAGCCTGCCTCACCAACGAGCGCACGCAGTCGGTGCTGAACTGTATGAAACTATTCAGACACAAGACAGCGGTTCCTCTCAAAACATTTCAGAGGCTCCTGGGGCATATGGCAGCCGCAGTAACGCCGCTCGGCCTGCTTCATATGAGACCGCTTCAGCGCTGGCTACACGATCGAGTCCCGAGATGGGCATGGCACTGTGGCTCACTCCGGATTGGCGTTTCCCCGCAGTGTCGCCGCCTATTCACCCTGTGGTCAGACCCTGCTTTCCTACAGGCCGGAGTCCCCTTAGGACAGGTGTCCAGGCATGTTGTGGTCCACACGGATGCCTCCTCCACGGGTTGGGGTGCCGTATGCAACGGGCAAGCAGCTTCGACTGCTTTGGCACATCAACTGCCTGGAGTTGCTAGCTGTGCTTCTTGCGCTGCGTCGCTTTCTTCCGATGCTCCGCCACAAGCATGTGCTTGTCCGTACAGACAACACTGCGACTGTAGCGTACATCAACTGTCAGGGTGGTCTACGCTCCCGTCGTATGTCGCAACTCGCCCGCCATCTGCTCCTGTGGAATCAGACGCGGCTGAAATCGCTGCGCGCCGTTCACATACCAGGAGAGCTCAACCGTGCAGCCGATCAGCTCTCACGGCAGCCCACCCATCTTGGAGAATGACTCCACCCCCAGACAGTCCAGCTGATTTGGAGTCGATTCGGCGAGGCCCAGATAGATCTGTTTGCCTCCCCAGAGTCCTCCCATTGCCAGCTCTATTACTCCCTCAACGAGGCTCCCCTTGGCAGGGACGCACTGGCACACAGCTGGCCTCCGGGGCCCAAGTACGCCTTTCCCCCAGTGAGCCTCCTTGCACAGACCCTGTGCAAGATCAGGGAGGACGGGGAGCAGGTTCTGCTGGTTGCGCCGTACTGGCCCACCCGGACCTGGTTTATCGACCTCACGCTCCTCGCGGCAGCCCCTCCCTGGAAGATCCCCTTGAGGAAGGACCTTCTTTCTCAGGGGATGGGCACTATCTGGCACCCGCGTCCCGACCTCTGGAACCTACACGTGTGGACGCGTGGACACGGTAGACCTCTCCGGCCTTCCACAGGCCGTGATAGAAACTATCACTCAGTCTAGAGCTCCCTCCACAAGGCAGGCCTATGCACTGCGGTGGAGTCTTTTTGTTGACTGGTGTGCCTCCCATGGTGAGGACCCACAGAGATTGCAGTGGTGCTTTCCTTTTTGCAAGAGAAGTTGGAGCGCAGGCTGTCCCCTTCAACTCTCAAAGTGTATGTCGCTGCCATTGCGGCATATCACGATGCAGTCGATGGAGCATCCATTGGGAAGCATCAACTGGTCGTGAGGTTCCTCAGAGGTGTGAGAAGGGTTAATCCCCCTAGACCGCACCTCATACCCTCTTGGGATCTCTCCGTCGCCCTTCAGGGCCTGCGGGGACCCCCCTTCGAGCCGCTGGGTTCAGTAGAGTTTAAATTTCTGTAGCTTAAGACAGCGCTCCTGACCACGCTCGCCTCCATCAAGAGGGTTGGGGACCTACAAGCCTTCTCTGTCAACGAAATGTGCCTACAGTTTGGGCCGGCTGATTCTCATGTTATTCTAAGACCCCGGCCCGGCTATGTGCCCAAGGTTCCCACCACACCCTTTCGGGATCAGGTGGTGAACCTGCAAGCGCTGCCCCCGGAGGATGCAGTCCCGGCCTTAGTGTTGCTATGTCCCGTTCGAGCTTTGCGTATTTACAGAGGTTGGCCCATTGGGTGGTAGATGTCATCTCCCTGGCTTATGAAGGCCAGGGGGAGCCGTGCCCCCTAGGAGTTCGAGCTCACTCCACCCGGAGTGTTGCCTCCTCCTATGCGCTGGCGCACGGCGCCTCGTTAGCAGACATCTGCAGAGCTGGGGGCTGGGCGACACCTAATACCTTTGCGAGATTTTATAATCTCCGCGTAGAGCCCGTGTCCTCCCGTGTGTTAAGGTAAACATCAGGTAATCTGCGGGAGGCCGGCAGGTGTCGGCTTGCTGCGCCATTCCCACAGGATCCGTGCGCTATTTCCCAGTATGTTCCCTCTGGTGAACCTGGGTCCTCCATGCCCCACAGTCAGGACTAGATGCGGAGTAGTCCGCCACTGTGCTCCGACTGGGTCTCCTTCGCCCAGAAGGTTGTGGCAACATATCTCAGTATTTTTCCACAGTCAGCCAGAAGGCTGTGTTTTCCCTCACATATCTATAACCAGAATAGATGTATTCAATTTCTTATTCCACATGCCTAAACCACATGTGCTCCGCCCCCCCAACCCATGCTTCAGTACAACTGGCACGCCTGTGGGGCCCCCTTATTGGCCCCCAGGGTGTTGGGAAGGTTACGTATTGACTCCACTGTCCGACACGTCCGCCTGTCTTCATTTGGTCTCTTGCGTAACGCGACCTTAGGGTTGTGGCCTTTTCCATGGGTCTGTTCCCATATGTAACGTCGTAGTGAAACGACTGAAGGGGAACGTCTAGGTTATGTACATAACCCTCGTTCCCTGAAGGAGGGAACGGAGACGTTACATCCCCTTGCCACAACCCTAGGTCGCGCTGACACCGGGCTGCGGTTCGGCTCCTCAGCAAAAACCTGAATGAGTGGATGCACGCCGCCATCTTATATACCCGTATGTACGGGGGAGTGGCGTTGCATGCAAATTCCACTCGCCAATTTTCATTGGCCTTTTCTATAAAGCTCAGAGGTGAATGGTCAAAGCGAGTTCCCATATGTAACGTCTCTGTTCCCTCCTTCAGGGAACGAGGGTTACATACGTAACCTAGACGTTCTGTATTAGCATTTTTTTTTTTTTACTCAGAATTGCTACCTAAGACTGACCAAAACTATTTTTCACGTTTTACATTTCCCTATCACAGCGGTGAGGAACGTTGATCCTTGAGGGCCGGTGTCCCTGCAGAGTTTAGCTCCAACCCTAATCAAACACACCTGAAGCTAATCAAGGTCTAAAGGATACAGGTTGGTTTTATTTTTTTTTGAGTTAGAGCTAAGCTCTGCAGGGACACCAGCCCTTCAGGATCAATGTTCCCCACCCCTGCCTTATCACAATTACACAAGAATATTATGGAAATTATACAATATTATGGATAGAGGACTAATATTTTAACTGAAAAAAATTGTGTCTTCTTTTTTCTACCTCACAAGACATTAATTGATGGATTGTGTGGATTACTTATGGATTATTGTGATGTTTTTATCAGCTGTTTGGACTCTCATTCTGACGGCACCCATTCACTGCAGAGGACTCATTGGTAAGCAAGTGATGTAATGCTAAACTTCTCCAAATCTGTTTAGATCATTTTTCAGTGCACATTTTGAGTGAAACCATCTTGGTAGAAATGGCAAAACTGGTATCCAAACGGCTGCATTTGTTAGAGTTTTCAGGTTGAAAAACTCTTGTGTAACAGACCAGTAAAATGTAAGTGAAAATGGCTGTACATGAACTGTATCAGTGGTGCATCTGTAAAATGTCTGATCTAATTCGCCAAAAGTCCCACAGCCTGATTTATAACAGTGTTTGTCAAGTCGGTCAAAGCAAGCCGGATGGCTCCTCTGCTACAAAGACACATTATTTAGAATTTATAATGAAGCATCTGCGACTTTTGGCTGGGTTTCCAGGACTGGGATGCAGATGCTTGCTAGATGCCCTTCACTGCTTTTTTTTTTGCTTTTCACACTGATTTGAGCTTCTACCCAAATAATAACTTCAGCTATTACAAACGCCAGTGTGGGCATTTCCTCTCTCACATCACTGCAGCTGTGTACAGCCTTTCATAACCACACAATTATTTCACAATGTTCATAATGAAGTGGCAGTTGAATGAAAACAGACATACTATCATGGGATGCCAAACTCGTCATCACTAGCATGTTTTAACTGCACTAAAACATATCTGTCATCATGATGTGTTTACCCATCATTTCTCCACACGAGAAGATCTTTGGTGGTAGCAGTCCACGTATCCCTCCAGTGAGACCACCTGTTGCAAGAATCTTAGAGACTGCATGTATAAATGAGGGTCATTCAGAGATTTATGAATGTCTCCACTCATGACTTGGCTGGAATTAGATATTTTCCTGATATTTTATACAGCAGTCCTATGAGTTAAACATGCTTTCTGTTCCCCTGATATTGCGTTGGTGAAATACAAATACAGTTGCAGAACACTATAAAGAAAGCTTTGTAGGAAATGATTGAGAACTGAGTTGTGTTTTTGGGTATTTTATATAATAGTTTTGGTCACTTTGTTCATAGAATGGCAATTAATAAATTCAATTATAGAGCGGATAGTTCCCCAATATAGTAAAACATGCCAGACATCTGCTCACAACACCAACATTTGATTATTTTTGTAGAAAAAAAATCTGAATAAAAAATAAAATTAGTATTATTTTAATATAATGAACTAAAATAATTTAAAACTCTTTAATTACTTAAAATACCATAAATCTTTAAAAAAAAAATGAAATAAAGTATTTAAATTAAAAAAATAAAATTTTTTAAGTGTAAAAATGTCACTCAACAAGCTTAAATTAAAATTAAAATTGAATATATATTTAAACTAAATAGTATATAATTGATACTAAAATTTCAAACTGGATTCATAATAATAATAATAATAACACTGGTCCAGATTAATTTGACATATAATGAAATAAATAAAAAAAAATATGAATATTGAATAACTGATTATTAATTTGCAGCAACACTAGAGTGGCATAGATTTATTAATACTAATTAAATAATAATAATAATACAAATAATTAATAAAAGAACACTGGTCCAGATTATTTTGATGCATGTAATGAAATAAATCAAAAATATGAATATTCAAGAACAGATGAGAAACTGCAGCAACACTAGAGGGGCACCGATTCATAAATAAATAAATAAATAAATAAAGAATAACACTGGTACATATTAATTTCATGCATATGAAATAAATCAAAAATATTAATATTTAAGAACTTATTATTAAACTGCAGCAACACTAGATGGGTATGGATTCATAAATGAATGAATGAATGAATGAATGAATGAATGAATGAATGAACACTGATCCAGATTAATTCAATGCATATAATGAAATAAATCAAAAATATGAATGTTTAAGTACTTATTATTAAACTGCAGAAACACTAGAGTGGCTTGGATTAATTTAAAAATAATAGTACTGGTTTGGATTAATTAGATGCACATAATGCATAAAGTAAATAAAATCTTTTAATATTTAAGAACTGATTATTAAATTGCAGCAACACTAGAAGGGCATGGACTCCTAAAATAATAACAATAATAATAATAATAATAATAATTATAATAATAATTGTAAAACTGGTCCAGATTAATCTGATGCACATTATTAAATAAATCAAAATATGAATATCTGAAGAACTAATTATTAAACTGCAGCAACACCAGGGGTGTATTCCAGAAAGCAAGGTTAATTTACCATCTTCTAAACCCTGAACTCTCGGTTGATCAACCCAAACCTTGCTTGCTCGAGGTATGCTGGTTCCAAAAACGCGTCCCGGAGTAAGTTCATTCAACACGGAGTATGTTCCTGGTTAACAAGCGACGAAACGAGTCCCTATGGAAACAGACGCTAAGATAAAGCGCGCCATACTGCTTCTTTCTTCTTCTTCTGTTCAAAAGGTCATTTGCATATTTGATGCATATCGCCACCTAATTTGCGCAATCTTTTTTTTCTTTTTTTTTCTCGTTTAATCTTCCTTCTTTGAAAATAAGAATTATATTGTTTGTTTCATGCTAATGATATGTCATATTAGATATGTATTTTTATTATAAAAATACATTATAGAAAATGCAGATCTATGATGTGCAAGATGATAATAAATAATAAGAAACATAATATAATAAAATAAATAATAATAGTGTTTTATAATTTATATAGATAACTATTATATGCCAGAAAAGTACATAATAACCATATTAGAACAATATTACCTTATATTTTATTTATATTAGTGCTTTATAATTTACATATCATACAACTGTATTTCTGTCTATCTATCTATCTATCTATCATCTATCTATCTATTTATCTATCTATCTATCTATTTTAAAAACGTTATTGTAATTTATAATATTGTGCGAAATCTGCAATCTGTCACACCCACTGGAGTCTCGTCAAGTCACGCACGCACGCATGCGCTGATAGCTCTAAAGTAAGCTGACCCTGAAACATAACTTGCTCTGGAGCAGGTTGCTATGGCTACTTACATACCCTGAAAGCTACTTCCGTTTTTGGAACCGAAAGTTGAGGTTATCCGCTTACTTACCCTTAGACATAGTCGGGCATGTCACATGACCTGCTTTCTGGAACACCCCCGAGGGGCATGGATTCACCAAAAAACAAACAAACAAAAAAACCCTTTGTCTAGGGGGGTGTTCCAAAAAGCGGGTTATGTGACATACCCGGCTATGTTTAGGGGAAGTAAACGATAGATAGATAGATAGACAGATAGATACATAGATGGATAGACAGACAGATAGATAGATAGATAGATAGACAGATGGATAGACAGATAGATAGATAGATAGATAGATAGAAATACAGTTGTATGATATGTAAATTATAAAGCACTAATATAAATAAAATATAAGGTAATATTGTTCTAATATGGTTATTATGTACTTTTCTGGCATATAATAGTTATCTATATAAATTATAAAACACTATTATTATTTATTTTATTATATTATGTTTCTTATTATTTATTATCATCTTGCACATCATAATATTTATTTGATTCATATTATATTATGTTTGATATTTTTTATTATCATCTCACATAGATCTGCATTTTCTATAATGTATTTTTATAATAAACATACATATCTAATATGACTTATATAAATAGCATGAAACAATATAATTCTTATTCTCAAGAAGCAGTGATTAAATGAAAAAAAAAAGAAAAGAAAAAAGATTGCGCAACCACCAATTAGATGGTGCATCATGTATGCAAATGACCTTTTGAACAGAAGAAGAAAAAAAAGCGTCCGTTTGTGACTCGTCATTTCGTCGCTCGGTCAAGATTGTCTTGCGTGTTAACCAGGAACATACTCCGTGTTAAATGAACTTACTCCGGGACGCATTTTTGGAAACAGCATACCTCAAATAAGCAAGGTTTGGGTTAATCAACAGAGAGTTTAGGGTTTAGCAGATGGTAATTTAAACCTTCTTTCTGGAATACACTCCAGATTAATTTGAAGCATATAATGAAATAAATCAAAAAATATGAATATTTAAGAACTGATTATTAATCTGCAGCAACACTAGAGGGGCAGTGATTCATTCACAAAAAACAAAACAAAAAAAAATATTTGAATGATTCAACACAAAATGTTTCACAGACTAGAATGTTTACAAATGTTTTTTTTTTTTTTCAGTTCTGGTCTTAATTCAGTTTCCTCATTTGAAACTGATCATAAGAGCTCATGTGTGAATCAAACAACCTTTTAAACAAACATTCGTGCTAGTTAAACTGCAAATGAAGTGCACTTACAGCAAACTTGATACACTCAGAATACTTATAAAACTAAAACATCAATGCACAACATGATATTTTTACAAAATATATGATCTGACAAACGCTTTCACAGATCTCACAGCCTGTCAAGGTGGACCACAAGCTTATTTTATGTCCATACTGACTTTATCCAGTGCCGTCTAAGGAGCTGAGTGATGGTGAAAACGTTGTCTGTTATGAAAAACGGCCCAGGTGTCCCACGGGAACCGTTAGGAATAAATGATCTCACCGATGTATCATTTATCATGTATGGCTGACTGAACCGCTGCTGTAAAATAAAGGTGATTCCTTGCATTCTCAATCATGAAGACTTTTCTCTGCTGTATGTCATCCAAGTAAGATTTCAAAAACACAGATGGAGACAAGGAGAGAGGACTGTTTTAGGCATTAACCTTTTCTCCTCTAGCTTTTGCTCTGTATCACAAATGCTTCTGTGATGAAAAAAAAATGAATAAATGTCATTAAGTTCATTCTCAGTAAGCTGGACTGGGCTGTTTTTATTTTCTCACATAGGAATGTCCTCCTCTCTGAAATGTTGTGACACTGTTGTCTTAATGCCAACAAACAAATGCTTCATTACTATGATAAGTATGTAGTGAGATCATGTCTGTTTTACATTTTAAATGACATGTGACTAAATCCCTCTAGGAACTGCAAATGAATTATCTTTAGCTTAGAAGAAAGATTATAGTTTAAATTTTACATGAGTTATGAGATAACCGCTTCATTTTATTTGTGAAACTGTTACACAATGTTCTTTTGTTTTTTTATATGAAATTATTTAGGTAAATAAGCTTGTGTAATTATCTCCTGTCCCTTATGTTATACTGAATTTACTTCAGAGATGGGTCATTCTATAATTGTGGGTACATCTCATGTCTGTGAAATATATTTTTAATTTCTTTTCATTAATATAAAGCCCCGATGTTTAATTTTCTGGTACACAATTATATATTTTCCCCAATCTCACTACTATATGTTAAAAAAGCCATAGCTTTTGTTAAAAAATGATGGTCATATCACATACAACCCTGGTAATCAGCTGTCCAATTCTACTCTGCATTTAAGCATGAAAATTATAAATGAATTTCATAGTTTTGCCTTCAGTTAGGTTATCAAGACATTTGGGTGTGCATTTCAAAAATAATAAGTGTTTATTGTGATATAACGTGTTTTATTTGTGTCTGAAAAACCATTGACAACTAAGTTACCCCCTAGAAAACACCCCATCAAAAGGGAATGGTTTGTCCCATTCTCGCATAATTTGCACAGTTTGATGTTATTTCCTCTAGAAGCACATGGATGAAACACTAGACGTTATGTTCTCTCTCTTTCCCCTAATACTAGCAAACCTGTGTCAAGAGTGGATTAATTGACTGTCAACAGTGTTACACAAGTATTATTGCTGCAAATTTAACAAGACAATTTAAATAAAACTTATGTTTTGTTTATGAAAATATATTTCTAAACATATCATATGCTCAGTTCTTGGCTTCCATGTTGATAGGCCCAAAACACTAAAAATGTCAACTAACTTACTTGTCAACTGTGTAAAGGTAACATGGTGGACAGTAGAAAACATAGATGGTATTTTATGCACATATTCCTACAGATCACCTTTATTCATATAGCACTTTCTACAATATAGATTGTTTCAAAGCAGCTATATGGTCATGTTTGGGTTTTGGGGAAAAAGGAAAACTTTTTTCTTCACATTGTCAAATTCTAAATGTACCCCTAATTATAGAATGACCCAAATACTGATGTACTTTGACTGATTTCACTTTTAGAAATTACTTCAGTAGTCTCTATCTCTTATGTGTCAAACAAATTATAGAATAAAAGCAAAAATAAGGTGTTCTGTATTATTTAGCTATTTGATTTATCCGTATGAAAAGTGTTTTTTGTATTGATTACCATTGTAACCACAGTTTTACTACAAACACCATGGTTGAACTATGGTTAGTGTAGCAAAACCATTGTTAATTTGTAGTTACCAAGGTTTAAGTACCCTTAATTAATACCCTTTAATATTAATATTTCTTGTAGGTTACCACCTATTAACTGTAGTTTGTCAAAATATTGTGCCCTTATCTGCGTACTAAGTCTTTCTCTACATGATTTAGCAGCTTCCAAATGTTTTTTCCGTGGTTTAGACATCATAAATTAGCAGAACAACATATTCAGTAATACATTAACTGTGCAAGCCATGCTATTATTTACATCAGAGTATCGCCAGTATGGTCATGCATTGGGTAACTGACCAAATCATGACGTAAGTGCAAACTCTCTATTAGTATTAACTATGTTTCTTTTCCTTTGGTTTTATCTGTAGTGAAACCATTGTTAATTTTCGTAAGGGTACAAATCTTTCCTATGTTGACCCATTTAAAATAAAAAAGCCTTGAGGTGGAAGTGGTGTTTATTTTAAGTAAATTTAATTTTCAGCAAATAAGTTTATTCACAATACTTAGCCCGTAAGGTGATGAAAAATAAAAATGCAGTAAAACTTTTCGCCATAATAGAGAATATTATTTGGTGCAGCAGCGGAACTGATGAATAAAGCCAAAGGTTCCTACCGGACTGTGTTTTGTAGAGGACAGGAGGTCGAATAACAGGAAGAGGAGCAGTAGCCACTATGGCGGAGGTACGTGAATAAAAACAAAATTTAATTACACTTTCCTCTTTGTCCATTAACAAAGGTGGACGTCTAAAACAAAGCGTTACAATCTATTTTTCGCAATCCAGCTATTTGAATAATACATATGTGTACTTGTAATACCGTTGTTATTTGACACGTTAGCGTTTGGTTGTCTCAGATAAATATGGACGTCGATGATTATCTTTAGTAAAATTTAGATTCTCACTGTCACTGACGATATACTCATATAAATCTGAAACTTGGTATGATGTTTAAAACGAGATTCAGGTTGTCATTAGAATTTAGTCGTTTTATTTGAACATGTATTTGTTGTTGATGATGATGATGCCATAAGGGCGTTGTGTGTTTATTTTTTGCGTATGTATGTGTAATTTCCTGGGTTTTAATAATTAATTTGATCAGCATATTAGAATGATTTCTGAAGGATCATCATGTGAGACTGAAGACTGGGGTAATGATGCTGAAAAATCAGCTATGTCATTACAGGAATAAAACAGATTTGAAACTATATTTTAAAAAAAATAATTTTAAATAGTAATAATATTTCATAATATTACTGTATTTTCGAGCAGACAATTGCGTCATTAGTGAACATAAAAGCCTTTCAAAAGCATTGAAAAACCTTTGAACCATAGTGTATATTGTAGATAAATATGTTTTGTTAAAGTGAGTATTAGCTCTTTTTTTTTGTTTGTTTTTGTTAATATTAAAAATATAATACGTTTTAAATGTATTCATATTCTGAAACCTTAGGTTGTTAATCAGTTAATGGCTCTTTAATTAAATATTTAACAGATTTTCTTGTAGGTGAGCAATGCCAACATGTCTGTATTGCAGGATCAAACAATTTCAAGATTTTTTTAAAATTCTTAATTTGCTTAACCTGAGTTTTTAAAGGTGGGGATCACTATTTCTGAGAATAGAAGTATTGTTTTTTTTAATAACCCATAATCTGTGGTTTTCTCTCCAGACGCACAGCTTGCAGGACCTGCGGCAAGCAGCCGTCGCCTCCAAAGTATTCGTTCAGAGAGACTACACTTCTGGAACTATCTGCAAGTTTCAGACCAAGTTCCCAGCAGAGCTGGAAAGCAGGGTGTGTGGAGATCCATAGCAAATGCAAAGAAACCATTTACTGCTAATCTGTATTTACAAATGTCAAATATATCTGAATACTGATAATTGTTTTGTTGTTACAGATTGACAAGCAGCAGTTTGAGGAGACCATACAGACTCTGAATAATCTCTATGCAGAGGCGGAAAAGTTGGGCGGCAGGTCGTATCTGGAGGGCTGTCTGGCCTGTCTCACTGCGTACACAATCTTCCTCTGTATGGAGACCCACTATGAAAAAGTGAGTTGACAGCATGATAGGCTCTCAGTGTCATCAATATCACATTGTCCGTATGGATTTCAGTATTGTGTTGAATTTATTCAGGTGCTGAAAAAGATTGCCAAGTGCATCCAGGAGCAAAATGAGAAGATCTACGCTCCTCTTGGGCTTCTCTTGACTGACCCCATAGAGAGGGGCCTCAGGGTTGTATCCTTCCTACATCTTCAAACAAAGTTTTCTGACTGGAGTAATGATGCTGAAATTTCAGTTGCATCACAGGAATAAATTACGTTTTAAAATATATTCAAATAGAAAACATTTAATTCAATTGTAATAAAATTTCACTATTACTGTTTTTACTGTAATTTTTTAAAAGGTGACCTATTATACCCTTTTTACAAGATGTAAATGTGAAGTTTTAGCTTAAAATACCTGACAGATCATTTTTATACCCTCTCAATGTTGCCACTTTTAGGGTATGAGCCAAAACACGGCGGTTTTATGTTTGTCCCTTTAAATGCAAATGAGCTGGTGCTCCCAGACACCTTTTCGGAAGAGGGCGGCGCTTCAAGAGCTGGCAAAAACAAAACAGGACAATCTCAAGCACTGAAAATAATAATAAATGCACATTTATGAATTACAAAGACCGATTAATACAGTCAGTTAAATGGTTATGCAATTTTTTTTCCAGTCATTTATTAAAGTATTTTAAAACATTTGCTGGATGGTTAAAATAAAATAGACTTGGATTTTTGAGAGGGGAAAAAAAAAAGATAATCGCGTAGGCCTATAATGTTAAGTCGCATTTTATTATTACATTCAGAAGTAGAACTGATGCCGACGCAAAATGTTTACAAACACTTTAAACATAGGTTAAGCTATTTTAGATGCCCTTGCTCCACAAAAAAGTCCTTCAATTTAACAGTATTCAGAAAAGAACAAGAATGAAAAATATAAGAAGCTAGGCTATATAAACAAGCCAAAATGAATTCATTTAGGCTAA
Source organism: Labeo catla (assembly GCA_012976165.1). Lineage (NCBI taxonomy): Eukaryota > Metazoa > Chordata > Actinopteri > Cypriniformes > Cyprinidae > Labeo > Labeo catla. Next base: position 992,949 of record VONZ01000109.1, on the reverse strand, counting down.
AGCGAAACTGAAACTAACATTGGGTGTCTCATTACTCTTTTTTACTGTCGTCTTTTTACTTAACTCGCATTCCAATGTCCACATAAAAAAAAATTGTTCGGCATTATATCACGACAGTTGGCAGTGCTTAACTGCATGTGTGTGTGCAGCGCTGGTGCAGTCACTTTATTTTTTTTTTCCTTCTAACAGTGGAAACGACTCCTAGTCATACAAATAGTTGAAACTGTAAACAGTTTGCTTTTATTTATGTACATCCACAATAAAAACAAACCTTTGTGCTTTTGTAAAATAAAGAAAAATAGGATGCCGCTTTTAGCCGTCTTCCTTTTGTGCAGCACAAAAATGAGCCAAAACTCTGCATACTAGCTACTTGTTGCACAGTTTTTTTCTTTCATTTTGTTAATTTGTCAAAATATTTATGGAATAGGCCTATTCATTCATTGTATGTATATATGTATCCCTATATTGAACCCTGAACATATAGGGGACTTGTCCTATATCCAGGACATTTTCTTTGTCCTGAAGATCGTCACAAATGGGCGGTGATTTCTCCCTGCGATGATGTGTATGTAGGGAGAAATCTGGAGTGTTTGTTCACAGAGACTGTTTATGATTTATTAGGATTATAAAAAAAAAATGAGTAGGTGGATTTTTACTATTATATGCATAATAGGTCCCCTTCAACAAATAAATAATTCAACCTTGGTGAGTCTTATGCCACTTAATTTCCTTAACTTGAGTTTTCAAAGGTGGAGATCACTATTTTTGAGGATAGAAGTATTGGTTCAAGATAAAACACACCAAAGGTGAGTCCTTTTTGAACTACAGTGCCTTGTGGAAGTATTCAAACCCCTTCATTTTTTTTTTTCTTCCATGTTTTATGTTGCAGCCTTATGTTAAACTGCTTTAAATTGCTATTACTAACACCATAATGGAAAAGCTAATTTTTTTTAAAGTTAAAAAACTTAAATGATTTCATTGCATTAGTATCTGGGATAGTTGAAATTTAGCTCGGGAGCATTCATATTGCTTGTAGATGTTACTGCACTTTGAGTGGAAATTCATTTTGGAAAAGCAAACACGTCTTAATAAAAGGTTTAACAGCTGAAAATGCATAGCCCTGAGGTCAAAAGAACTCCTGGTAGAACTCAGGGACAGGATTGCATCAAGGCACAGATCTGGGGAAGAGTTCCGAAAAATATCTGCTGCATTGAAGGTTCACCCAAGCATGTAGTCTCCATTACCCTTAATGGAAGAAGTTTGAAACAACCAGGACTCTTCCTAGAGATGGCCTCCTGGCCAAACTGAGCAACTGATGGAGAAAGGCTTTGGTAAGACTGTTGACCGAGAAGCTGATGGTCACTTTAGTTGAGCTCCATGATTATATGTGTAGAACCCATAGAAGGACAAACATCACTCCAACACTCCACTGATCTGTGCTTTATGGTGGTGTGGCCAAACTCTATCCTCTTCTCAGTAAAGAAACAAGATTCTATAGTATGATCAACCTCAGTGTCAAGCATCATGTTTGAAGGAAACCAAACACTGCTCAACACCTGCAGACTACCATCCCAAAAGGAAAGTGTTCTGGTAGCAGCCTCATGCTGTGGGGCTGTTTTTCAGCAGCAGGGACTGAGTGACGCATCAGAGTAGAAGGAAAACTCATTGCACCAAAATACTGAGAGAACCATAAAGAAAATCCAGTCCAGAGTATTCAGAACCTCAGACTGGGCAAAAGGTTCACCTTCCAACAGGACAATGACCTTAAGCACACAGCAGTAGACAACTCTGTGAATGCCCTTGAGTGGTCCAGCCACAGCTTGGGCTTGAACCCAATCAAACATTTCTGGAGAAACCTAAAAAAAAAATGTGTCTGCCCCATCCAACCTGACAGAGCTTGAGAGATGAAGAGGTGAGGAGAAGAATGGCAGATAATAGGCAAATGCAGATGTGGAAAGCTTGTGGCATCATACCTGAAAAGACTTGAGGCTTTAAAGGTGCTTCAACTAAATACTGAGTTACTTATGCAATGTACTTATTTCAGGTTTTTAATAAATGTATGGCGTTGTGACATAATTGTGGTGTATGGAGTGTAGATTGATGTGGAAAAAAGTAATTTAAACCAGTTTAACATAAGGCAGCAACATTAAACGTGACAAAATGAGGGGGTATGAATACTTTTGCAAGGGCTGTAAATATGATGATTTCCCATATATTTAGTGTCTTTAATGCAATGTTTTATTTCTTCTTGCAGGATCATGATTGGATTGTGATTATTGGCCTGCTGGATTCAGAACCTGCTTCTCCATCTCATAATATCACAACCCTATTGCTTTAAATGTAGATAGTATACCTTTTTTTCCAGACCTTTGTTCCTTTTTTTTTTAACAGAGGGAGAGAGTGGTTATATTATGTATCTTAGTGAAACTCTCCAAACCATCTTTCCCTCAGTTAACAGCTTTCCGATGTCTTACTTAATCTGAGATGTTTTAAATCTATGTTGTGCCATGTAATTTTTATATTGCAGCTCCATTGCGTTCCCTTCTTTTGTTTTCTGTATATACTTGTCTTGAATGGGAAGTATAGATGAAGTGCACAATGTTCGGTCACAATACAGTTGCATCTTGGTTATTCAAATCTTTTGTGACTGTTTGCATAGTAAATTGTTTTTGAGAAATCTGCTCCAATATGTGCTTGTTAAAACGGTCATGAAGAAGCTTCAGATTTGTGTAAGTGGAAATTTGAGACTGATAGTTGCAACTTGTTATATTTAATGATTTTATGTAATAATCAGTTTAGTTAAAGTCATTGTTCTGTTCCATTCCCCACTGTAAAAAAAAAAAACAGTTGTGTTTTCTTCCATGCTGTTTTAACACTACATTTTACTCTATTTACTAATGAACTACTGTACTTTTATTGGGGTCTGCAATATAATCCTTATTACACACAAATGCCATAAATCCTTAAAAAGGCATGGTTTGCATTTAATATTGCATCTCCAGCTTGTATTTCAGACTGCTGTCAGTTCAGCCTGTTTCTTGCGTAAATCTTTTTATCAGTGTTGTATCATAATGTCTTTTTTGAAAATCTTTTGACACTTATTTAAACTATGTATCGTACAATAAATAGTGTTTTCTTGAACAAATTAATTCCATTGTCTGTGATATTCTATATATGGGCCATTCTACAGAATTGGTCCAAAGTCGAAAGTTGAAAACCTCAAAATATGTATTTTTTTTTTTTTTTTCAACCACTGCAAGAGAAGTTGGTCATTTCATATCTGTGCTTTCTTGAATGTTGCAGGTTTATAATGACACTAATTAATTCAAGTCCCCAAAAGGCTTCTGGTTGGTTTAAGACAAATGCACGTGAAGACAGAATAATGCAGAGACTCTCAGTGGGGAATGGGTTCAGCACTGCAGCTGGAATTGCTTGCCAGTTCAATGCTGAACAGTGTAAGGATCTGTCTCGGCATGTTTAAGAGAAGTCGGACTGAAAGCGCACTTTCCAGTGACCCAACCTCATCAGCAGAAAGAATCAAAAAGCTAAGCTCACCTTTGCTGAGGAGCATGTTGTGTGGAAAGAGGAGACCTAAGCTGTGTCCGAAACCGCTCCCTATCCACTATATAGTGCACTATGTCGGGTGTCAGCCATTTTGTAGTGATATCCGATTTCTGAGTGAACGACTTCATTCCCTACATTCGTTCGCTACTTTTTACCCACAATGCATTCTGATTTCGAGTGTACAACCGATGTACACTCGCTGAAGCACTATATCCCACAATCCAATGCGGAGAACGGACGAGCTGAAAGAGGGAGCGGGATCGAACGAGTTTGAATGAGAGATTCCGTTTACATCTATTTCTGCTTTAATGTTTATTTCATGCATTATTTATATCAAAATATATTAAATAAGCATTAACTCAATTTAATATTTTACTAATTTACTGAGGTGGCATATTTGTTAATTTACAAAAAATGATGATAACGGTGGATATTTAAAATTGTTCGTTGGTAGCGTTTTCATTCTGTAAAATTAACGGTCGCCTGAGGGCGCTCTACGACCATTGGCATATACGCTTCTCGGGAGAGTTCAAAGATACTACAAACAATAAATACATAAAATTATGGACGTGTTAATGTGTGTTTATTTTTGTTCACAGTTTTTTAATAGTATTTAACGATTATGAGCATATAAGCATTTCAAAACAAATTAATACCATTTATGAAACCATAAAGCTGACGCAGAGGTATGTATAATTACAATATAAAGTAATTTAAAGTGTTAATGGTAAGTGGTATTAATTTTTATTTTTTTAAATAAGGTACATGTAATATAAAAGTACATATGTGACAAAGATGTTTTTTTGCAAAGTGTACACGTCACCGTCCGAATTCGTTCACTTAATTTCGTTCACTCCTTCTGATATAGTCCACTCAACGGCCATTCACTTTATAGGGATTAGTGAATGAGTGAACGAGTGAGCGATTTCGGACACAGCTCTAGTGATGAGAGCGTAATTTATTTGGGTCTGACAGGAAACATTTTTTTTTCTTTCGTGCTACAGAATGAGTAAATCATAATTTATCTTCAGTGGAACAAGCCATGTTAGTTTGAGTTAATAAAACCTACTGTAATCACACCCCTGAACGCTAGAGGGGATTAAAAGCCTTTACACCGAAAATCTTCATGACGTCAGAGGTGCCGGTTACATTTAGTGTTGTTACTGTATTTGCGGCTGTCATGAGTTGTCGTTTTACCTGGGATACAGTCGTGTTTAAACGTCTCTTTAGAGTGGTATGAGTTTATTTGTTTAAACCAGTCGCGTTTTGAAACGCGTTTAATGTTATTGTGTGACAGTGGTGTGCTAAGCTAACGTTAGTTGCTAATGTTTAAGTGAGTTTAAATTCGCGGTTAGATTCACTCGCAGATGTTTAATATCATTCAAATCTCTCTGATATAATTAGACTCATACTTGAGCAGGTGACAATAAAATAATTGCCTTATTTTGGACAGTTGTATGAGAATAGTCTCATTTAGTTTACCTCAGTGAACGCAAGCTCAGAGCGTTATATTCTGTGATGTTTGGCCTTAAAGTTACTGATCCGCTCTGAAATATTTCCTTTTTCTATGTAGATACTGAAGCATCTCCTGTAAGTCTGTGGATAAAGATCGTCGTCCTCTAGCACCCTGGCTTTTCCTTGTGTCAATGGCTGTTACCTCCCCAAACAAGAGACTAAATTCATCCATACAGTCCTTGAGGAGCTGGATGTGTTTCAACAGAGAAATGAGCAAAAAAGGTAATTTTATCACACAAAGACACTTAGCCTTCATCAACATTCACCAAATCCTCTTAGAAGTTGCAAATTAGCACCCATGACAAAACAACACCCAGAACACCCTAGAAACTGCAATGCCTTGAAACAACCCTAACACAGTGGCAATGAATTTTACATATAACATATATGGGCTATTCTACAGAATTGGTGCAAAGTCAGAGTTGGAATCGTCTTTGTATGTATGCAAATTGCATAATATCCAAGGTACACACTTTTAATTGTGCAGTTCATTTCTTATATTTAGTGTTTTGAGAAAATTTTGGAATATTTGTCCTCTCCCTAAATTTGTCACTACCGAAACACAGTAATAATTATATTAGAAAGGTTGTATTGACCTTTTAATTTGCTCACATCTACATTGTAAATGTATTTTTTGTTGTTATTTTATTACATTTTGTTTAGAGGTAGATCAATAACAGTTACATTTTTAACAATATTTCAAGTGTAATTTATGAAATTTGTTGCATTTTGAATCCAATTTTTCTTTGTAATGGGCAAAAGTTGATCATCCTGATTTCTAAAGTTAAGGATTCATTAGTTTGAATATCCATTGAACCAAACACTATCATAACATCTTACTTGATAATTCAGTATACTTTATTTTTGACCAAACATCCCATGTTTCGGTAGTGACTGCACATTTTTGGTATTGACAGTAATGCTTTGGTAGCGACCACAACACATTACAGAATTTTAACTCACAAAACATACTAAAATACAAAAAATGTGCATAACTGTACTAAATATTTGGTAATGTCCCCCATATATGAAGACTATGTGTTCCCTTTTGTCACTACCGAAACAATGATGACGTTTCACTCGTGACTGTTTCAGTAGTGACAATTTTATGGGATAACACCCAAAAAAACATCAATGTCACTACCGAAACAACACCAAATGTTTAAGTTATGACTATTTTGGTAGTGACAATTTAAGATACTTTTGAACTTAACTCAAAGATGCAAATCAGCACATTGTTAACTAGTAAGGTTCTGAACAGTTGTACAAATAAAAAAACTAAATGTTTAAAGTCTGCTTAATTGCAGAAAAGATGTGTTTCGGTACTGACATTTCTTAAAGTTACACACAGATTTTTCAGAATTTTGAGCTCAAATGATGGGACCGATCTGCTCACCATGTAGCTATGAGAGAGGGACACATGAATATTTCCTGATCATAAATGCAGGGGTGTAGCTAAAATCGGTCTCAACCAATGGACTAAAACGCTGTTTTGGTAGTGACATAAAAATGCAAGACATAAAGTTTCCTGATTTTAAAAAATACAATAAAATAAATGTGTGTTTTTTTTTGTTTTTTTTTTTTTTTTACTTCACTTATGAAATGAATAAAAAAAAATACTTTAAAAAACGACAATGCAAAAAAATATAAGTTGAAATTTAGGGGTTAGTGTTCGGGACAGTCACCTCCCAAATGAAAGAACCCAATAAATGATGATTTTAAATAAATTAAGTTACTAATATTTACTAATATTTTACATTCTATTGTGGGTTTCAATAGATAATAGAATGATCTTAGTAAACATCTAAGATTTGAATGCTTACATGCTTTTTAAATGTGCTTTTTGGTTGTGGGACTGCAGTTTGCACCAGTTCTGTAGAATGTCCCATATATCACATGTGTAGATTGGGCCTGCTGCCATAGTGCCGAACTGATAACTTGTTAACTGAAATGTTCTGAACTGCAGCATTTTACTCTTCCCACCTATCCCGAGCCGACTTCGCTTCCTCATTCACCAAACCTGCGGGAATCATCCCAACCTCAGCACCTTCTCTGTGGGCGAGGGCTGCGCACGCAGGGTCGTAGTGTGCTTTTCCGACCTCAGGTAAAGCTGCCAGAGCTCAGAGTTTTAGTGTCTCATTATTGCAGTGCAAATAGTAGCTGGTTACATGTGATCTGGTTTACATAATTTCAAAAATTAAGAAATTGGAATTAGATTTTAAAGGGCATGTCTACAGTTGCTTTGTACTGATTACATATTCACACAATTATAATTTGCAAGTAATCTAGCCAGCAATGTGTGGTGCATCTGACAGGTTGCCAGAAGATGACCAGAGGGATGCAGAAGCCAGTTCACATGAGCGAGCGTGCAGTCGGGACAGAGACATGGAGAACAACAGCCACACACGCTCACTGGAGACCAACTACAACAACAGACGGAGAGCCAGACGGCCAGACAAGGCTATTTACGTTCCTCGTGCTATGAGACATAAGATAGATCTGGAACAACCGAGTCTTAAGACGTCATCTGTGGAATCCTGCTCTGACGTTACTGAGGAACCTCATGTAGCCAGTCAGAAGCCAGAGGTGGACAGCACAGGCCAGTCACTGGCCGATGAGGAGTTTGTGCAGCTTTCAAGGTCGGGTCCGTCACCGTGGCCTGCAGACTGGGACCAGACTGTGTCTTTTTTCACAAATTTGACACTAGATGGCGAAACAGATGAAGATTGTGCCAGCAACACGTTACTTTCAACTGATGCCACACTTCAGCAGCCAGATGTTGATGAAAGTTTGCTTTCTGAGGTATTGTAACTTGATGGATCTTATTCACTAATAATTAGATGAATTAAGTATTCTAAATGAGCAACTATAGACCCAAGGTTAGTTATTGGCTTAAAACAAAACAAAACAAAAAAAAAACATCTCCATATAAGAGCTTTTCCGTACAGTTTTTCTTTACAGCCTCACTCTCAGCAAATGTGACACTGTCTAAAGCACTTCTCAAAAAAATGCACATTGTCTCATCCTCAAAACAGTAACACAATATACCTTTTATACAGATCATGATTACAGATCTTTTGTTAGCCAGCTATACACTCGTCAACTCAAGCTGTGCCAGCTTTTCTTACTCGTTTACTGTACAAGGCTTGACATTAAAGAAGTCCACTTCCAGAACAGCAATTTACAGATAATGTACTCACTCCCTTGTCATCCGAGATCTTCATGTCTTTCCTCAGTCAGTCATAAAGAAATTGTGTTTTTTGAGGAAAACATTTCAGGATTTTTCTCCATATAATGGACTTCTATGGTGCCCCGTGTTTGAACTTCCAAAATGCAGTTTGAATGTGGCTTCAAACGATCCCAAATGCAGTTGTAAACGATCCCAGCTGAGGAAGAAGGGTCTTATCTAGCGAAACGATCGGTTATTTTCATTAAAGAAAATAATTTAAATACTTTTTAATCTCAAACGTTCGTCTTGTCTTGCTCTGCCTGAGCTCTGTGTATTCTGACTTAAGACAGTTAGAGTATGTCGAAAAACTCTGATCGTATTTCCTCCCTCAACTTCAAAAATCATTTCAAAATCATCCTACATCGCTGCTGAAGTTCCGACCCAGTCTTTGGAAAGTGAACATGCAAAGAAGATCAAACACCCTTAACAAAAAAGGTAAAACAGCGATACAGAACGATTTTGAAGTTGAGGGAGAACATGAGATGGGAGTTTTTCGACATAGCCTAACTGTCATGAACTGGAAAAAACAGACTTTTTGACATTAAAAAGTATATAAATTGTATTATTTTTATGAAAATAACCGATCATTTCGCTAGATAAGACCCTTCTTCCTGCGGTTTGAAGCCGCATTTAAGCTGCATTTTGGAAGTTCAAACTCGGGGCACCATATCAGTCCATTATATGGAGAAAAATCCTGAAATGTTTTCCTCAAAAAACATAATTTCTTTACGATTGAAGAAAGAAAGACATAAACATCTTGGATGACAAGGGGGTGAGTACATTATCTGTAAATTGTTGTTCTGGAAGTGCCATTTACTTGTCTGAGTATAAAAGTTACTTGCCCGGAAAGGAAAAAAATACATTTAAATTGAGTTATAAATATGATGAAAACAGAAGTTAAAAAAATAATTATATTTAAATATATATAAAAAATATTATTCAAATGTATACATTAAAAATAGAAAACATGTAAAGCTACAGACTGTTAAAATGACCAAGACAAACAACAAAATTACCAAAATTGTAACTAAAATTCTAATGAAAACAGAAGTTTAAAAAGTTAATATTTAAATATATAAATAAAACAACTATTATTCAAATGTATACATTAAAAATAGAAAAGAATGTAAATGCACAGACTGCTAAAATGACCAAGACACACAACAAATTTACCAAAAGTTTAACTAAAATTCTGATGAAAGTAAAAGTTAAAAAATATTCATATTTAAATGTATAAATAAATAAAAATTTAAAAATATAAAAAATGTAAAACTAATTCATAATAATAATAAAACCTATAATACTAACTCTATGCTAAATTAACGCTTCGGGCATCCCAAGTTTAAGTCCCGGCTCTTGGACCTTTCCCAATCCACCCCCTCTCCCTCTCCCACTTTGCTTCCTGTCAACTAACTTTTCTATCAAAAAAAAGCAGAAAAGGCCAAAAATAAATCTAAAATAGATAAATAAACAAACAGATTTATTTAAAGCAAAACTGAAACTCCTGGCATGTGGGAAATTCGTTTTACAAAAACTTGGGCTCACTTGGCTACTTGTGATTCTGCACAAATCCCAAAGTTTTGTTTTGCTTGCTTGTTAATTGCATTATATAAGTCACAGCACATTTCAAAAATAGCCGAACTTAAAATCTTGAAACTATCCTAGTGTAAAGTTATAATATTGAAGTATAAAATGTTGTCTTAACACATTTATAAGGCCACCGACGGAGCTTTAACACACAAGTTTGTGCGTTTGCACGGTTATTGAATGACCCCAGATGCATCTCTTACCATAATTACCATCCTCTTTATTAGGGGCCAAGCACCAAAGGTCCGAAGGCACCTATTGTATCCGTTGCTGTTCCTATTATTATTATTCTTCCATTTCTTCCACTCTTGAGTCTATGGCAGCCCATAGAACCGCTTGCGGGAAAGTTGTGAAATTTGGCACACTGATAGAGGACAGTCTCATCATTAACCATAGCAAATTTGGAGTCTCTAAATCAAACTCTTTAGCGCCACCACTTGTCCAAAATTTCAGTAATTTTATGCTAATAACTTTTGAACCGTAAGGCACAGAAGGAAAATTCTTTTTTTCTCTGAATCCTTGGCTCATGCCGAGTCGAATGAAGTCCAAAATTCAAAAATCGTACGGTTTAGTTTTTTTTCTATAAATTTTTGTTCATAAAACCTACTTTTTCGAACTAGTCCTATACGGTTTGTTTGATTTTCACCAAAATTGGCTCAGATCATCTTCAGACCATGCTGGCAAAAAGTTATGGAATTCAAGTTGATGAGTCAAACCGTTTTCGAATAACACGCGAACAATTTCTGCAGGCAAAAATGGTTGTGACACTATATCTCCGCAACGGTTTGGCATATTGAGACCAAACTTGGTGTGTGTCATAACAAGCATGACCTGAGGTTATCTGCAGTGTTTCGGCACAGTGCCCCCTAGTGGTCTGGAGATACAGTCATGTGAAAAAGTTAGGACACCCTATTGAATTCCATGGTTTTCTGTATCAGGACATCATTTAAAAAAAAAAGGTGCTTGGCTGGTCTTATTTTGAAAATAAAACCTCAGATGAACAACAACAACACATGACAAATTGCACCGTGTCATTATTCACTGAACAAAAATAAAGCCAAAATAGAAAAGCCATGTGTGACAAAGTTAGGACACCCTTACTGTTAACATTGGAATTAAGAGGGTAAATAACAGTAAAGCACTGATAATTAAATACCTTTGATTTAAGTGATCATCAGCAAGTCTGAGCACCTCTATAACAGCATAAGCTTTGGCAGTTTGCTGGTCTGGAGCCTTCAGGTGTGCGTTAACACATTGCCAAGGAGATAAGACATCAGCAATCATCTTAGAGAAGCAATTGTTGCTGCCATCAATCTGAGAAGAGTAATACGGCCATTTCCAAACAATTTGAAGTTTATTCACAAGTGGAAGACATTTAAAACAGACACCTCTCCTTCCAGGAGTGGACGTCCCAGAAAATTCACCCTAAGATCAGACCATGTAAAGCTCAGAGAAATGGCAGACAACCCAAGAACTACAGCTCAGACTCTACAGGCCTCAGTTAAGATGTTAAATGATAAAGTTCATGACAATGGCATTAGAAAAATATGGGACGAAAATGTCATGTTTGGAAGGCTTGGCAGAAGAAAGCCTCTTCTATCTAAAAAAAAACATTGCTGCACAGTTTAGGTCTGCAAAGTTACATCTGAACAAAACACAAGTCTTCTAGAATCACGTCCTTTGAACAGACGAGACCGAAGTGGAGATGTTTGGCCATAATGCACAGCACCAAGTTTGGTGAAAACCTAAAAAGCATATCAGCACAAACACCTCATACCAAAAGACAAGCATGCTGGAGGAAGGCTGATAATTTTGGGCTTGTTTTGTAGCCACAGGACCTGGGCACCTCACAGTCATTGAGTTATCCATGAACTCCTCTGTATATCAAAGTATTCTAGAGTCAAATTCGAGGGCATCTGTCCGACATCTAAAGTTGGGCCAAAATTGGGTCATGCAACAGGACAATGATCCCAAGCACACCAGCAAATCTACAACAGAATGGCTGAAAAGAAAAGAATCAAGGTGTTGCAACACCCAGTCCATGTCTAGAGCTCATCCTGATTCAAATGCTGTGGTGAGAGCTGTGCATAAGCAAATGCCCACAAACCTCAATAAACTGGAGCGACGCTGAAAAGAAGAGTGGTCCAAATTCCTTCACAACGATGTGAGAGACTGATAAAGTCACACAGAAAATGAATGCTTCAAGTTATTGCTGCTAAAAGTGGATTTACAGACAATTGACTCATAGGGTGTCCTAACATTGTCACACATGGCCTTTCCATATTGGCTTTATTATTGTTAAATAAATAATGACACAGTGTGATATGACATGTTTACCTGAGGATTTATTTTCTAAATTTTAAGACCTGCCAAGGACCAGATAATTTTTTATTATGTCCCGATACAGAAAACCATGAAATTCAACAGGGTGTCCTAACTTTTTCACATGACTGTATGAAAAAATGCTATTTTTGCTTATAACTTCTCAATGGTTTGGCCAAAAATCTCTTTAGATTCGTTGCATCATGTCGAGTCCAACCATACCCAATTTTCCCATGTCAGCCTTTTTGGGTGTCAGCCATATTGAATTTTGTCCTAAAATGCTATATTTCTTGAACGCATTGACGTATCGTTACGAATCCCGTTATGTGTCTTCGGCACCATGCCCTAACAGTACTCAAAACGTTTGGGGGCAGCACCACCTTGTGGCCAAAAGTTATAAAGACATTTACAAAAATGCTAATATCTTCTGCTTACATTAGCCTATTGTAATGAAAGTGATCTCAATGGATTCCTTGGGACGAGAACATTGATACCCATTATGCCAATATTGGACTTCCTGTCCGCCATTTTGATTAATGTTGAAAACCTACTTTTTCAAACTTCTCCTGCCCCGTTAGTCCGATCTTCACCAAATTTGACTCCGATCATCTTCAGACCTTGCTGACAAAAAGTTATGGATTTCGTGTCAATATGCGAAATTAGCGCGTCAATGAATTTGCTGGAAAGATGCCACAGTACATCTGAGGCTGTATCTCTGCAAAGCTTTGACATATTGACACCAAAATTTATATGTGCTGTTGTCACCTCACACTGACCACGCCACATCAATTTGGTAATGGCGCCACCTATTGGTCAGAAGTAATACACCGTTCATTAAACATTAATAATGAAATTTCCAAAAATGCTAATAACTTCTGCTTGCATTAGCCTATTGTAATAAAACTGGTCTCAAAATATTCTTTGGGTCATGCTGACAACATACATACCAATTATACCACATCAATTTGAAAACAGCACCACCTATTGGTCAAAAGTGATAAGCCATTAAATTATGTTATTGTTTGTATTTATGATTTTTCAGCCATTTCAATTGTTCTTATCCTAAAATGATCTTAATTACTTATTTTTGTAGTCAGTCTGTTGCTGCTTGCCATGCTTAACTCCTCATTCTGCCTCTTTAGTGCTTGGCCCCGCAATTGCTGCTTGCAGCTATATTTATTTCTGTTTTCACACATTGTCATTCATTCTTTCTGGTTGTTAGATCAAAGCCAAACTCAAACACAGGGACATCACCATACTCAACACCTGCAGTGATTTCCCCGCCTTTGCAAACATCTGGCTTGACCCGCAGGAGTTTGGCCACGTTATTGAGATCTACGACTTTCCTGCCATGTTTAAAACAGACGACCTCCTTGATGCCTTTGCTGACTATAGGTGATATGTCATCTCTATATTGTGACAGAAAAAGTACACTTTTGATATAGATATGTAAAGTGACAGTGGTCTGCTTCTGTTTCCAGTGAAGGGGGGATGAAGATCAAGTGGGTGGATAACACTCATGCTCTCGGTGTATTTTCAAGTCATTCGGCAGGTATGGTTTCATTGGCAGCATTTTCAAGAAGGATCATTCTTTACTTTCTTATGTTTGATAAGCACATTTTTGGCTCTGTTCAGCTACACAGGCACTCTCCATGAAACATCCAACACTGAAGACTCGCACACTGCTAGAGGGAAGCCAGAAAGCAAAATGGAAAGCAACCAGACGTGCAGGTATGATCCACAGAATCACAGAAAAGACACCTTTTAGAAAGACGGTTTCACATTAAAGTTAGTGTGTCCATAATCAAAAAACCTGACAAATACCTGACAAAGATTTTAAAAATGTTCTCTTTATGTAAATGTTGGTTTCATGGTTTACTTTTTAATTTTTTTTTTTTAACCTTTTAAATGAAAATATTAAATGTAAGGACTGTGATGTGGTGTAACAATCAAGTGAGAAGTAATGAAATACACAATTATTGTAGTGTTTGGGGGCGGTAAGATTTTTTGAAAATCTCTAATGCTTGCCAAAGTAATATAGTAAAAGCTAATATTGTAAAAGAATTATTACAATTTAAAATAATTTCTCTATTTGAATATATTTTAAAATGTAATTTATTTCTGTGATGAAGAGCTGAATTTTCAGCATCATTACTCCAGTCTTCAGTGTCACATGATTTATTATAATCAATGTTGAGAACAGTTTTGCTGCTTAATACACTATGAGTCAAAGGTTTTTGAACAGTAAGATTTTTTAAATGTTTTTTAAGTCTCTTCTGCTCATCAAGCCTGTATTTATTTTATCCAAATCACAGCAAAAACAGTAACAATTTTAAATTATTTTACTGAATATATTTTAAAATGTAATTTATTCTTGTGAATTCAAAGCTAAATTTTTAGCATCATTAATCCAGTCACATGATCCTTCAGAAATCATTCTAATATTCTGATCTGCTGTTTAAAAAAGAAAAATCTTATGTTGAAAACAGCTGAGTAGATTTTTTTTCATTTTTCTTTGATAAACAGAAAATTCAGAAGAACACCATTTATCTGAAATAGAAATCTTTTGTAACGTTATAAATGTCTTTATTATCACCTTTTATTAATTTAAAGCATCTTTGCTAAATAAAAGTATTAATTTCTATCATTTGTTTCCCAAAAAAAGTTATACTGACTTGGATCTTTCTATTCATCAAGGAATCCAGAAAAAATGTACTCAACTGTTTTAAATATTGCTAATAATAATAAAAATGTTTCTTGAGCAGCAAATCAGCATATTAGAATGATTTCTGAAGAATCATGTGTGGTGAAGACTGGAGTAATGATGCTGAAAATTTAGTTTTGATTACAGGAATAAATTACATTTTAAAATATATTAGGATAGAAAGCAGTTACTTTAAATAAATATTACTGTTTTTGCTGTATTTTGGATCAAATAAATGCAGGCTTAGTGAGCAGAAGAGACTTAAAAATTAAAAAAATTTAAAAATTTAAAAAGAACATTTTAGGTCGTTTGTGTGTTTATTTCAGATTTTTTAATGAATTTCGAATAGTTCACCCAAAAATGAAAATTCTGTCATTACTCACCTCCAAACCGTTTAGATCTTCATTCAACTTTGGAACACAAATTAAAGGAGAAGTCCACTTCCAGAACAAAAATTGACACATAATTGACTCACCCTTTGTCATCCAAGATGTTCATGTCTTTCTTTCTTCAGCCGTAAAGAAATTGTGTTTTTTGAGGGAAACTTTTCAGGATTTTGTCTATATAATGGACTGATATGGTGCCTAGAGTTTGAACTTCCAAAATGCAATTTAAATGTGGCTTTAAACAATGATATAGGACGATTTTGAACATGGGAGAACATGAGATGGGAGTTTTTCTACGTACCCTAACTGTCTTGAGCTAGAATACACAGAGTTCAGGGAGAGTAAGACAAGACGAGCGTTTGACATTAAAAAGCATATAAATTGTATTATTTTTATGAAAATAACCGACCGTTTTGCTAGATAAGACTCTTCTTCCTCAGCTGGGATTTGTTTACAACCGCATTTGGGATCGTTTGAAGCCGCGTTTAAACTGCATTTTGGAAGTTCAAAATCGGGGCACCATATCAGTCCATTATATGGAGAAAAACACTGAAATGTTTTCCTCAAAAAACATTTTTTTTTTACGGCTGAAGAAAGAAAGACATGAACATCTTGGATGCCAAGGGGTGAGTACATTATCTGTCAATTTTTGTTCTGGAAGTGGACCTCTCCTTTAAAGTGGTCATCGGATGCCCATTTTCCACAAGTTGATGTGATTCTTTAGGGTCTTAATGAAAAGACTATAATATACTTTGGTTAAAAATCATGGATTTTTATCATTATAGGGTAGATTTGTACATACACTGCCAACACACATTAATGTTCAAACATGTAAAAGTGAACTTTGCATCCAGTGGCCCCTTTAAGATATTTTTGATCAAATCTGAGTGCTTTCTGACCCTGTATAGACAGCAACACAACACATTCAAAAAGCACAGGAAGTTGGTAAGGACATCTATAAAATAGTCAATGTGACATCAGTGGTACTTGTTAAATAAAGTCATTATTTTGCGCACAGTAAGTATTATCGTAGCTTCAGAAAATTACTGTTGAAGCACTAATGCCACATGGACTATTTTAACGATGTCCTTACTACCTTTCTGGGCCTTGAACGTGTCCGCTGCATTGCTGTCTGTGCAGGAAGGTCTTGGATTTCATCAAAAATACTGGGTGAACTATCCCTTTGAAAGATTAATACAAATATCATGTCACTGATCTGTATAATGTCAGTAACATACTCATTTTAAACAACCATGTTGACGTTATGTCGCTCATACAGAGTTTATTCAGCCAGTGAAGGAACGGCCACGGACAGACACAGTGGTGGCTCGCAGGATGGTGACCAGAGCGCTGGGCATGAGAGGAGGCCTGAGGGGGAGATCCTTTGAAATGAGAAACACCTTTAACTGAATAAAAAAAACTTTGTGATCACACAGTCAGACTGTCCTTCAGTTAATACTACACTGGGAAAATAACAGATGTCCTTGACATGAACTACTACACCACCCAGACTTGGTATGGAGATGCTGTAATGCTTTATTTAGCTGCACAGGATGTGGAAATTCTCAAACACATGAAATATATGCGGTCTCCCGAGTTTCCAGTTTTAATTGGTCGTTCTGTACTATTTTAGGAAACAAGCCAATAGTATAAGTAAGCATTTGATTATTTCCTGAGTGAGTTATGGTAAGCATTCAGACGACTTGGTGGTTCTTGCAGGAAACAGTCTTGTTTGTTTTCTCCATCTTAACAAGCCTTTATAAATAGATCGTTTTTATTAACTTAAATCTTATTTAATACAAATAAGCTCTTTAGCTCATTGGATGACTGGTTTCCTGAAAATATGTCATCTAGGACTATAGTATTGAATCTGATTAAATTAAGGGACTACACTATGTGTCTAGCTTTGTTCATGCTTCTCAGTTACTTTCATGTTTTTGTGTTTAGCTTGTGAGTTTTGGCACATAAAATATGTTTAAAGAAGTCCACTTCCAAAACAAAGATTCACATATAATGTACTCACCCCCTTGTCATCCAAGAGGTTCATGTTTTTCTTTCTTCAGTCATAAAGAAATTGCTTTTTGAGGAAAACATTTGTGCATTTTTTTTTCCATATAATGGACTGCTATGCCCCGATTTTGAACTTCCAAAATGAAGTTTAAATGCGGCTTCAAACGATCCCAAATGTGATTGTAAACAATCCCAGCTGAGGAAGAAGAACAATTTAAATACTTTTTCTTTGAGCTCTGTGTATTCTGGCTCAAGACAGTTAGGGTATGTTGAAAATCTCCAATTATATTTTCTCCCTCAACTTTAAAAATCATTTTAAAATCATTTTAAAATCATCCTACGTCGCTGCAGAAGTGAACATGCAAAGAAAATAGCCTTAACTAAAAAGTTAAAACGCCGTTATAGGGCGATTTTGACGTTGAGGGAGAATATAAGATTGGAGTTTTTTGACATACTGTAACTATCATGAACCGTAAAAACTCCAGGCAGAGTAAAAAAAAAGACGAGCGTTTGACATCAAAAAGTCTATAAATTGTATTATTTTTATGAAAATAACCGATCGTTACGCTAGATAAGACCCTTCTTTCTCGGCTGGGATTGTTTACAACCGCATTTAAACTGCATTTTGGAAGTTCAAAATCGGGACACCATAGCAGTCCATAATATGGAGAATATATAATATGGAGAAAACATCTTGGATGACAAGGGGGTGAGTACATTATATGTGAATCTTTGTTTTGGAAGTGGACTTCTTTAAAATACAGTAGTGTTATTGGCAGACTAAATATGAATATATATATTTTTTATTTTTTACATAATTGTTTTCTAAGGTTATTTGACGAGTTGATTTGTTAAAAAAAAACACTCATGCTTATTTCTGCACTTATGTTTTAAAATTGTTTCATACCTCAACCTGTTTATTATGTGTTGATTAAATGTTTTGTCTGTTGTTGTTTTGATAGTGTCACATCTTTGTTTCCACACATGTTGGATTAACATAAACACCATCCACCAAATAACACACAAACTGCTTTTATTATAGAAAACAATGCAATGGTTTGACCAAATGTGTTGTTCATAAACACATTGTGTGTCTGGAAACCATTGAACTGGTCATAGATGCCCTCATAAAACGGAGGGAAGATGCTTTACAAAACAGCAACAAATTCTTAGTTTCACATTGCATACACAAAAAAAAAATCCCTGACTGAAAATAAATTACTTGACATGCTTATGTATTAGCCACAAAAGAGTCTATCAGCCACAAGTGGGGCTGAGTTTGGGAAACTTTTGCGATTGAGAAATAATTGAAAACTTACACAAGATCCTAGTTTGAACAGCATGGGTTTGTAACCAAAGCATTTCAAGCACCAAAAGCATCAAGTACAGTACATTTCAGGAATCGAAATCATTTCTGTTCAAAGCAAGCCTGATATAGCAAGGACCGTGAAAGAACATGTTGTACTTCAACCTAAAAGAGCAGCGGCGTCTGCCTTTGAAGTGCTGGAGTCTCTCTAGTGGTCAATGATATTTGAATAGTCTGAGTGACAGCCTGCAGCGTCCTCCACTGAGAGCCTTTGTTCTTTCTCACCACCTCCTATCGGAAGTGCAACTGGTTGCTCATTCCAGGGTATTCGTCCATGTCTGAACTCCGCGAGCCACCTGGAAAGTGGTAGAGGTGGTTTTATTCACTTCTAATGGCTGTCAAACCATCCTGGCAGAACTTAAATACAGTTTTTCTCCAACTCACCTATTTGACATTGGTACGTCCATATCCTGTATCCGTCGTAGCGGCACTTGCACTTCATGACATTGTTGGTGTAATCTGTTTCGGCTACGTCATAGTTAGGGTTGATTACGACCTGTGTGACAGATTGATCAGCAAAATTTCATTTCCTGATGCCTATAAAAAAACTGTAAAAAGTTAAAATCTTACCTGGAAAATATAGTCTCCTGGTTTCACATCTGTGATATCGATCCACTGACAATCAATGTCATGTCTGTAGGTGTCCCAGCAGCCAACGGTGATGCCCTGTTCACCAAAGTTGGCACAAAGATACCTTTTCTGAATACCTGGATAAAAAAGCAACAACAACCAATTAGATCTTTGATGTTTCATTAAAACATTTTGTCATCTCCTATACGGCAAAAAAATATTATTCTAGCCAAATATGATGTGAAGCTCAAGCAAATCATTTTTTTTAAATTGAAAATGTACTTAAAAATGTATTTAAGTTACAGTTGTCCAAATTTAGACTACATGCAAATTAATTATAAACTAGATTTATAATTATGATTATTTATATATTGTTATTTTGTCTCTTTGAACATTGTAAAGTGCGTTGCTTGCTAATTTTTGTTTAATTTGTTATATTTTCACACATTAAAGTTTTTTGTGAATGCTTTTTTGGATTGAAAATTGATTTTTAAATGCTTTTAAATAAATATTTTAGTGCTGTGCAACGATTAATCGCACCCAAAATAAAAGTTTGTTTTATGTTTACATAATATATGTGTGCTGTGTATATTTTTTATGTAAATATAAATACACACACATGCATGGATATATTTAAGAAAAAATGTTATGTTTAAATATTAAATATATTTATATTGCACAGCACTAAAATATTTATATATTAAAATATAAATATATTTTAACATAGAAATATTTTTGTGCTGTGCAACGATTAATTGCGATTAATCGCAAAAAAAATATACAAATATATCTGTAAAATATATTTACATAAATAAGCCATATTTTTGGCCATTTTTTGTATATTCTTAAATACATTTTCAAACATTTGGAAACATATTTTTGCAGTATGGACTTGAACTTGCGTTTGAACTTCAAAGGGTTAGTTTACCTAAAAAATGAACATTCTCTGGAACACAAATAAGATATTTTTTGATAAAATTCGAATGAACACGCATGTGTCGTGAGATGTGTTGTGAGGTAAATGCACGTCAAATACTGACACGGAAGAGAAGAGATGTTGAATAAAGTCATTATATATATATATATATATTTTTTTTTTTTGCACAAAAAGTATTCATAAAATCATAAAATTCATGAATCACTGATGTCACATGAACTATTTTAACAATGTCCTTACTACCTTTCTGGGCCTTGCTGTCTATTCAAGGTCAGAAAGCTTTTTTTGATTTCATCAAAAATATATTAATTTGTTGAGTAATTAATGACAGAATTTTCATTTTTGGCTGAACTATCCCTTTAATAGTATCAGACCATCCCATAAGCAGTACTCACCCTCGTCACACTGAGTGTCCTCTAGACAGAAACTGGCCTTGTGACCCTCTGCCACCTTGGTGCCGTTCAGACTGAGCAGATCATAATGGGTAAAAACCTCTATGCTGTGATAATGCCTGCACAGAGACACAACAAAAGAAAATGAGACTTTAAACATCTCACATTAACACCAGTGGTTTTGTAACATCATATGTTGAAGTCTTCATATAAGGACTTGCCTGTGACACTCGTGCCAGGTCCAGGCGTGGTAACCCAATTTGGGTCTGAAATCGGATTGACCAACGTTGTGGATCTGAGAGGAGAAGCGGAGCAGGCGGCGATAGGAACCATGGTCGTTGTTTTTGGCGGTGCTGGACAGGCATTTCTCCTCTAGGGCACACTGTAGAGCGTACATAGGCCGGTCTTCTAGATAGGTGGTCTGCTCCACCAGTGGAGCGTTCAACACCAGGTCAGGAGCCGCTGTGAGCGATGAGATCAGAGGTCAGACAGTGCAAATTCCACCATGTATATTAGACTTAGACAACCAGGTCAGGTTAGAAAACATATAAATTTAGTTTCAAAACACAACAAAATAAAATAAAACAACAAACACTTAGTTTTATTTTAAATTAGTACGCTACTGTTAAAAAGTTTGGGGTTTATAAGAAGTTCTTCAGAAAAATCTTTCAGGTTCCACAAATTCTTTGGTTTTTCAGCATTTTTGTGTATTTGAACCCTTTCCAGCAATGACTGTATGATTTTGAGATCCATCTTTTCACACTGAGGACAACTGAGGGACACATATAAAACTATTACAGAAAGTTCAAATGCTCACTGATGCTCCAGAAGGAAAAACGATGCATTAAGAGCCGGCGGGTGAAAACTTTTGGAATTTGAAGATCAGGATAAATTTAACTTATTTTGTCTTCTTGTAAACATGTAAGTATCTTCTGTAGCCTTTGAAGGGCAGTACTAAATAAAAATTTTATTTAAGCAAAATAAGAAAAATGTACACATCTCCATTCTGTTTAAAAGTTTTTACCCCCCAGCTCTTAATGCATTGTGAGCATCAGTGAAGCATCAGTGAGTGTTTGAACCTTCTGTAATAGTTGCATATGAGTCCTTCAGTTGTCCTCAGTGTGAAAAGATGGATCTCAAAATCATACAGTCATCGTTGAAAAGGGTTCAAATACACAAAAATGTTGGAAAATCAAAGAATTTGTGGGACCTGAAGGATTTTTCTTAAGAACAGCAGCCAGTTTAACTGTTCATGACAAACAAGGGACTCATGAACAACTATTACTAAACAAAAAAACACAGCTGTGGATCATCACGTAACAACACAGTATTAAGAACCAAGTGTATGTAAACTTACGAACAGGGTTGTTTTTATAAATTCATCTATTATTTCTTTTGTGGACTATATGTAAACATCTTTTATGTGAAATATCTTATTCAGGTCAGTACTAAATAAACAATTACATGCATTTTGTCTGATCCCTCTTATTTTGGTAAAACAATTAACATTTTGCAGATTCTGAAAGGTGGTGTAAATTTTTGACTTCAACTGTAAGTCAAGAAAAACATGTAAAATCACATGTAAAAGAAAAGGCTAAATAATAAAATATTTTTTTATACATTTTAAGAAAATAATTTCCAAAATATTCATTTTCAAACTAAATATTACTAAAAAATAATACGTAATAGGTTCGTTGGAGTGCATTACGTCGTGGTAAACTTTTTAAAAGTTACTTTTAGAACCGCTTTTTAGTCTACTATTACATTAAGCTGGAAAAAAAAGGGAGTTAGATCCATATTCTTAAGAGCATGATAATAAATAAGAGGTGATTGTCTTACTATCAGAGCAGGAGACCCCAGCAGCAAAGCGTCCTCCTCCTTTGGGGCAGCTGATGTGTTTGCCGTGATGAAGACACTGAGGAAGACTCATCTCAGTTCCTGAGCATCTGACCCCGCTCATCACAATATTGTCTGTGTTCGCATCTCCAGCCCAGTACCATGTTTCCTATACAAACACACATTATACATGAGAAACTATTGCTGTAAGTTAGGAGTCACACAATATATGTGACCCAGAACCACAAAAGGGTCAGATTTGTGAAACTGAGATTTATACATCATCTGAAAGCTGAATAAATAAAGCTTTTCATTGTTAGGATATGACAATATTTAGAAAAATAAAAATCTGGAATCTAAGGGTGCATAATCGCCTTTAAAGTTGTACAAATGAAGTGTACTTAGCAATGCATAATACTAACTGAAAATTAAGTTTTGATATATTTACGGTAGGAAATTTACAAAATGTCTTCATGGAACATAATCTTTACTTAATATCCTAATGATTTTTGACATAAAAGAAAAAATCATTTTGACCTAACAATGTGTTATTGGCTATTGCTACAAATGACTGGTTTTGTGGTCCAGGGTCACATATTTATTTAAATCACATTTCCCTTAAAATCACAGTGGGAACTAGTTAAGAAAAAAAAGTTTTTAATATTTATTTTATTAAAATATATTTTGTTTCAAATACATTTTTTTTATGGTTTTAGTTTTATTTAAGCCTGATGCACACCTGGGGTGATGGATATCTGGGTGTCATTGCACCTTCTCACCAAACGAGGGCTGTTTAATCACGTTTTCCAGATCGACAGAATGTTCCTGAACGTGATTTGAGCATCTGCTCTCAATATTGTTTTTCATTACAGTTGTTGCATAAGTATAGAGGGCCTGAAACATAAGACATGCTGTACCCCACAGGAAAGGGAAAGTCTCTGTCAGTGACTGCACAAACATATGTTCATGATGAGTAATCATCTAGCATTATGGTGTTTTTTCTCCATGTGTTTTGCCTTAGAGCTGAGTCACAGCCTCCTCTGATAGATAAGCCTGCCGGACTCCCACCCTGGGCACATTCTGTCAGACTTTCCATGTGCTTCCTTCAACCATTGTAAAAACCTCCACACATGCTGTCTGGAAAGACCCACCAGTCCAGACTGTCAGACAAATGTTTAATGGCCACTAACATCTGGAAGTTGTATTTTGCACTTTTCAAGCTTGGTAACAGAAAACGTGACCAACAGCATGTTGATGAAAATACTTGCATCATTTAAATTAATTTTGTCTCGTATGCTCACTAAGGCTGCATTTATGTCATAAAATACAGTCATATTGTGAAATTTTATTACAAAACAAGTTTTCTATTTGAATATATTTTAAAATGTAACGTATTCCTGTGATGCAAAGGTAAATTATTCCAGTCTTCAGTGTCACATCAATATGCTGATTTAAGTTTTGAGAAGCTTCGTTAAAGCAAGTCAAGATAATGCTCTCAGTAGACCTCCACTTTCATCTTTAGAAAAAATTATGATAAAGGATAATCTGAGAAAAGGTATTATATCGGAATTCTCACCTGAGAATTCACAATATAAGTTGAATGCATGGAAGGAAGATTTGCAATTAGAAGTTTCAGATGAAGATTGGAAAGGAGCTTGTACTAAAATTCACACAATGTCTATAAATACACGCCTTAAACTTTTACAGTATAAATGGATAATGCGGATGTATGTAACACCGGTTGAATTAAACAGATATAATAAAAACATACCAGACATATGCACAAAATGTATGGAAGTTAGAGGAAGTTTGTTTCACTGTATTTGGCAATGCAGAAATATTCAATTATTTTGGGAAGAGGTAAAAGTCATAATTGAAAAGATAATTTCAAAACAAATTTTACTGGACCCTAAGCTTTTTCTGCTGGGCTTATACCCAGAGAAACATAATTATAGTAGAAGTGAACAAGCATTTATAGACCTCAGCATGCTTTATGCCAAAAAATGTATAGCTCTGTTATGGACTAAGATGCACAGACCAAGTACAAATCAGTGGATAAGACAGATGTTGTCGAGCCTTCCATTAGAAAAGATAACGTACATATTAAAGGCCAAACAGTATGTATTTGAAAGCATATAGAGTCCTTTCATTAATTATATTAAAGATTTGGATTTAACGGATGAAGAAGTGGATGACTAATCTTTATGGACAAAAGCAGTTCCGACCTCATAGATTGATAAAATCTTTAACATATTTGTTTCATTTAGTATTCAGTATGATTATAAAAGCCAACTTTGAATAGATTACCATGGGCTAAAACAGGAGTAACATTCTTGTTCAGTGTTGTTGTGTTTTTCTTTTAGTTTTTTGTTTTGTTTTTGATTTTGATTTATTCCTCTAGAGTAAATGCAGCAATCTTGTGGTTGTATGGTATTTGGAAAAATGTACGATTGTAAATGGCTGTATTTCAAAGTGTTTAAAAAATAAATAAATAAATAAAAAATATTGTGGAAAAAAAAAAATACAAAAAAAAATAAGTTTTGGCTCGTTTATTATGTTTTTTTAAGAACCAACAACACACTACTATAAACCTGCATAAGTCATTACACTAATGTTTTCAGGAGAGATTTACAATGCCACAAGTGACACGAGATCTAACTACTTTGTGTCCCGAAGTTGAAGTCGAAGTCATTACCGCCATAATGTCTTGACATGCGGCCATGTGCCTTAGATAGTGGCAAATTTCAGTCAGTCACCATAATAACACTTAATCATGGCATTAGCCTGCAGAAGCACTGTAGGGTTTTCCAATTTCCACTCATAAAAGCACCCATCAAGCTATTCCCTCTATACCGTTTCTAATGCATTAATAGTTTCCAGGCCTGAATCACCATGAGTTTGTCACTGGGCTGTTAAATGCCCATCTCTAAGCCAACTCTAGACAGCCTGCGTGATCTTACACGCACATTCAAATATAAATCACTGAAATTAATGGGATTTAATAGCATTATGGCATCCAGCAAACTTGTGGTGGATGAAATAGGAACGCCACATTGACTACATGGTATGTCATTCATTAAAGGGATAGACTTATAAAAACTCATCAATTCACTTCAGAAAGCCTTTATTAACCCCCTGGAGCTGTGTTTAGCACTTTTTATCATGGATGGATGTGCTTTTTTGGGCTTTAAAATTTCAACACCCATTCATTGCCATTATAAAGCTTGGAAGAGCCAGGACATTTTTTTAATATAATTCCAATTGTATTTGTCTGAAAGAAGAAAATCATACACACCTAGGATGGCTTGAAGGTGAGTAAATCATGGGGTAATTTTCATTTTTGGGTGAACTATCCCTTTAAATTATTATAATTTAATTTTTCAGCTCATCTGAATGGATGCGCAGCAGCGCACATGTATTTGATGAACCGTAAATTCTAGTGTGAAGGCTCGCGACTAGCCGTCGCTTTGTCTCACACACACAAGAGAAAGAGAGACGCACTACATGTAATCTATATTCTTTGCTATATTTTCCTGTCAAAATAACAGAGTTCCTTTGGAATTCTCCAGCTTTTAAGAACTGCCGGTTTTTCCGGTAGGAGGCGGAACTAATGCACAAACGGTAATCTCATTGGCTGGTGCTCACTTATTATTGTCCCTGTTTTGATTTCAGCAAATCAGTTTGAGCGAATGTAGACGTGATTAATATTCATGCACTCAGCAGCTCATTATTTTTAGTTTTTTCCCCTTTTTTATACAAACACTAAATTACAAACAATATCTTAAGCACCACCACCAGTCTTAAGTTCAGTCAACATGTAAAATATGCATTCATACATGCTTATTCTGAATACTAAAGTTCTAATTACTAAAGTTTAATGCTAAATTATCATAATTCCATATTATAATGCTTGACTGACTGATGCTAAGTGTTAGATATTTAAGAAACTTATTATTTATTATACTGATATATATATATATATATATATATATATATATATCAGAAATGTAATATTAGTCTGGTGAGTAAACTAAAAATTTCATTCATTTCATTTAAATTTAATTCATTTAACATATTTAATATTGGGAGCATCCAAGTTATTTGAAATATTTGAACTTTTCTATAACTAAATAATTTTTAAAAGTAACATGCCCAACACTGGTCATTCGTGAAACGATGCATTGTGGATATTGATAGTTTAGCACTATTGAACATGGCCCTTCATTAGAAGGAAATGAGTGTTGAACCCAACATTTTTTGTTGTTTGGTGAATTTTCAGAGGTAAAATGTAGTCAGTGTAATAGTTTGAGAGCGAAAGTTTTCCTCACACAGGGTTCAAGTTAGTCATGCAAATTGACCATGCTGACCAACAGAAATCTCCACATCTCTTCACTACTGATAATAGACAATGGACCTTCTCTGGTGAATTTCTGGAAATTTAGCTACCAGAACAGATTAGTGAGTAGATTTACCTGAAACGCATGACTGGCAAAGCCTAATCCCAGCTGTCTGCACACCACCATGGCCTCGATCATCCCCCAGTTTTCACTACAAACGGTTCCCCAAACCAGAGAACCGTTCTTCTCAGTCAGAACCTCCACACGTCCCTCATATGGGTTTCTTCCTCCACTGAGACGTATCTGTTGTAGCCAAAAGTAGCCATTGCTTCATAATCTTACCGATTTGCGAATTTCTATTGTTAGAACATTATCAGAAGATGTAAGGAAAGTTTAAGAGCTCTCACCCTCTTCTGGAAACCCATGGCAGGTATATTACAGCGTACAGCAGCATCCTCCTCATGACTGCAGCCCAGAGCATCATTATTGAAGTAACAGTCAGTGAGAGATTTCTCAAATCCAGAGCACTCCACCTCGTTCATGTGGACCGGACCCATTCCTGAGAAAACACACATCCATAATCAGTTTTTAAATTTACCAGTTAATGATGCTATACAATAAATTGTTATTAAATGCTTTTTGCTTACTAACATGGAGTCCAGAAAAAAAAAATGGAAGAATAAAAACGGAATCCTAAAAAATGTAAATGGAAAAAATGGAATTTGGGAAAAAAATAAAATGAAAATTGTGAAAAAATAAAGGGATTTCATAGGACCCTGAAAATAATCTCTATAAATTATATTCATGGTCAAATTTTAAAGCAACCTAGAGTGATGTGATCTGCAAAACGGAATTCAACTAATAAACATCAAATGGACGTTATAACACAGATGTTATTTACTGGAGTCACATGAAACCTTTGATGCAGCAAATTTATTTACTTGAAGTTGTTTTCCGATCACATCAGATGACAGTAATCACTGTGCGTGGATTTTAGGAGGGTGATTTGGGAGATCTGAAGGAGTATTTGTTTAGACTAGAATAAGCAAAGAGTTGTTGATCTTACTCTCAATTTTTAAAAACATGAGAAAAAAGCCTTGAAATACCACAAAAGGACCTTTGTTGGGTAAGAATGCATTTTAATGTGAATCAAAATATCTTGGAGACTGATTTTAAGTAGTTTTCATAAGGCTAAAGTAAATTTGAAGATTGACAGCCAATCTGTATTCAGTCCTGAAACAACCCTCTTGGAGAAAGAAGAAAGCATTGTTTTCATCTGGAAATTTAGTTTGCCCTGTTGGATATTTGCTACAGACTTTCCTACATTTAATAAACTATTGAAATGATCATCCTAATTGCAGTGTAATTGCAGTTATGCAAATGCGCATGTCTTAAATATTTTTAGATGTGCACGTCAGCTTTCTGCAAGTCTTTTGAAAATGGCTTTTGAACAACCATTACTGTATGAACCTGTCCAAACATCAGCTGAGGAGCAATTGCACATACAGTTGGAGCACACATGTTTTGTTATGCATGAATCTCCTCGCCAAAGAATGTAAAAAAAAAAAAAAAATCTGCCTCTCAGGCGCCTGATCAAAGGCATTTTAGTAAAAGCCAGTGATCCATGACCATCTGATGAATGCCAGAGACAGAGACTGTTGTTTTACAAAGGGCAATGTGTGACTGGTTTTGGCTTCCTGCTGAATGGGTAAACATCATTAATCTCTTTCTAAAACTTAGATATAAAAAAAAAAATCCGAGAGCCAGTTGCGAAATATAAGCTGTGCATTATTATATGGTTAGTTGCATTTTATTATTTCCATTTAGCATTTTCTTAGCCTCCCGTCAATACAGGCCTACACCTTCCAACTTTTTGGAATTATTAATGCAAATTCTATATTTTATGTTGAGTGAATGATTGAAGGAATCACTCATAATACTCTAATTGCCACCTATTGGTGTAATGGTGTACAAAAAAAGTCACCAAATGAATCGATGAACAAATCTAAGGAATCTTTTTAGTAAGCTAAATCAAGTGAGGCAATGGAATTAATCAAATTTCCCTCTACAAGCTCTTAAAGGTATAGTTCACCCCCAAAAAATGTCATTAAAGGATTAGTTTACTTCCAGATTGAAAATTTCCTGGTAATTTACTCACACCCATGTCTTCCAAGATGTTCATGTTTTTCTTTCTTCAGTCAAAAAGAAATGAAGGTTTTTGAGGAAAACATTCCAAGATTTTTCTCCATATAGTGGACTTCAAAAATAAGCCAATGGGTTGACGGTCCAAATTGCAGTTTCAATGCAGCTCTACACGAGGAATAAGGGTCTTAACTAGCAAAACGATCAGCCATTTTCTAAAAAAATTACAAATTTATATACTTTAACCATAACTGCTTGTCTTGTACTAGCTTGACCTCACGCATTAAATATGCATTATTTATGTAGGCGGAAGTACAGACCCAGTGTTTACAAAGCGAACGTGCAAAGAAAGTCAAACGGCCTTTACGAAATAAAGGGCGATTTTGAAGTTGGAGGAGAAAATATGATGGAGTTTTTCGCCCTACCCTACCTTTTTGAACCGGAGTACACAGCTGAAAAATTAACCATGCACGACTTCTTCAACGTGATTACATAATGCGTGAAGACGTGTGTGCACATCGCAGAGCTAGTGCAAGATGGGCATTTGTAGTTAAAAAGTATATACTTTTTTTTTTAAGAAAATGACGCTAGATAAGACTCTTATTCCTCAGCTGGGATTGTGTAGAACCCTTTGAAGCTGCATTAAAACTGCAATTTGGACCTCCAACCCACTGGCTTCCATTGAAGTCCACTATATGGAGAAAAAACATGGAATGTTTTCCTCAAAAAATTTCTCTGCGACTGAAGAAAGGAAGACACGAATATCTTGGATGACATGGGGGTGATTAAATTATTAGGAAATTTTCACTCTGAAAGTGAACTTCTCTTTTAATTACTTTTATAGCCCTGTGTTGTTCCAAACCCGTAAGACCTTCGTTCATCTTCGGAACACAAATGAAGATATTTTTGATTAAATCCGAGAGCTTTCTGACTCTGCACAACGGTTCTACCACATTCAAGCAATAAAGTCATTATTTTTGTTTTCTTTGCGCACAAAATATCCTCGTTGCTTCATAAAATTACAGTTGAACCACTGATGTCACATGGACTATTTTAACAATGTCCTTACTACTTTTCTGGGCCTTGAACATGTCAGTTGTGTTGCTGTCTATGCAGGGTCAGAAAGCTGTCGGATTCCTTAAAAAATAACTTAATTTGTGTTCCGAAGATGAACGCAGGCCTTACAGGTTTAGAACGACATGAGGGTGAGCAATTAATGACAGAATTTTTATTTTTGGGTGAAATATCCCTTTAAGGTTCTTCTAGGACATGCAGTTGTTCGGAATTCTGGACAATGGAGCTTTCCTCAGAATCATTTAGGATTGACTCCAAACCCTCCCCAAGATCCATCAGTTTCGAAACACTGTGTAACCACTTGTGTATCAGAAAACAGACTAACCTTGTCCTAATTTTGCTCCAGTGAGAGCCTCCTTGGCGCTCCCGAAGCCCAGCTCTCGACACACGACGGTGGCGGCCTTAAGGTTCCAGTTATCATCACAGACCGTTCCCCAAACTCCATTCTTCAGCACCTCCACTCTCCCTTCACCGATATTCGCACCACCCCGCAGTCGTACCAGCGGTTGCTGTGAAATCACACATACAAGAAATTAGCAGGATGATCAATCCCATACCCTTAGTGAGCTGTGTTTGTTCAGACTAGCTCTTTCTTTGCAAATGGTTCAGATCCAGGTGATTCAGCCTTTCGGATGAATTTTTTTCCATCCCTTGTATAAACACACTCACTTTAGATCTCTGGGGCTGTGTTTGAATATTATGTAATACCCTGTTCTTCGAAATGGAAATGTGATTTACACGACTACATGATTTTAAGTGTCACATCCAAGCTCAATGAACATGCTGATCCACAGGAAAACAATGGAAGAGGAAACGTTCTTTCCAGAAATCTAGGAGGCAGATAGGCGAGGGAAAACAGACTTGCCAAGCATTCCACAACCACAAATCATGCCTGAGAGGGACTGTAACCTTCGCGTTCGACATTGAGACCTCTACAGACATTAAGAATGAAAAAATGGAAAACTAATTTGCACGTGTGCATTAGTACAAACAAGTAGTCTGTGAACTCTATGCAAACCGGGAACAGCTGATGGAAGACTGTCCAAAATGAATTTTCCTTCCGGTTGACAGTGTAGAAGGCTATTTTTATTCATTTTTATGCAGCACCAGTAGCATGAGGCTGCTAATGCAAACTTAATTTTCTGAATGTTGTTTATGACTTATTATTGTCAGTTTTTTTTATAAGTTCTACAAAGTTTAAACTATAATATACTATAAAATAGTACAACATTGTGGTTTGTTTATTAGTACAAACACGCAGTTTGGTGCGCCTAATGCTAAATGGCAAACCTCATGAAAAATGATTAGAAGTACTTTTTCTGTTGCTGCTGGTACTGTAGATTCTTAAGAATACTATTTTTATTCTATAGTCACTCATTTTTCACAGTTGAAAAGCGCTAGTAGTTACTACCTTCAAATCATGAGACTGCTAAAATGCTAACTTTATGCTTTGTTGAATGTACATGCCCTAAATTACTATTTTCTATTACCTATTGTGCCTGTTAGATATTTTAAGCCATGATTTACTTTTAAAATAGTACTGTATATATCACAGACAGACAAATGCTAACCACAATGCCTTTTGAAAGACAATCATTGACTTTGCTGATGACACTGTAGATTTTTAGGAAAACTATTTTTATTTCAGCATCACTCCTTATTTTGTGGCTAAGCGGCGCTAGTGATTACAGCTACTTAAATTGTAAGGCTGCTAATGCTAAATTCCATGCTACCAACCTCGGGTCTGTAAGCCTTGCGGAAACCAATGGAAGGTGAGGGAGCAAAAGCTCTTCCAGGCACACAGCTGACCACCACAGGCAGGCCACGTCCACACGTGCCGTTTCGCTTGGGCTCCAGGGTTTTGCACAGCCTACAGCTGGACAGGTGGGCTTCATTTCCTGTGCAGTTCACTGAGAAACCCCAGTAGTTCTTTTTCTTACGCATGGACAGTGATCTGTAAAACCACAGAAAGCCCACAAATAAAGATTAGTTGTGCAACAAATGATTTAATTATGGAATTTAAAACATATTTTAGATATTTAACTCTTGTTTAGAAGGATATCACAACCATGATTCAGAGGGATGTGTTATGATTACTATAGGGAGCAGACATTGCCTGTGGCAGTAATGCTGTGCTAACCCTAGAAAACAGGACGCTTCCCATGATTCCACAGTCCGGAGAAAATCCCAGTTCAGTAAGGGTCACCAAACATCTTTACTAAAACAATCTGTGAAGCCTGCAGGTTTCCTTTGTTCCAGATTAGGAAATCATTAAATGCTCATATAATGAGTACAGCGTGTTCTGAGTTCAATACTCAGAGTCTTAAGTCTGTTAAGTCTGTTAAAAGGAAAACTTGGGTAATAAGACTAGCATGGCATAATATAACGTAAATGATGTCTCTTACTGAAATATGTAGTAGAAAACTCACAAAAAAATGTGTTATTTAAAAAATCCACATCGTTTTATGCATATTTTGGACTATGGGGGCGCCATTGTAACCACAACACAACTGAATACGCAGCTTGGAAAATAAAATACTGAAGTGATGCCACATTGTGTGACTTTTGGTTGTAATTTTCAGTTGAAGGGCAACAAAAGAAGCGATGTAAGTCCTGCTTTCCTAGGGATAAGAAGAGGAGAAAACAATGGGAAGATGCCTGTGGATGAATAAAACTGCCTGAAGTCCCACGTCTTTGTTCTCTCTACTTTAGCCCTGATGCCTTTGAGGCTTTTAGTCGAACACAGCTACCACTGGCAGAGACAAGAAACGCTAGATGCCATCCTGGCAGGATGTAAACATGCTGACTCTTGTCATGACGCTGCAACCACTGATGGAGTTTCTAAGCGCAAATTTTATGCGATATCCTGGGACGTTTAGACTTCTTGTGAGGAAAAATGGTATGACATTTGGTTTAAGCCTATGCTTATATCCATCGCCACCTATAAGCTAATTCAGTAGCTGTGGTCATCGTATCAGTATTCTGTTTTCCGAGTTGCTTATTCCAAGTTGTGTTGTGGTAAAAATAGCAAAATATGCATAAAACGATGTGAATTTTTAAATAACGTAAGTCTTTTATGGGTTTTCTACTACATATTTAAGTAAAAGACATCATTTATGTAAGCCATACAAGTCTTAATACCCAGGGTTCCCTTTAAAACTGTGAGAATTTTTGGTACTGTACTTTGACTGAGATGCAAGGCAATGTCATTTATGATGTCCTACTCATTGCAAAATTGTGTTTCTCAATGGCATGAATAACATTAAAAGCCCAGGCTTAACATAAATGGACTGCCACTTAGGAAAAGTAAGGTCACGTGGGCAGTGGCTTGAAAACTGGACCTTTATTAAATGTTCCAGCAAACAAACAAACATAGACAAACCTCATCTTTAAATATCACCAGTTATTACTTTCTTTAGTATGTTGCTTAGTTTAGAAAGATACCCATGAATACATCTAAAAAACCAAACATTTCTGAACATTTCCTGGAATGTTTTATTTTTATAAACGTATACAAAAAAATAGACATTGCCTATGAACTTTTGTGTGTTTCAATGTACAAATGTGGTTAAAACACCCTAAAATGATAATTTATAGGCAGTTTTACTTTAAAATGTCTTTAGCAGAGTTGCAGGGGAAACACAATGTTCTCTGCTGGATGGAAAACGGCCAAGAATTATGTTAGGAAACAATCTGGCCATGATTCACTTGAGGAGGCGTTCACACACATCTGAGGACTAAATAACTCTTGTTGCATGTTTGCATGGAAACGTTAAACTTTACCAAGTTAATGTTACTTTTGGGGAAACCCAAAAATCTCTGTGTGTGTGCATCTGCTTTGTGTCCTGTCGTTTTTTTTTTTTCATTATAATCAGAAAGGCCTGAAAATGTATCTTTTTTGTCATGTTTGACTCATGGCCGTTTGTCATACAAAGTAAAAAGTGGGAACTTTTCCTTACTTGTAGACTTTGTTGTTGTAGTTCCTTTCTCCAGGGAATCCGTACATTCCACAGACGACTCGGCTGTTCAAGGGGGTCCAC
This sequence comes from Labeo catla, assembly GCA_012976165.1. Taxonomy (NCBI): domain Eukaryota; kingdom Metazoa; phylum Chordata; class Actinopteri; order Cypriniformes; family Cyprinidae; genus Labeo; species Labeo catla. Next base: position 958,938 of record VONZ01000109.1, on the reverse strand, counting down.
TCCTCATCGCAGATCTGCCTCCATTTGCCCCGTTCCTTAATCTCCACATAGCCTTCCGTGATGGGTATGCGCTTGAGGTGGGATGAAATGGGTCTTACACGGATTTCTTCCACTCGTTCTTCAAGAGTCTGGGAAGGAAAAAAAAACAAAAGAGCATTTTATCAGAATTCCCACATTATTCCCAGAATGGATCATTTATCCAGGTCACTCTCTCAAGTAGCAGTACATTACTTGGCAAAAGTTCTGGAAATGTTCCAGTTACTGTTTTAATCAGAAGAGTGTCTTCAGGGTGGAATCTGAGGGCCAAACTGAGAAGCCAGATAATTCATGACTCACATTTGAGAAGGCTGACCAGACACAGTTTATAAGACAAGGCCAAAGTTGGAATTTTACCAAAAAAACTCACTTCAGTATCGCTTGAAACATTCTTAACCAGTTTTGCGGGGGTCATCCTAGATTTCGAGGAGTTCATGAACTTTCATTACAGTAACGCATGAATCTGTCATCCAGTCCATTAAGTTAAAGGAATCTTATAGCTTGGAGGAATATTAACTGTTATACAATTCAAAAACATCTTTGTTTGCTCCAAAAAATACCCTCACATGTGCCCTCATGAGGGCTGTTTGCCATGATATCAACTGAAAGGAATGTTTTAGATCTGTAAACCCAGCACGTTGTACTATTAACAGGGTAGCGGATACTGGACATGTTTCAACTGACCACGGTAAACATAAGACTGTGGCTTCTAATTTAATTTTGGCATGTGTTAATGTGCATGTGTGTGCATGAAAGAAAAGAGAGAGAGAAAGTTGGCCAATGGGATAAAGCTGAAGGAATGTGGCGGCCTCACATGGACCTAAATGCTCAGACGCAGAGTGAGCAAAACTGAGTTTAATGTAAATATTACCATATAAAGTCCAGACCGATGGGTTGGGTACGGTTGAAGTGGGCTCTCGAGTCAGACATGTCACTGTTTGCTTAAGCACTTGAAGTCTGGAGGAAACCAAAGAGCTGAGTGTTGAAGCTGAGGGTGTTAGCCGGGGTCATCCAGCCAGATGTGAGGAAGAGCCTACGCCTGTTGCCTGATAGCATGACCTCCGCCTAAAGAAACCAGACTAGACACCTTCCACTGTGTATTTTTATACCAAAGAGACGCCCTGTTTGATCAGTCTCAGGTTTTGGCCACATGTGAAATTCAGAAGTTGATATACTATGATGGCACAGGTACATTTGAGCTTGCTGATGGAAAATACAGTTGGAATGTGTATAAATCCTCCTATTTATATATATAAAATCCTCTACCAGCTTTAAATTAATCAAAAGTGACAAGATAAACATTGTAGGCTTAACCGTACAAAAAAAACATACAGGTGTTGAGTGTTATATCAAGCACTTTTTAAGGGATAAAATATTAGGTAGGAAACAGGGAATGTTCTCTGTACGCAACACTTGAACCAACAACTTGCACATTGTGATGCTTGAAGAATGTCTGGTCCAAGACTCGACATGCAGTGACCAACAATGAAGGCAATGTTGTAATCTCCCTGACTGATAGGATGACAAGTTCGACAGGAGCCATCAGGCCTTCAAATCCAAGGTTTTGTTTTGGGGAAAATTCCTGGAGACACGAAAAAACCTGACCCTATTGAGTTCACTTAGCTGTCAAATACTAGGGCTGGGTTTTGGCACAGATTTCACGATTCAGTTCAGTTTGATTCAATATAGATTATTTTGGATATATATCAGGTACAGTATATGACAAATTTTCTCAAGGAAAAAACTAATGCTAAAATATACTTGAGAGTCAGTTGATACTATAATGCTGGAGGTTAAAATTAACTTATTTGTATGTAAACGCTTAAATTACACTCCGTAAAGTTACATTTAAATAATTATAATCCTACTCCATTACTTTTTTTTGAAAAACAAACATTTAAATTAGGGATGCACCGATACCGATACTGGTATCGGTATCGGGCCGATACTGAGCTCCTGTACTCGTACTCGTACTCGTTAAAATGCCCCGATACCAAAGGCCGATACCACACAGCATGTGACAAGTGCGTATTCAGGCAAAGAAACACCGACAACAGAACAACAGTCAGCAGAATGGAGTCATTAGACATTAAGGATGTCTACAAAGTATATGTATGCAAATAATATAATGTTAAACATTCAGTATCAAGGCTTGTATAGCTGAAAGGCAAAGCACGCAGACTGGATCGAGCGTGCCGCGGCAAAGATGCACGGCTTGTCGAGTTAAGATCCCGCCTTCACATCACTGGAAAGTTTGTAGTTTGGTCGGATATGTCAAAAACAAGTAAGTAAAGCAATGCACAAGTTATTTAACAGGAGAGAGAGAGAGAGAGAGGGAGAGCGACAAAGAGAAAGAGAGAGAGCGCACTTTTGTTGCGTGATCTTTATTGATGTTCGCTTATTTAGCACACGCATCTTTTGAATTAAAACAAATTTGTAAATATGAAACAAAAATTATAGAGGCATTTACTATAAACAGCATTTATTTTCAACCTTAAGCAGACACGACTGTACGACGAAAGTGAAACTAGCAGTCTGTGTAAAATGCGCTAGGCTGTACTGTACTTGAGCGCGTTGCGCATGTTTTGCTGGCTTCATGAGTGTTTCTGCATTATTTGAGTCTCTTTAGATTATAGCCCAAATAGCAGCATGTTTCAGATTTAAAAAACGCGACTAATATTTCTGAAAATATTATTAGATTCATAACAAGTGGTTCCCTGCATTATTACAACAAAACGCGTGATTACAGTACTGAGCCGCTACAATGGAGCAGTTTAATGCTATTAAATTAAAGATGATGTACCATAGAGCAAAAAAAAAAAAAAAAAATTTGAACAGTGAAAGTAACAAAACACATTTTAATGGGCATAATTAAGTGTCAAAAAAAAATAACTAAGGGATATATAGTCAAACTAAAAATTATTCAGACACCAGCTATACACCACCTAATTTTTGATATATATATTTTTTTTACTAGTGGGTGCAGGACACAGTTTATGATAATGTGAAAAATGTCTGATAATGTGAGAAAAGGTATCTGAATAAATTTTGGTTTGACTGTATCTATTCGATAAATAAAAATTAACCAACTAATACATATTCTTTTAGTTTCTGTACCCAATATTTGACAAATTTACTGGTAAATTTTAAAATATCGGTATTGGTACTCGGAATCTGCAAGTACCAAAAATGAAAAGTATCGGTATCGGGCGAGTACTGGAAACAGTGGTATCGGTAATATCCCTAATTTAAATGTTGGCTATCATAAAAACTTGACGGATATTCAAACATAAATTAAACATTGAAGAACCGTAAAAAAATATAATTAATGTTATACTGCGCATGTATTCAGCACAATACTCCTCTCTAGAGTGCATTTTTCTAGCTGACTAACGTTTATGGTCACCGAATTTGTTTTTCTGAGGTAAATGTGACGTTACCAGACACTGTTTACAAGCTGTTACACTGACATCTTACCACGGTTGAAACACGGATTGAGCGATTACATGAGACATGATACTTTTAGTAAGGTGTAATCTTTCTTTTAACATACCTTCAGATGTTTATTAATGTTTCTTTGGTGCTGAAACTGATATTGAAGCGGAAGAGATGATAAGTCGACATCCGCTTCGCGACTCCTCTTCTCTTAACCCTTAAAGACCTAGGACATTTTCGGGGCACCTGACACGCCTACACTTTTCTTTGTTTTTTCAGACCTATTCTAGCAGTCAGCATCAAGTGCTATACATCATTGTAAACAGGAGAACTTCAAGTTTCAGTCTAGCTAATTTAAAGGCACAATTTTCCTTTTGTCTTCTCTAAGAATGAATGAATTTCCAAAATTTTAAGAAAATCGCAAGCAACAATTGGAGGTTTTTTACTGTGCACTCAAACAGAAACTCATGAAGTTTGAATTTTTTTTTCTTTCTTCTCTGTATTTGGGTGTTTTACACTTTAAAATAAAATTTCATCTACATATAACATTCCCCAAGCAAGTTATAGCCATTTATTACAATATTGGTACAGGCGCTTTTCAGTGAAAAAGAGGTCTATTTAGTTTATTGACAATATAGATGTGTTCAAAAATGTTTAGGAAGTAAAGTAAATGGAAACAGTATTATGTAATAAGAAAACACAGTAAAAAATAAATAAATATAAGATGAGGGTTTTTTTTTCTTCTTCAGAGAAATATATTTTCACAGTATGAACAACAAACGCAAACAACTGCACAAATGGTCTTGTGCAACAAATATAAAAACAGTGCAAATGATTCACAAACTACACACAAAATGAGAGAAAATATACAGAGTGCAACAGAAAAAAAATAGTGCAAATGATCTTTATAAACTATATGAGAAGAATTACCATAATATAACAGTCAAATGGATCGATCCGCTGGCTGTATTCGCATTTTACCGGGACAGCGCATTATCGGACATGTACTGCTGTTTCATCCTTGCTTTTGTTTTGTTATTTGTCAAAGTGCTCTATCGTGTGTTTTTCTATGCTTTTTCAGAGAGTCCTGTCATGCAAATGTGCTATTTTGTGTTTGTTTTCAAGCACGCACGATGTACTTTACTTTCACTTTGAGTTTGTTCAAATTTCCAAAGAAACATGCTAATTGGTGGTTCAAAAGTCCAAAAACTATATTTATTGGTTGAATAGATGACAGTTTGAACCAATCTGGGCACGGGGGTGGGACTAAGCATCAACAATCGTTCCTGCTTGGCTGAGAAGAACGAAATGCATTGGTTGCCTCTGACGAATCAATGCAATCAAAATGTGATGACGTAATCACGTTCACTACGGAGCCTCTAAATATCCAAATGAGACAAAAAAGCGGAGAATCTCAGCTTTGCGGTACTTTTTAAATCATTTAGATTGGATGAGCGGTTCAAAAGTTATTAGATATTTAATAACAATAGTTATTTTTAGCCGCGGGCACTAACGCTATAGCGATCTGTCGCTCCACATTAAACAGCGCCAAAACGGCATTTATTGTTTGAATACTGTATTAAACCGGACTTTATTTTATGAAAAAGGTGCAGAGCATAAAGCTTACTGCGATTTATTGGATGAGAGGCGCACCACAATGTTTTTCATCAGGCTAACTGAAAACAGGCTAGACTAATCGATTCCAGGGAATCGATGTCGTTTCGTAAATATGACCCTGGACCACAAAACCAGTAAAACATCATCTGAAAGCTGAATAAATAAGTTTTCCATTGATGTATGGTTTGTCATCATATTTGGCCAACCTACGAGTATTTGAACATCCGGAATTTTAGAGTGCAAAAAAATCTAATATTCAGAAAATCTCCTTTAAAGTTGTCCAAATGAAGTTCTTAGAAAATGTACAAAATATCTAAAAACATAATCTTTACTTAATATCCTAATGATTTTTGGCATAAAAGAAAAATTGATAATTTTGACCCATACAAAGTATTTTTGGCTATTGCTACAAATATACCAGTGCTACTTAAGACTGGTTTTGTGGTCCAGAGTCACAAGTGAGCATCAATTAAAATCGAGAAATCAATATAAAAACACATTTTGAGTCATTGTTTTGTGCTATGCTGCTATATGTCACTACAGCACTACATTTTAAAGATGTTTATTGGATTAAATCACTGTTAATAATCTAAATTTGTTAATGTGTATGTGTGTAAATGTGTTTAATCGCATCACTTTTACTTCATGACATGTGAATTAAGACCTGACAAAGAGGTCTTTGAGACTGTAAATGCTGTCTGTCAGCTCATATAGACCAGTATGTCCGAGACACACGCACTTACAGTCATTCATATAAGTGAGAAACCATTCCCACATCTGACTGTGTTTAAGAGCGAGGCGTTCATGTGTGAGAGATGGAAATGGTAGCAGTGAGACTGAGGGGGAGGAAGCCCCTCGTAGTCCAGACATTCCTCAGTTACTGAGGTGCCAGCTGGGACAGAACCACCTTCTTTTCACGTTCATGGAATCCAGATATCAAAATATTTACATGCCGTTAATGTTCCTCTTTAGAGCTTCTCGAGGTGTATGAGGAAGAGGTGACGGTGTCTTGTACAGTCGTGCAGTCAAAATCTCCCCTCTTATTCACTTCCTGCCTCGTGTTTCACGTTGGTCCTCCACGTGCCTGTTCCAGAGGCTCGGAATGAAAACGCTTGTTGATTGTGCAGGTTTGTGGTTTTGAGGAACGTTCGAGGGAACAGATGAATTTTAGGTCATTTTTGAGGAAGAGAAGGATAAAGGGGGAAAATGTGAGAGATGAATGGACTCTGGAGCTGGTATATCGTTTCTTGCTTAAGTAATTCCAAAAAAAGGGACTACATGGAAAACATCTGGATTCTCTCCACCGTTATAAAAGCGGAACTTACACTATCATTCCCACCCTCTCAGAAAAACAGCATGTTTCTTCACCTCAGTGTCGTCACTCTCAAACACAACTCATATTCACACCACCACTCTAAAGCCAGCCTGTCTACAACTGTCTGTGAGGAATGCCATTTTTAGACAGGCTTTTGTCTGCAGGGTCATCTTTATGTCAGGGCACCACTTACGACTCCATGTGCGTGAAGGAAAAAGAAAGGGAGAAAGGGATGGTGAACTCAGCAATAGTAAAGGGTCACAAGGGTCCCATGAACAAGTCGGTTCCAAGGAAACGCTCAAGCTTGACGTGACCCCTGAACTCTCATTCCACAGAGCATCTCCGGACATATTTATGTTCAGCCCTGGAGATTCTTCCCAAAAGGCTGGTCTTCTGTAATTCAAGAGCAGTTCTAAACACGTTGCAGACAAAGACACTAGTCAGAACAAGTCTTGGGTTCTGGGAGGACAAGAGTTTTGGGAAGAACATGAGTCTTTACATTATAACTTGATGCCGCAATGGATCTAAATGTACTTAAAAGTCAATACCGCAAGAGACCTTATCACTATTTAGAGTACTTGAGTCTGATTTGAAAATGTTCTGTGGTCAAATATTTTTCTCTATAGTAATAACCCCTAAATTGCATATTTGACAGTGTCCCTAACAACCAGTCACTGGTGGGTTTGACATTAAATTATTTAGACTCGATTCCAAAACCATATTTTTTATGGTCTTGGTCTTATAATGGACTTATGGAAGTATTTGGACTCTATTACTAGAGAACTGCAGATACATAAGCATTTTTACACTGACTCAGACTCGACCCTCTTCTGGTCTTGGTCTTGACTCTGACTGAACCCACTCATACCCCTCTTCCACCAAGGCACTTGGAGTGCTGGTTCGGAGCCCAAGCCTACTTTAAATCGGTTCTTTGTCTTTTAACACCCAAAGCACCGGCTCGAATCCAGGAAAAGTGGTTCATAAGTAGCACCAAAATATTGCTGGTCTAGACGTAAGAACCAGGGTCAGGGTCTGGGGGCGGGGTTACTGTGACCAACAAGATGAACAGAAACTTTTGACAGATGTAGTTTCGCAAAGCCACTGTTGATATTAGGCTTGTTGGGGAATGTTTTGGCACAGTGCGGATCAGTTGCGTGTGGCGGCGAAGTACTGCGAGAGCAATTGAAAGCTTTAAGTTGTCTGCTCTCTAATCACTCTCGCTGTGCTTTGGTGTCGTACGTATGTCGGTCTGTGAGGCACTGGTCTAGTAGGACATGCTGATTGATTTGATTTCTTCTATTGTCCTAATTTGTAAGTTGCTTTAGATAAAAGTGTCTGATAAATACTCTTAATGTAATGGAAATGCCAAAATAAGTACTTTTTTTTCAAAAATCACCCCTGCTCTTCATTGTTCGGATGAACAGGTAGTCCAGTCCCAAACTCACACAGTTGGCAGAGAGCTTTCAACATGAGTGTCCAAAATTTCTGACTCGCTAATAAACACTCAGATTCTAGCATTAGTTCTCAAGAACCGGTTTTCCCATGGTTTTATTGTGGTAAAAGTGTAGTAACCGTCAACGCCAATAGCCTTGTGGGCAGTGCACTGACATATAGCGCCGCTGCGCTTTGGGCTTGTGGGCTTTTCTCATGGATTTATAGTAAAACTGTAGTAACTTTCAGCATCAATAGACTCGTGGGCAGCGCACCGACATATAGCACCATTGCCCGTTGTTTGGGCTCATGGGCTTTTCCCAATCCCGCCCCCCTCTCTCTCTCCCACTTCGCTTCCTGTCTAGCTACTGTCCTATCAAATTAAAGGCAAAAACATTAAAAATCAATCTCGAAAAAAGTGTAGTAACCATTTTTTTTGTGTATTATTACCATTTGCATAACCACTGTTTTACTACAAATACTTTGGTTAAAATACAAAGTTCTGGCATGAAACTCTAGATGGTGCAGTCCAATAGGTCTAACTCAATCTGACATTATGACACCATTATCACATGGCACAGCTGATAGCCAATGAACTCGCTGCTCAACATTCAAATATATGACTTGTTCTTGCTGTAGCAGTTGCAGCATGCTTCAGAAACCCTCCACTTTCCCCAGCTCCACCTGTATAGTTCTGCTATGGGGTGATTCATGTATATATGGTGGTTGTTTCATGTATATGTGTAGCAGCAGTATGTTATGGATGTATTTGCAGTAGTAAGTCTCAAGGTACTTGCTCTGCCGCCGCAGCAGCAGCAGTGTAGCAGATCTATTCCGCCAAGACCAAACACATTAACATTGTGATATACATTACCATGCCAATCCCTTTGAGAGTTGTCATGACAGTACTATGGTTAGTGTATCAAAACCATGGTTAATTTGTGGTTACCATGGTTTAACTATAGTAACCATGATTTTTGGTTTTATTTGTTGTAAAACCATCATAAGAGACTTCAGTAATAGCTATCAGGTGCATGTGCGATATTCCCAAAAAGGCTTTTTAAAGGCATCCTCACACCTGACCTCCCCCCCTTTACTTCTTGGTTTCAAATCTAACAGCTTTCTTTGTCTAGAAATCACAAAGTATCCTACTCTTGTTGCAAACGGAATGTGAGAGAAAGCCAACACCTCTACGCCTGGTGGAAAGTCCTGACCTTTGACCCTTTTCAGGCTACATTTAGCTTGTAGGTTCACTACTGGTGCATTCTGTTGAGACCGGCACTGGCTTGTTGACTTAAGAGCACGCTTTGGCTGGAGGTGACTATATATTCCAATCATTCACCATGACAAGCAGAGTATAAATCATTAAAAGCATTTTATCTTCTGTCCTGTCGTTTTTCCTCATGAACATGACCTTACAATGTTTAAAGTTCAGTCCTGAGGACTGCTAAACATCTGCTGAGGTCATACTGTATCTTAACAAGCTGCATATTCTCATCTACATGTCCTGTATATGCCAAGAATGTAAAGTTGTGCTGGTAAGAAACCATCTGCTATAGATAAACATGTAAATAAATTACATACTCATTCTGAACTTTTGGTAACCACTTTTTAGGTCCTCTGATTGTTTCCATGTGTGGTGGTGATTCATTTGATTACGATAAGCTGTTCTTCTGTTCCACTGCCTGTTTACAAGAATACAAAACAAACTGTTCACTTATTGATTTACCTCTGCTGTCTGTTCTGAGAGCCTGTCTTTTGCTAATCTTATTAGTTTAGACAATTAATTTGTGTCCAGCTGTGTGTAGTAAGTTATAAGCATAAACATAATGTTTCAGAGGCAGATAATATAGTGGGAAAACAGCTACATATCTAGTAATTTGGTGGTTTCTGGTAATAAGTTGTGATGCTTTCATGATCTAGTGTGATTGTTAGCACGTTGCTCTACGTTTTCTAGACTGTTCTGTTCGGTTGCTAAGTTGTTTAGGGAAGAATTTCAGCCAATGTCTTCATTAGCGCAAAAATGTGAATGTGAAAATACCTCTGCTTCTGTGGAAAAAACTAATGGCATCTTGCTAATGGCATCTTGGAAAGACATTCATTAAAATGCTTTGCTAGAGGTCATCCAACTAAACAGTCTTTGAATGACTTGTCTAAACTGTTTCACAAGCCATTAAACCCAGCTAATCAAATATAGTTGCTGCACTGCAATTATGGGCTCTAAAAATAATGCTACCGCTAATGTTAACACTAAACACTACATGTTTTCATGGTAATGTAGAGTTTCTTTAAATGTCTATAACAGGCTAATATGATCATAGCAGCAAAATCTGTCATCTTTAAAGAAAGTCTTTAAGAGGTAATGTTTGCTGGGTGGAGCACACACTGGCTAGCTATGCTGACACCCAGGAAAGGTAAATAAAAGCAGGAAAATTGACAGATTTATATGTATATGACAGAAAAAGTGTTTTCCAGTTTTGGCAAGGGGTAATGTTTGTGGAAGCGTTCCGTAATCCACCGCTCGTGATGCGCTAAGCACTGTCTGGCTGCCGGATTCAGCCACCCTTTGTTATTTCTGACATCAAATTGTCCATTGATGAGGAAAAAATACACACAAAGATAGACTCTTGCTTATAAAAACACTGGCGCTGGAAGGAAGCCTGAGGAATCTGGGTGTCTGTCTCAATTTAGTTCGCCCTGCCGTGCTGGTGTTTGAGAATCGCTCACAGAGGACTGCCTGTGTCTCAGAATTCTGGTATGTGATGCTGGGAAAAGTCACGATTACACCTACCAGTAGCTAACAACTTCTCACATTCATTCACAGACTGTCGCCTGACCGGTGACATCATAGGAAGTTGAACCAGAGGGCTGGTATTTCTTACACCAGGCCAGAAAAACAGTATCCCTCATTGAAATCTGTTAACCAACAGTTTTTTCACTTCTCACAGTTGAAGAATTCACGTTTAACGGGTGGGATTCCATTTGAAATCATTCCTTCCATTAGTCAGCAATTCCCAAAGAAGGCATCAGAGGAGTGGGGGAACGTCTCGGGAACAGGAAGTATCGGGGGAGAGACGCAGAGTGTGGTAAAGTCATTAAATCTTGGGGTCGTGGAAATGGAAAAGCACACCCTGGGCTCTCTGATTGCTCTCAAAGATCCGTCTTTAAACCTGCTTACCTTGGTTGCCATAGTAGCATGGCAAATATCGGTTAATAAGTGATTCTGGCTCAGACCTTTGCATCAAAGGACACAGGGGTGTGTAGACAGCTGGCACGTCATAAAAGAAGAATTGAATGCTAATAAACTATTCTAGAGCAGCAAACTTTAAAAAGGAATGTGTGGTCTGTCGTAACAGACCTTCACTTCATTTTATCCAAGAGATAAAGTGACTGGGAATGTTCACCAAGAAGGAAGAAAATAAGAAAAACCTCCACACAAAACTGAATTTCAGGATATGACAAAGATATGTGGTCATTTGAAGGAATCATTCTCCTCTGATGGGAAACACTGTGGTTTTGATGATACAGTGTGGTTTTCTGAAGCACATTGTTAATTTTTGAACCCTGCAACTTCTAAAAAGTCATTTCAAAGGCATATCTGGTCTTTCTTAAGCCTAATTACCACCAGCAGACCCTTAAGCTTGGTTTAACTCACATCTGCACTGCATTTCAGTTAAATCCGAAGTGACTAAGCACTGTCAACCTCAGTTAGGTTTGTAATCTTACATTATATGAACCTAGAGTTGACGTACCTCAACATTTTTGCTCATGGTATTGATGAACCTGTGGCCAGAGATGCGTTTCTGATTGCAAACCACCCCAACATCCTCGCTGTGTCGGCAGTCGGACACCCCAAAGCCATTTGAAGGGCAATCGGCTAAAGATTTCTCTCTTCCTGTGCAGTGGACGTTGTCCAGCCAAATGCGTCCTGTGGAACAAAGAACAATTGTTGGTTTTGTCAATCTCCAGCAGATGTTGTGTTCTGGATGGTTGGTTGGTGTCACTACACTTCTTAGGCTGCGTTTACACTAGTGCTTTTGGTTTTAAAACGCATAACATTTGCTACGGTTACGCATGTTGTTTACACTACTCCAGCATTTTCAACCCTCAAAAACAAAGACTTTTGAAAAAGCTAAGACCCTGTTTTAGTTTGAAAACTCCAAGGTTGCGTTTCAAAACGTTTTAAAACGAAAACGCACCAGTGTAAAACAGGGCTTTATTTCACTTAAAGGAACAGTTCAATTCTCAATTTACTCTGAAACTTTATCTATTTCAAAACCTGGTGAGTTTTTGAAGAATATCCTTTAAAAAGAAACATAAAAAAATGGTTTACACAACTTGTGTGCTATATTCCAAGTGTTCTGAATATCAGACCAAACAAACCACGATCAACTCACTGATTCACTGAAAAAGTTGATTTTATGATACTTTTATGATGCTTTTTGAAGCTTAAATGAGTAGTTCACTTCCAGAATAAAATTTTCCAGATAATGTACTCACTCCCTTGTCAACCAAGATGTTCATGTCTTTCTTTCTGCAGTCGTAAAGAAATTATTTTTTGAGGAAAACATTTCAGGATTTCTCTCCATATAGTGGACTTCTATGGTGCTTGTGAGTTTGAACTTCCAAAATGCAGTTTAAATGCAGTTTCAAAGAGCCCAAAATGAAGAAGAAGGGTCTTATCTAGTGAAACGATTGGTTATTTCTAAAAAAAAAAATTACAAATTATATATTTTTTAACATCAAGCGCTCATTTTGTTTAGTTCTATGTGAACTCTGTCTATTACGCTTCATGACAGTTAGGGTATGTCGAAAAACTCCCATCTCATTTTCTTCCCCAACTTCAAAATCGCCCTACATCGCTGCAGAAGTAAGACCCAGTGTTTACAAAGTAAACATGCAAAGAAGGTCAAACGCCCTTTACAAAAAAGGTAAAACAGCGATGTAAGACGATTTTGAAGTTGGAGGAGAAAATGAGATGGGAGTTTTTTGACATACCCTAACTGAACCGGAATACAAAGAGTTCACGCAGAGCTAGACAAGATAAGCGCTTGAGGTTAAAAAGTATATAAATTGTAATTTTTTTAGAAAATACCGATCGTTTTGCTAGATAAGACCCTTCTTCCTTGGCTGGGATTGTTTAGAGCCCTTTGAAGCTGAATTTAAACTACATTTTGGAAGTTCAAACTCAGGGGCACCATTGACGTCAATTATATGGAGAGAAAACTTGAAATGTTTTCCTCAAAAAACAATTTCTTTACAACTGAAAAAACAAAGGAAGTTCTGGAAGCGAACTACTCCATTAAAACTCCCATTCTTCATTCAGTCTTTAATTTCTCAAAAATGTCATTGATCTTTGAAGTGAATGAAGACAGAATTTTCTTATTTGGGTGAATTATTCCTGCTTGTGTTAAAACCTCCTTGTTAAACCATCTTAAACCACTTAAGTCTGGTTTGACTTCCTTTAATTCAATGTAAAGTTATCTAATATGAACCCTTCCAGAATTTTCCTTCACTATGCATTACACACTGCATGTGATTTTGCTTACTCGGTGGAAAACGGAATAAGACTGGAAGACCAGTGGTTACTCTTCCCATAGGGCTCAATCATAACCACCCACTGATTTACAATCTTTAGACAGATTTATTGAGACAAATCATCATGTTTCTATAATAAAGAGACAGAGATGAGATTACGTCTGCTTTTGACTTTAAATCCTGTTTCCATACCTTTTCGACTGTCTGATTGGTATCAATTACCGCTAATGACTAAAACATGATGGATTAGCAATGTATTCCAAGAATATATGGATCTTTCAGTGAATCATAAGCTTTTTGCCTACCTTGTCCTTGTCCAAACTTTGCAGACGGGGACCAAGCCACAGCACCCAGGAAGCCAAGCTCCCTACATGCAACATGACCGGCTTCAATTGAGAAGTCATCATCACAGATAGTCCCCCATTCGTTGTTGTAGAAGACCTCCAGGCGACCCTCGTAATGCTTGCGTTTGTCACCCACCAGGCGGAGTTGAATCTTGGGTTGCTGGGATTCAGACTGAGCCTGAACCAAAGCCAGGAGACTGAATATACACAATGCTAAAGAGACCACCATGGCTGAACTTTCACCTGGAAGAGCAATAAACAACACAAACATATGATTTCTGGTTAAACTGGATATCAGCTAATTTCATTCATTGCATAAACTGACTTCAAAAAACAATTACATGTTTAAGAATAAGGCATTTGAGGTCTTCAAAGAGGGTCACAGGCTTTTCTTGACTAATGAAGTGCATGTGTATGACCACTCTGAACTCTGTCCATGTCAGCCCCTATGTTCCTCAAATCCTAAGGCTATAGCAGACAGATGACTGGGGTGTTTACCTTTTCCATTACTCATCTCAAACTGTCAATTAGAGGTGTTTTGTAGGACCAAGATCTATAATAATTGACACTGATGATACTGATATTAATGATGTCTCTCAAAGACATGTATGTTTACTGCCTTAAAAACAAATCTGCATCTAAATAGAGAGCTCAGCATTTACACAAGAGCTATCTGTGAATGGCAGCCAAATGGTTTCCAGGATGTTTGAGTTTATAGAAACACCAGCACGTGTGACATAACAACCTCCTCTATTCATACTCATCTAACCGCCAAAACCACAAAGTGGACTTTTTCACAAACGCAGACTAAACATCTAAACAGTTAAGATGCATGTTTTATTCACATGCATTTACAGTATATACTCACATTTTATGTGGGGTAACTGTTATCTACACATCATGATGTTAAGATTAGTTGCTGAATTAAGGTTCTGTACACTCATAAATAACAGAATACCCCATGTCCTGACTAAGAAAATCCCTTTCCCTAAGGGATTTTGCTCTCAAACAAATAACTAAAAGCTGCCTTGTCAGTGAGTCACTGCATTAATTTAACGAGACTTTCACATGATGTCAAAACCACTGTTAATCAATCAAGTTTTAGCCAATTTTGCAGTTGGAAAGCTTCCTTAGATTTACTTCCTGTGTGTGTTTGATTTTCTCATTCATTCATTACAGATGAAGTGTCTTATGCTATTCAGAGACAAATATGTTTGCACACTGATAATGTAATAATAACAGTATACAATGATAATATTATAATGACATGCAATGCATTAAAAATCACTTATGTCTAAAATGTATAGGTGGTATAAAGTATAATTGTAATTCCAACATGTACTCTTCAGTATGTACATAACCAGTCAAAAGTTTCTGAACAGTAAGATTTTTTTATGTTTTTTTAAAATTAGTCTCTTCTGCTCACCAAGCCTGCATTTATTTGATCCAAAGTACAACAAAAACCATTTAAAATAACTGTTTTCTATTTTAATATATTTTAAAAAGTTATTTTTGTGTTTTCAAAGCTGAATTTCTAGCATCATTACTCCAGTCACATAATCCTTTAGAAATCATTCTAATAATATAATTTGCTGCTATAAAACATTTATTATTATGATTATGTTGAAAACAGCTCAGTATCATTTTCTTTCGGGGTTTTTTTTGATGAATTTTTTTGGAGTAATGATGCAGAAAATGTAGCTTTGATCACAAGAACAAATTACATTTTAAAATATATTCAAATAGAAAGCAGTTATTTTAAATAGTAACAATATTTCACAATATTAATGCATTTGCTGTATTTTAGATCAAATAAATGCAGGCTGGGTGAGCAGAAGAGACTTTAAAAACATTACAAATCTTACTGTTCAAAAACTTTTGACTGGTAGTGTATATAAAAACTTTTTAAACTGTGTGCACAAGTTATGTTTTGCACAATCACGTGTATTTAAGGTGCAAGAAAATTGTTAATATAACTTGTAATACGTTAATATAACGAGTATATTTGTACAGATTTCAATTTGTACTATATATTTTCAATATATAGTCTGCACAATTATATCGGGTATATAAACAGAATATGCAATTTATTAAAGATATCAAACAGAACAACAGACATATATGTAGTATAATAGCGTTTTAAACACATTTCGACTCATTGATAAGTTCTTAAGCACTACATATAATTTCTGGTTGGCGCCAAAAACTTACCTCAGAAAACGTTGTTCCTGTGAAGTAACCGTGTCTTCCAAGTTGCACTCTCAGCTGGATGCAGCACCGCTGATTCTGTCGGTGTCCTGCAACACTTTTAAACGAGCTCACCGCCTCCCACCAGCAGTGCAATCTGAAACCAGCCATCACTACCACATTATGAAAGTTACAGACGCCCCATGTGTCTGCTGCACATGACTGACGTCATACAGCTGGGGATGCCCTGTAGCCCTGCGTGCGGATTCACATGCACCAGTAATGCTTACTTTTCCACAGTCGCTGGAAACAGACAGTCACACATAGAGGTACAGACAGCTAAACAGATACTAAGTAGAATCACACAGACAGATAACCACCAACCATTTTAACTGGTCGTTTATTCATTAGTTTAGCAGATGCTCATTTTGAGCTCATATACAACAGAAAATAAGAGATGAACACCACATCTAAGCAGTGTTTATTTAACCCCTGCATGTGTAACAGACAAAAGCTTATCTATCAGTTACATTAACGCCTTTACTTCATCATTTATTAAGTTATTTATATTACATGTATGACTAAAGGACTCTGTTCAGGTTTACAAAGAACTGAGAGCCAGTCTAAGCAGCAGGACCCCCAGCAGCAGGACAGGGCTGGAGCTCAGGCTCATGGCGACATTGTGGTGCTCCCCATGGCTGTGGGACTGGTGAGGGCCGTTACAATCATCATTGAAGCAGCATTCCAGCTTCATCTCTCCGTTGCTCATGTGAGACTTGTCACAGAAGGACTTGTACGCACATGACTTCATCACAGAGTCTGTGGTGAGGAAAACAAATGGTGGAGTTAGAAAGCCACCACGAAGCAGCACATCAGTTACAAAAACAACCCCTCTGTCCAAACATCGCTGAAGAATGCATCAAATAATCCACGTTTGGTTCGCACATTTGCTTGAGTGCATATGCAATCCAGCAGACAAAGTATTATGTAATAGTGAAGCCCCGAGGCTGGCTGTCAGAGTCGTGTCTCATTAACTGCAGGTTCAGTCAGAAGACAACTACACAATTGTTTGTTTTCTATAGCAGTTTATTATATTGGTTTCAAACATAGTCCTAAATCAGCATTTTAATGAATTCAGTCTTTCAAATGAAATTTTCACATACAGCCATACTGCAAACCCTCACGAAAACAAATGGTTTTATTATTGTAAAGGTTTAGTAACCATATTTTTTGTGACTACCATTTGTATAACCACAGTATAACTACGAATACCGTGATATATGGTTAGTGTAGCAAAACCATGGTTAATTTGTGGTTAGCATGGTTGAACTATAGTAACCATGTTTTCCCTGGTGAAAAAAAACAGAATATGCTGGTAGGCATGTTTTGATGCTGGGATGCTGGTTAGGTATGTTTTGGTGCTGGTTTAAGCTGGTCCTTGACCAGCAACATGACCAGCATAAACCAGCTTAAACCAGCATCAAAATATACCTAACCAGCATCCCAACATCAAAACATACCACCAAATCATACATTTTTCACCAGGATTTTGTTTCAAATATCAGATTTAAGTTGTGACGAATTTTACATGATAGAAGTGTATTATTAAATACGGAACAGAAATGTACTTAAGCTATAACATTATTATTTATTCAAATGTTTATCAGTCAAACCTATCCACCTTATTTTTCCAGTTATTTACTATTTGTAAATGGGCCTGGTTTCTGGTCTCATCCGTGTCCAGCTATTTTTTAGCTGTAAAACTGTTTATTTTGCTGCTTGATATTGCAAATTGTTGTCTCCTACCATATTATTTCAATGTATTTTCTCACGTTTGAACTCACTAAGTATGTGCAAACAGTTTTACCGTTTACTGTACTGTTATTCTTCTTGTTATTTTCCTATAGCGGCTAATGAACCGGAAGTCTCGCCCATAGGCTTTAGATTACACGTTGAAGAATAAGGTGGATACTCATACTTTTGGTATAGCGAATTCCTTGTTTCACATCAGTTCTAAAACACATTATTAATCTTTTAAAACTTTCTTTAATGTTTATGTGTACTAGAGCTGCCATTAATCTTTACTGTTTAATGGCAGGTTCCATTTTGACGATTACTTTATATAGTTTATCGCGAATTCGCGGGATGTTCTCAAAACCATTCGGGAGCTTTATTTGCAAACAAGTCTTTAAGCTGTGTGTCTAAGTTGTCTTTCAAAAGTAAAAACGCTAGAGTAAGTTTAAGTTAAACGTGTGATAACTAGCTCCGGTCTCCCCCCTACTATATTATACTGAAACACAGCACAGACGTGGTCAAGAACGATGTCACCCTCAAGTGGTCAACTTGCGAACTGCAATGTGAATCACTGTACGTGTGTGTGTTCATGTACTCACTGGGTCCTATGATGGTAGAGCAGGCATCTGAATGAGCAGGGCACATAGTCGAGCCCTGCCGGTAACAGTCGTCCGGGTTATTAGCTACACAGGTGTAACACTTCAACCCCTCACCTTCACACATCGGACAAGACAATACAGCTGATCTGAGATTAATCCACTTCAAACTCAATACAGATGCTATTAATCATTTCACAAGCATAGAAGGGATATAAATGATTTATTTTGCTATCCACTTTTATTACAGCCTATAAGAATTATTGTTGCTGTGTTGAAAAATGTATAGAAAAAGATGTATAATATGCTTGACAAAACTGAATATTTGGTTAATATGTTACCATTTTCACAGTATTACATGTACTTATTATAGTATTAACAGTAAATTATGCATAGTTACATCCAATAGCCCCAAAAGGTACAATTTAATTAATATATAATACTCAGTACTTGATTGTATAATTACACTGTAACAAGGACACCTTAAATTAAAGTATAACCTATTATTGTAAGTATTTTTGTAAAATAGTTATTTTTACACTTAGTAATAGCAGCATTAAAATAATAAAAAACTGACATGAAACTACTTTGATAATGTGTATTTGGATCTATTTGATACTATACAGGTACTCACTGTGTAGCACAGCGGCGAACAGGACCAGCGCAGCCAGGACAGTCTTCATGTTGAGGAGGTTGTATTAGAAAAGCCCTGGGACAGTGTGGAAGTCTTAACTACAAAACACCTCAGCACCTCTCCATAATCCTACAGTGAGCATCCATCACATGAGCTTTACATCGGCTTAACACACACAACACATCTGAGTAAGCAACAGCAAATGAGGGGAGAAACAGGATGAAGGAGGTTGCATCAAATGATTTATGATCTAGAAATTTAAGTACAGTTTTAATTCAGATTTCCTTTTAAAATTTAGTGCAAGACTTGTACAAATTAATTATTGTTACCAGATGACCACAGGAGGACATCAGGCTACTTTCACCAATTATTTTTAGCTGTTTAAAGTATATTTTCATGTTTTGTGTATTTGCGGCGCAACACTGTTTTGATTGAATTCACTAGTATATCTGTCCTCAAACATAAGGACAATTTGTGAGTGTACATATTAATACCCAGTCTACCCTGTCAACAGATATCCCTCTTAAGAAGAGATTATCAATGCAACACACTCACAACGTGAGAATCATTTCTGTAAACGGATACTTATCACTGTCACATGCATTTTTGTACCACTTTTTTTTATAACACTTATTTCAATTATTAAAATATTTGGTGACAATTTACAAGTTAACATTATTTAATACATTAACAACAACCAACCCATTTGTGACAGTATTTATTCTTCTTTGTTAATGTTAACAAATAAAAAGTGAGGTCTAGTGAGGTCAAATCGATTAATCGCAATTAATCCAAAATAAAAGTTTGTGTTTACATATTATGCGTGTACTGTATATTTATATGTATAAATACAGACACACATAAACAAACTTTTATTTTTCAATGCGATTAGTCATGATTAATCGCAATGAATCGATTTGATAGCTCTTAATTGTTGGTTCATGTTCATCTCAGGTACATTAAGAGAAACATTTACAAATATACAAGTTAACATTATTTAATACATTAACTAACAACAATCAATACATTTGTTGCAGTATTTATTCATGTTAGGGCGGCCGTACACGGTGCGAATTCGGACAGTCGGAAGACCGTATGGCCAAGCACACGTCACGAGTGACTTTGTTTACGGACGCAGTGGTACACGGCACGATTTTAAAACCTGCCGATTTCCGAGGCAATCACATTCACGAAGTTCCGCGCCAAAAACATGGACTCCGAGGAAGAGATCCTTTTCGGTAAAATTTAACAGTAAAATGTTAAATCATGCAGTGTGTCTCTGTATATTTAGGGTGATCAGATTGTTTGCCCATGAAATCTGAGAGAAAGCCTGTGTATAATATACTGTGTATGTACTGTTAAATTCAACTGCTCTCTGTCTATCTCATAACTGCATATAAAAAATATGAGCCATGACTCTTTGCTACACATGCAGGAACCGTCTGATCACCCTTGCGTGTGTACACTGGTTGCAAACTTGACAAAACTTCACCTACAGCAGTGCTAACAAGCATATGCATTAAAGACATTGGAACTGCAATGCTACAGCACTGTACAGTATTGTAATGTATGTTTTAACGTAGTATTATGCACGTCGAGGGGGCTAGTTGGCCACCACTATAGCTAAATTTCCAGTTTGCTCAACAAATCGGCTCGTTCAACAGCACACACGTCACGCTTTCAATCCGACAGCTCCCGAAGTTTTTTGACATGTTTAAAAATGATCGTGAGGTCGGGAAGTGCTCGTAAGGCACTCTGCTCGTCTCGTAATTTCTCACACACCATACGAGCCCCGACCATACGAGAAGAGACGATTTCCTCCGATAACCAAAAAAATCGCATGCGAGCTCGTACGACCTCAAAAATCGCACCGTGTACGCCCGCCTTTAGTGAATCGCAATTAATCGTATCCAAAAAAAAGTTTGTGTTTACATAACATATGTGTGTGTACTGTATATTTTTATGTATAAATACAGACACACATATACAAACTTTTATTTTTTTATGATGTGATTAATCATGGATAATCGCGATTAATCGATTTGATAGCTCTAAAAATACAGAACTCTTAACTGTTGGTTCGTGTTCATCTCAGGTCCATTAAACTGTATTAAGAGAAACAACTTTACAAGTTTACAAATGTACACGTTAACACTATTTAATACATTAACTAACAACAAGTAATACATTTGTTGCAGTATTTATTCATTTTTGTTAATGTTAATGAATAAAAATAAATCAAAATAAATTACATCCGAAATAAAAGTTTGTGATTACACGTGTGTGTGTATATGTGTGTGTGTGTGTACTGTGTATATTTATATGTATAAATACAGACACACATCCACAAACTTTTATTTTTCTATGCGATTGATCAGGATTAATCACAATTAATCATTTTGATAGCTCTAAAATTAATTGTATGTTCATGTTTATCTCAGGTTCATTAAATAATATTAAGAGAAAAACTTTACAAGTTTACAAATTTACAAGTTAACATTACTGAATACATTAACTAACAACAATTAATACATTTGTTGCAGTATTTATTCATCTTTGTTAATGTTAGTGAATAAATGTAGTGCTGTCAAATCAATTAATCGCAATTAATCGCATCTAAAATAAAGTTTGTGTTCACATAACATATGTGTGTGTACTGCATATTTCTATGTATGAATACAGACACACATATACAAACTTTTGTTTTTCATTGTGATTAATCACGATTAATCGATTTGATAGCTCTAAAAAAATACCAAACTCTCAATTGTTCGTTCATGTTCATCTTAGGTCCATTAAATAATATTAAGAGAAACAACTTTACAAGTTTACAAATTTACAAGTTAACATTTTTTAATACATTAACTACCATCAAACAATACATTTGTTACAGTATTTATTCATGTTTGTTAATGTTAGTGAATAAAAATACTAGTGAAAAATACTACTACTAACAATGAAAATACTTCTAATTTAAGTGGATGTTAATTTCAATATTTGCTAATGCATTGTTATAATCAAAAGTTGTTTTTCTTAATATTATTTAATGTACCTGAGATGAACGTGAGCTAACAAATAAGAGTTCTGTATTTTTTAGAGCTATCAAATCGATTAATCGTGATTAAACGCATCCAAAATAAAAATTTGTTTACACATAATAGTTGTGTGTACTGTATATATTTATATGTATAAATACACACACACACACACACTTTTTTATTTTTCAATGCAGTTAATTACGATTAATCACGATGAATCGATTTGATAGCTCTAAAAAATACAGCACTCTTATTTGTTAGTTCATCTCAGGTACATTAAATAATATTAAGAAAAACAACTTTTGATTATAACAATGCATTAGCAAATATTGAAATTAACATCAGCTTAAATTAGAAGTATTTTCATTGTTAGTTCATGTAATGTAGTTAAATAATGTTAAGTGTTGTTAACCAATATTTATATGAAATTCAAAACCAGTCTCATCAAGCAAATTTTTACTTTATTCAGGGAATGCATTTATGCACAAAATATATATTAGTCAATGGGATTTCTGTGCAACTCTCTCTCTCTCTTCCACTTTACAAACATTAATAACACAATAAAAGAACATTACTCTTCTCATAAAAATATACACAGGTCAGTGAGTACTGTCAAGAACACCAACATGACAATTTACAGGCTCGACTTCTCCACACGACCCATTAATGTTTGGCACACGAATAGCGGTTTTATTTGGCAGTTGGTTATTCTGAGCTGAAATATTGCATAAGATAGCAAATAGGAATTGTGGGTAAAAAAAGAGAAACAACAGCCAAAAGAAAGCATCACATTAGCATTAGGCACATACTTCAGCAAAAGATTGTCAATTCTTGAAATGACTTCATTGAATGTTTTGAAAATGACTCGGTCTGGTCGACACAGTGAAACAGAGTAAACTTGTGATAAACTCTTTACTTCATGCAAACTTTGAAACCAAAGTAATTCATCAATAAAAGAAAATTTAAGTGCTTTCAGTTTTGCATTTGTGCTGTAGAACTTTGCAAGCAAGCATGGATGATTATGACCTCATCGCTAGAAATAACTAACCCATCTAGTAACACCAGAGCTTGCTTAATATGATAAATTATGATAGTTTGGCACCTAAACACACTGAGGGTAAGAAAACAATAGATGGAACTATAACCGTCTATAAACTCTCTTCAACAGAAGCTTTGAATATGCTTAAAAACTACTCAGTGAAATAATATTCAAGCTTCAATACAAGTTAAACTTGACAGTAGTTGTGGCAAAACATTGACTAAAATGTCATTTTAACCTGTCCCTTTTTTTTTTTTTTTAAGAAAATTGACTATTGGCTATTGACTATCAATGCTCTTACTACTCTGGGCCTTGAATGTGTCAGTTGCGTTGCTGTCTATGCAGGGTCAGAAAGCTCTCGGGTTTCATCAAAAATATCTTAATCTGTGTTCCAAAGATGAACGTCATGAGGGTAATTTTTTGGGTGATCTATCCCTTTAACGCTTTATGCTGACATGCCAATATAGTAATTGGATACACAGAAAAGCGTAGCAAGCAATATAACACTAAAATCATGTTAATATGCATATCGTTTCTTACTGTAACCCAGATTTTTGCGTTTTTTTACAGACAGATTTTCATGGTAATCAACATTATACCACCAGTGCTGTCAAATCATCTTGTACTGAACTTTGGATATTTCTTAAACTCGTATCATGACCTCTAAAATATAAGCAAATAATTACATCGGTTACAGTACTTTTCAATGCAAGTAATGTAACTAAAAGGTTGTAAATAATATGATTTGCTCCCTCCTTTACAAATAGCAGCAGTGCGATCATGTAAACTATAAACAAGGCCAATGACCCTCATCCAATGTCTTTTTCCTCACACCTGAGCACACACCCAGAGGCTCTCCCAAACGCTCATACACACAGCTGCCAAAACAGCCAGCAGAAAGTCATCAGAATAAGATATGTGGGTGGTTTTTCCCACCCTTTTCAAGAATCATTTTATACCACCACATATCGGTATAAGTCCAACATCAGCACAATATGAATCTGTAAAAACGTTTGGGACTATTTTATTTGATTCTTCAGCTCATATCTTGTTTCTTCCAGTGCCTGAGCCAGACCTATGGAAAAGCAACTCCTTTCCAAAACGGAAAAAAATGCAATGGGAGATCCAGAGGCTTTCTTGGTCAGGGTGGGTTTGGGGTCAGACAGGGCAATATAAGCGGGTTCTCTTTCCTCTTAGTCCGTGGTGCCCAATTTTGCAATGAGCTCATCGCAAATCTTAGTGAGCTCTTCAATCTCTTGATTCTGTAATAATAATGTGGGTTTTAAGTAATGCTTTTTTAGTTATATTGCATTGGTTGTTGTTAACGGTGAATGTGTGTGAGTTTACCTTCTGTTCGAGTGCCCGCTCCAGGGAGTCCACCTTCATCTGCTCTTTTCTCAGGCTGGCGTTCAACGCAACGCTCTCTGCGTTGGCCTTAGATCGCACCTGAGCTATTTCCTCATTCGCTCTGCAAAAACATACGCAGGTCAGAGATCAATCAATTGAGTAAAATACATTAGATTAAAGGAACAGTTTACACAAAAATGAAAATTCTGTCATTGATTACTCACCCTCATGTCGTTCCAAACTCGTAAGACCTTCATTCATCTTCAGAACACAAATTAAGATATTTTTGATGGAATCTGAGAGCTTTCTGACCCTGCATTGATGGCAAGGGTCCTACCACGGTCAAGGCACAGAAAAGTAGTAAGGAAATCTTTAAAATGGCCCATGTGATCAGTGGTTCAACCGTAATTTTACGACATTTTGTGCGCAAAAACAATACTTTTCTCCGTGAGTTACCATCTTCCACCATTATGGAGAGTACATGTGGTGACTTGCAGGAGAAGAATTGTTAAATAAAGTCATTATTTTTTATTATTTTGTAGTGTCATAAAATTACGGTTGAACCACTGATGTCACACCGACTATTTTAACGAAGTCCTTCCTACGTTTCTGTGCCTTGACCATGGTAGTACCATTACTGTCTATGGAGGGTCGGAAAACTCGGATTTCATCAAAAATATCTTAATTTGTGTTCCGAAGATGAACGAAGATCTTACGGGTTTGGAACGACATGAGGGTGAGTAATTAATGACAGGATTTTTATTTTTGGGTGAGCTATGCCTTTAAGATAAAAAATGCACATGGAAATCTTATGTGACATTTTAATACAAAATATTGTTCTTACTTGTCAAGTTTCTCCTCTGCGTGGATTTTGAGAGTCTGGTAACGCTGTTCCTCCTGCCTCACGCGTGTGAGGTAGTCTTGAGCACACTTCTTTAGCACTTCCTCATTCTGACAAGAGACCAGCAAAATCATCTGTATATGTCCAGAGGAATCACATTTCATACATTAAAGAAGATATCTTACCTTCTTAAAGCCTTCAAGAACGGTCTTCATGTTTTCGTAGCGTCTGAAAAGGTCGGAAAGCGAGCGTTCCACCGAGTTGAGGTCTGCGAGGGCCTGATCTCTTTCCAAGGTTAACTGGTGGACGCTTTTCTGAGATCCTATGTTCTTTCGCTGCTCATCTTCTGTATTGGGAAAAAAATCCAGATATTTAAACCTTTAAAATTTATATTTAGAATTTTATTGAACAGCTCTGAGAGGCAGATCACTCACCGATCATTTGAGCTACTGTCTTCTCATACTCATCCACTATTTTCCTGTGGTAAAATCAGTAAATACTGTTAGAATGTTTGAAGGCATTAAAGGGGTGATGAACTTAGAAACCAAAATTGCCTTGATGTTTTGACATATAAGAGGTCATAGTACTAAAACATCCTGTAAGTTTTAGAACTCAAAACTTTGTCGTTAGTCTAAGAACAGCTTATATTGAAGGCAGTCCGCCGAAATGACAGCTTTTGTAATGTTCCTATCTATGATGTAATAGTGTAGTTAAGCGCCGCCTCCGCAGAAGAAGATCGACATCACTGGCTGTTTAGCCCCTCCCACCGATTTGCACCAAGTTTTTTCCAGAGATGCAAACACGCAGGTCTACTCAGAAACCAAACAATAAAGATGGCTCTGAAAACAACAGGAAGCTCTGCAGTGCCAATTTGTCTTTGCATTGCCTTCCTTTGATCCCAGCGTTAGGAAAAGAGTGGATGAACTTCATTTTTAATGCAGTTCCAGACCACATCAGTAAGAACTCTGTCCTTTGTTTATTTCATTTTACTGTGGATTTGTTTACAATTACCCACAGAGTTCCCTTATCTCACGGAAACAAGGTTACATCATTAACCGAAATGACAGAATTTGATGCAGGATTTTCAAAAAGATTAAAACTTAAAAGACGATGCTGTGCCGCCTATATTGGATCGGACAGTGATGTCACAACAAAAGTGTTTGTCATGATTGCTTTGTCTCTACTTACAGATAGTTCGATATGTACTGAGTTATTTATTTGTTTTAAACCTAAATCACAGTGGCATCCGTCTATGAGGAACTGGGTGTTTACTTCAAAGTCTACAATCGTCCACGCCTATTCAAACAGAGGGTTCTGCTGAGGGGGGCTAAAAACAGGAAAGTAAATAGCCTATTACTTCTAAATTATGTTTTTTTATGTAAAAATATTGATAACATTATAAATGGACCTCAGAGAACAGTACAAAAATAAAAAACAAAGGCAGTTCACGACCCTTTAAACTTATGTGGGCATAAAACCTTCCCCACTGCATTCTGGGAAGGATTCTAGATAAGGACGTACCTCATTTCAATAACCTCCAGTTTACCCTCCTCATATTTCCTCTTCCACTCATTGGCCTCGATCTCTTTGGCAATTATCTACAGGTATAAAAATGCAATTTTATAAACAGTCCATTACAAGTCGTCACACTTTTAAATTTAATTTACAACTAAAAACATTTAAAAATGTAAATTTGATTTGATAAAAGAAAATAAAATGAGTAAAAAATGATTAAAATAGTTAATTATAAAACATGTGTTTACATTTACTGTACAATGTAACAGGACTGAACACAGAGTTTGTATTACCTCTTCTCTGATCAGAGTGAGTACTGCAGCTTTATCTATCTCACTGAGAGGGATTGAATCCAGCCCTGGACTCGTCTTCGTTATGGTCTCACTCTCTGAAGAGCTCAGAGTCTGACTCTTACACAGACTCTCACTCTGCAGAATAAACACCGAGAAAAGTTTTAGAGAGCATTTTTAATTTTGAAATAGACATGCTTTTATCAGTACTAACAATACTATATGGTAATTTTTCAATGAGATGAAACAATGACTACACTCTTTCCTCTGACCCAGTTATTAGCTTGCCCTTGGGCAGATTAAGGCCTGTGGACATCATAATCCTCTTAATGGGTTTATAATTATGAATCACTGTCAGACAGATATACGGCACCACTGCTAATTCATGTGTTGAAAGTAGTCATATGCCACATCTAATAGACACAAACAAAACAGAACTTACAGGAGAGGAAAGGTCCTTCTCATCAAACTGGTCTGTTATGCCGACTGGCAGATCTGATAGAAAAGAAAGGCAGATTATTACTGACTGAACCATTTTCTATTATTTTATAATTAGTTTTGCTGATACTGTGCAAGTGGAGAGATTTTTGAAAACATTAAAGAGTAAAAAGTATTTAAACAATTTCTAACAGTCTCTCTATGGCTTAAAATTAAGATAATGTAAAAAAAATAATAATTCATTAAGTTGCCAATAGAGGGCAGCACAGCCTAGAAATAAACACTTGAATTCAGCTCAAAAGCGCTTTGCTACGTTTTCTGCGTTTATCTCCACATAATTATACGTTAATGAAAGCAAAGAAAATAAAGGCGGTAAACAGAAAGAAAGTTCTTTATGCAGGTATTACCCTTACAGACAACAATAAAGGGGATTCGCAACGCATTTAACGTTTGTAATATCATGTATTTCTTGGTAAAACAATATTTAGCGGCATCCCATGTAGGGCGGGACTTTATTGTATCCACTGTGATTTGATTGGATCGTGTGAAGGCTACGCTATGATCTTATTGGTTAATATTATTTACTTCCCGCCCGCGCAGCCTTAGACACGACGTCAGGCAGCACTAAAATACAAAGGTAACAGTTTCTGAGGCAGATAAATGTACATTTTTATGAAAGAATTTGACAACAAACATATTTTTATTAATAGTAATGTCTTTTTGATCTTTAAACAGGTAACTAGGACCATATTTTCAACATTAGTGAGTGACGGTCAACTGTTCATAAACTTCATCAACTACATGTGACAAAGAGGACAATCTTGCCAAAGTGATGCTCTCTGGTCTCTCAAAAGATACAATTTAAAATGTAATTGGAATAACAGGAGTGTCTACGCCTGTTTTTGTTTACTGGACAAATTACTATTCCAACAGAACACAGAGCTGTTCTTTTTTCCTGAAGGAGAGACAAAAGCAAGCAGAACAAGTAAGTCTGTTTCCGACTGTAAGAGTCCTGTGTCTGCACAATGCCCCTAAACTGTCTGACCTAACAGAGCAGTGCTTGTTAAACCTCATTAGTGACAGATTGCCCCAGTCTCTAATGATTATTGATTTATTATCTGAGAATAAACACTGCTACAATAGAGCAGACTGAGCAGTAACAACCTCACAACTTCTCCCTCACCGTCTGCAGTCTTGGTTGTTTTGGTGCAGTCTGAAAACTCCTCCGGCCCGTCCTTTTGGCTCATGACAGTGGAGGCTAACTTCTCCTCATCTGTAGCGTGATGGACACGGTTGGGTAGTTTAGATGCAGGATCCTCCTGTTCATCTTTCTCCTGTCAGATAGAAAGTGGATGAAAATATGATACATTTACTTGATATATAATGGTTATACTTCACAGATTTTCCCTTGCATATGAAACAGCACTGCAGTTAAGCAGTTGTGAATAGCGAAATATGTGAATGGTCTAAAAAATTAGTCATAGCCCTTCAGACTCTGTTCTCCTCCTGGAGTATTAAACTCTCTGGGACAAAAGCACAGGCGGACATGGTGACCTGCTTTGGGAACTGGATTCTGTTTCAGTTTGTGTTGTGCTCATACACACACATACACAGACAACAATGATGCACACTAGTGTCCTAGTTTAAACAGGGGAATAATAAAGAGATGCTGTATTTGAAGAGGAGGGTTTGTCAGAGTGGGATACTGGGAGGGAGGAAAGGAGTGAGGGAACAAGAAGAAGGATATTTGCTGAGTCATTGCAGTAAAATCCAAAGACGAAGTCCAAGACAAAACAAAAAAGCAAATCTTTAGGCTTTGTATGCAATATATACTTGTTATGTTATGCTTTTGTAGTCACGTACACACAAAAGATATGCAAATACATGCCCACTCAGAACAAGATGCATATAATTTTTGCAGTTTGTTGGACAGTTGAAATTATACCTGATTGCAGACATCCAGGACTAAGGACTGATTCTCATACTTCTTTACTTTACATGAGTTCCTGCAAAAAGGAATATTAACAGCATCAGTATATGCAACCAAGAAACACTGAAACAACTTTTTTAGCAAAAACTTCCCTTTTTAAAGGGCAGTCTAGATGACTAATATATATCTATGACATTTGATTATATTTTATTCTCGTTTAGAATATTTTTGCCTAATGCACATTTTTTTTTTCAAAGTAAATTATTAAAAATATATAAAGAAAAAAAACTATTTAATTTCAGCATATGTATTTTCCGTATGTCTTAGTATCATTAAAAGTGCACATATTTTGTTTTTCATTACCAACAGTTTAATTTCATTACCAAAGATTTATAGATAAACATTTAAAATTCTGTATACTAACATCAGATAAAAACTCCAGTCATATCAGTGTCCTGTAAAAAGCTGTTTTACTTTTTTACAGGGTGGTCCCATTTCATGATTGTCACCATGTTGAGATCACATGACCAAACTTAATACTACAACTACTCAATACAGATCTCGATAAACCCATTATTTATCAACAGCATACTTTTTTAGGATGCAGTATAAATAAATAATGAGGGATAAATATGCCTGCATAAAATCAAAATCTTACCTCGATTACAATTAATGAACGATTATTTATATGTTTATATATATATATATATATATACTTTTTTTGCCTAGTTATAGATGTTAATCTGGCTCATAAACCAAACGATGAACCGATTTTGCTGATTATTGCTATTAAAAAATGGTTAATTATTGTCATGTTTTGGGCTGTATTAATCGGTCGGACTGGGAAAAACATTTGGAGTACTATAGACTGCCAAAGGTTATCACAAACTGAGTAAAAAAAAAAACCTTTTGTGGTTGGTCAAACTGAACCAGGATTTCCAAGGCAAGAATCTTGACAACATTTGTGTTTGTTCTTGTCATTTCTGGTCAAGTAAGTGAAATATTAGGCTACTATATTAATTAATACTGCTTGTATGTATCTTTACTATCTATTAACTACCTGTTAAGTCCTTCTCAATATGAGCAGCTTCCACACATTTTTTTTTGTGGTTTAGACAGCATAAATTAGAACAACTTATTCGGTAGTACATTAACTGTGCAATCAATGTTGTTGTTTACATCCGAGTATCACCAGTATTGCTGCGCATCTAAGTAACTGACCATATCGTGATAAATGCAAACCCCTCTATATGTGCAGGTATATGCGCTTGCCCCGCCTCTATGGTCTTCTGATTGGTCCACCATTTTGGAACTGACATTAATTAGCAGAGCTGCATGTAAAACTTTAAGATTCTGTTAAGTTGACACAGCGTCTTATATGTACCACTCACGTGCAAGACACTGCAAAAGACATGGGAGCAATGGTCATACATGTCCATATAGCGCTGACTACGCTCGCGTTAGTATGTTTTCAATGAAACAGTATTAACAGGATTTTAAAAAACAAGGGAAAATTACGTCGGCTAGAGGTTCTGAATTTTGCTTTCAATAACTTTTTGATTAATCGTCAAGACCTAAATGGTAGTTATACAGTGGCATCAGTAACCAAAAACTTTTCCTTTTTACAAGATGCCACCTTCACACCTGCAGGTTTCAAATGGAAGGCCACTGTCGTATTGGGCTTAAAACATTACAACTGCGTTACATCCTACATAAGCTATACGTTATATTGGCTAGCCAGTCTGTTTTCCAGGTATTGGCATCTATTGAAAAACTCATTGGTTAACCATTCTTTACAATGCTGTTTAGTAAAGAGACCATCTGTATATTGGCTGCCATGAGAGGGTCAGATGTGAAAATCATTACAAAATGCCCATGGACTAAATCAATTCAGTCTGCTGGACAGTTGGAATACAATAAAATAAATAAGTGGGCCTTCTGTCCTAGTTTGTTTGGAGGACTGATTCTGTACATGATTTGGAGCTAGAGGCTAGTTCAGCCTCCCACAGAGCTCATGACGTGCAATGGGACAGAAGAGATAAAGTGCAGGAGAGGATACTTACAATAGAAAACAGAGAAACCGCACTTGCTCAGTGGTCCTGAGGACAGTATGGGACAGGGGAGGGAGGAAGCACACACAGAGAGGAGGGGATGTGGAGAGGGGACGTGCCGTGAGACATTAGAGGGCAAAATAGAAGCATGAAGAAAACAAGTAGGAGTGAGTTTAAGCTTCCTGACTTTCACAAACAAGTAGGAGTTAGTTTGTAGAGGGGATGCCATAGTTTAGAGGAAAGTGGGAATTGTATACACTGGGACAGACTACCGTAAATGTTACGACTGTAAACTACCTGTGACAAACGATTGTGCCACATGAAAAATGCATGATTAGACAACAGCTGAGATGTTGAAAAGAAAGCGTAGCATACCAACAGTAAGAAACACAAAAGGTGTGACTGATGCGTTTATAATGTTTAGTAGATGAAAATTGATCCTTTTTGTTAGATACAGATGTTAAAGAATGCCACAGATGTAACACACAACATACTTTTTGTTTATCTGTCTAGCACAGTGGTGCGCAAACTTGGTCCTGGAGGGACGTTGTCCTGCAGAGTTTAGCTCCAACCCCAACTAGACACACCTGAACCAGCTAATCAAGCTCTTACTAGGCATACTAGAAACTTTCCAGCAGGTGTGTTGAGGTAAGTTGAAGCTAAATTCTGCAGGACATCGGCCCTCCGGGGCCGAGTTTGGGCACCCTGGTCTAGCATATCTGCCACTCACGTGATGATCCTGTCTTTGTTTTTCTTCGGAGACTGTCCTGCTTTCTTCCGCTGCTCCACAATTCCCTCTGGTTTGTGTTTGTCTGTTGACTTCTCAGTCATTGGTTTATTTGTGTCACTTCCACCTAAGGTCTTTGATGGCTTAAAAGGGTCAACAGAGTCATCGAAGTTATCAGGGTCAAAGTTATATGATCCTTTAGAAAGTGTCGGTGAGTTGCTAAGTTTAGCGTTCCCACCAAAAGGATTAAAGTTGGGATCATCCCACTGACTTGGGTCAAAGTTGTAAGATTTTTTAGGAATAGGAATATCATCAACGTTTACAGGAGCCACATTCTCAGATGGTGGTTGGTCTTGTTCTGATGATGTCTCTGGTGGTGGAGCTGCTGTTTCTGCAGCTTTTGGTCTCTGTTTTTTTGGAGTAGTCAGCTTGCTGCTTGTCTTCTTGCCAGACTTCTTGGGTGGAGGTCTCTTTCCTTCAGCATCATCGAGTC
Source organism: Labeo catla (assembly GCA_012976165.1). Lineage (NCBI taxonomy): Eukaryota > Metazoa > Chordata > Actinopteri > Cypriniformes > Cyprinidae > Labeo > Labeo catla. The sequence continues at coordinate 926,302 of VONZ01000109.1, read as the reverse complement.
CAAACTCCAACATTACTGGCTGCGCAGCCATTTCATCTGTCAACTCTGATTTAGGAATACTGGCATTGGCAGGCGGAGAGTTCTGCAACTTGGGCCCTCCAGACGCAAATGGATTTATGTTATCGTCACACTGATCAGGGTCAAAGTTGTAGCTCCCCTTTGGAAGTATCGGAGGATCGTCATCCACCTCGTTGGGGTCTACACCGTTCAGTGGGGCCTTCACCTTGAGGGAAGGAGGTCTAGGTTTGAGGGACTTGGTCTGTGGTTTGGAGGATGGCTCTTCAATGTGACCATTGCAGGTGTTGATGTCATCTGTTGTTCCTGCTTCAGCAGAGTCGAGTTGGTCCACATCCATGTCAGCAGAGGAAGGCTGGGTACTGAGTTTCAAGGTTGGGTTTAGGTCCACACTGCTCTGCCGCACCACCGGGGCAGGTGCATCCTCAGGAAAGCTCTCGTCCAGGGTCAGGTTCTGGGTTTTGGTTGTGATGGAGGTCACCTGATTTACTTCTGGGAAACCTGTTGAGAGTAGAAAAGGAAATTTGTCTGTGGTCTTTGAAATTTATCCTATTGGAACACATGTATGCAATATGTTACAGAATATTGCAGTATATTCATCTAATACCAACTTCAGGGTGTTTGTACTTTTCCTTTCATACATTCTTAGAGCACATACGGTTTGCTCTATTGTTCAACCTATGGAGGACATTTGAAGAACAGACTTCCTTACGACAGAAAAGGCAGGAAATGCTTTGCTCAGGATGCAAAGAGCTGAACAATAGTCCTCTCTTCCCTGTCTAAAACAGGCATAAAAAACTCAACAATCAAACATAAATGTGGGTTAGATGTTTCAACACACCCATTTCGGATGTATTGGAAAGAAGATTGGCCTCAACAACTGTAGCAATTCAAGATGCTCTAGAACAGGGTTCTCCAAACTTGGTCCTTGAGGCCCAGTGTCCTGTAGAGTTTAGACACCTACCTGGAAGTTTCTATTATGCTTATTAAGACTTTGATTAGCTAGTTCAGGTGTGTTTAATTAGGGTTTGAGCTAAACTCTGCAAGACACTGCCCCTCTGAGTTTGGAGACCCCTGTTCTATAATGATACACTAGACATCATGTGAAATTTTGTCAATAAGTAGCCATTTTGAAACACTTCCCATTGACAAACAGTCCTGCTGGGAGTCATCACTGAGTTTTGATGCAATAGCCTGTTGCTAAGAGACAGGAAGAGACAGTCTATTTATAAATGAGATTTATGACTTCGCACTGACCTCCGATTGAGGCAGCTTTGAGAAATACTAACTGTTATCTGTTCAAAATATTTACATGCAAGAGAGAACATGTCCAGTGTTGAGGAGACCGTTTCTCACAGTTGAATTTGTGAATTCAGTTAGTGCTCCAACACAACATGAGTTTGAGGGATATTTATGGTGGTTAAGGCTCTGTGGTGGTAACCGGAAGGCTGCAGGTTTGATCACCACAAGGAGTAAGCCATGAGTCTTAACTATTGTACTCTTAATTAGGAACTTAACCACAGATTGCTCCAGGGGATTTACCTGTAATAAGTTCTTAGTTCCATTTTAGGTTAAAACAACATGAAAATCACATCACAACAAACAACTTTCAGGCTGGTAATGTCTTAACTGTAACACGATGGTTTTTACTGGACATCCAAAAAGAGGAACTTGAGTTTTACCAACAATCATTTTGGGGAACTAGCTTTATGTGTATGAATTTAAAACAGCTGCACCCTTCAGCATTGCAATAACAATATTTCACTCACAGACCTTCCATGAATCCTCTCCAATGTCTACACCCAGTCTTCCTCCTGATTTTGGCAAGTTCTAGCTTTCTCTTTCTCTTTGTGTCTTTTTGTACACATCTGGTACTACACCGTCCTTCAGTGTTAAATGAGATGGCAGACAGCCCTTCTCATCGAGGATGCAAAAACACTCTGGTCAGCACTTTTAAAGTGAGACTGCTCTTGTCATCACTTCTAGAGGTCAAGGCTCCTCCTCAACTTTCATACTGTAAACTAATTTCTGCAATGGATAAACCTTTTGACAGCTATGAGCTATGCCCTATATGTTCTGTGACCTCTTTTAAGAAATGTAAGCTCTACATGTTTTATGTACTACCTCTAAATTAAAGGCCCTAAAGGATTCATTTACTTCCAGAATAAAAATGTCCAGATAATTTACTTATCCCCATGTAATTCATGGTGTTCATGTCTTTCTTCAGTTGGAAAGAAATTAAGGTTTTTGTAAAATGTTTCAGTTGACTTCAGTGGGAGCCAATGGGTTGAAGGTCAAAACTGCAGTTTCAATGCAGCTTCAAGGGGCTCTACACAATCCCAGCCAAGGATTAAGGGTCTTAATCTAGCAAAACGATCCATCATTTTCTAAGAAAAAAGGTGGAAGTACCGACCCAGTGTTTGCAAAGAAAGCCAACCCCCCATTTACAAAGCAAGGTAAAACAACAATGTTGGAGAAAATGAGATGGAGTTTTTCACCTTACTCTACCTTTTTGAACCAAAGTACACAGATGAAGAACTAACCACGCTTGACCTTTCAAATGTGATTACGTAATGCGTGAAATGGTGGACGTGCATTGTAGAGCTAGTGCAAGACGAGCATTTGTGGTTAAAAGTATATACATTTAACATTTTTTTTAGAATATGACTGATTGTTTCACTAGATAAAACCCTTATTTTCCAGCTGGGATCATGTAGAGCCCTTTGAAGATGCAATTTGGACCATCAACCTGCTGATCCCCAATGACATGTGCTATATGGAGAAAAATCCTGAAATGTTTTCCTCAAAAACCTTTCACTTGAAGATAGAAAGACATGAACATCTTGGAAGATATGGGGGTGAGTAAATTATCAGGAAATCTATATTCTGCAAGCAAACTAATCCTTTAAAATGTATTCATGTTGGGTAGGTAACTGAAATGTTGTAGGTTTGTACTCCAGATAAAGGAGAATCATCAGGCACAGTGCGATGGTTATGCAACCAGCGCTAGTGGCGGTGACTTGAGCTTTCTCTGTGTGGTGGGAGTGTTGTTATGTTATGCTTATGTCATCAAAACAGAAAAGGCTTGGTATGGACAGCATGAGCTAATAAATTCAAAACATAAATGCTTCATCTCCACCCTGTTGAGAGACATTTCAAAATTTTGATTATATGACATCACTAAGATAATAAGAAGAGTCATAGTAGTTAGTTCTATCTTAAAGATACTGCACACAACAGCCATGAAAATGGGTCTGTACATGACTGAGCTTGTTCTAGAGTAGAAAAGGCAGTTATATAGTCAATAATGATTGTTTAGTAATATACTCTGACGTCAGAAAGCAACAGATGTCAGCAAGAGTTTATATCTGACTTTACAATTAAGGTATGGCAGGACTTAGCGCCTAGGGTGGAGACGACACAATAAGGCTTGTGTTTACATAACCACAAATTCTGGCTTCATGCTGGCCATGAAAATGTGTGTTCCAGACGGCTAGTGCTGGCGTATATCTGTCCAGCTGTAAGGATGAGGATGTCTGTGGTGGAAACTGGATTGTGCTCTGCTGGAGCCAGACTTTTACTGTCTGTCTGCTCAAGCAATCCAAACCACGACACGTAGGCTAGGAGAAGCTGCCTCTATTAGACTAAAACATGCTGCACTTCTGAGGAAAAAGTTTTTACAAAACTGAAAAAGCTACATTTTTCCAAAAGGAAATATAATAGTCAGGCTTCCAGAGATTAAAGGAAGAGATGGAAGAAAAAAAAAAAAGTTAACAAGGTAAAAAACTGGTAGCAAGTACGCTATTAAGCCTAGCTCAGTTTCAATGAGTGCAAATGTGTGTCGAAGAGTGTCTGTGTGTGGCATTTAGAGCAAAGATCTACATCACATGATGTGCTTTGCTGTGAGCCTTTGACCTTGTCTATTGATAAACGTGCTCTGAGAGTAGCAGGCGCTTTTGTTCAGTTCCAAACTCCTGAATTCCAAGCTGTGCGCTTTTCCCACACTGGGTCAGGGGCCTCTCTTTACCCAAACCTCTATTTTCCAACCTCAAAACCTCCTTCACTCAATTACAAAAACGTAACTAATACTGTCTGCACTGTTTAAAATCAGACTGAGGCCAAAATTCATCGATGCTGTTGAATCTTTGCAGCGCAAACATAGTAACTTCATCCTCATCTATGAAACCACTGGAAGACTTCTTTAGAGCTTCACTCAGAGACTAAAATAAGATTTTAGATGAAAAACAATAGCAAGATGCATGTGTTTTCATGTGTACGCTTAACAGTAGTGACAAGTCAAATTTTAGAGCGTTTATGAGATTTTAATGGGCAGATAAATTCCTCAAAAAGGCTGGGGAAGTGCAGCTGTTTTGAGTTAGTGATATGGTACACTCCCCTGAATTTGGACACATGTCTGATGGCAGAGAGGAAAATTTTAAGAAAACAATGCAAGCTTTTAAGTAAAAGAAGCTGTTCTGGATAAGGAACTAGAATATGAATCTACGTGTATGTCAAGATCTACCTTTTATTGTAGAGGACAACCAGGCCTTAATACACAGAGTGCACGCAGAGATAGACAATACGAGCATTTAAGGTTAAAAAGTTTATAAATTGTCAGTTTTTTTTTTAGAATATAACTGATTTTTTTGCTAGATAAGACCCTTCTTCCTTGGCTGGGATTGTTTAGAGCCCTTTGAAGCTGCATTTAAATTACATTTCGGAAGTTCAAACTCGGGGGCACCATTGAAGTCCACTGTATGCAGAGAAATCCTGAAAACATTTTTTATGACTGAAGAAAGACAGACATGAACATTTTGGATTATAAGGGGGTGAGTAAATTATTGGTAAATTTTTGTTTTGGTAGTGAACTTCTCCTTTAAGGATTCAGTCAGACCTGCGTTAAATGTTTACCCATTTACTTACCTTCCAGCAAATCAGGGGCACTAATATTGCTAATTAATATTCATGACCCAAGCTGATTAGATAAAGTATAATTTACAGTACAAATATAATTTAGAACATACCTGCTCCACAATACCCATGTTCCCAACACAATTACAAGAAATGCTACCTACCATATATTGCTTACAAGTGATACTAAAAGATCACAGTGCATATACACACAAAACCACACAGAGACATACTTTCCTCTTGTTGCCATGGCAACATCACATTGCATGAGAGGAATAGAGGCACATGTAGTGACAGGTGCTCTGTGGCATCTACTGTCTGTATCTATGGCTTTCAGTTAGCATGTGGTATATTAAGTCTTTTTATACCTGTGCTCTCTGGGATTGTTTGATCCAACATTGATGGTTCTTTATATGGCTGATGGATTGGTGTCTCAGCTTCAGGTGTGTCAAATTGGCTCTCTGAGTCCGAACTGATGGAAAATGAAGAGAAACACTGTGGTTAGTAGATATCTTTGATCGGTACTGTGTTGACAAAAAGACATTTTTTTTTTTTTGAACAATGTGTTTATTGTTTTTGATTATGCAAGACAGGTAACAGAGAAACACATTTCCATTTCGTCACAATTATTTCCCACCCCAACAAGAGAACATCACTCTCTTCTCCCCTATAGAAATACACAGAATTCTCTTACAAGAGACAATTTAAATGCAAAACGAATATTGCAAGGTACCCAAAAACCAAATACACATTACTGTACTTTACACATAAAAGTTACATTTTCCAACAAAACAAAACGAGGCAACAAAAAAAATAAATAAATTAAAAAAAAAAACACAAACATTATACATAGTTACACCTCTTGTAATAAATGACCAATATTATTGTTGTTAATGTAGTAATTAAACGGCTTCCATATTTCTTCATATACATCCATTTTGTTTTTAATAAAATATGTTACTTTTTCCATGGCCATACACTGTGCCATGGCATTAATCCAAGTTCCAATAGATGGTGGATCAGGCCTTTTCCAACTAAGAGCTATCATTCTTTTAGCTTGTAATATAGCATAATCTATAAATTTGCGCTGCTGAAGATTTAGTTTAAGGTTCTTTGGATATAGATGTAGCAAAATCATTTTTGCATCTAGGGGAATATTCAAGGGTACAATTATCTTTGTAATATTAATCACTTCCACCCAAAAGTCTCTAATAATGTTGCATTCCCAAACACAATGCACAAATGAACCTTGAGCCTCTCTGCATTTAAAGCATGTATCAGGAATATTTTTATTAAACCTATTTAGTTTGACAGGAGTTATGTAAGTCTGCATCAACCAGTTATATTGAAGTAGTTTTAAGCTAACGCTCCCTAACTGTTTCTGAGAATTTTTACAGACTTGTCTCCATTCATCCTCAGATATATCCTCGTTCAATCCCATCTTCCATAATTCAAGTTTCGGTGTTGTTGATTCAGTAGACCCTGATACAAGCCAGTTGTAAAAAACTGATATTAATCCTTTATTATTGCATTTCTTAGTAATTAATTCCTCCAAAGAAGAAAGTACTGGCAAGTTTAATGATTGGTTCTGCCTAGAAAGAACAAAACTCCTTATCTATAAGTATTTAAAGAAATGTTTTCTTGGAATATTATACTTAGTAGATATCTGCTCAAACGACATCAACGTTCCCTCCTCAAAAAGATCACGACAAAAAGACATTACCATGGTTTGATTTAAATCAGATGGATAATGCTGATCAGTAGTGATCGGTATAAAACATACAAACTCATCAGTTCATCAAATGACATCAATATTTAATAAAACATTTGCGGAAAGGTTTAGCCTTGGGTGAAATAAAACTGAGCACATCATGTCCTCATTAAATAATAACAATGTATCTCAGCTGTGACACCAATGGTTTCTGCATATTGTGGTTTATCAGGTCTGTTTTGATGATTTTATGTGCTCGTATGTGTTGTGATGTAACACTGAAAGGCTTTCTAGATTAAAGGAATAGTTCACCCAAAAATTAAAGTTATCCTGGAAAATTACTTACTCATCCATGTTGTTCCAAACCCACATGACCTTATTTCTTCCATGGAAAACAAAAGAAGCATTATGCCATTAGGCTTTCAAGTTTTAGAAAGTCATAAAAGTGTCACAAAAGCAGACCAGATCACCCATGTGTTTTTTAAGTTAAGGGAATGACTTCAATTTCAACTTATAAAACGGATAGTTACGGTCCTTGATTCTGATTGGTTGAGCCACGTTCTAAATTGTAAATTACTCTGCAAACATACACCTTTGTTTACTTCTGTGTGTTGCTTGGCAACCACTTTGTTGCAGCCACAACTGTTTCTGAGGAACTACACTGTTTAGTGGAAAAAATTGTTTTTATTTATTTACTACACTTTATTTGCTCTGTTTTATTTTGTGAAACCTTACTACGTATATGGAATAACCGTTTTATAAAAGCAATAAGCCCTGTGAAGCCGTGGTTTACAGTGAATTTACAACAGCTAAGGACCTTTGCTGTCTATGGAGGGGCAGAGAGATTTTGTATTTCATTAAAAACATCATAATTTATGTTCTGAAGATAACTGAAGGTCTTATGGGTTTGGAACAACATGAGGGTGAGTAATTAAAAACAGAATTTTCATTTTTGGGTGAACTATTAGGGGTCCATTCATTGTAATTAAAAAATAAAAAAAAACACTACAGTTCCCTAAAATTTCTTCTTTTGTAGACTATAGACAACATTTTAGTATTTGGGTGAACTATCCTTTTCACACTCACAACAGAGCATAATGCTCATGAGCCTGAGCTGAAAGGGAAGAATTGTTAATTTAGTGTGTGTGTGTGAGTGTGCAAAATCGGTTCCCAAGTCTGGGAGAACTGCCCGGTCTTGTTGCACTAGGCCACCTGCAGTCCCATAATACCGTTAGGGAAGTAATCATTACTAGTCCAGCAAACAAACACAACAGACACGAACATAGAGGAACTTGTGCTATTAAAAGGTTTAATGACAATAAAGATTTGCGACAATATCGATTTCATTCTGCGGTTCCTTTAAACCCAAACCACTAAATCACTCTGTTTTTCATAAAATCCCTGCCTGCACAACTCATGCTGCTTATACTGACTCACACTGAGCTCCATAGAAATGAGTAGCTCTCTACAGAATGTGTGGGTGGCTTACTGTGTGTTTTTCTAAGTATATTTACAACTTTCATGAGCCTGCCACTCTTTTGGGCCATTGTTCAGGTCAGTGTAGTGATTAATTTGCAGCAGTCTCTAGGCGTTAGGAAAGAAAGGATTCTTCTAGGAAAGGAATGTTAGCAGACAGCTCAACAACATCACAGACAGGATGTCAACAGCACGGCTTAGGGAAAACAAACCAAAACAACTTCTTGCCTAGATGATGATATATATGAAGTATTATTGCATAAACAAAAAAGAGGGATACACTACATTCTTGCATTTAAGTCTAAAAATAAGGTTAGGGTTAAGTTTAACATCTCTCCTAAAAAAGGTGTGGGACAAGTTAAACACCAAAGGTAAGTTTTCAACCCCAAGTATAAGCAATAGCAATAGACAAAGAAAGGCCTTCTTTTTAACAAAAGAAAACTGTGCTGGGAAAGACAGTGTTATCTGTGGGCAAGGAAATTAGCCGTGTCACAATTGGGGGGTTGGGAGAGGAGAACGGTTAAATTCTGATCTTTATCTGAGCTCAGGGACACATTAGACTAACAGCTAGACACTGAGCCATGCACACTTCCTAAGGAAATCCCCCAACAAAGTTGAAAACACCCACAAACACACCAAGAACACACATATAGATGAACCAACATGTGTACACGCCACTTTCCCCAACCGTGACTTGAGCACCAACAGACATCGACATTTAGAGCCTCTGATCTCTGACTGCTTTGATCCATGTGGCTGACTGCTAAGCCATGGCTGTCTGCACAGCATTCAGAACAGTTAACACCATCATCTGACTCAAACAGGTGGCTCTGGAGGTTGGCCTTTGCTGCTTGATCTCAGACCTGTTTTCAATGTAAGGACTTGATTTAAGAAAATAATAGTTATCCCACACTTCCTTTCTCAAAAGCAACCCGAAACCCCAACTTCATATCCCTCCGTAAAACACATCCTCATTTCCTTGCCCTACGGAGTTCACAAGACTCTAGACTTGCCTGCAGCCATGAGACCTTTCGTCGTCCTCTTGATATCTTGGCATAGCCTCTCGCGCCTCTTCCGTGAGGTCCTCGTCGTCCATCCCCAAAGTAGTCTCGCCGTCTTCCTCCCCTCCTCCTCTAACGGCCGACCAGGTCCATTTGGCCCACTGCACTGGTGACAGCCAAGACATCTTCGACCTCTTGCTGGTGACACGCCAAGCGTCTAAAGGAACACCTTGTGGGCGAATCCAAACAAGTGAGTCAGTCTCCCCTTGCTTCTTTTTCTCTCCTCCTGTCTTGCAGATGTTTTTCTCGCTGGCAGGCAACGCTTCACGTGGTCTTGAAGCCGAGCTTCATGTTTTAGTCTCAAAAGCCTAGCTGCTTCCTTCCTCTCACGCGACTGTTGATGTTCTCTCGTGGCTTCCTCTATCTCGGCGCAGTTGAGTAACGAAGAGTTTGCAGTCTCCTTCTTTCCCTCGCAGAATACCACAGCAAAGATCAGCTGGCTGCCAGATAACTCCCCGTCCACCCCTCCTTTTCGGGATCAGACTATTGAGAAGGAACTAATGGGGGGAGGAGAATAGAGAATGCCTGTATCTCTGGTCTAGCGGATTCGGCATCCCCCGTGGTGTAGGAATGGTAGCTTCCTTCCAAAGGCAGAACTGCCTCTCTCATGAAAAGCAGAAGAAGGGAACACAAACCGAGGCTGAAGAGAAGGGAGAGGGGGGCTCCGTGGTTTCGGTAGGGAGACTGTGGAATGCAGGGCTGAGCTCCTCCTCTGTCTTTTTTTCATTAACCATCTCTAGCCTTGAGCTCCAGCTCACAACCAGGAAAACCTGTTCTCTCACTTGTCCTGTACCTGTTTGGAATGCCTCAGCAAATCGCCCAGGGATGTCAGCGCTCCCATGACCAATTTGTACTCAAACCAACATCGACCACGAACAACGACCACAAGATCTTTACAATATCAATACAAAACTAAGTCATGAGCTTGTCTTGAAAAATAAAACACAAAGGCTTATAACACAGCCTAAGTACTCTCGGTGTGCACATTGCATAATCCTAATCAGGATAATAGAGTGCTCAAGGATTTTGTTGATGGATACCGCACCAAGTATCTCCATTCTGCACCACAACCACATCCTTTGATCACCGTCAACAGTCTAAAAATACAACCCCAGTCAGGCTGTGTTGCTGGTCGTTGCCATCACAAAGTCTACCCACACAACCAGAGCAATAGTTCTCAAGGCCATAAAAAGACTGAGCTTTGACAAAATGTCCTGAGCAATGTTAGTGTGAGTGCAAAGATGGTAAACTCAAATCTTTATAAAACCTCTATTAGACCATGAAAAGCAGATGTCGCTTAAAGGCTCGGGGTAACTTACATAACCGATCTCCATGGAGAAGATGGGTCATTCCACATCAGAGGTATGCAGATATTTCAAGCAGAATTAATTCTGTGAGACACAGTTAAATGCTCACTTATGCTAATTGTGACGCATCTTCTTTCGAGGCTTGGGTTTTCTTAGAACCATGTTACTTACAGTCAAGGTCAAAAGTTTATATACACCTTGCAGAATCTGCAAAATGTTAATTATTTTACCAAAATAAGAGGGATCATACAAAATGCATGTTATTTTTTATTTAGTACTGACCTGAAGAAGATATTTCACATAAAAGACATTTACATAAAGTCCACAAGAAAAATAGTAGTTGAATTTATATTATTAATTTATAAAAACCCCATTTAAAGGTTTACATATGCTTGATTCTTAATACTGTGTTGTTACTTAAATGATCCACAGCTGTGGGTTTTTAATGATAGTTGTTCATGACTCCCTTGTTTGTCCTGAACAGTTAAACTGCCTGCTATTCTTTAGAAAAATCCTTCAGGTCTGACAAATTCCTTGGTTTTTCAGCATTTTTGTGTATTTGAACCCTTTCCAGCAATGACTGTATGATTTTGAGATCCATCTTTTGACACTGAGGACAACTGAGGGACTCATATGCAACTATCACAGAAGGTTCAAACACTCACTGATGCTCCAGAAGGAAAACGATGCATTAAGAGCTGGGGGGGTAAAAAAAACTTTTGGAATTTTAAGATCAGGGTAGATGTAACATATTTTGTCTTCTGGAAAACATGAAAGTATCTTCTGTAGCTTCTGAAGGGCAGTGCTAAATGAACAAATATGACATTTAGGCAAAATAAGAAAAATATACGCATCTTCATTCTTTTCAAAAGTTTTCACCCCCGGGCTCTTAATGCATTGTTTTTCCTTCTGGAGCATCAGTGAGCATTTAAACATTTTGTAATAGCTGCACAAAGAATTTGTGGGACCTGAAGGATTTTTCTGAAGAACAGCAGGCAGTTTAACTGTTCAGGACAAACAAGGGACTGTCACTAAAAAAAAAAAAAACACAGCTATGGATCATTCAGGTAACAACACAGTATTAAGATTCAAGTGTCATTTTTATAAATTCAACTAATATTTTCTCTTTTAGACTATATGTAAATATATTTTATGTGAAATGTCTTATTCAGGTCAGTGCTAAATAAAAAAATAACACATATTTTGTATGATCCCTCTTATTTTGGTCAAATAATTAACAATTTGCAGATTTTGCAAAGTGTATGTAAACTTTTCACCTCAACTGTACATTCGTATCTAAATGAGTACTTGATGTTTTGGCAAAGAGATTGGACAATGAAGGAAAAAGAAGAGGGTTTTTTTTTTTATTGTAGGTCGAGACTTTTATAAAAGACCACCCATATATGTTATGGAGCGTTTTGTGAGGTTTTAATACCACATGCTCAGGATATGAGGCTAAGATTCCATTATGCAAGTTGAGGAGGACTGCACGAGGAGGTCTCATATTTCAAACACACGTGGAAAACTTGGCAAGAGACGCCACAGAAGCCGGAATAAAAGAAAACACACAACACAAAAGACAAAACAGGCCACTGAAAAAAGTGCTTCTCAAAAAAAAAAATGTTGCTTTTTCCCCAAAACAATGACTGGGCACATGTCTTGGAACATTTCCCGGTAACAAGACGCTGAGCAACCCAAACAGACCTAAATATCATGGTTTCTCAGATAATTTTGGGTTCAAGGGAAAAGTCTTATGGGAGTGTGCATCTGTGCTTCTAATTACAGATTCCACATTTGGAGAATTGAACAGATTGAAGCTCTGTGTTTAGATCCACCCAACAGCCCATGACTAAACCACCAAGATTGGATCTTAAAGAAAGACAAAATTCCCCTGTTTGTGACAAAGGAGAGTGATGAAAAATGTAAGGAATTTCAATCAGTTTTTCTGGCTTCTGGGTGTAACCTGGACGGCACTCAGCACTAATTTAGAGAATGAAGGTATAGTGAGTTTTACATTTGTGACCCTGGACCACAAAACCAGTCATAAGTGTCAATTTTTTTAAATTTAACCTTATACATCATCTGAAAGCTGAATAAATAAGCTTTCCATCGATGTATGGTTTGTTATGATAGAACAATATTTGGCCGAGATACAACTATTTCAGTATATGGAATCTGAGGGTGCAAAAAAATCTAAATATTGAGAAAATCACCTTTAAAGTTTTCCAAATTAAGTTCTTTGCAATGCATATTACTAATCAAAAATTAAGTTTTGATATATTTACAGTAGGACATTTGCAAAATATCTTCATGGAACATGATCTTTACTTAATTTCCTAATGATTTTTGGCATAAAAGAAAAATCTATAATTTTGACCCATACAATGTATTTTTGGCTATTGCTACTTAAGCGACTTAAGACTGGTTTTGTGGTCCAGGGTCACATTTGTGTCTCAAGAAGCTTTTTGAAAGCCACTTGCACCAAATACAAAAGTAGCCTTTTGAAATCTTGATAACATACTTGAAAGGAACTGAGCCAAGATTCCAACACATGGGATTCTAATCCTTTAAAGTGTTGCTTTGTTTAACTACCTTTGTTACTAAAATCAGACACTTTAAAGGGTAAAGGGATAGTTCACCCAAAAATGAAAATCTGTCATTAATTACTCACCCTCATGTCGTCCCAAACCCATAGGACCTTCATTCATCTTCCGAACACAATTGAGATATTTTTGATGAAATCCGAGAGCTTTCTGACCCTGCATAGACAGGGTCAGGGTTTGTTTTCTTTGCACGCAAAAGTATACTTGTAACTTCATAAAATTACAGTAGAACCACTTCACATGGACTATTTTAATGATGTTCTTACTACCTTTCTGGGTCTTGAATGTGTCAGTTGCGTTGCAGGGTCAGAAAGCACTCGGATTTTATTAAAAATATCTTCATTTGTGATAAACACCTAGGTCTTACGGGTTTGCAACGACATAAGGGTGAATAATTAATGACAGAATTTTCATTTTTGGGTGAACTATCCCTTTAAAGGAACTCTCCACTTTTTTTGAAAATAGGCTCATTTTCCAACTCCCCTAGTGTTAAGTAGTTGAGTTTTACCGTTTTTGAATCCATTCAGCCGATCTCTGGGTCTGGCGGTAGCACTTTTAGCATAGCTTAGCATAGATAATTGAAACTGACTAGACCGTTAGCATCTCCCTCAAAAATGACCAAAGAGTTTCGATATTTTTCCTATTTAACTCTTCAGTAGTTACATCGTGTACTAAGACCGATGGTAAATGAAAAGTTGCGTTTTTTAGGCCGATATGGCTAGGAACTATGTTGACGGAAGTTACCCTATTTTCAGGCGCTGCGTAATATCATTGCGCCTGCTGCACCCATGATACGGCAGCAAAGTTCCTTGATTATTACACTGGAATGCGAGTATAGTTCCTAGCCATATCGGCCTAAAAAACGCAACTTTTCATTTTCCGTCGGTCTTAGTACACGATGTAACTACAGAAGAGTCAAGTTTTAAATAGGAAAAATATTGAAATTCTTTGGTCATTTTTGAGCAAGATGCTAACGGTCTGATCAGATTCAATGATCTATGCTAAGCTATGCTAAAAGTGCTACCGCCAGACCCGGAGATCGGCTGAACGGATTCGAAAATGGTTAAACTTAACTCAGTTTAACTCAGAGGTCGCGTAACTGAAAATTCTCTGTCATTGACGGAATTTTTTTTTATCAGTGAAGGAAAAATCTGAAGGCCGTCCGTCATTTTGACAGATTACACTGAGGGTGATCTATTGTAAATTTTAGCTGTAATTCCCACCCCTGTCCAGTTGGTGGCGAATGCGCTTCAGTCTGGCAGCAGAGCACTGGATCCAGAACAAAAAGCGAAATTATCACAAATGTTTTCCTATGCGTTTGATTAGGCACGGGCGAGTACACAGAAGCTACAACGGTCAATCACGCCACATTAAAGCGCGCCAAAATGGTATTTATTGCTTGAATTTCCTAAGGAAACTGACAGAATTTGAAATCTGAGACTTTTTTTTTAATATCAAAAGTAACACAAAGACTAGCCTGTTGCTATTTATTGGAAGGAAGACGCACTATGTACTGTTTATTCATTTGCTGAAAACAGCATAGACCAAGAAATCCATTGTGATTTAAGAATCGAAATTGGTTCATTAAAATGAGAATATATTCAAATCAAGAAATCAATTATATTTAGCGTATTTTGTTGTTTTTAAACACTGCGCTGTCGTACTGTATGTTCATGATTAAAAACGAAAATGTGAACAAAAATAAAAGCAATTAAATGTGCTATTCTAATTAAAATGACGGGTAATAATAGATTATGACTGAATTTTAATGACCCTGTCTGTCAAAATGACGGAAAATGTTGAAGTCTAGTGCAACCTCTGGTTTAACTCTAGGGGAGTTGGAAAATCAGCCTATTTTCAAAAAAAGTGGAGTGCTCCTTTAAGGGGAATTTGACTAATCAACACTTGCTATTTTTTGTTCAGGCTACTTTTATTTTCTAGACACAGCTGCTACGGCCTATGAACTTGCGAAGTCAGGCCAGCTTAACACATCATAACAAAGACACTCTCCGACAACCTTCAGAGCATCATATTCCTGTGTTCAGTGCCAGGCTCGGCACGAGATCTCGTAAGCTCCCAGCATCCAATCTTGGTTGAGTGTGAACGATGACATCTGCTACTAGGGAGACTTCATTGCCTTAGCTAAGACTACATACTCTTAGTTTTCAATTTGCATCACCACAAAATTATTCAACTGCAGGATTTGAAATATGTTTCGAGAACATTTGACACAAGCATCGTATATGGAAGGATGCCTTTAAAAAGCAGTTCCTGCCTATTAAATGAATTATTAAATCTGTAAAAGAGATGTGATAATAACAAGCAGCCATAACTAGACAAATAAGGGAACAGAGACATCTTACGTAACAAATCTTCACTGATGTGAGAAATGGTAGTATTATGCTCATTTGTGTCAGAACAAACCTCATGCGTCCAGAATAACACATCTTCACACGGCTGCACTCCATTGTGTACTAACAGGAGCCAGAAATAGCTCAATCAGCTAAACAAACGCTTTACATTTCCAGAAAAGACTGGAACATGATGGCCAATAGTCATCTATCCAGTACTGATAGGCTTTATGTTACTTAATCTATATAAAGCCATATAGAGATCCAGTCTATTTGTGGACAAGCAATAATCATTGTTATTTTTACTGGAGTCACAAGGCAGAGAGAACAGCTGTCCAAAAACAACTCACATGAGAAAAACCACTCCCATCGAAGTAATGGTGTAGGCAATGTCAACACGAGTCCAGAAACACACAGTTCAGTGTTTATTCTTGGTTTAATGCAGGAGATTAATGTGAGATTTTGGTTAGATTACATTCAAACATTATCAGTTTGCTACAATATAACCATGAATACGACGAACATTTTCAATATTTTTAAACAGTTTGAATTATATATCCAAACTGTTGGGTGATTAATAATCAAGTAAGGAAGATACAACGTTGAAAAATATGACAACGTTCCAAAATCTTTTTTATACTTTGAATTCTGTCAAATTTTGGAGTGAGTTTGCTCTAGATGAAAGAATTATAATCCTGTAAACACTGCATAGCGGTTAAAACCAATCATGAGACGTTAGTCTAAAGTCACAGAGCCATCTTGTGGTGAAAATCTGAACTACTTATACTACAATGAGTGTATTCTAAGGGGAACCTTATCAACTTCAATCTTCAATCATATATCCACTATCAGCTATATCAACTTCAAACTTCAATCAGTGTATGAATGTTAAACGAGTATAATTATTCTTGAAAAATTATTCTTACATTTAGAATTATTTGGGATTTTTAAATCATTTGCCTCATTTTATGTAGATCCATAATACTAGTTGTTTCAACCAGCTGGGAGTGTATAAAGCGAGGAGTGTATAAAGCACAAATAAATTAGATAAAGTATAAGTGATTTTTACTCTTACCAGAAAGTTTTGAATCAATAACTTCTGAAAATATCTGAGCTGTTGAAAATACAGCACACTGGCAACATCTGCTGGTCAAATGGAGGTACACTACCAGTCAAAAGTTTTTGAACAGTTAAGATTTTTTTTTTTAAGAAGTCTCTTCTGCTCACCAAGCCTGCATTTATTTCATCTTAAGTACAGCAAAAACAGTAACATTTTGAAATATATTGACTATTTAAAATAACTGTTTTCTGTTTAAATATATTTTAAAATGTAATTTATTCTTGTGATTTGAAAGCTGAATTTTTAGCATCATTCCAGTCACACGATCCTTCAGAAATCATTCTAATATTCTGATTTGCTGCTCAAAAACATTTATTATTATTATTATTATTATTATGTTGAAAACAGCTGAGTAGAATTTTTTTCAGGTTTCTTTGATGAATAGAAAGTTCAGAAGAACAGCATTTATCGGAAATATAAATATTTTGCAACATTTTAAATGTCTTTATCATCACTTTTGATAATTTTTTTAATCGATTAAAACATCCTTGCTAAATAAAAGTATTACTTTCTATGATTTCTTTCCCAAATTTATTTTATCTTTCTATTCATTAAAGAATCCTGAAAAAAATGTACTCAGGTGTTTTAAATATTGATAAAAATAAAAATAATAATAATAATAATAATAAATAAATAAATAATAATAAATGTTTCTTGAACAGCATATCAGAATATTAGAATGATTTCTGAAGGATCATGTGACACTAAAGACTGGAGTAATGATGCTGAAAATTCAGCTTTGAAATCACAAGAATAAATTACATTTTAAAATATATTCACATAGAAAACTGTTATTTAAAATAGTACAAATATTTCAAAATTTGGATCAAATAAATGCAGGCTTGGTGAGCACAAGAGAAGTCTTTAAAAAACATTAAAAATCATACTGTTCAAAAACTTTTGACTGGTAGTGTATATATGCAAACTTGGTGTATTTATGTGCTCTGAAATCTATAATTCTTTATGTTTTATTTGCAGGGAGTCAGAAGATACTGCTCTGTTGGTTCTAAAAGAGATTTATGGAAATATTCCAGTGAGAAATGTGTGTTATATATCTTTTCTATAGCACAACAACAACCTTTAAAGCCAGTCCAGTCCTTTTAAATAGTAAAAATACTTCAAAACTTTACTGTTTTTGCTGTACTTTGGATCAAATAAATGCAGATTTGGTAAGCAGAAGAGACTTTAAAAAAACATTTAAAAAAAAATCTTACTGTTCAAAAACTTTCAACTGGTAGTATATATGCAAGCAGAGTTTTTTTTAAGGGCCTTTATACATTATAATATAGTTTGTATGTATCTGCGTTTAAAAGCTGATTGGGAAAAAAATGCATCTTTGTTTTTACAAAATATAAAGCAGCACATTTTTTTTATTTTGAGCAGTAAATCTGTGTATTTGAATGATATTTAAAGGATCCTTTGGCACTGGAGTATGGAGTAAAATTGAGTAATGTCTGCTGAAAATTCAGCTTTACATAACAGGAATAAATTACAATTTTAAATATGTTCAACCAAAAAACTGTTATTTTACATTTTAATATTATTTCATTGTATTTATGTCTTTACTGTATTTGTAAACAAATAAATGCAGCTTTGGTGAGCAAAAGAGACTTCTTTAAAAAAAAAAAAACATTTTTACTAACCCCAGTCTTTTGAACGGTAGTGTATACATTGGAAGATCCTAAGACGTGAACTCCATGCACTGATAAACATCTTTATTTTGTACTTTTAAACCCATAAAATTTTTTGAGGCATGTCAGTACTACTCCCACTGTGTATGTCATCACGCTCTAGCACATTTGACATAATACATCACAACAGAGAAACTCAACACAACTATGCAATTGTCCATAGACACACATAGCCTTAATCACATGCATGAATGCAGAATATCATTTCAGCGCTGACCCTCTGACCCAAAACCCCAAGCAATTCCTCCGCCCCTCGACCCCCTCAAAACAGAAACAAACATTCATCACACGACCTCCTTATTAGCAATACACTTAAAAAGAAAGGAATGTTTGTTCAAACAGACAATTCTGTATTTCTAAAACCTAAAGCAATATTACTTCAAAACTTCAAAACGACCCAGTTAAAAACAACGACTGACATTTTTGACCTGCTCTCTGGGAAAATAGAAACATTGATTAAAGTGTCCTTCTAAGAAGTGCTACCAGCATTGAAGAGCTATTTTTAGGATCTGTGTTTGTACAACAAGCACTGCACAGAATGAAAACCTGACAAGCAAAAAAACTTAAAATGTCCTGCGAATTGGACCTAATCAGTTGCGTCATGTGTCATATTTTGATTCAAATGCAATTTATTAAACACAAACTCAATGAACTAAGGGTCACATAAGGAGAATTTCTCAAAACGCTACACATGGTGCAGTTTAGTACACTGCAACTTCAACCTGAAGAGGTTATGAATCATCAGTGCATTTGAATATGAAAATAAGCTACACAAATTATGCCACACGAGCTTTCCAAAGGAAGGAAATCGACATTCAGTATGAGTTAAGGACCTAATCTAACCTTCAAGATGAACTTATGACTAGCTTACGTGTCATTTGTACACCTTTACAACCTGCTACAGATGGTGGTGCCGTCAGTCTTAAAGTTTATGGATGCTTTTAAAATATAAACAAATTCTGTGAGCATGATACCAGTAAAGATACTTTCCAAATACACTCCGTCACACCTATTGTCGCACCCACAGTAATGCCTCTCTAAAAAAAAGATGTTCAAATAGGCCTGAAACTTGTCGGTGTACCTAAAAGGCGTAGCGTTATTTACACAAGAGCCGGGGTTTAATTATAGCAAAGGATTGAATTACATAAAGACGATTAATTTAAACATTTCTAAAAAGTCTGTGATTGAAGCCTGATGCAAAACCAACATAAAAGACACTTTCAGTTCCTATCGTAGAATTCATTTGAATCCATGAGAAACTTCACCAGCATTATAGCCACACCTTTACTGTCACACCGTACGTCGGGAAGTGTTAGCAAACACAACGCATGAAACATAACACTGAAATATTGCCTCTAGTTTGAACAGGTACAATATTAACAGACTTTCACTGCACATTTACATGATCATCCATGATAACAGACGTCATAGACGTTAAGTGCATACAACATATCAGAATAGCATGACATCTATTGTATTAGTTAAAATATGTAAACACAAGTCAAACTTACATGCTAATGCTCCTCTGTTTTATGGAGTTTGTCCCATTGCCCTTCTTGCTTTGGGACCCCCCCATGATGCCGGTCGGTTTAAAGCTTGTACGACTAACTTCAAATGTATTTTCAAGATGGTCCTAGCAGGTGTAGTTGGCTCATTCTGGCTCCTGTCCCACAGCAAGAGTCATTCAGCCTAGTGCTTCAGCAGTGACGGTGCAAAGTGTGTCAGAAATGCTGAAACACTGCTTGTTTCTACGCTGCACGCCCCTCCTACCTCAGCACACACACACTCCTGCAGTAGCACATGACCTCTAAACACACACACACACACACACAAGTTGTCATATGTAGTACATTCCCTACAATGCTGGTATAGGGAGGGATATGCATCAGGTTTGTCTCATCGTGTTGTGAATGGACCTGCAGTGATGATCTAAGTGTTCCTGTTTTTCTGAACAAGCACTTACATGTGGACAAAGTTCAGTGCTGTTAATAACACTTTCTTATAGACAAACTAAAAAACGTTGCTGTGATCTCTTGAGACAGACTAATTAAGGTTCAACCTCATATGTGGGTCAAATCTGATTAGCTGGTCTTTTTTTAGGCCATTTCAAGGTAAAAACAATGTGATGATATATTCTAAAAAAAAGCTTGTGTTAGTGCAGATAAAAGTATGAACAGCAGTTTGTGTGGTGATAGGCTTGTTATTTCTTTTAATTCAGTTAAATAGTTAGCATTTACTTGCTGCTGTGTCATTCGAAAGCTCATTGACTTTCTTCTGTGGAGCATAAAAGAAGATATTTTGAAGGAGGTTCATGCTGTTCTTTTCCACATTATAGAAGTGGATGGGTTGTCAAGTTAAAAAAAAGCACAGAAAGAGTATCATAAAAGTACTCTAAGAGTATGTTCACACTTGTAGTTCAGTTCGTTTGGTTCATTTGGTCCTGACCAAAAAGGAAAATGATACATTTGGTCCTGGTTCGCTTAGTGTTCACACTGGCATTTTTGACAGCGAACGTAAAGGCATAGTGATATGTTCACAACCTGATTGGTTGGGTTGAATGACGTATATTTCGTGACGGAACTCAATGAACAATCCAAACAAAATGTAATTTTGTTTTGGATACACCGCTTATTCCCTTCGTGAAATCATATCGCACAGCATCGCATCGCATCGCGTCTTGTCATTACTTACTGTTTTTAAGTATTTGGTCTGTGTTGCATTCATATTTCATTCGAACCGCACCAGAATTCGTTTGGAAGCAGGCCGAGACCCATCTTTTTAGCAGTCTTGGTCCGCTTGTTTGGTGCAGTGTTCACACTTACTCAAATGAACCGCACCAGAACAGTCGCACCAGAGTTCGTTTTAATCGAACCAAACAAGACAAGTGTGAACACACCTTAAATGACTTTGTGTGAAGAACAGACTGAAATTAAATTGTTTTCCACAGAAGAAGTAAGTTATGTAAGTTTCAAAATACATAAGGGTGAGTAATTAATGACTTTAAGATCTGGACAGATACAAATAATTTGGTTAAAATAACTGTCATTTTCCTTTATGCAAAGTCTTGATATGATCTTCACATCAAAGCCAGCAATGATATTTCAGAAGCTTAAAGGGATGGTTCAACCAAAAAGGAAAATTCTGTCATTAATTACTCACCCTCATGTCGTTCCAAACATGTAGGACCTTCGTTCATGTTCGGAACGCAAAATAAGATATTTTTGATGAAATCCAAGAGATTTCTTACCCTGCATAGACAGTAATGCAACTGACTTGTTCAAGGTCCAGAAAGGTAGTAAGGACATCAATAAAATAATCCATGTGACATCAGTGGTTCAACCGTAATGTTATGAAGCTACGAGAATACTTTTTGTGCGCAAAAAAATTAAAAATAACGACTTTATTTAACAATTTCCTCTATTTCGTGAAAGTCTTCGACACGCGTTCCACGATGCATTACGGTTAAACCACTGATGTCACATAGACTATTTTAATCTATGTCCTTAATACCGTTCTAGGCCTTGAACGTGGTAGTTACGTTGCTGTCTATGCAGGGTCAGAAAGCTTTTGTATTTGATCAGAAATATCTTAATTTGTGTTCTGAAGATGAACGAAGGTCTTACGGGTTTGGAACGATAGGTAAACTAACTCTTCAGCTGAATATCATTATCTTTCTATTGGTGAAATAAAATGAATAAGGATACAAATGAACAAACATATTATTTCATAACACTGTCTATACCTACAAGTACCTGTAAAAATCATTACAGTACACAAAACTTATGTGTAAAACTTAGAGAAAAAGCTTTAAGCAAAAGCTCCAGTTAATGGTTCCCCTCACATATACCTGACACATTTTTGCCTAAATTTGCAGATCTCACATTGCTGCTGAGTGCTAACACTGAACATTTCTGAACTGATCTTGCTTTGAGATACATTTGGTTGGCTGGTTTTTCAAAGCAACAGAATGTCTCGGTATTCAAAAAAGGGCTAAACACGCCACACCTCTACTTGTTTCTTGGTATAGCTTTCTAACGAACCTGTCTTTATACACTGTAAATATTGTAAGCTCAGTGACGAATTGCCTCACGCTGACATGTGTACATCACCAAATTATAAACAAACCTTTTTGACCAGTGTGCTTAAACCAACCTGATGACCTCATGACGAAAATGTACCTGCGGGAACTTTTTCGTAAGACGCGAAATACGTGCCGCCACGTACGTTTCGTGACATATTCGACGTGAAATGTCCACTGAGCGGCGCTAAAAGAGTTTTCCCTGGAACAAATGAACGTATATTGTACGTTTTATGTGACATTGGTTTTGTACGCGTCACCACAGTTCTGACTTGAAATGTCTGTTGAGTGGCGCTATAACTCCAATGCTCCGTGACGTTTTAAAATAACATACCATCAACCATACCAATAAAAACGAATGTGACGTCAAAACACAATCGCAGGCATGTCCTTTTAGCTTGTTTTTTGATCTCTCATCTTTCAGCTCTTTCATTGCAAGTCATGATTTTCCAAGATTGGTCCCCAAGGGTTCCGCATCCTGCCTGTTGAGCAACTGAGCAAGCTTACATTTGGAAAGCGAAAAATGGAGCTGTAATCATAACTGTGTACGAGAACGATTACAAGTGCTCGCTGTTTTAAGCCTCTAGTGTTCATTTCCGAAAACTGCTTATTTCGCGTCTTGAGAAAACGTTCCCACACGTACATTTTTGTCATGAGATCAGGTAGGCTTAAATAATGATGCACAAACATGTTGCATTTTGAAACTACCATTACATGCTTTCTGACATCTATAGTACAATATTTGGATGTTATCTATACTATCAATTAGCTTAATAAGGAAGAACTTGTGAGGTGAATTAAAAAGTGAATATTGTCCTATTCTAACAAAACATACATCAATGGAAAGCTTATTTATTTAGAAAAAAAAACATATTTAAAATTGACCCTTATGACTGGTTTTGGGTTCCAGGGTCACAATTTGTTTTTAGATTTTATAATAAAGACCAAATCTGTCTAAATTAGGTTGTGGATATACAGTATTGCCAGTGAAAGTTTATAGTAAAGAGGTGATGACTAAATCTAATAAAGGCTGCCCTCTTGTGGTGTGGGCGAGCAAAAAGGGAAATAGTTGAGGGTATGAAACCAGAAAACAACTTGTGAAGAAAAGATCATTGTAGAGAATCCATCAAAGCACACAAGGCTGGTAGAACATACTTGGAAAAGAATTTCAATGTATTCTGCTTCGTTGGACCCCACATTACTACATAAAGACAAGAGTTTAATAAAGTTATTCTGTAAATAAGGACCAAACAACCCTATAAAGATAAAGAGAATCCAAATATAAGGCACAGCATGTGCTTATGTGTGTTTACATGGTTGCCATGCAACAAGCAGAACTAGAGGTCAGGAAGATGACAAATTCTCTTCAGTCAGGTCTCAGATGTACATTCTTTATGGAGGCACAGAACCATGAGCAATCTCAGGCTGGGAAACTTCCCTTTGTTGACTCAACAACTTTCCACATCCTTCGTCCACAAGGGACGATTACATAGTCCACTGCACACTGTAGGGGTCGAGATCCAAGTATGTGAGCACGAATGCGCTTCACTTGAGATTTGCAAGACTACAACTAAAGTTTCACCCTCTAGCGCTGTAACTTCATTGATGGGCACAAAACTCTGCATTTCCAAGCAATGAGCGTTTTAGGTGTGACCTCACCCTTCAGCCACAAGAAACTTGGAAATGCCAGAAAATAAAGTGAAAACCAAGCCAAGATGACGTAATCCGCATGCAAAGGTTTGAGCAAGATGGTCACTTAAATGAATAGTTCACCCAAAAATGAAAAACTTGCAAAGATGTAGATTAGTTTGTTTCTTCATCGGAAGAGATAAATGTAGCATTAAATCACTTGCTCACCAATGGATCTTCTGTAATGAATAGTTGCCATCACTACTGGGTGTCACAACTAATCCACACCACTCCAGTCCATCAATTTAAGGAGTAGTTTACTTCCAGAACAACAATTTACAAATAATTTACTCACCCCCTTGTCATCCAAGATGTTCATGTCTTTCTGTCTTCAGTCGTAAAGAAATTATGGTTTTTGAGGAAAGCATTTCAGGATTTTTCTCCATATAATGGACTTCATTGGTGCCCTGAATTTGAACTTCCAAAATGCAGTTTAATGCAGCTTCAAAGTGCTCTAAACGATCCCAGCCAAGGAAGAAGGGTCTTATCTAGTGAAACGATCGGTCATTGTTTTCGAAAAATACAAATCTGTATACTTTTTTTTTTCTCCTACAACTTTGTAATCATCTGACATTGTTGCACTTTTTTGTTTGTAAACAGCGTTTGACTGACTTGCACTTTCTTAGTATTTGTGCGTTCGCTTTGTAAACACTGGGTCTGTGGTTTCCGCCTACATCCACGTGACCTTCCGACGTGATTCAATAGTACATGAACGCACATCCCAGAGCCTGTGCTACACAAGCTTTTGTGCTTAAAAAGTAAACAAATTTTTATTTTCCGAAAAAATTACAGATCGTTTCGCTAGATAAGATCCTTCTTCTTTGGCTGAGATCGTTTAGAGTCCTTTAAAGCTGCATTTAAACTACATTTTGGAAGTTCAAAATCAGGGGCACCAATGAAGTTCATTATATAGAAAAGTCCAGAAATGCTTTCCTCAAAAAAACATAATTTCTTTTAACGACTGAAGACAGAAAGGAATTATTTGTGAATTGTTCTGGAAGTGGAGTACTCCTTTAAGGTCTGGTCACGCAAAAAGCTGCATGTTTGTAATAAACTAATCTATTATTATGCAATTTTTGCGATGTTTTAATCAGCTGTTTGGACTCTCATTCTGACGGCACCCATTCACTGCATAAGATCCATTGGTGAGCAAGTGATATAAGGCTGAATTTCTCCAAATTTGTTCCAATAAACAGATTTAAGTTTTTTTTCTGACAGAACCATAATCCTGGCATTTATTATTTTACATTTTTGTTAAATATGGATTTCCACATCCTAGTTTCAATCCAGTTAAATCCAACATTTTGAAAAGAAGCAGCCAACAGTGAGTCTTTACAAACGGGAGCGTCTCTGATTTAGGTTTTCCGAATGCGGGCAGTTTGAGACTTGTATGACTTTCTTTGTATGAGCCTAGAGAGTGAAGTGACCTTTGCGTTGGTGGATAAAGCAGTGACACAATTACCATACTGACTTCAATGCAAAGGTCAGTTTTTTCAAGTGGTTTACACATGACTGATCGTGTAATAAGTCCGTTCAGCTCTTCATTTCCTTCAGCATAGCCCAAATAAAGTTTCCTTCCATGAT
Organism: Labeo catla; assembly: GCA_012976165.1. Taxonomy (NCBI): domain Eukaryota; kingdom Metazoa; phylum Chordata; class Actinopteri; order Cypriniformes; family Cyprinidae; genus Labeo; species Labeo catla. The sequence goes on along the minus strand of VONZ01000109.1, from coordinate 900,705 downwards.
GATCAAAGATGATGCGGGTATTTACATTTCTCAGAGATTTCCACGAACTTGTAAACTTGTAAACCATGTGACTATGAAAGGAATGCAGGACCTCAACTACAGTAGGATTATAAAATTTGTGCACTGATGTGTGTAAGTCCCGCTAACTCGATTTTTTTGGTGAAGGGACCAAACTGTGTAAGTGTGAAAACAACAGCACCATTTTTTGGGACGCAACATTATGACCAAGTTTGGATTAGATTCAAAACAGATGACTTGAGTTAAGCCTAAAAGACATGGATAGGTTAAGAAAACAAATATGTTCCCATGAAAGTAGTAAAGCTTTCTGAAGTAAAATTTTTAGCTTAGAACACAGTGGATATATGAGAAACAAGAAATACCATTAAACTTGATAATAAATTTAAACATTAATTTTTTTTTTTTTTAATAATTTAATAATTTTTTTTTTAAGAAGTCTCTTCTGTTCACCAAGCCTATATTTATTTGATCCAAAGAACAGCAAAACGATTTTGTTTTACTATTCAAAATAATTGTTTGATATTTAAATATATTTTAAAATGTAATTTATTCCTGTGATTTCAAAGCTGAATTTTTAGCATCATTATTCCAGTCACATGATCCTTCAGAAATTATTCTAATATTCTGATATGCAGCTCAAAATCATTTATTTTTTCATTTTTTTACTTTACTTTGATAAATAGAAAGTTCAGAAGAACAGCATTTATCTAAAATAAAAATCTTTTGTAACATTATAAATGTCTTTATCATCACTTTTGAGCAATTTAAAGCATCCTTGCTAAATAAAAGTAATAATTTCTATAATTTCTTATAAAAAAAAAACTGACTCCATGTTTTTGAATGGTATAGTGTATAATGTTACAAAAGCTTTTTATTTCAGATAAATGCTGATTTTTGGATCTTTCTATTCATCAAAGAATCGTGAAAAGTATTATTAATAATAATAATTATAATAATAAATGTTTCTTGAACAGCAAAACAGCATATTAGAATGATTTCTGAAGGACCATCTGAAGGAACACCGAAGACTAGAGTAATGATGCTAAAAATGTAGCTTTGATCACAGGAATAAATTTCATTTTAAAATATATTCAAATAGAAAACAGTTATTTTAAATAGTACATATTTTTCATTTGACTGTTTAAATAAATGCAGGCTTGGTGAGCAGAAGAGACTTCTTTAAAAAACATTTTAAAAATCTTACTGTTCAAAAACTATTGATTGGTAGTGTATAAATATGAAGAAAAAATATCTGCCATTATTTATATGAAATCATGTTGTTGCAAAACTTAAATGGTTTTTTTTTTCGAGAGGAAAACAAGAGTATGTCTCCATCACGTCCATTTTTTCTATAATGAAAGTAAATGGTGACTAAGTCTGAGGTAAAATTCTAATAACAAAAACAAAATTTCTCCGTGTTCCACTGATGAAAGTCAGTCATACTGGGTTGGAACAACAGGAAGGTGAGTAAATGATGACATAACTTAATTCTTTAAGGGTGAACTAGCACTTTAATACAGCGCAAATGGAACATTTATAGATGTTACGTTCAATTTTAGAGGATTTCTTTATAACTGTTTGTTAACCACTTTTTTACTCGATGCCTGCAGTTCGCTTCAAATGTTCTTGACTATATCACTGGCTTATTTACGAACCGGACATATCTGAGAAAAAGGTTGACAGTTCACAAAGTTGACTAGAGAACCGTTCGGTCCGATTCGTGTTAACCGATTCATTGAAGTGATTCATTGAAAGACTTTTCTCAAAAGAACGACGCGCTCGAATGTAGAAAACCGAACATTCTAAAATGAACGATTTAAACATTCCATTTGATTTAACGGTCTATTAATAAGAAACTGTTGAATGTTTGTTCAACTGAGAGCAATTTTGAAACTTCTGACAGACAAGTACTTTCTCACTCGTGAGCAGCGTGAGTATGAAACATAACATCACCGGCTTCATGTTCGGAAAGAGTTTAATTCCCTCCAAGCAGATGAGAAAAAAACATTCCTGTGGGATAAGAGCGTTTCCTCACCTTTTTCCTATGTTTTTTTTTTTTTCAAAAGCTGGGCATCTTCGTGCAAACTTCTTTTTTGAATTTGAGTTTGAATATCCTCACGTTGCGGAACGTCTACATTTAAAGAGACGGAATGAAAGTCCAGTAAATCCTGACGGCGTAATACTGTTGTGTTCATTGGCTGTGTGGAATTCTTGGCGGAGGAAGGGAGGGCAGTTCATGACTCTGTATGGAAAGGGGATGTTTTGTAATGTGTGGCGCACTATTCCAGACGGATAAATGGGAAATGAACGAACTTCCCGGTGGCTACGATCTGAATTCTGCCTTAAAGACACAGTGTTGGTATCTGAAGAATGTGTAGTCGAGCTGAGGTACAGGCATCACAAAAAAATAATTTGGGGCTAGGAGTTTAATAATAATGATAATAATAAAAAACATCACACATATCCAAACATTATGAATACATAATATTAATTAATTAATTGGAAAATTAGAAAACACTGACCAAAGTTACATAAGTATACATTAAATATAAGTTGCTATTACAGTGCGCATTATTGCACAAAAGGGTAGTGTGCGTATCAAATGTCTCTAAGCCTGCCTTAAGAATACTGCAACAATATCCCAATACCTGGCAACAGTTCAGCTGGGATTCGAATTTCAATTCTTCATTTTTTTAGGTAGTTTATTTACTGACTAGTTAAAATGTGTGGAGCGAATCGACTCACTGTGGACTGGACTGGCTTTAAAGGTTGATGTGCTATATAAAAGATATATAACATTTACAACTGAGCGTTTCTCACTCGAATATTTCCATACACCTCTTTTAGAACCAACAGAGCAGTATCTTCTGACTCCCTGCAAATAAAACATAAAGAATTATAGATTTCAGAGCACATAAATACACCAAGTTCGCATATATACACTACCAGTCAAAAGTTTTTGAACAGTAAGATTTTTAATGTTTTTTAAAGACTTCTCTTCTACAGCAAAAACTGTAAAATTGTGAAATATTTTAACTATTTAAAATAACTGTTCTCTATTTGAATATATTTTAAACTGTAATTTATTCTTGTGATCAAAGCTACATTTTCAGCATCATTACTCCAGAAATCATTCTAATATGCTGATTTGCTGTTCAAGAAACATTTTTTTTATTAATAACATTTTTTAAAACAGTTAAGTACATTTTTTCAGGATTCTTTGATGAATAGGAAGATCCAAAGATCAGCATTTATCTGAAATAAAAAGACTTTGTAATATTATACATTATATATATCTATATATATATATATAGAGAGAGAGAGAGAGAGAGAGAGATATAGATAGATAGATAGATAGACAGATATTTTTAAGAAATTGTAGAAATAAGTTAAGAAGGACGTTTTAGATTGATCAAAAGTGATAATAAAGACATATATAATGTTACAAAAGATTTCTATTTCAGATCAGTTCTGTTCTTTTGAACTTTATATTCATCAAAGAAACCTGAAAAATAGAATAATAATATTAATAAATGTTTTTTTGAGCAGCAAATCAGAATATTAGAATTTCTAAAAGATCATGTGACTGGAGTAATGATGCTAAAAATTCAGCTTTGAAATCACAGGAATAAATTACATTTTAAAATATATTCAAATAGAAAACAGTTATTTTAAATAGTAAAAATATTTCAGAATTTTACTGTTTTTGCTGTACTTTCCATCAAATAAATGCAGGCTTGGTGAGCAGAAGAGACTTTGAAAAACAAAACAAAAAAAAACAACTTACTGTTCAAAAACTTTTGACTGGTTGTGTACATAACAAGTGTCATAAAAGATTTTCATTTACCAGTAGCATAAATGGCTCTGTATGGCAAACAGGTACTCATTGAAACTTTCAATCGGCGTCTCCTGAAGGACGAAGTCAATACGTCGTCCGTTATTCAACATCCCCACCTTGGTGAAGTTTCTTTCCTCGTGCTCCATTGATAACACTGCACCACAAATATTCAAATTTAAGGGGGGACATTTGAAATATGAAGTGAATTGTATAAAGTGTTTCATTAGATACCTTCTGCTTCATCTGTAGGGGTCATGGAACTGATTCCACCCTCTGCGAGCGCTGGCGTTGGGACCTGAGAAATGCTCTGCCAAACCATTCGTAGCGATCCCAATAAATCAGAACTGACTCGGGTCAAACCTTCTTTGAGTTCTGGCATCAAACACATTTCATTTAGTAATATTTCATCATTTTAGAATATAAAAACTACAGAATTTGACCTACCGAGGTGCATCCTTTTTCTGCCTTTATGATGGGGTATCAACATGGGAGGCAAGTCCATGTCTTGAGGTAAAATCATGGGCTCGATTCGATACGCCACTGGGTCAAACTGCACAGATCACATTCAAGGTGTAAAAACAGGGCTCCAAGAAAAATGTATGGTTCTCAATGTTTTGGAGAGTGTCTTACTGGATGGAAGATGTTGTAGAAACTCTTGCAGGTTGGGAAGCTGTAACTAGGATCTATCCTCTTCAGACCTCTGACGGTTAAAAACATTCCTATGGGTGAACCCATGGCAAAGAACGCCTGTGGGTGAAAAGCTAACTGAGGATAATCAATGGATACCTGCGGAATAAAGAAGAAGTTATTTGGCAACCGTGAATTTTTAAGATGTTTGTACTCATCCAAAGGAGATTCAACAGACTATAGCAGCCCAAATTTGGAGGAACATACAGAAAAGACAAATATTTTTTATATATAAGATTAAATGATGGGAATACAGTTTAACTTATAACTTACTTGTCCAATGCCAACATCAAAATGCTGGTAATCAACTGCACTAGTGGTGGGGGTCTGATGTTCATGAGCATTTCTCATCCCAAGACTTGGGGAGTGTGTCTCATTTTGGGCTGCATGTCCAGTTCCGGATCTACAGTGCTGTTGGATATTCAAGAAGTCGTTACTAGAAAGTGTCAAAACAGACATTCCGATCTAAAACAATGGACTCTTATCTGTCTTCCCTTCCATTTTTGGGTGTGGAGAGGAAGCTGCACACAATTAAGGTACATTGCAAACCTTTCCATTTCTGCCATAAACCACTGAGCTCCTAAAAACACAGGGTGATAAGGAATTTCAGGAATTACCTTCCATTTCTTCAAACAGTTCATAATTTTCTTGCGAGGACCCAGGGGTATTCCGATATCTTTTAGGTCTTTTTCTGAGCAGAGCATCTGAAAGAGTTTAATGGGGATAAGAGTGGTGAAGAACTGGAGTGTTGTGTTTTTAACTTGTTATGTGCAATTGAGGACAGAAAACTGACCAAGGACTCCATGTCCATTTGTTCTCTGTGCAGTACATTGAGGTGCTCCTCCAACCCATGGCCCTTCAGAACCTCCTCCAGACTCTTAGAGGAACCACAGCTTGTGTCTACATGAGCGTCCTCATGGAGCTGTGGAGACCACAAAAATACATTGTTCATCAGTTATGATCTTTGAAATCTATAAAAAACTAAAGCACAATAAGGTAATTTTACTATACATATTTCAAATCAAATTGATTAAATAACTTTAATGATGCTGCTTTTTTAAATGTATTTATATAAAAATACTAGCAACAGTTATGTGATAATAATAGTTGCTTTTTTAGTCACATGTTAAAATTCACCATTAATGTGCAGAAACACATTAATGGTGTTTCTCAAAGCATACTACACAGAAGTTTAGACAATAACTATTCAAACTAATGCGTTCATGTTTATTACTAAATTAATTTAATTGCAATTAATCGACTTGACAAATAAATATTACCAATAATATGATATTCATATTTTATTTTATTTCAGCTTTAGTTCATCTACCGAAAACAATAGCAAAAACAAAAACACTTGTACAAACCTCTTGAGGTGTGCCATCTGCATCAGTCTCTTGATTGGTCAGGAGATCAAATAGGATCAGTGAGCCTGTGTAAAACAAGACACATTATTATAACATCATTATAACTGACATAAAATATTTGTACTGGTTATTATTTGTACAGGTTATTATTAGATTACCAAACCAGAACAGTCATTTTGGAACAGTGTTCTGAAAAGCACAGTTAATGCTATGTACCAAGGCTGTGTCCAACCAGAGAGACGTGTCCTGTGAAGTGTGGATGTCTCTGGAGGAAGAGGCTGTGCAAACGGTTGATCTCAGAGGCCACTGTATCCACAATAGTCTGGCAGTATGTGGCGCTGTTGTAGAAGAAAAGGTCCAGCACTGTGTCGTTGCTGAACTGACGCAGGCGGCTAATGCTAGGGAGAGTGATTCTCTCAATATCTCTATTAAAAACAGAAATAAAACAGTAAAATATTTCTGTGTGTTTTATACACAAAAAATACATTTATTAATAGGCCGTTCTGTGTCAATTCAGTCAAATTACATGAACTTCCCTAGCTTAAATGTTTGATTTTGGCAAAGATTCACATGTATAGTGATGAAAGCCAAAATATTAATGTCATGGATGTATATTTATGGAGTAATCCACTATTTTGTAGAGTGGGGTCAAAACGACGATTTTCACCTGAGATTCGGAGCCAAATTACAGAGGTAAAAATGGCTTCAGATGGATGGCAGCATCATTATGTTATTTTTACACAAAGATTGGTAGGTCTATTAATAAAATCTGTTTACTTCAGGAATCTTTGTTGCATTATACACCAGTGGTGACAGTTCAGAAATGGGAAAAAGCAATTTTCAAGTTTATTCTCCATGCCTGTAACTCAAGACGTATTAAAGATATCTTAAAACCCTTTTGAATGTTGGGTCTTAACAAACTTTCCTTTTGGCATATTAATTTTTAAGCCCCTGTTTGGTTCAATTGCAGAGATATTGGCATGTAAACTGTTAAATCATACACATTTTCAGTATTAAAAATCAAATGTGGATCACTTTGTATACGGATGAAGTCTGAAGTCAGAAGTACAAATAATGTTGAAACTAGAAATGTATCTTGTTTCCCTCTATCAAAACAATCGCATAGAACACGTGTCTAAGTGGCATATTTTTTTGTTGTTTTTTTTTCATGTTAAGTTATTTTTTCACCAGAAAAATATAATAATCAAAAAACATAATCAAAAATTTGAGTTCGGGACCTCTGGTTTGGCTGACATGCAATGACCCTAGTACAATAAGAGTCAAACATCTTACTTGTCAACTCCTATAGTTTCTCCATGCAAGACTTTGTGCCAGTTGACTGGAAGGTACTCAACCCTTCCAACTATGCACGGGTCCTCACTCTGTCTGAAGTGGCTCTTTATGAGGCTGTTGGAGGCGTTTCGAAATTCATTAACTGCAGGAGAGAATAAAAAAAAATGTCAGAATACTCCTTTAACGTGTCATAAACATGGCTTGCTAACAGCTCGACAGTTAATAAACAATTCAACATACTGAAGAAGTGCTTGTATTTAGTTTTAGATAAAAGCTCACCACACTGGACAATGCCACGGAGACGTATGTCACAGGCCGGACCGATACCGTGAACCATGAACACCAGGTGGTCTACTATCTCTGGTTCTCCTACAAAAACACAACAGGAAAATATACAAACACAAGTCAAGTCAAGTCAAGTCAAGTCAAGCTTTATTGTCATGCCGCTACATGTGTGGACATACAGTGGAACGAAATGTCGTATCTCGCAGGACCACGGTGCTACATAAATAAACATAAATATGAACATACATACACTAGACGTAGAAACAATTTTTTTAAAACTATACATGTAACTATACATATACTATAAATAATTGACTATACATACACATAACCTAAGACAGACTATACAAGTAGTTTACATAATAACTGTGCTTGATAATGTGCAGAAGAGGTATTTAAACACACACTATAAACCACAAAAAACTTGTGAGCTACCCTACCGTCTACTACCTACATACTGCATACAGCTACATTTTAAGGCATCATCCCAACTAAAGAGAATACCACACAAATACTGCTTCACATGAGGAGAGACTCAACTATTGTAGTGGAGTCTGATGTTAGCATGTTGCTAAGCTAAATATCCCTTATGAAAATTAATCATGGTTTTGTTACAGTAAAACTGTAGTAACCATGTTTTTTTGGCTTATTGATTACCATTCGTATAACCACAGTTTACATAGCAAAACCATGGTTAATTTGTGGTTACTATTGTTTACTATGTTTTTTTTTTGGCTATATTTGTAGTGAAACCATAACAAAAGCCTGTTGGTAAGCTAACAACGCAATCCTTCAATAAGCAAAACAATACACTGTATAAAAACAGTCCAAGAGGGTTTAGCATGTTGCTATGCTATGCCAACTGTATGATACTTTAAACAAAAATACAAAGATACAAAGTTCAGATAAATATTCTCACATTAAAAAATTCTGTAGTAAATTACAGTATACCTTAGTATATTTACATATTTACTACGCCTTGTTAACTTGTAAGACAGCATACTGTAGTACTGGCTATAGTGAGTTCATAAACTGTAGTAAATACTGTAGTAAACTTTAGTATTTACTATAGTAAACACTGTAGGACACTGTAGTATATCATAGTGTTTACTACACTTTGTTAATTTATACTACAGCATACTCTAATATTAACTATAGTAAGTTCGTAACTGTAGTAAACTGTAGTGAATTATAGTATTTACTACACTTTGTTAGTTTATACTACAGCATACCACAGTATTGACTATAGTGAGTTCATAAATGTAGTAAACTTTAGTAATTAGTAAACTGTGGTAAACTGTAGTACACTACTATATCATAGTGTTTACTACACTTTAGTTAATATTAGAGTATGCTGTAGTATAAACTAACAAAGTGTAGTAAATACTATAATATACCAAAGTATACTATAATTCACTACAGTTTACTATAATAAATACTACAGTTTGCTACAGTTACGAACTTACTATAGTTAATATTAGAGTATGCTGCAGTATAAATTAACAGTAAGTTCGTAACTGTAGTAAACTGTAGTATTTATTATAGTAAACTGTAGTGAATTGTAGTATACTTTGGTATATTATAGTATTTACTACACTTTGTTAGTTTATACTACGGCATACCATAGTATTGACTATAGTGAGTTCATAAATGTAGTAAATACTGTAGTAAACTTTAGTAATTAGTAAACTGTGGTAAACTGTAGTACACTACTAGTATTTACTACACTTTGTTAATTTATACTACAGCATACTCTAGTATTAACTATAGTGAGTTCGTAACTAGTAAGCTGTAGTATTTATTTTAATAAACTTTGGTAAATTATAGTATACAACTTGTAAATTGTAGTACACTGTAGTTTATCATAGTGTTTACTAAACTAATTTATACTACAGCATACTCTTGTATTAACTATAATAAGTTTGTAACTAGCAGTAAATTATAGTATACTTTAGTACATCATAGTATTTACTACATTCTGTTAACTTATACTACTGCATACTGTAGTATTGACTATAGAGAGTTCATAAACTGTAGTAAATACTGTAGTAAACTTTAGTATTTACTAAACTGGTAAATTGTAGTACACTGAGGTTTATCATAGTGTTTACTACACTTTGGTCATTTACACTACAGCATACTCTAGTATTAACTATAGTGAGATGTAACTTTAGTAAACTGTAGTATTTATTGTAGTAAACTGTAGTAAAGTATAGTATACTTTAGTATATTATAGTATTTACTATTTTGTTACCTTATACTACAGCATACTGTAGTATTGACTATAGCGAGTTCATAAAGTATTTTTGCCTTTAGGTATTACACCTTTTGGAGCTGCATTTGTATCAGAAACATGGCTACGATGAAAATGATAAGTCACTAGGATTTTATAGTTTGATAACACTACACTCACCCTCTGGTATCTCTATTGGAATATTGTCAGTTCCTCTCTTTAGTGACCTGGGTTGCGTCCGTTCAGTCGGAGAAGGGGGAAAGTCCTTGCAGCTGCTGGGATACTGCGTCATGAGCTGAGGTAATGTAACGAGAGAGTCAAAGTGTTACTCATGAACAGAGAAGTGTACCTTGAGCTTTACATTTAGACAATACCTTGGGATTGTGAAGGATCACAGATTCCCCTGTTGGGAGCTCCAAATTTGTCTTCCATTCATTCAGGGTCACTGCAATCATATAGGCATCCTGATTTTGAATAAAGAAAATTGATTAAGTATTAACTGGAAAAATTCAATTTGTTCTAGAAAATCTGTGTATCTTCTCACCTCTAGGAAGTCACTGAGTTCTTCACTGTAGGGAGTGTAGGTCATGTCTTTGCTGCCTTTGTGGAACCAGGAACAGCGTCTGACCTCAGCGGGCTTTTGTTCCCAATATACAGAATAACGCTTTCTTTCACGCAGCCTGACGTCATACCTTCTTCCATCTGTAGCCACCACCACTTCATCCTTTTCATTTTTCCCCACTGCAGACAAATCAGATATAATGGTTAAACATTCAAACATATGGACTTGTGCCATGATTTAATAAACTATACTTTCAGCAATGGTTTTAAAGTTTTGTTAAAAATAAGTCAATAGAAGACCTCGACTGTAAGCATCCTCCAGCCGCTGTGAGTCTTCTCTGCTGAACGGTTGCCAGGAGTCTTTGGAGTCCACCTGCTGGTTGTAAAACCAGTGGTGCTGGACGGGTTCATACGGCTCAACAACATTCATGCTGACAACATCAGGGTTGCCACACCGAGGCCAATGGACTGCAAATATAACATTGCCATGTTTTTCAGTACTATGTAGGATAATTTGATCAATGGATAAAACTTAATAGCATAGACTGTTTTTCCCTCAAAAGCACAAGCAGATCATAGATACATACATATATATATATATATATATATATATATAGTTAGTTTTTGGTTAAAAAAAAAAAAAAATATATATATATATATATAATAAATAAATGAATGAATGAATTAGTGAATTAATGAATAAACAAATAACCTATATATGAAGCTCCACAAAAATAAAAGTAAGGGCGAGAACTATAGAAATGAATACATTTATTTAGCAAGAATGCTTTAAATTGATCAAAAGTGATGATAAAGACATTTATGTTACGAAAGATTTATATTTCACACAAATGCTGTTCTTCTGAACTTTCTGTTCATCAAAGAAACCTGAAAAAAATCTACTCAGCTGCTTTCAACATAATAATTGATTTTTGAGCAGCAAATCAGAATATTAGAATGATTTCTGAAGGATCATATGACTGGTGTAATTATGCTAAAAATTCATCTTTGAAATCACAGGAATAAATTACATTTTAAAATATATTCAAATAGAAAACAGTTATTTCAAATAGTACAAATATTTAAACATTTTACTGTTTTTTTCTATACTTCAAATCAAATAAATTCAAGCTTGGTGAGCAGAAGAGAATTCTTTCAAAAAAACATTACAAATCTTTGACTGGTAGCCTATATATAAACATTAGATTGTTTTTTTTTTTCCTCTATATTTTACTATCTTCCAAATCACTTAAATTACTTAAAGAATTAATAATAAACAATTATGCCTAGAATTTCAAAGAATTTCAGGGCTTCATTAGCCTCCCAGCTAACGATTTTTGGTCTCTGTTATGTTCTAGGAACATGCAATTCTGGTTATAAAATTTATAACTAAAAATAACCTGTTCTATATGAGTTCCCTTTAAGTTGACACAAATGCCTCCCTGCAATGTTCTGGGAAAGTTAGTTTTTGGTAAAAATATATATATACATACATATATATATATATATATATATATAATAAATAAATAAATGAATGAATGAATGAATGAATGAATAAACAAATAACCTATATATGAAGCTCCACAAAAATAAAAGTAAAAAAAAAAATCTGGACCAAAAAAAAAAAAAGCATAATGTCATTGATTCATTTCAACTTTTCAAAAATAACAGTAACTTAAAACATTTTTAATATATCAATAACAGACGTCAATAACATAAATGAAAGTATGCAAGACTAACAAACAGAAATTTGCAAACTAAAACATGACTCTTGATTTCAAGGAGAGCGGTTACGTCATCACTGGTGCCAGCTGTATTACGTAATATTGGATGATGGCAACAACACAACTGACAAACATAAAACAGATTATTAGCTGATCCAAGCATGAAATTGCAACTGAAACATCTGGTGTGCCAATATGAAATAACCAAACTACGTACATTTCCATCATACGAACACTGCGGAGCGTGTTTTCGTTGGGTGGGTGTGTAAATATGCTGCAAAAGTAGGACACGCATTTAAACGAATGACCGAGGAAAATTAAACATAAACAAAGGCTTTTATGTGATCGAGACTACTTAAGAATACCAGACAGTGGATCGAGTTCTGTCTAGAACACAAATGGCAATTCGATATATGGAAATAAATACATGGAAAAATACTAACACAGGGACAGTTGATTCAGATGACCTACTAAGCCTGTAACACGACGTGAAGACATACTGATTGTAAGTATTACAACGAGCCTGAGGCGAATGTAACAAATAAAAGGGAAAAGCATAATAATGTATCGCCTTCTACTCACCGGCTCCTCGTACGGATACACGCGTAGGACAAAATTCACTTCTGACGGAGAAAGCAAACCTTATTCACTATGGTGGTCAAGTCCGAAGTAAAATCTACCAGGAGCTGAAATCTTATAAGTGGTCTTTGTGTGTGCTAAAGGTCGACTGACAGGGGGAATTTTGAAATGACCACCAGTAAGCAACAGCTGGTGTGATGGGTTATTATGAGTCAATGAGTCTGAAATTGTTACATGTGCATCATCACATGCCAAGTGAAATCAGAATAATGAATGACTCATTTAAATTCTTCAGTTTTCAGCGTGTTGCACAATACATGCTTCCTTTAGAGTTTATATTTAGAAAGACCACAATGAACTTACATTTTAATGTGTGAATAAACTTTAATATTATTGTAAACAACTGGTAGACAAGAAAATGCAACATACTGGACACACACTACTCATTATTTATTATTTATATTTTCTACATTTGGAATCATGCTCTTAAATCACACAAATACAAGAATGTAGTGCAAACCAAAATGCAAACCAGTCATACATAAGAGTGTTTTCACGAGGCGTCATCAATCAGTCGTATTGGCGGCACCTAATGTAAACAATGCCACTAAACCGAACGAAACTCGCATATTTTGCTGATTATTGCTGCTGAAAATGATAAGTTATTGTCATCTTTTTGGCTGTATTGAACAGGAAAAACATTTGGAGTAGTATAGACTGCCGAAAGTTATAACAAATCAAGGAGAAGAGTGCAAAAAACTGTCTGAGGAACAAAAGGCGTTTGTCGTTGGCCAGACTGAACCAGGATTTGCAGGGCAAGAATCTCGACAACATTCATGTTTGTTTTATTCATTTCCAGTCAGGTAGGTGAAATGTTAGGCTAACATCTTAATTAATACTGCTGATATGTATATTTACAACCTATTAACGTAAGTTTGTCAAAATATTGCGCCCTTTCCTGACATACTAAGTCCTTCTCTATATGATTTCCCTGTTGAAGAATCCAGCATATGCTGGTTAGGTATGTTTTAAAGCATGGCTGCTGGTTTATGCTGGTTTAAGCTGGTCATGTGCTGGTCCTAAGCAACTAGCTCCTGCTCAGGACCAACTTAGGACCAGCACATAACCATCTTAAACCAGCTCAAACCAGCAGCCATGCTTTAAAACATACCTAACTAGCATATGCTGGCTCTTTCAACAGGGTTAGCAGCTTGCACATGTTTTCAGTGGTTTGGACAGCATAAATTAGAAGAACAACGTATTCAGTAGTGCATTAACTGTGCAATCCATGTTGATGTTTACATCAGAGTGTTGCCAGTATGGCCGCTCATCTGGGTAACTGATCAAATTGTGATGTAAGTGCAAACTTTCTATATGAGCTTCTTCAAATGGTCATTCTGTTTGAAGCTGTTTTATTTTCTATTCAGGTTTGCAACACTATATTGCAACATGACTGAATACAGTTTAAATAGATTTTTTTTTTTCAATGTCATATCAAATAAAATCTACACAAAAGTTTTGCAATTAACAAGTTACAAATTTAGCCACAAATAAGCTTTTATAATTTAGCCATAATTAAGCAATTATTATCATGTTTTGGCCTGTACTAACTGGTAATATAGACTGCCAAAAGTTATAACACATCAAAAAGAAGAGTGCAAAAAAACTGTCTGAGAAACAAAAGGCGTTTGTGGTTTGTTCTTATCATTTCCGGTCATGTAGGTGAAATATTAGGCTAATATCTTAAATAACACTAGTTACCAATTATTCAAGAATTTATTAGCTTTTCAGTTAACAATTCCATTCTGGGAACGTTAGTTTCCGGTTATAAAAATTAAAACCTTACATTAACCTGAAAACCTAAACCTAAAGAGACCTGTGTAGTTTAAAATACATGCTAAAAATATGACATTATTTTAATTGATAGTTAAAGTGCAAAACATCTAGTCTTTTATGTCAGATAATAATTTATCAAACATTTCTAAAAAATTAATCAAAACATCACTGACTCACTTCCAGGAGACTCCCTGAGGTGATGTCCACATGGCACTAGCTAATCTATGGACAGATAACACAGACCAAAGGTCTCCTTATAGCAAGCAGTTTTGACAAACACTAAAACATCAAATGATTTCATCACAATCCAGATGATACCTTAAATCATCACAAACTTTATTGACAAAGATATCAGGGGATTTCGTGTATAGATAAATATGTCTGGAAAGTTTTAAAATTGACCTAGAGGCTGTTTTCACATATTTTGTCACCAGGATAGTTTACATATAAACTTCAAAAAGCTTGATAGATACAAATGTCAAAAAGACAGCTCTACAATACACAAAACATTCACTGTGAATGTCTAAAACAGTATAGGAAGGCAAAAAACGAGAAGTGCTCGTTGATTGACAGGGTCACACATACAAAAAAAACTAACATGATCGCAGCAAATGGCTTGGTAAACTTTCACACAGTATGTGGTTGTTGGTCTGGTTAGGTTCCTACAAAGGTAAGAGGTAGCCTGGGTTAGCCTGCTTGCGCTCCTGTGCAGGAACCATCGCTTCTCTCATTCGGAGGGGTCTGTGGCAGTCCGTGTCATTGAGAGCTGGGTAATGCTGTCGGTAACATAAGTACGCAAAGACCAAACCGAGAAGAGATCCCACCAACACATCTGGGAATGAACGGGAGATCATGTCAGGCATTGTGGTTATGAAAAGGCAGCAAAGTGATGATGGCATGAATCTCACCTTGCCAGTGATGTTTGTAGTCACATGTTCTAGAGAGGGCAATCATGACGGCGAATAGGAGGGGGGTGAGGAAGGCACACAACCTCCAGGCTTTACCACGGCCTACGGGGCTGAAACAATGTAGCTTCCCAGCCAAGTAAAGGGCAGTGAAGCCCAGACCAGCAAACGCAACTAAGACAAGAGAAACGTTGTTAGAGTCACAGGCAGTGGAACATTCTGACAACATAAAGCAGTATTTTTAGGGTTTCAAGCACATAGTTCTATTGAAAATAGATACTGAAATCCTATTATAATTGTTAGAACGGTTACGGATCAGCAATCTCCATGTAAAACTGATCGTGCAGACCATACTATAAGTCATAGAGACTTGAAACTTGGAGGGATGGATCATGACCTTGGCAAAACTTTCAGGTATTTCACATTTTTTGAAAAACATACTTTTGCGAACTAGTCTTAGGTTTTTCGCCTGATCTGAATCAAACCAGTGCAGAAAGATTCTCTGTAGAGTGAATATCAAAAATTATCTTTCAACTTTCAACTCACCATCGCAAGGGGGTGCCAAAAAGGTTTTGGCCACTGAGGTCACAGAAAAAAAGTGGAGCTTGGCCCCTTGGTAGCGCTATTAGAGGGAAAAAACAAAATTGGCTGCAACTGTGCAACCATTTGTCCTTTTAACATGAAAATTGGTGTGCACAGTCTTGGTCCAAAGTGTGACAAGTGTCTAAGGACATTTTCGTATCTCAAAAAACATGGCCGCCACTGGCCGACAAATTTGATTACTTGTTAGACAGGGTTAACAGAGGCTGATTTGAATGAAACTCTGTGGGCCTGTTTGACTCGCAGCCCCAAAGGTCTGAGAGAAATTTGAAAGAAATCGGCCACTGGGGGGCGATAACGCATTTTTCAAAGGCGTAAACGTTTGTACGTTAAGCAGTTTTTGCACATACGTGCAATATTCGTATCATATGATACAACTCCTTATTCCGGACAACTTTGCCTCTAGAACCACTGCTGTCAATCAAATCGTTTGTTAAATAATTGAGCATATGTCAAAAAATAGGTCTTTTGCTCAATCCGGAAAAAATTCTCTGGACTCTCTAGGCCAATAATTATCAAAAAAATGTTGAAATGTACCCTTTGGGAGACTATAACGGGGTCCTTTAGAAAAGGGGCCTGTCCAATTTTACCCAAAATCCTATAAAGCTTAAAGGAAAACTCAAAACTTCACAAAACCTGCTTTTTTAAGGAGATCGGACTACATCTGGCACTATAAAAGTCATAATCGTTAAAAAGCATTGTATTTCTATGGTAAATTAACTGGATTTGCCAAAATACTTTTTTAAAATCACTGGTTACAAGCTTGCTACATGTACCTAAATGCCTTAAAGCGCTTGAACCCTGGTAATCGATGCTTGCAGCTATATAATTCTATTGCATTTTTACTATTCAAAAGTTTCAGGACAGTAAAATTTTTTTAACGTTTTAAAAATATATTTTTGGCAAGGATGCATTAATTTATGAATAAATCAGAAATTCATAAATTAATAGCTCAAAAGTGACAGTAAAGATTTTTTAAAAATCTGAACTTTCAAATGATTTCTGAAGGATCATGTGACACTGAAAGCTGGTGTGATGGCTGCTGAAAATTCAGCTTTGCATTACAGGAATAAATTACATTTTAAAATATTTTCAAAGAAAAAAACAGTTCATTTAAATTGTAATAATATTTCACAGTATTACTGTATTCACTGTACTTTCAATCAAATAAATGCAGTCTTAAGAATAAGAAACTTTTAAAAACATAAAATAATAATAATAATAATAATAATAATAATAATACAAATAAAATAAAAAAAGTAAAATCTTACAGACTACAAACTTTTGAACAGTAGTGTATATTATATTAAAATGTACTGATATTATATTTAATATACTGATATTAAAATGATATAATTATATAGATTTTTGAGTGTATTTATGTAAACTGTATTTATGTATTTCAACATCTTACTGGTTTTATTGTGCATGACTCATTGGTGCTGTTTATTCCAAATAAAAAAGTAGTACATTTAAATTAAAAAATAAATTTAATACAAAACAATATAATTTAATAACAATACAATATATATTCAATTAATTTCAGGCATAAAAAAACCCTCCCACCTTACTTTTTAAATACTGTTTCATGGTGACTTGAAAAAATGCCACTAACTAAACCCTTGCTCTTACAGGAAGAGTGTCCACTTGGAAAGCTCTTCCTGCCTTCCATTACTACATCCGGGTCACCGCTACAGTGAAGCTCTGGGTTCATTTGGCCATCCGGGAAACAACGGTAGAAGAAATCAGGTCGTGGCCTGGCAGGAAGGGAGAAAGAAAAGTTTATTGGGAAAAAGAATTAGGCCAGACGGTATCTAGTCCGTCTGGGATTCGTTTTTTTCATTCGTTTTTTTTATTGCTTAATGGGAGTCAATGGGAGATTTTCAAAATGTAATTGTGCGAAGTTAGCTCTGTAATAAGATTAGGTCATTCACTCACCTGCCCACAGCTAGCTTGATTGCATTCGTGAAAATCCCATTTAACACCAGGGTCAAAGTAACAGCTGTGTTATACAAACGACATACAGTGACTGCTGTTAGCAATAAACACTGAAGATTATGAGATCATTATGTGATCATTTATTTCTTTATCTACTGACTAGTATCAACACAACTATATTGCACAATGCTTTGCATCACTCAAAATAAACATTACTGGGAAACATACAATTATTCTATAATATATATATATATATATATATATATATTTATTTATATATTTGTATATATTAGGGCTGTAGCTATCGGTTATTTTAGTAACCGAATATTCTACCAATTATTCCATCGATTAATCGGATAGAATAATTAGATTAAAGAGCAATACTAAATATACAAGATAAAATAAGATAGGTCTCTTAAAATTAGCAACTAATTTGTTTCCTTTTTAGAAAAATGAACATTTTTATTGCTGAAACTGCATACATTTATAACCATGAAAACTAAACACATTTAATTCAAAATAAAAAAAAAAAAATATATATATATATATTACACAAATGCATGAATAATATATATAAGGTGCCATAATGCAATTCAATTAAGTAATGTAATGCAAGTACTTTCCACATATTTCTTACCCAAAGATGCCTCTTTCACATCTCCATTTCCACCTTTTTTCAGTAAGGTAAAAAAGAAAATAACCAGCAGTGGAGTGAAGAGGGCGATAGACTGTTTCAAGAAGTGATTCAGAGAAAAAAGTAATGAGATTTCCCATTACCATCGTCACACACATCCATTTTATATTCAAATGAATTTTTGTAGCTGAACATGAGTTGTAAGCACTCACAAACATGAGGCGGGTAGGAACATGGTCCTTTTTGACGGGATGGAACTTATAGAGCCAGAGTTCCTCAGGCTGGATCTCACGGCTGAAGGGAGGAAGCTCCTCAGTCACGCTACAAGAGCATAATAACAGCCTGAGAGAACAATCCACATCTCCACAAAACAGACAAAACACAGGCACAGCTCAAGAGACTGGAAAATCTTCCCACACAACTGCGAGAGAACCTGTCACTCGCTTTACTGGGTGACAGTTCTTTAAAAATAAACAAAAAACTAGCATAGCAGGTTATAAATGGCCAATGTTAAGGCCAAATGTAACTGAAGATTTGCAGCTTATTTTTAAAACAAGCAGAATATGTACTTACAGAAAAACAGCTAAAAGCAACAGCCGTACAATAACTTCACCAATAAAGCCATTATCAAAACTCTTCCTCATCTTTCGTCCTGGTTTGTCATCGACGACACCTTCACCTAAAACCTGGAAAAAAGTGGAGCATGACTGTTGCATTAAGCTGAAATTGGAAATTCAGATAGAAAGATGGAATTAAAAATCTAAAAATTTAACCAGGAGCATCCAAAATCAACTTCAACCAACAACCTTCCACCACCATGGGGAATGTGACAGTTCAATTGGTTAGTATTATAAACCCAAACCAAAAAGGAAATAAACCACTTGTGTTATTTAAAAGGAGATTTAATATTACATTTATTGCACCTGCAGCACAAAACCCTGTTAGAAAAAGTCCATTTTAGGATTGTATCTGGTTACCAGCTGGTTAATGTTGACCATTACAAGCTGGCTGACCAATTACCATGTACCACAAACCAACCTGACCACCAAGTATGACTAACTAGTTATTGGTCCTTGATTAACAACCACCTTGGATTAGCTAGAAACCATCTACCATGTTCTGAAACAGTTTAACCCCCTTAAGATGGTATATACAGCTAGTTGATGGTCCAAGATGGTCTACTATAGTTAAAAACAGCATAAACAAGCTGCCAGGTTTGGCATTGGTCTAAGATGGTCTACAGTTTTGACCAAAGCAAAACACAGCTAGATTTAACAGTTTTTCCAGCATGGAACTCTGTTTGAAAAGCTAGTTTAAGGTGGTAGCTGGTTTCTAGTTGGTCTGATGATGGTCATTACAAGCTGGTTGGCCAGTTACCATGTTCCAAAACCCAACTTGACTACCATGTATGACCAACTAGTAATTGGTTTGTTGTTGGTCCTTAATTAACAACCTCCTTGGATCTGCTAGATACCATCTACCATGTTCTAAAACAGTTTAACCATCTAAGATGGTATGAACAGCTTGTTGATGGTTGTTGATGGTCCACGATAGTCTATACTACAGTTAAAACTAGCATAAACAAGCTACCAGGTTTGGCTTTGGTCTAAGATGGTCTACAGCTTCAACCAAACCAGCTACCATGTTCCAAAATACAGCTAAATTTAACACAGTTTTCCAGCATGGAACTCTTAGAAAAGCTAGTTTAAGGTGGTAGCTGGTTTCTAGCTGGTCTATGATGGTCATTACCAGCTGGTTGGCCAGTTAACATGTTCCAAATCCAACCTGAGCACCAAGTATAACCAGCTAGTAGTTGTTTAGTTGCTGGTCACCAACTAATAACCACCTTGGACCAGCTAGAAATGCTCTCCAACTATTTAACCACCTTATGATTGTATGAACAGGTAGTTGATGGTTTGTTGATGGTCCAAGATTGTATATACTACAATTAAAACTGCATAAACAAGTTGCCAGGTTTGTTGCTGGTCTAAGACGGTCTATAACTTAAACCAACTAGAAATCAGCTACAACGTTTCAAAATACAGCTAGATTTATAGTTTTCCAGCATGGAACTCTAAAAAAGCTAGTTTAATGTGGTAGCTGGTTTCTAGCTGGTCTATGATAGTCATTACAAGCTGGCTGGCTAGTTACAATATTCCAAATC
The DNA here is from genome assembly GCA_012976165.1 of Labeo catla. Taxonomy (NCBI): domain Eukaryota; kingdom Metazoa; phylum Chordata; class Actinopteri; order Cypriniformes; family Cyprinidae; genus Labeo; species Labeo catla. The sequence goes on along the minus strand of VONZ01000109.1, from coordinate 880,043 downwards.
CAACCCAGGCACCAAGTATAACCAGCTAGTAGTTGTCATGTTGCAGGTCACCAACTAATAACCAACTTGGACCAGCTAGAAATCATCTCCAAACTGTTTAACCACCTTAAGATGGTATGAACAGCTGGTAGATAGTTTACAGATGGTCCAAGATGCTAATAGATATTAAACCAGCATAAACAGATGCCAGGTTTGTTGCTGGTCTACAGCTTCAACCAAACAAGCTACTATGTTCCAAAATATAGCTAGATTTAAGTTTTAAGTTTTCCAGCATGGAACTCTGTTGGAAAAGCTAGTTTAAGGTGATATCTGGTTTCTAGCTGGTCTATGATAGTCATTACAAGCTGGCTGGCCAGTTACCATGTTCCAAATCCAGTATGAGTGCCAAATATGACCAGCTAGTAGATGTCATGTTGCTGGTCACCAACTAATAACCACCATGGACCAGCTAGAAACCATCTCCAAGCTGTTTAACCACCTTAAGATGATATGAACAGCTGGTAGATAGTTAAGAGATGGTCCAAGATGCTACTAGAGTTTAAACCAGCATTAACAGATGCCCGTTTTGCTGCTGGTCTAAGACGGTCTACAACTTAAACCAACTAGAAATCAGCTACCACGTTTCAAAACACAGCTAGATTTACCAGTTTTTCCAGCACGGAAGTAAGGATCGATATTTCCTAGTGAAACAACCAGAGCACCACTAGAGAGTGTGTCACGGGAGACAAACTGATTGTTAATCTATAAGATGTGCTGCCACCAGTCGCGCCGACATCTGTGATATTTGCTTACGAACATTTCCGCAAACGCGACATCGCGCATCCTCCGTCTTTTGTCTGCAGTTCGGAGTTGAATACCGACCTTCGGATTCTTTCCTTTTCCGTCTAGACCGTCGCCTTGTCGGCTGTTGACAGCAGCCACTGCAGCAGAATTTCGTGATGTCTGTCATATATATTTGACATGTCCAACAGGAGCTGAGCGCCGTACTGAGCAGCGATAAAGAGCTCTGACGAGGCAGTCCATTCACTAACATAACACGTCAGTCCTTTCAGCGGTGTCCGAATCGCTCGCTTGAACCGGTTCTTTTTACTGATTCGAGCGAACCGATTCGCGAATCACGCTAATGTAAAGGTAGATTGTCAACGGATGATGACTTTGGCATTCGTTTTTAAAAAAGTAACAATTTCATTCTGAAACTAATCAGAGATTATTTCAAAAACAATCCTAACTTAAAATTAATTTTATTATTCTTTGTTCACTTTTCTTATAACCAGCTGACCTCAGACCATATAACATTACCTAAACTATACCATACACTTTCAAAGTATATTACACTTTCTCAAAACGACATCCTTTGAAAATGTTTATGAAGCATTTTAGGAAAAATCAATGTCACATGGGCTCCAATGAAGAAGGAAAAATGAGCGATAAACAGTAGTAATATTTAGCTAAATATTCAGTTACTTTTTAAAACAGGACGCGATGACTCGTACGTATCATTGAATCACGAACGATTCAAAAGAATCGATTCGGACACATCATTCGTAGATTATCATGAATCATACGCCCTCTAGAGACTGTCACAGCCCCAACCTTTGACAATTTTGCACATGCAAATTTTCCCAGCCACTGGATCCTATTCAAATGAACGTATTCAAAAATATGCACATTTAGCAAAGCTTTATCATACAGCACTAAATATGCGACGGCGTCAATTATGACAAACTCAATTCAGATGCGAATTCAAAGAAACACTTGAACATTCATTACAGTTTATTGAAGTCAAACCAGGCAAGTCTGAAAACGTTTAAATCTGTGGAATGTTGCTTAAAGTACTCTCAGAATAAATTATGAATTCTGAAGAAATACATCTCAAAAGTTGGTCAAATAAAATACAAGAAATGTACAAAATGTTTCTAGGTTCACAAACATTCAGAAGCAATATTACAAGCATTCATATGACACTACAATATAATGACAATGGAGTTCTTTTTTTGTTTTGTTTTCTTTTTTTTTTTTTTAGCTTTCAGCTATGTACAGTTGATCAAGCATCATTCTCTTACACAATGCAATGTCAGAGGCTACATAACATAGCCAAAGAAATTTCTATCCATGAGTAGTACATCATTAGAAAACTTGGAGAGGACATACATTCTACCCAAGCCATATCATTTAGGATAAGTTTTATTCAGTTGGAGTGTGTAATGTGATTCAATGTGCATGGTGAAAAATATTACAATATCACATTAATCTTTACACAAACTCTGTAACTCAGTAGCAAGAATTAGTAAACAGTCTATTTAAAAGGAATGTGAAATCAGTACACAGAAATCAAAAAGTAAGCTGGTAGGACACCACCTTTAGCAAATTTAGTTAAGCAACAAAGAACATGCTCGGATAGCACAAAATGATAATGACACCTTCAAATACACATAAAAAATGTACACAAAGTACAGTGCACTGACACCAAACACTGGAATCAATGGAGGTAATACACTTCTAACAGTTGATGCGGCAAAATCGATATAGCAACAAATCAATTACAGTCAGATCAGTGATTGAACCGCTGCAGAAACAAATGGCGCTGAAGAAAATGAAGGGCCGTTCCGAAAAAGTCATTGGCAATTTCTAGTGATCATCTATATGTGATTAAACATGTAAAAAGAAGGCCAAATAAAGAAAAGTATACGTAAAAAAGTATAGTACCAGGCAAAACACGTGCTTTGCATCCTCTGCAATTTCTTGATATTTTTCATTATAAACATAAGGGCAAATATTGGTGTTTTTCGGAAGGAAAAGTGCCTATGACTTCTAAAAAAATAAAAGTAAGCTATATAAAAAATAATGTAAACTATAAAAATATCACATATCATAACAAAAACAAAAGTTTAGAAGCCCGTTTCTGCTATGGAATAATAGTGACTATTTAAAAAAAAAATTTTTTTCCTCATAATTCCGAATTCCAACTTTTTTTTATTCCGTGGTAGAAACAGGCTTCCACACAAGAGAGACCCAAAATGCCTTCCATGTTTCAAAGATGCAGATGCAAGTAAGCGCATACAGTATTTCCATAAACATACAAATCTCAGTTTGGCAGTCAAATCGTCAGAATTCCTTAAATTTGCTGTCGGATGCAAGAATCCAGTACAGATATCCACAAATAACACTCCATTGCGAGACATAAAAAAACAATAAATACAGACTTGAACAAAGGCAAAATGGACACGATTCAAGTAAAAAATGAAACCTTGCAGCGCTTTTTCCCTCCTTTCCATAAAGTGACAAACATACTGGTGGTGCCATCACGTATAATACTTGTACTGTGGTCTATGTGAAATGACTAACGAGTAAGTATACAAAGCCCATGTGCCGAAGCCGTCGAGATCGATTCTTCATCCGTGCAAACTGTGGCACAGCACGACCGCACAGCTACCAGTAACAAGAGAGTAACAGCTCCACTTTACAGCACAGGCGTCAAAGCTATTGAGTTTAAGTAGATTCACATCAAGTACAGTCACAGAGAGGATTATGCTACACTCTGCCGTAAATCGTACAGCCCTCCCACGTTCGGTTTTAGCGAAGTAGCGTGTGTTAATACAACCGAACGTAGCTAGATGAGAAACAAAAGTGTGCGGGTTAAGGTACGATTTGATACCTTTGCAATGAGTCTTGACTGTACAGCAATATACTAGGTGTGAAATATGAATCTCAACTACTCAAAACATAACAGTAAATCTGATTATATTTACAGTTTGGAAACACAAATGTAAACAGAAACAAAAACAAAAAAAAACACAGAAAAAAGAAAAATCACATTAATTAAAGATTGTACTCACAGTCTCACAACTAGCGCTGCTCAGAAAAATGATACGGGTTCCTCGTAGTTGATATACACACTGGCACCTGTTCAATACTCACAATGGTAAATATTCGTTTTAAGACACATGGCAGTGTTGGAGTATATGTGGCTTAACACTACACCATCAAACGTTACCGTTTGTACACGTCAGAATTGATCTTCTCAGTGACCGATGGTTATTTCTAACACTTTTAACTTTGAATTATGCTGCGTCGTTGCTCTATGGACCGAATGGTGACGGCAATACAGTACCGGCCAAGCAATAATGCAATTTTGCTGACAAAAAGGGCACATATACAACAATACGATTAGTGATATCAAATTGACTAATACAGATGAATAATACTGTACATTGTGAATGGATGTAAACATCGACATAAATATATTAATGATTATATATCTTACAAATCACAAACTCACTGGAATGGGGCGGCAGTTGAACAAACCTCGTATGTCTTTTTTTTTTTTTCCAGATGTTACCACGACAGGTTCATATTGAGAAATGTAGTGAAATCCTACTGGCGAGGGGCGAATGGTTGCGCCCGACACGTATTACAACAGTCTTTGCTATTTACATGAGGTACATAAATAAAGTTCTTGGTTTAAAGTGTTTATAGAGTGTTTTAAGTACCGTAGATGTTGATACCGTCGTTTTGACCGAAAGGTTTTTCTTTTTTTGCCGAAACTGAGCACGTCTGAAAAACAGTGAGAACTAGCTGTGAAATTTTGCTTAGAAAACCAGAAGTGAGTAGCTTATATTGTTATATAAGCCTGTATGAATTTAACATGAGGCCGTAAATTGCGATACGCTCGAAAAAATTCATATCAGCTGCTGTAGATTTGGAATGAATCAAACCCAGTTTATCAAGTCCACTTAGTTTAATTAAAAAGTGAACAAGCTAGCTGCATGTATCTACTCTATTTTGAACTTTCGTGTACTTTGATGTGGTTTTCAATGCTTCTTCGGTGCTTTGGCCCAATCACTCTCCCTCTCCGACTTCGTCGTCGTCCTCTTCCTCCTCGTTGCCGTCCCCCTCGTCTGCGGGTTCGAGCGGTTCCTTCTTTACAGTGACCTGGCTGGGGTTAGCCTGAGGCCCTAAGGGTCTCTGGGGGTCATGGTTTGAGCAGCAAGGGCGGTTGTCCAGGGCAGACACTACCAGCTGTCCTCTCTCGTGTTCTCGGCAGAAGGAGGCGGGGCAGAAGTGGCAGAAGGAGGCGGCGGCACGCTGACACACGCTGCACTGATGCCAGGGGCATTCCCATCGCCCTGAGACATATAAAAGAAACAAATCAATCACACAACATCAATATGGCTCAGGAGAGAGCTTGTGCTGCCGTCATATTGGCAATTTCTTTATAATTAATAGATGCAACATCATTGTCAGTGGATTAACATATTATAAGATGTAGTGTAACTGGGACAACAGCAAATCATAAATATGATCGGCGCTGATAGCCTCGTGGCCAGTGCTGTTGCACTTTGGTAGTCCCAAGTTCGAGTCCTGGCTCGCAGACCTTTTTTCCGATCCCAACCCACTCTCTCTCTCCCACTTTCCTGTCTACATACTGTCCTATCACAATAAAGGCAATAAAACGGGGGAAAAAAAAAATCTAGTTCAAAACATGCGTTAAATTCTTAGAAACGTGTTTGTTTTTTTCTGAAAAATAAAACCAAACCATCTACAGAAACAAAAACGCACTTTTTTTGCTGAAAAACTTACAATTTTCAAGAAATGTTTGAACTGAATTACTAAAAATGTCAATGTGGAATAACCATCAAGTAAAATGGCGTTTCCTAAAACCCCAAATAACAACCCCGTTTTCGAAAGTCTCGGTTTTCAAGGGTCGAAAACGCCGGAATAGTGTAAACAACAGGTGTAACCGTAGCAAAAAGTTATCCGTTTTAAAACGAAAACACACTTTGTTTTTTTTCTGAAAAACTTACCATTTTCAAGAAAAGTTTTAGTTGAATTACTAAAAAAGGTCAATGTGGAATAACCATCAAGTAAAATGACCGATCCTCACACCCCAAATACATGTAAGTGCACATCCTAAAAATTGTCCAAGTTTTTAAACATTTGTCTATCTGTAAAGTATTACAAATATCATATAAATCATGTATCATAAATATAATTGTTTTTGGGGAGTTGCACCACATGACACTTTACCTGTTTTGTCATTAAACACTGGCACTGGCGTTTGCTTGATTGTTTAGACAGTTGTCAAGAATACGCAGAGTGAATGTAGGCAGCCACACAATCGTTTTTAAAAGTCTCTGTTTTGGTCTGAAATGCAACCCTGGAGTTTTCAAACCAAAACAGGGACTGCAGCATTTTCGAATGTCTCCGTTTTTGAGGTTCAAAAACGACAGAGTAGTTTAAACAACAGGCATAACCATAGCAAAAGTTATGCGTTTTAAACGAAGAGCCACTAGTGTAAACATAGCATTATTACACTTTATACCCCAGCTCTTAAATATGCTTTATTTAAAAGATTATATCATTCTCATCACATTAACACTGTTCATTTTACAAACTTTAGCTAATTTAGGTCAAATTAAAATTTTAGTCAAATTAAAATTTTAGTTAAAATAAAACTTTAAATTGAAGTGCTTTGAAACACACAGCGTCATTCTAAGCGTCAACGCAATTTCAACCAGAACAGGAAGACAGACCGCTTGTCCCGCCCCCTTTTTTTAATAGCCAATAGCGTTCAGTTTATATCACAGCTTGGGCCAAAGCCGTTGAGCTCAGTAAATCCGCATTTGCATCGTATTACAGCCACAATCTCATCCATATCACTAAAGAATATAGCATTTGTGTAGAACTCAAATAGATCTGATACATTTTGTGGTCTGCACTGATTCATGCATACAATACAATTTTGATTTAATGGGCACTTTAAGGCTTACTAGGGCCTCATAGCAGGTCTCGTCCCTCTAGTTGAGAACCAATGATCTAGATTTTAGACAATAATGCTATGAAAATCTAAATCCCTATCAAGCAACATGCAACAAGTGTCCATCCAGAATATGTGGCAGCACTACTATGAACTTCCCACAGCCAACTAGAAGAGCTGGAGTGACAGAGAGCACATACCGTATGGAGGTTTGGTCAGGTTGAGGCAGAGGAGATGGTAAGCTTTTGGACAATCCTTTTTGTCACACATGACCAGCTCTCCTCCCTCCCCACAGCAGTAGCAGTAATACTCATGGGTCTGTTTGCTCTCAGTCTTCAGCTTGCGCTTCTTGGGCTTGAGCTTAGCATTGCGCACCTTCTCTTCTCTCTCCATAACGACTGCACTCTGCAGGACAAAAAACAAGGTTTAAGACAAGAGATTAATATGATAATGATATAAAATGGTAATAAAAGTACAAGGAACCAAGAGAAAACAAAAAACAACCTAGTGTTAAATAAAGCATAAGTACACTCAGCTATTGGAAACTCCAGAGAATTGTCAATGGCGCAACAGAAAATCGTGGGTAAGCACATCATGTGCTCCTGTCTAATTCAATTAGGCTTTACCTTGGGCTTGACTCCAAGAAAACCACTGCAGTTCTCGGACCCACAGTGGCATGATGTTCTTCCATTACCCAGACAGTCCAGGTTGTAATTAAAGGTCAACTCCGTGTCTGAACAAAACATGATTATCTCAATTAGCGTCTAAACAAGAAAATGCAAATGCAAAGAAAATGCAAAATGTTCTTACCAGCAGCGATATCACACAAGGTGAACAGCCCTATCCGCACATCTCCGTTCACGGTCCACTTCTGAGTCTCACAGTTGGGACTGCAGCTGTGGTTCATAAAGCGTGACAAGTTCCCTTTGGGTCCAGCATCAATCACACGGTCCTGAAAAACACAGGAGGGTTGACTTTAACACAGCTGAAATGATTATAATCATTATAATGTGACATACATGCAACAGCGATACCTTTGTGAGGGTCAGCATGTAAAAGTTGGTCACATGGTTCTCATTGGCATGTCTTATTCGTTGCTTGCACTCTTCGGAGTCAATCAGTTCTCCAACGTACTCCATGACAAAATCACCCTAAACACCATCAAACAATTTCACGAGATCAGTAAAAGAAACATTTAATGCAATATAATGAATACAATTGGACATGATGCTATTTACTTTCACCTTTTTGAGGTCCTGCTTGGTTTTTAGGCCCCATCCTCGGCCGGTGGTCTTAATGACCTCAGTGTCAGGGTAGAGGCGTTTGGAGAAGCACTGGTTGTGGCAGCGGTCACCTGCGGGACAGACCTGTGGGTGGCACTCGTACTGCAGCATGCGGTTCAGACACTGAGAGTCCTGGCCGCACGGACGCTCATCTGTGGGTTTGCAGTTGCAGCGGGGGATCTCTGAGAGGTCGGCGACGTGCACCTGCACCTTCCCAACTGGCTTATTGGACTGAGGTGAAAAACATGGACAAGAATATAGAGTTTTAGTTTGTTTCAATATGAAATAATTTTTCTTTGCAATGTTGCACTGTAGAGAGATTAACATGAAAGGTAAGAATGGGCTGTGTTGTGGTACTAGGGGTGGGCGATATGACCAAAAGCTTATATCAAGATTAGTGCTGTTCAAACGATTAATCACGATTAATCACATCCAAAATATAAGTTTTTGCTTACATAATATATACGTGTGTGTGTGTGTACTGTGTATATTTATTATGTACACAGACAGTGTCTAAATTATGTATATAGACACACACATACAGTATATATTTTGAAAATATTTACATGTATATATTTATATTCAAAGAATTTATAATACATAAAAATGTGTTTAATATATAAACATAACATACCTAGGGCCCTATGAAATCCGTTTTATTTTTTCCCCAAATTCCCTTTTTTTCCATTTAAATTTTTCTGGATTCCTTTTTAATGATTAAATTCAAGATGTATTAATCAAAAAGCATGTCTAATTAATTAAAATCATGAAACTTAAACAATTTAACATCAGTTTATTAAAAGTTTAATAAAAATTACATGTTTAGGGCCCTATGAAATGTTTTAGTTCTGCCCACCTTATGTTTTATTGTTACCAAATTCTGTGTTCTAGCATTCTAGTCTAGTCTAATTATTTGAATGCATAAAAACAAGTTTTGTTTATTCTTACAATAGCCTTGTGAAATGTTTATTGTTGTGTATTTGCATTTTTAAAAGCATTAATTTAATTTAATTTAATTTAACAAGTTTTATTTTTTGGCAAACAAAGGGGATTTACTACTACAATTAAAACATTGAAGAAATATATGAAGTATTTTGGATTCCTTAAAAATAAGGTTTTAATAATTTTAGTAGTATTATGTACATTCTACTGAACAATCGTAATTTATTCCTGCTACAGTGTCTTCACGTTAAACCGAACTTTTCTTTTGACGTGTTGGCGTGAATTTTTGTGTGTATATAATACAAATTCTGTGACAATCCATGTTAAACTGTAAATTCTGTTTTTTTCCGCATTGTGGAAATCATAGGGCCCTACATATCTTTTTGTCTTAAATATATACATGCATGTGTGTGTGTATTTATATATGCAGAATAAATATACACAATACACACACACATTATGTACACAAAAACTTTTATTTTGGATATGATTAATCGCGATTAATCGTTGCCCAGCACTAATCATGATACGAGTAATTTTATTTCCACTATATAGTTATTTTTGCTTTAAATCAGGTCTTAATGTTATCAAAATTTCTGATACAATAGAAATTTCATAATTCTTGTAACCACTGTCAATATCTCAAAAAACTAATACTAGCCTAAATTAAAAATAAAACTCAAGCTCACTGAAGACAAGTAAATTGTCAGTGATTAAATATAAATAAAGCCCTATTCACATGGGATTAGTATTATCTGGGGACCTTGTGCGATTTATAAATTACCCCTTACATCTGAATTTCGTGTGGCTCATCCACATGGGATAAGAGAAGCCTGTGATTTTACTCGAATTTACAGACTTATCTCCCGGATATGATGTTAAGACTTTGCCTAACATTATATGCTGCTATATGTCATACATATCCAACAAAAGATTCTTGTTTTCAGCTTTCTCTTTCTGCAAATTGTATAGTTGTATGGTGTACTGTATAGCGATATGACCCTGCACTCAAAATACTTCATCAAAACACTCCAACACAGCCTCCATTCTTCGTGAAAGATGGATAAGAAGGCGCACAGAAAACAAAAATCTTGATCCCACCAAATGCTGGCCAAATCACAGAGATGCCGATTCACACAGGACTAATATTATGACAGGACCTCGGTGTTCGGTGAAATATGGTAGGTCACTTGCGGGGGAATTTTTACTTTGCAAATGACAGACATGGATGACGCACGGGATTAAGATCACAGACAATCTCCGCAATTATTACAAATCACTAGAGGTCACCAGGTAATACTAATCCTGTGCGAATAGGGTTTAAGAAACTAATTACAAGCAACAGGACAAAAATCTACAGTAAAACATAAGAAATCCTACACTGTATAAAGTAATAAAATGTATAAAAACACTGCATATTCTTCACTGTGTAAATTAAATAAATATTTCTTCTTATTAAAGTTACAATAGTGATTTAGTCAAAAGCAGTGAGAGATTGTCTCTCTTTTGTTGTTTGATTAACATGAGGGACAGACAGCAGTAATATTAGACTGCTGTCACTTTAGGAGCTACCCAAATCCAACATACTGTTGCATGTGTGTTTTCTTTCTCAGCTGTTTGCTTTCACTTAAGACCTAAACTACTGCATTCATGAGGATACTTGCAAAGACGGGCATACTGACACATACGTGTGTGTATTTAACCGCTGAAGGCCCATAATGCGACAAAAATAACTCCCGTGCTCTATAAGCATCATCTTCACATGCGCGTGCCTCCCTGACAGCATTCAGACACCATGTGCACATAGTGAAATGAGTTCTCTTTCGCTGTTAATTGCGTTTTAACAGCTTAAAAATCACTTGTTTTTAAACCGCAACATTTAAAAACATGTATAAGCATATTTTCGTGACCACATAGCACAGCAACGTCATGTGAGTGTGTAACTGCGATAGAGATGGTTGTCCAAAATGTCTACCGTTTGACAAATACCAGTATATGGTACCCTATGACAGCAGAGAAATCAAAATATTTGGATAGAGGAATTGAACTACATCCTGTACCTTGATAAGTTTGTATGGTGGGGGTCTGCGAGAGTTGCGCTCCTGTTCGAGGGCTTCCTTTGTTTCTCGCTGTGCTTTTAGCTCCTGGAACCTTTTTGCTGCCTCCTCAAGTGCTTTAGACACAAAAATATAAATTTAGCTTGACCTTTATTGGGGACATGATTCTTATATTAAACATATGACTAATTAATGTAACAAAACAAATGAAACTCCACTGGATTGGTCTGGTATCTTACCTTTTTTAAACGTCTTATTGATGCCAACTTGTCCCTCTGCAAAGTTCTTATCACTCTCAACATATGGGAAAACTCTGCCCTGGTTGATCCAGTAATAGTCATGGGAGCCAAAGAAAAAGACTGGAAAGTCACCAACGTCATGCTTTAGGCTCTGGATGTTGGAGGGAACCAGGCGAGGGTTGCATATCTCAGCTGGCCACCACCTACACATGGTTCAACATCAACGTTAGGCTTATCGCTTATTCGTTGGTCAGACAGTTCACCTTTAGTCATCTTGTAGGAAAACTAACCAAAAATACTGATGATTCAGGACTGTTTCCAAATGTTTGTCCAATCAAATGCTTAACAGAATGAGAACGCCCTTCTGCTTGTACTGTTTGCTGTACTAGCAATAGCAAAAATCGATAGCAACATCACAGCCGTGACACAAAGTTAAGGCTGCTCTGTGCTTGCTGAAATGCAGCGTAAAGATGTGATGCCCCATAAAAGCCAGACTAAATTATGCCTGCTCAGTCCCAAGTATCAAATTATACAGCTGTAATTTGTGTAAATGCATTCATGCCACATCTGAGCAGCATTAAACTGTAAAAATAGGAGACTAAGAGACTTAGCTCAACGGACGTACCTGTAGTTGCCCAGCTTGACCCAGACGATCTGCTTATAGTGGGGCTTCTTGCCCGCTCTGCATTCCCCACACAGCCACGTCCCCTCCGGCATCTCCATGTTCAAGCACTCGGGGTGGAACGAGGCGGGACAGGCCTCGCAACACAACAGTCTTCCTCCTTTTTGACAAGCACACACACGCACATAAACACACAATCGAATACACAGGCCCACACTATCACCACATGCTTGTCCATTCCCATTAAGGCGGTATTCCACAAACCTCATCCATGAGCATGTCAGAATCAGACAGAGATTGATATATGCCTCTGAAATGCTTCAATATATAAGTCTAGATTCTAAATGTCAATTTTAAGTTTGGTTTGACATGCTCAAAGACATGGTTTGATGACTAACACCTTTCAGCATTATGTTAATGTGCTTTGTTTGTGCCGGGTGATTTAATAAGCAGCCAATAGTGAATGATCAGAGGGGGGGTACTATGGGAAACATGCAGTGATGCACACTGACTGATTGTCCGCATTAACATCACCTGCAGTACACTAGCAGACACGGAGCAAGTATTTTGGATGGTGTCACTTAAAAATGCTTGGTTTGACTGAAAGAGAAATATGGCTAATAAGCACTAATGGACAATAAAAGACGGAGCACAGCAGTGAGTACCCGTTTTTTCATTCACCTTTGTTCCGAAAGCTTTTTTTTCCCCACCGATTCATTTTCTCCACAGGGATTCAAAGAAATTCTTAAAGGAGAAGTCCACTTCCAAAACAAAAATTCACAAATAATTAACTCAGTCCCTTGTCTTCCAAGATGTTTATGTCTTTCTGTCTTTCAGGGTTTTTCTCCATATAATAGACTTCATTGGTGCCCCAATTTTGAACTTTCAAAATGTAGTTTAAATGCAGCTTCAAAAGGCTCTAAACAATCCCAGCCGAGGAAGAAGGGTCTTATCTAACGAAACGATCTGCCAATTTTTTTGGAAAATAATTTTTTTATACTTTTTAAGCAGAAAAGCTCGTTTAGCACATGCTCTGGGATGCGCGTTCACGACGCTACGTACTATTGAATCACATCAAAAGGTCACGTGGAACGTAGGTGGAACTACAGACCCAGTGTTTACAAAGCGAACATGCAAAGACTAAAAAAGTGCAAGTAAGTTTGTAAACACTGTTTACAAAACACTGTTTGTCTACTGCTTACACAAACGTTGATCACACTACAAACAAGACAAAACTATAATGCTATAAGAAACAGAAAAGATTCAATTATTGTTTACCTGGGTCTTTAGTCAATCATTAGCTCACCTCACCTCGTATCTGACAAGTTTTCAGGTTTGAGTCATTCGTTCATCATGTGACAGCCCCATAAAATGAACGAACGTCTCCAAAAACCCAAAGACTCGAAAGAGGTGAACTAATTCCAGTACAGAACCTAATAGGATGTTGCGTATGTGCGACTGAACGAATCACTCCACGAAACAACTCGTTTTTCCCAAGTCACATCAAAGATTCGTTCAAAATTAAAGAATCATTCAAGAAAGACCCATTACTAATTCGTAGCATCGTAGACGCGCATCCCAGAGCCTGTGCTACACAAAGTTTTGTGCTTAAAAAGTATACAAATTTATTTATTTTTTTTTTTTTAAAAATGACCAATCGTTTCGCTAGATAAGACCCTTCTTCCTCGGCTGGGATCGTTTAGAGCCCTTTAAGCTGCATTTAAACTACATTTTGGAAGCTCAAAAATGGGGCACCAATGAAGTCCATTATATGGAGAAAAATCCTGAAATGCTTTCCTTAAAAAGCATAATTTCTTTACGACTGAAGACAGAAAGACACGTGCATCTTGGATGACAAGGGGGTGAGTAAATTATTTGTAAATTATTGTTCTGGAAGTGGAGTTCTCCTTTAAATAAAGATTTCTAGGCCTAAACCAATTCAACCAGCTCTGAAATTAATCACATTACAATCTTTTAGCATTTAATCTATGAGGGAATGAACTACTCACCAAGAATCATCACTTACTGCATAAATAAAATATAAAAAGGTACAATATAAAACTTAGGCCAAAATGAAATCTGAAACTTTAACAAACACATATCAATGCCAATCATCTGCAAAAAAGCTAGTTTTTCCACCGAATAAAAAAGGTAATTTCAACTTCTCACAATTCTGAAGTCAAAATTGTGAAATAAAAAGGACAGCACAGAATAAAAATGACTTTTTTATTTTTATTCCATCATGGAAATAAAATAAACAACTTTGAGATGTAAACTTTTGAGAAAAATGTCAGAACTGCAAGATGTAAATTCAGAGAAAAAAAATCGTAATTGCGAGATGTAAATTGAATTTTGGAATTGCGAGATATAAACTCAATATTGAGAAAAATATAAGAATTTGCTTAATGTAAACTCAGAATTCAGAGTAAAAAATCAGAATTGCAAGATGTAAACTTAGAATTTAGAGTAAAATGTCAGAAACGCAAGATGTAAATTCAATTCTGAGAAAAATGTAAGAATTTGCGAGATGTAAACTCAGAATTCTGAGAAAAAAAAATTAATTGCCAGATGTAAACAGAATTCTGAGGAAAAAAAAAAGGTTGAAATTGCGAGATAAAAACTCATTTTTGAGAAAAATGTAAGAATTTACTAAATGTAAACTCAGAATTCTGAGGAAAAAAGGCAGAATTCCAAGATATATAAACTCAGAATTCTGAGCGCAAAAAATTCAGAATTACGAGATGTAAACTAAAAAAAAAGTTAGAATTCTGTTTATATCTTGCAATATCAACTTTTTTTCCCTCAGAAATGCAAGGAAAAAAAGTCAGAATTCTGAGAAGTCGCAATTACCTTTTTTAATCTACATTCTATTACAGAAAAGGGTTTTCACACATTAGAGCTGTACAACTTATCTTTAAAAAAAATAAAATAAATAAAAAAATCAATTCTCCATGGACAAAATGAATGGGATTTTTACTTCTGGGACCCTGCTGTTTGCTCTAATAAAATTGCCATCCAAAATATGTTCATGTTTAGGGGGTGGTAGGGTATAATTGTGCTCAAGCAAACAGAGAAACGGGACAAAGTAATTTAGAAACAATCCAAGCAATTAATGCTAAGCCAAAGCATGTTACGGACTTAGAATAACAAGTTACGTGATATATCGTAACCTAATTAAATTCTCTGGAATCGGTTACAGGCACACAAAGATTTGAGCAATATGCCAACTTCTATTTCATTTTTCTACACAATATCCCAAGCTAATTTAAAATGCTGATATATGATTTTAAACTCAAGAACTAAAAATTTGAGCTATTTGTTGCCGCGTGTTATTTCAAGCCCACTATTAGAAGCAGCGTGAGGGTGTAAAATTACGAGCAATAACCCCAAAAAAAAAACAAAAAAAACAAAAAGTAGCAATAAGACAGCTGTGAAAGCATACAGATGGCAAACTACATAAACCAAGAAAACATGATTTTACCTTTCCCAATATTCTTTTTGGTAGCTGACGAAGAAGAAGGAATCATAGGTAATTTCATCAACTCAGCACGATTTGACTCAGTCAGAAGGTAGTGCGACTTAAAGGTATATGAACTTAATATGGTGTCAGTATGGTCGTGCACTAAAAGCCCTACACGAGACAAACAGGAAAAGTCATGAGTAATGAAACTACCCATGATTCCAGAAAACACACATCAGGAAAAAAATGACACGTGATTAAATAAGTAGTCCTGAAAAGAGAACACAAAAAAGGAATACTGTTGGAGTGGGAGCTTTAGGGATTTGCTTTTTGACAATTGTGTCATTTGATTCTCTGTTTTTTCTGCTTTTAATAGTAGCCAAATGTTAAATGAATAGTTCATTCAAATACGTAAATCAAGCTATTTATTCACTCTCATGTTGATCGAAACCTAACAATCAATAAAGACTTAAATTTTAGTTTGTTTCACACACAAACTATCATATGGTTTCATCAGATTTTAAATATTGGGTACAAAGTCATTTTTATGATATGTTATTTTATGATATATTTTTTGTGCCTTTACATCCTTATTTAACCTTGAAAACTGCAGTCCTCATTAACTGCAACTGTGTGGAACTTAAAAAAAAATTGGTGTTTTGTGTTTCAGAGGAAGAAATACATCATATGGGTTTGGAACAACATGATAATGAGTAAATGAAAGATTTTACTTCTTTAAAGACAAAGATTGTATAGACAAATATTGGTTTTAAAGATCAAGTAACATGTAACTGCTCCCACACCAACACAGACTATCCAAATTACTGCAGACAACAAAGATGGTTAAAGAAATGACCAAAATTCAGTTTATCGTTATCAGTTAGTTCCTTGAGAAATTAGAGGGTGAAATAGCTTTTCTACAAAAGTGGGAAGGCATCTGATAATTATAAAACGTAAAGATGCAATCAATGATATTCATTTTTGCATTCTAAACAAAACATTTGGCAGTACGAAACCAACACTGAGTGGGTTTACATCTGCAACAAAACGCTATCAAAAAATCAGTGCCCATTTACGTATAAAAATATGAAAGTTATTTTGTTTAGGTCTAATTAAATCTAATTATCTGTGTTAAATATTTAACGTCTAATTTTACTTGAACAATATATCTACACTAGGGATGCACCGATACCGAGCTCCTGTACTCGTACTCGTACTCGTACTCGTTAAAATGCCCCGATACCAAAGGCCGATACCACACAGCATGTGACAAGTGCGTATTCAGGCAAAGAAACACCGACAACAGAACAACAGACAGCAGAATGGAGTCATTAGAGGATGTCTACGAAGTATATGTATGCAAATAATATAATGTTAAACATTCAGTATCAACGCTTGTATAGCTGGTGCGCGCGAGCTGAAAGGCAAAGCACGCAGAATGGATTGAGCGCGCGGCAGCGAAGATGCACAGCTTGTCGAGTTAAGATCCCGCCTTGACATCACTGGAAAGTTTGTAGTTTGGTCGGATATATCAAAAACAAGTAAGTAAAGCAATGCACAAGTTATTTAATGGTAGAGAGAGAGAGAGAGAGAAAGAGAGAGAGAGAGAGAGAGACAAAGAGAAAGAGAGAGTGCGCACTTTTGTTGCGTGATTTTTATTGATGTTCGCATATTTAGCACACGCTTCTTTTGGATTAAAACAAATTCGTAAATATGAAACAAAATTTTTTGAGGCATTCACTATAAACATCATTTATTTTCAACCTTAAGCAGACACGACTGTACGACAAAAGTGAAACTAGCAGTCTGTGTGTAATGTGCAAGGCTGTACTGTACTTGAGCGCGTTGCGCATGTTTTGCTGGCTTCATGAGTGTTTCTGCATTATTTGAGTCTCTTTAGGCTATAGCCCAAATAGCAGCATGATTCATAACGAGTGGTTCCCTGCATTATTACAACAAAACGCGTGATTACAGTACTGAGCTGCTGCAATGGAGCAGTTTAATGCTATTAAATTAAAGATGATGTACCATAGAGCAAAAAAAAATAAAAAATTGAACAGTGAAAGTAACAAAACACATTTTAATGGGCATAATTAAGTGTAAAAAATAACTAAGGGATATATAGTCAAACTAAAAATTATTCAGACACCAGATATACACCACCTAATTTTATATATATATATATATATATATACACACACAGGACACTGTTTATGATAATGTGATAATGTGGAAAATGTTTGATAATGTGAGAAAAGGTATATGAATAAATTTTGGTTTGACTGTATCTATTTGATGAATGAAATTAACCAACTAATACATGAAGAGCTCTTTTCCAAAACACGATAAACACCATTTTTTACAAAACTGAGTTCCTGCCAAAATCAGTATTGTATCTGGTCGTTATTGAAAAGGCAGTTTTTAATTTTACGCAAAATGTGATATCCGCCGTGTTATTCTGTCATGTTTTCTCCCTTTTTTTCCAAACCGCGACAAACGCCAGTCTCCCTTCTCTGCAAAATGCGATTCATCCGCTCAACCAATCACAGCGCAGCATTTCACGCATTGTAAACAGTAAAGGCGGCGCTTTGAATACACCCCGCATCCTAGTTTTCAACGTTGAGTAATGTATCTCAGACATATCTGACGAATTCTTTCATAAACAAAGTGTAGAGAGAGTGTAAATAAGAGATTCACTGAGCAGTGTAGAGAGTTTCGTTGATTATAATTTTGTGAGATCGCGATGAACTAAGATGAGTGACAGCTTTTAATGATTTTTAAGGGAGTTTGTAAATGAGTTATTGATTTAATACAACAGTTAAATAAACAAGAAGTTAATATTAAGTGACTTACATTGTCTGATTATAACACTATTGCCTGATTTTGCTCTATTTCATCTCCAAAAATAGTTTGAAACAAAGTCACAACTGAGCCGCTGTGCATCTCCATTCAAACACGGCGGTGTTTCGTTTATGAATTAACGTGCATTTTCTAGTAAGTCAATGAATCAATTACCCATTCATAAAAACAGTCACTTGCTTTATTCCTGAATGAATCAGCCGTTCGAACGAATCAAATGAATAATATGATTCAGAAATTAAATCAGTGACTTACCACCACCTACTGGCAGTATTTTTTATCTTCTTTTTAGTTATTAAAATCATTTAATATTTCCATGTTCAAAATTGTATATTTAAAATATTAATCTCAACAAGAGTTTATGAATTTGATTGCACTTATGCCATCTCTTTCCATCTCTTATACTTTCTCTAAAAAGAAAAGTAAGCATAGACCCCTAATGGATTTATTGCATTTTGGGAAAGTTTTTATAATAAATCTTTGAAAAATCAAAATCTAGATTTGAATTTTTAATGTTATTATAACCTAAAGATGCTATGTGAAAGTTTAAAACAGAAAATAGTGGTTTTCATCTTGCCACTTTCTTGGTAAAGAAAACACATTTTTACTCAAATTAATCACAATGGATTTATAGCGTTTTGGAAAAGAGCTCCTCACATATTCTTTTAGTTTCTGTACCCAATATTTTACAAATTTACTGGTAAATTTTAAAATATTGGTATCGGTACTCGGAATCGGCAAGTACCAAAAATAGAAGTATCGGGCAAGTACTGGAAAAAGTGGTATCGGTGCATCCCTAACCTACACTAATGAATCAGTTAATTATGAAGACCGTAATCTCTAAAAATACTAAAAACGATAACTCTGGCATAAAACTCTAAAATGGACAGATTTTTATCATTTTACCATTTACAAAAACAAATTTAGTGTTCATTAATTGCTCAATGGAATGTCTTAAATTACTGCCAATTTTTGACGTTTTAAAAGTTAAAATGAAATTAAATCTTTAAAGGAGAAGCCCACCTCCAAAACAAAGATTCACATATAAAGTACTCACCCCCCTTGTCATCCAAGATGTACACGTCTTTCTTTCTTCAGTGGTAAAGAAATTATGTTTTTTGAGGAAAACATTTCAGCATTTTTCTCCATATAATGGACTGATATGGTGCCGTGATTTTGAACTTCCAAATCGGCTTCAAACAATCCCAAATGCGGTTGTAAACAATCCCAGCCGAGGAAGAAGGGTCTCATCTAGCGAAACGATCGGCTATTTTCATTTAAAAAAATACAATTAAAAAAATGTTAATCTCAAACGCTCATCCTGCCTTTCTCTCCCTGAACTGTGTATTCTGACTCAAGACAGTATGTCAAAAAACTCCAATCGTATTTTCTTCCTCAACTTCAATCATCCTATATCGCGGCAAAAGTACTGATCAAACACCCTTAACAAAAAAGGTAAAACAGCGACAGAGCGCGATTTCGAAGTTGAGGGAGAACATGAGATGGGAGTTTTTTGACATACCCTAACTGTCATGAACAGGAACAAAAACAGTTCAAGCAGAGTAAGACAAGACGAGCGTTTGGCATTAAAAAGTATATAAATTGTATTATTTGTATTAAAAATAACCAATCGTTTTGCTAGATAAAACCCTTCTTTCTCGGCTGGGATTGTTTACAACTGCATTTGGGATCGTTTGAAGCCACATTTAAACTGCATTTTGAAAGTTCAAAATTGGGGCACCATACCAGTCCATTATATGGAGAAAAACACTGAAATGTTTTCCTCAAAAAACAATTTCTTTGTGACTGAAGAAAGAAAGACATGAACATCTTGGATGACAAGGGGGTGAGTACATTATTAGTAAATTGTTGTTCTGAAAGTGGACTTCTCCTTTAATTCAGTCTCAGTCCTTCCCCAGAAGAATCACAGACAATTAAAATGTTACTAATTAGTAGGAAACAAACATGATCTGATGGATCACGAACACACAGTACATCTTAAAGTAAAGGATTAGGTGACAAGAAAAAAAGGTCAAAGGTCACATTCAATAGTGTCCTTCTCTTAAATACTGAACATTGCAAAGGATGACACCAGAGAACATTAAAATACTGATGTGGTGTGAAGATTGTTAGACAGTGTTACATTCACTAACTGCACTAGTGACCACTTGAAATTTCGACAAGAACCCGTTTAGATGCCATTTAGAGTATGAGATACGCTGAATATTCAATTCTATTCATATAATGCAAAGTATTCAAGACTGTAAGGACAAACGTACCTCGAGCGCAGATGAAACACCAGCCTACGTTTACAGGTGAGGAAAAGTGTCCGTTCTTCCTGGAACTGGAGTGGTTGCTACATATGATGATGTGGGGTGTTATCAACACGCTGCCAGCTGCCACACAGCCATCTCCTGTGTGATACGCCACCGGACAGCGGATACATCGCATCATACGGCCTAAATGGAGAAAAAAGGAAACTACTATAGAAACTGCTTTTGTAAAATACAATGAATACGTGAGTATTTTATATATGTACCTTTGCCAGCTTTGTGAAGGTCTCTGTCAAGACAGCATGTGGCACAGCTGTGCTGAGGGCAGCGGAGGCCTCTATTGTCGGTGGTGGTGCCAGTATGCTTGCGGGCACAGGTTTCGTGGTAATAGCGGCCACAGCCATTCACTGAGCACCGCTTCACATCACCCTCCGCAACTTTGCAGGAGAAACAAGAGTGGGAACCTGGAGAAAGTGATGGCGGCAAACAGATTAGACTTAACAGGAACTGAAAAAATACAATTCAAAAGTTTAAAGTTCAAGTTCAGAAGTATAATTATGCCTAACCACTTGGGACCAATAGGATGTAATAATGCTCACCTGTCTTACACTCCTGACACAGAAGTTCTCCCTCTGTTCCACTGTTAGATCCTATACACTCAGGATGAAACAGCCTGTTACAGTCTCCCTCACAGCTCACCAAAGAATCCCCGAATGTTTCACAGACCTAAGAGATTTACGGAAGAACCACAACAACAGATTGCTATTATAACCTGAAAGAGACAGACAAAATCTGAATGACTATTTTACATTTCTGTGAATGCGGATCTGCAGCAACCTCAAAAATAATACTTTTATTCAGCAAGGACATAATACACTTCTCAGAGACAGTATAGACTTTTACATTGTATCAAATATAATTCTATTATAAACAGGGGTGCACAAAAGTGGACCGCAGGTCCACATGCACAACCAAAATGCAGTGTGCAAATAAGTTCAGAGTGCACATTTCTGTACCGACATGGTTGACAGCTGTTAATGCACATTACCACTTTAGATTGACATACTGTAATACTGTATAAGATTTCTATTCAAACTGAAAGCATAATTCTAGGCTATTCTTTGCCGTTTTCAAAGCACAATGCAAAAATGTGACATTTCATTCACTGACGCTCTTCAGTTGGAAGCACTAAACCTGGCGGGAGTGCGTATATTTACTTGGCGGCAACCCACCAATATAAAAGCTTGCTAATACAGGTTTGAAAAGTATGAAAATTCATATAAAAAGTAAATATTAACATTTTATTTTTTAAGTTTATAAATAATTTTAGTTTTATTTAATACTCCCTTTTTATTTTAAAACATAATTGTATTACCACACTTTCTTATTTGGTTTATTTTATAAAAAAAATAATAAAAAAAAAACTAAATAAAGTCAAATGATATTATCATCATTATTATTAATTTAATTTTTTTTAAGAGTTATATTTAGTATGTGTAGTGCGAGGACCAAACTAAATCTCCAGGTACTCTAATGAGAACCAGGCTAAAAAAAAACCTTATGTGCACCCCTGATTATAAATGCTGTTCTTTTGAACTTTCTGTTTGTGAAAAATCTTAAACAAAACAAAACAAAAAAAAAAAAACAAATCAAAATCAAAATCATGGTTTCCACAAAAACATTAATCAACATAAGTGTTTTAAACACTGATAATTGTAAGCAATGCTACTTGAGCATCAAATAAGCAGACTGAAGTAATGGATGCTGAAAATTCAGCTTACACACATTTATGTTTTAAATTTTATATTTCATGTTTAAGTTTAATATTTCACAATATTACTGTTTTTACTGCATTTTTTTTTTAATCAAAACTTTTGAACGGTAGTGTATCTACCGTCACTATATATTTGGGCTGGCCGATATGGCAAAAGATTAAAATCTCGATTTTTTCAGAATGTTTGACCAATTCTCGATTTTTTATGATTTTTAACTAGTCAACTTGAAAATGTAACTATAATCTGATTCAAGTAACTTTTTCATTATTAACCTTCTGGTTAAAGAAAATTCTATTCCAAGTGCACCACTATATCTATACTATATCTTATACAAACTTGTCTTACTTGTCTACATATTATATGTTCAGAAATAATAAAAGGAAAATGCTTTTGGGGGAAAAAAAAACAAAACAAAAAAAACTCAAAAGTCAAGGTAATTCAAATTCAGAATGACTGAAGGTATAACATCAGTACACTATTATTAACTACAAATCTGCAAAAACAATAAACAGCAGATTTCAGTCTGTCACCATGATGCAAACAGATATCAGAAATATCAGTAGTAGTTCTTCACATTTTTCATTTGATTGCGCTGCTTTTCCATAGTTTTTTTCTATGTAAACATAGACACGTTTGACTGTTGCACTCGTGTCTCTTGCAGCATCTCATGCATGAAACGGCATTATAAAAACATGGCACTCAAATTAAAAGTTGTTCACTAAAAGTTGTTCCTGCATGTTTTTCCTATTGCACTGGCTGCGTTGCATCTTTGTCAACACAAAACCACATTCTGTGTGAATAGCGCCTAGCGATATGAGCATGTCACATGCACATATATGTGGTTGGATCATTGTTTTCTCTTTACTGTTATCATTGGCATATTGTCAAACTGTCTAATTCTAACGTTTGGTAATATTTCTATTCAAAATTGTGATTCCTCGATTTCTAAAAAATAAAATCAAGGCAAAGCATTAAACGCGAATTGATCGCTAAAAATCGCCAAGCCTTACTACATATAATGTTATATAAAAACAGTGTTTATAGAGCTTACATGACAGACTGTGTCCTTTTTTGAGGAACTTCCCCCTTGACGGGACAGACTGGAGTCTACAGACTGAGCATCAGATCCGTCAGCATCCACTGTAGCAGGACTGTCCGAACGCTTCCCGAATCCAGTCTGCAAGGGAAGCAAATGAATGCAAAAACTTGACTTTACATGCAGAGTCTATTTGTCATTTGGCTACAAAACCTGATCAATATTTCAAATAAACAAATCTGTCATAACAACTGTGTAACCCAACGAAGACTGTATCGCTGGGGTGTCAATCAACAAATTCTGCTGGGGTTTTAAGTGTAGCCTAACCTGTGGATCATTGAGGCCTCTGGAGTCAGAGTCAGAAGTGTCTCTGTACAGTGAGCTGGCCATCTCAACATCAGTAGACGCTCTGCTGCGTTTCTTCAGTGGTTTACATGAGTCTGAGATCTCACTGGCACCTACAGGATTTAAGTAGCGTTAATAGGGACAATAGAAACATTGATCCATAAAATAATTTAAGGGCTTATTAATGATTCAAAATATAACTGTAATGTAATTTAAATAAATGTAAAATTCATCTAGCAGTGTCGAGCACCTTTTTGCGACCCTGTTTTGAAATCCATTTGAGGTGCTGCTTCAGCCTGTGGGAAAAAAAAGGCAATTTTACCAATTTTATCTTTAACGTGACACCTTTGCATAACTTAAGACATTCACACAGACTTGTGTGACTCACTTTAAATACAGACTACATGTATTACAGTGTTATTTTAGTATCTTTGAGATACTATTATAGTGTTTACTATATTGAATTAGCTTTTTTTTGGTTTCATTTTACATTTAGTTAACATTTAATTTAGTTATGTTTGTCATTTTTATTTATTGTAATGTGTCTATACAGTTTTTAATGTTTTTTAATTTCAGTTTTAGTTATTTTAGTGCATCGTTATACTAAATTAAAACAATTTTTGCTTGGCAAGTAGCTGAAATAAAATATGTTTAAGCTTTTTTATATAAGGCTTGTATATTGAAGTTAAATTTTATTTTATTTAATGTAGTCAGAAATGTTTTTATGGTTTTAGTTAACCAAAATAACCCTAATGTATTAATGAAGTAAAATATACATAGGCATTTCTGTGCAAAAACCTGGTGTTATGGGGCATTTAACTTCATCTGCATCTTAATGGCACCTATTTGTGCAAGTTTGGCAAATTGAAGATTGTGTTTTGTTAACAACACATGTTATATAAACTGAAATTTGCTTGAAAGTGAAAAGTTTCTTTCCATCATGGCAGAGATGTGTGAACGTTATATCAGACTGTATAAGTCTGCTGTAATCTTCACAAATAAGCATTTAGAACTGGCTCCTAAGATGAGAAAATACTGCTGTGCAAATAACATTTTGCACAATCATATAATAACAGGTTTACACAGTAGTATGATTTGGATAATTCCTTCAGCGAATCAGGTGCTAAAATTATGCAAGCGGTGAATGCAAATAAATGCAGCGGATTCAATTAATTCTTAGTGCATTCTGCCCAGAAAGTGAGCCTACGTCTTGTTGGACTCATTACTGTTAAATGATTTAAAAGTATGTTTATTAGTTTGTTGATGTGCTCTACCTGTTCTTTCTTCACTTTCTTTTTTGGCACTGGTTCCACACTCTTCTCAGACTCGGAACGGCTTCGCACAGAACGGCGCTGCTGCTTTCTCTCTGATATCACACAGACACAGAGGTTTTCACAGATTAGATACTGCAAAAGACATCTGAATACCATTGCAAAAGGAAGTTTAACTATACCTGTGGACTGCTCTGCGCTCTCCTGGTCACTCCAGGCTGAGGGAGATGCAGCTCGCTCTTCTTCGCTGGAACATGTCTCTGCTTCTGCCTTATCACTGGAGCCCTTTGTGGGATAGATTGAGAAACATTGAAAAAAAAACCCTACCAACAGCTGGCATGCAGAAAAGGATCAATTTCTTAAGCAGCATGCTTGAAGGGAGCGCAGAGCCCTAATTTTAGGTTAGCTAGCTGCAGCTGAGCTAGTAATTAACTTTAAGCAGTAAGCTATAATAGCTTAAGATGTACATTTACAACAATTCAACCAAACTAAATGCATTATACAGGTTATACAGGATAAATAACATTTCACAGCATTTTTTGTTAAATTAATTCTACCTAACAGTCAAGTTATTATGCAGCATAGTTATTATCTAGTTAGCATACCCTGGTTTACATGAGTCATACAGGAAAACTAGCTAATATTGTAAACATTAACAATATAATACTAAATACACTCATTTACAGTTATTACATTTTTAACACTGGGATGCAAAAAGCATTTAGTGTCATTTTAGTAGTACCACTGTAGTATATTTATTAATATTTTACATTTTTACATTTTCATTAGGGATCCAAGCATGTAGCGCTGAAAGCCTATAGTAATTACTAGAATGGCCAAGGATCAGCAATCTCCACGTAAAACCGATCGCACAGACCAAACCATAAGTCATAGAGATGTGAAACTTGGATGGATTGGTAGTACTCACACCACCAACATCATCATCACCAAGGCTCGACCCAATCAGCCTAATGGGGGCGTTACAGTGATCAAAAGTACGAAATCGCTCATAACTCCGAAACCGCTAGTCGTATTTAGGACTTTTTGAAAAACCTACTTTTGTGAACTAGTCCCTAGGTTTTTTATCCGATCGGAACCAAACCAGTGCGGATTCTCTGGAGAGTGAATATCAATAATTATCAAAAAAAAAAAAAAAACAAACAAACAAACTTTCAAGTCACCATTGCAAAGGGGCATCCAAATGTTCGAAAGGGGCAGAGCCACTTTTACTAAAATGCCTGTAACTCCTGAACAGAATGAGATATCTTCGCCCAACTCAGAACAACTATGTAAGAGCTCGATCTGAGATCACAGAAAAAAAAACGGAATGAAACTCCTGTTTTGCCTGTTTGTGAGAAATTTGAATCAGCCACTGGGGGCGATATCGCATTTTTGAAGGGCGTAAATGATTGTATATTGCACGTTTTTTCACACATACACATGATATTTTCGTATTATCATATGAAAGAACTCCTCATTCTGGACAACTTTGTCTCCAGAACCACTGCTGTCAAACCTTTTTTAAATGTGTCTGGATTCTGGACTTTGTGTTCTGTGTTTTACCCCCAGCCTTAGTTCCTGTTTCCTTATTTGGTCATTTTCCTGTTCTTGTTTAGTTAATTGATTACTCCTCCACCTGTTATTAATTATCAAGTGTATTTAAGTTCCTGTTCCTATGAGTTCATCGTTCTGTCTACTTTATTACAAGTTTCATACGTGTGTTTTGCCTGCTCCTGTGTTTTTGGTTTTCTTTGTGTTTCTTTATTAGATTCTATGTAAATTTATTTCTACGTCTGCTGCGTCCCTCCCTTTGACACACTGTGACAAAATGATTTAGATGTAAAAAAACTTTTGCGAATTAGTTCTAGGTTTTTCCCTCAATCCGGAAAAAAAAACACTGCAGTACAATTCTCTGGACTCTCTAGGCCAATATCTATCAAAAAAAAAAAAATTGAAATTTACCTTTTGGGAGGCTGTATCGGGGTCGAATAGAAAAGGGGCCTGTATAAATTTACTCAAAATCCTATAAAGACTAAAGGAAAACTCAAAATTTCACAAAACCTGCTGAGCACATGTGACATGTGCTTCTAAACAAGAAAGTTTAGGGGAGATCGGACCACAGCTGGTGCTGTAACAGTCTTAAACTTAAAAAACATAATACTTCTATGGTATATTACCTGGATTAGCCAAAAATTCTTTTTTTAAAATCATTGATTTAGGTGGTTACAGGCTTGCTCAATTATGTCTTTTTCATGTGCTTAAATGCCTTTAATTTTACTTTAACAATTTTAGTAATTCAACTTATTTTAGTATTTAGTAAATTTCTAGTTTTCCCAAGTTCAATTTTCTCATAATCTATTATTTCTGTTTTTTTATTCAGCCTTATTTTTATTAACAAAAATGAATGTTGCCACTAACAACACATCTGTACACGTCGTTATAAAAATTAGATAAATATTTAAGCAGTAGTAAATTTATACAAATTTAATTAAGTAAATTTAAAGGGATAGTTCACCCCAAAATAAAAAATCTGTCAATAATTACTCAACCTCATGTCATTCCAAACCTGTAAGACCCTTCGTTCATCTCCAAGAGCAACAACTGAAACGTTCAAAAAAAAACAGAAAGGTAGTAAAGACATTGACAAAATAGTCCATAAAACATTGAACCATAATTTTATGAAGCTACGAAAATACTTTCTGTGCGTGAAGACAACAAATGCACGGAAGACAAGTAACTGTTGAACAAATTAGTTATTTTTGTTTTCTTATTTTTGTTTTTTTGTTTCTGCGCACAAAAAGTATTCTCGTAGCTTCATAAAATTAAGGTTGAACCACTGTCATATGGACTATTTATATCCTTACTACCTTTCTGAGCCTAAAACTTGTCAGTTACATTGCTATCTATGCAAGGTCTGAAAGCTCTCAGATTTCATCAAAAATATCTTAAATTGTGTTCCGAAGATGAATGAAGGTCTTACAGGTTTGGAACAACGTGAGGGTGAGTAATTAATGACAGATTTTTATTTTTGGGTGAACCCTTTAAAATCCATTTTTGAAATGATGTTTTAGAGTTTCTTTGATTAACCTTACTACTGATCGATCCTGCCATTAAATTATTTACAATACCACAATCCCTTATGCTCACTAGCATTTTTTCATCTTTACCTCAGGTGACTGAACCTGCTCACTTGGCCTCTTCTCACTCTCCGTCTTCTTAGGTAACTCCAGCTTTTGCTTTGGGAGCTGCCAGTCACATTTGATGATCTCCACGTTGAGTTTCTTCATAGTAATGGAGAGCGGGAGGAGTTTGCGGGCTGCGGCGGTCTTCCAGGGTGTCCTGACCGGAGGTGGGGAGGGTTCCTTTGGGCGGGGTTCAGGTTTTGCAGGACTGTCGGGTTCCTCTCGGTCCATATCATCCTCTCCCTGATTGGGAGATGATGTTTCCCCGCTACTATTGATGCTGCACTGCCTCCGTGGCTGCTGCCGACGCGGTATAGGCTCGTCTTT
Source organism: Labeo catla (assembly GCA_012976165.1). NCBI lineage: Eukaryota > Metazoa > Chordata > Actinopteri > Cypriniformes > Cyprinidae > Labeo > Labeo catla. The sequence continues at coordinate 851,615 of VONZ01000109.1, read as the reverse complement.
CGCTCCGGCACTGCCTTTAGAGCGTCTCTGCTTGCGTTCAGGGCGGTTTTTAACAGTTGCCCTAGGTGAGGTCACAGTCTCGGCAGCAGGAGCAGGAGCAGGAGCAGGAGCAGCAGCAGGAGCAGCAGCAGCAGCAGCACTGGGCTCCTTGTCGATGTAGATGAAGGTGTAGTTCTCGTTGCGTTCTTCGCGTGTCATCTGCAGAGCAGCTTCTGCATGACCCACGCCCACTTCCCACTGGGCACGCTCCTTCTGAGACTGAGGCTTCAGCAACTTTAAATCAAATAAACCACAGAATCAGTAACCAGAAATGTCGACAGAAAGGAGGTCACCAAATTTGAAGGAAAACAGGATACCTTTTGTTTCTCAGTTGGGTTGGTTGCTTTTCGCAGTGTTTCAGCTTGCAACTCATCGAACTGGCTTTCACCCTTGTACACCACAGTTCTCTTCTCATGGATCCAGGCCCTCTCAGGGACACTTCCAAAGAACTGCACATGGTATTCCTTCACACCTACCAGGAACCATGGAGGTTATTAGAAAAAAATTGAAGCAACCCAGCAGAATTACCAACTAAAGGCTGGAAATTTTGCAATACATTTCTAAATTTGCAATACATTTCTATGGGTACAACAATGAGCATAATGTTATTTTTTACATGGTGGTCAAGGATACGCAAAGAGAATGTGAGCAGCCACAGCATTGTTTTCAAAAGTCTCCGTTTTGGTTTGTTTACATTGAAACGCAACTCCGGAGTTTTCAAACTAAAACGGGGTCTGCAGCGTTTTCAAAAGTCTCAGTTTTTGAGGGTCAGAAACGCCGGGGTAGTGCAAATGACAGGCGTAACCATAGCAAAAGTTGCATGTTTTAAAATGAAAATGCACTAGTATAAACGTAGCCTAAATCCTGGAATACACCACATGATCTTTGCCCTGATTTTCCGTCGATTTACAGTCGATTTAAGTTAATGCTAGTTGCTGAAAGTCAAAGCCAGTCTGCAGATTTGAGTTGACCGATTCAACAGAAAATCGCGTAGTGTATGATGGTCACAAATTCAGATTTTTTTAGCTTCAGACTTTGATTCCATCCAGTCGGAGGATATCAAACATGATATTTTCAGTCGATTTTAGAACATAGACTGCTTAGCAACAAGGCTGGAGTTTACTGAAGTTATGAACAACTTTAAAGTCTGGTAGTGTATGATCCTCAATCATGTAGTGTATGATAGCCAGTTGTCCTTTGTCACTATTTACAAAGTAGGTAAGTGTATATTGCCTAATGTTTTAAAAATCTGTTCAGATTTTAAAAGTTGTGTAGTATCTTCCAGCCATTAGGCAATCAAAAAAAAAAAAAAGCTGACGATGCGTATCAGACTCCTGATTCTAAAGTTCTAAAAGTTTTATATTTTGAACTGATTTTTAGAACACACTGTTTTCATTTGCACAGCAAAATGGCAGACTACTAGCAATGCGTTTCTGCATGACGTTGTTGTGTTTGGAACAATTTGAAAGTCTGGTCCTTTGTGATCCTCAATCATTTAGTGTATGATGCCCAGTTTGTTCAAAGGCAACAAGTGTGTGACACCTCACATTTTAAAGGATACGTTCACTTCCAGAACAAAAAATTATAGATAATTTACTCACCCCCTTGTCATCTAAAATATTCATGTCTTTCTTTCTTTAGTCATAAAGAAATTATGTTTTTTGAGGTAAACATTTCAGGACTTTTCTCCATATAGTGGACTTCAATGGTGCCTGCAAGTTTGAACTTCAAAAATGCAGTTTAAACGCAGCTTTGTCTCCTCCAACTTTAAAATCTACATTGTTGCAGAAGTACCAACCCCGCAAGGAGGGTCAAACACCCTTTACAAAAACAAGTAAAACAGTGATGTAGGATGATTTTGAAGTTGGAGGAGAAAATGAGATGAGAGTTTTTTTAACATACCTTAACTATAAATCAATAAAAATAACATTTTGTTAGATAAGACCCTTCTTCCTCGGCTGGGATCATTCATTTAGAGCCCTCTGAAACTGCATTTTGGAAGTTCAAACTAGAGGGCACAATAGAAGTCCACTATATAGAGAACATTCCTGAAATGTTTTCTTCAAAAAACAATTTTTTTTACACCTGAAGAAAGAAAAACATTAATAACTTGGATGACGGGTGGTGACTAAATTATCTGTAAATTTTTGTTCTGGAAGTGAACTTCTCCTTTTAAAAAGTTGCTCTGATTTTAATAGTCGTCTAGTGTATTTAAGCCATAAAATGTGTTCTTGTAGTTGATGAATTACCTCTTTTATTAAGACGTATATGAACGTTTGACTGAGGGTCTGACGACACCATGCACGGCCACCAAGGATACGTCCCAACCTTTGCCCACACCAAGTCACCAATCTCATAGTCTTGACAAGAACCGGTGCTAGTGATGACCGAAGGAAAGTGCTTTTCGACCTAAAAAAAAAACACACAATGGTTCAACCAGAAATTTTTGACACTTCTCCACATCTTCTGAAATATATATTTTTTTAAAAAAAGCTATAAAAAAGTCAAGAATAATCAAACTCACTTTCTGTTCCTTCAGTTCTGCTTTGGGGCTTTTGAGGGTTGAGGAAGGCTGCTCTTCTCTGAATGCGAGGTGACCTTCGTTGGGCTGTGCGGAGTTGTGAACCACCCCTGGTCGCTCCTCCACAACTTTGCATAGCTGCTGGCTCTCCTCTTCTTGACCAGCGCCATGTCTGCTGCTTCTCTTTTTCCTCTTTTCCTTCTTCTGCTCATGTCTTCTTCTGGAAGCCTCGCCGGCTTGAAACTCTTGAAGCAGATCCCCGCACAGTGAGGACTCGAACAGCTCCCTGCCATTCTGGTAGGTCTTAATGATCTTTATTTTGATCTCTGGGGAGCTGGTCTTTTTGGGAGTGTTGGTGGATTGCGCAATGGGGTTGGAGATGGCACTGTCTTGAGATGACAGGAGGGGTGGAGAAGAGGGCAAGAGCAATGGAGGAGGGGGTGGCAAGACTTGAGGCATTAGGTGAGACGCAGGAGGCGGGTGATGGTGGTGAGGTAACAGTGGTGGGTTTTGTGAATGATGTTGTTGCTGCTGCTGCTGCTGTTGCTGATGGTGGTGGTGATGGTGAGGAGGATGATGAGGCTGGTGGTGATGATGGGGATGAGGTGGAGGTGAGATGTGGCTTGGAGGCTTCTCCTGGACCACTGGTGGTCTCAATACTGTGCCTTCACCAAGCAGCAAACCGTGATCCCCATAGTTTCGTATGGCGCCATAGCCATTAGCTGAGCCATTGGGGAATTGAGAGTACAAGGCAAACTTGGCCTGTTGCTCATAGGTACCTACACCTGTCGGGTAGCCGTTTGTAATGACTTGGAGGTCTTCAGCAGGGTAAGGAAAGCCTGACTCCAGAGGAGACTCAAAGTTTTGTTGTCCTCCATCATCTCCTGGGTCACTGATGGCTTCATAGACATCCTCCTGTCTGATGTTAGCGGAGTCAATAAGCTGAGGGGGTTGCTGAATTGTGTTTCCCATGATCCCTTGCATGAAAGAGAAGGAGAAATCCATTGTTCTGCTCCAGCATCCTTAAGTTTCCCTTTTTCTTACAGGGCCTGCTGAGATATTGAGAAAAAATAGACAAAATGTGTCATTTCATCACATTTGTGAACAATTTCTCTGCCAAAGAAGCCTCATTTGTATACAAAAAAAACAAGTCAAATGTGTGGCTAATACTATGCACAAATGAGTTTGTGAGGTTTGCAGTGCTTCTCCTAAATTAAGTTTACTCCACTCCAAGTTATGCCAACTTTCCCTGATTCTTGAAAGGAAACTTCACGCAAAATCCATATTGAAATTACACAGCCTAGTTGGATAGCATATAGTCAGAATCAAGCATCTTAAAATGCCATGTTCCCTCTCCTTCTTATATTTAACAACAATGCATGCTTTACCTCAGTTTTTATTTAATTAAATAATCTTTTGAATTTTGAGTTTCTCTCTCTTTAATTACAAGTATAGCTGGTCAAAAAAGAAACATTTGGCATCAAAGCAGTGTTTATTTAGTCTATTATGCTTGTTTTGTCTGCTAGTAAGAAAATATTTGAAACAAGCCGTTAAAGACTTTGATTTAGCGCATCAATCAATACCACAGAACAATTAAAGACTGTTTCTAAACCAACTAAACTAAAACATTGTTTAATGTCAAAGAAACAAACCTGCAATGGCCAGCAGCTGGCTAACATTAGCCTGCTAGCCATTTCTGGATAACAAAACAGACCCGATATAATCATTTTTTCACGTATAAATGAACACTACTTGATGAAAATGCTATATGGGCTACGAATAAACAAAATTAAGCTCTTGTGTAGTTAAAACCAGATCCTGTTTTTCCAACAGCCTTGTAAAGCGGAGCCGTGTAATGTCGCTGCATTATATGAAAGGCGGCGTTAGCGGATGTGCTAATGTGTGTACATGGGGAAAACACCAACACACGTACTTGTAAGGTTTATCAGCAGGGAACTGTCCAAACAGACATTTTGATTCGAAATTGTATGTTTCTTGGAAGACTGCATCATGCGGAGAAGCTTAAAAACTGAAGAAGTGAATGCGAACATGCCAACATGGCTGCCCGTGCCCCTTTAAATCAAATTGGCCAGATTACATTTCCATCAGGAAAAGGTGTGATGAAAAGCATTGCTTTATTGTTATCAAAAACAGAAATACATGCAGCGCTTGTTTGGATTCAACGCGATATTATGAAACGAAGCATCGAAACAACGGTAGAATAAAAGCGTCTGTACCTTCAGCGTGTTCCATTCTAAACAAATACACCAAATAAACTGGATTCCCGCTGCAGTTAACATAAATATATCAACACAAAGACCTATGACTCCACGTTTCTTTTCATCTAATCCGTTGTTTGGGGAAAAATGGGACTAGATCAGTCGTATGTCGATCCCCATGATAGGATGTGTGGCTGTGGAATCGGGAGAGGCCCCGTTTTTTTTGCGGGATGCTCCTGCAGACCCAGGGAAATTTGGCTCCCATATATTTTATTATAGCCGTCTCCCTCCCTCTAGCTGTAACAAAAGCCCCTCTGCTTAAGGCCTGTGTCTCAGCGCCAAAATAAGATCTCCCCCATTGGCTGTGCTGCATGATGTGAGGGGCACGTTGGGACGAGTAGTTTTTCTTATTACAACATAATTACAACAATATTATTGCTTGACAATAAAGCATAAGAAGTGAGCAGTATATTACAGAGAATATATGTACAAACGCACAATAAATAAAACAATATGTATGTAACAAACATACATACATACAAACAAAAAATAATAATGTCATTATTGTGTTTTCCAAATGCTACTACAACCCGGAATAATAATAGCAACAATAAACAATATATGACTTGATAATGCAAAATGTCATTATTGTTGTTTTCCAAAAACAGTCAAATACTACCTCGACCATGGAAAAAAGAAAGAAAAATGAGTGAATGAATGAATGAATAAATAAATAAACAAATAAATAAATAAATAACTCTAGTGCTGTCAAACGATTAATAGCGATAATAAAAGTTTCTGTTTACATAATATGTGTGCTGTGTTTATTTATAATGTGTGTATATATATATATATATATATATATGTGTGTGTGTGTGTATTTTTATATTAACATAACATATTTTTCTTAAATGTATACATGCGTGTGTGTGTGTGTGTGTGTGTGTACATACACAACACACACAAACACTCACACACATTAGGTAAACAAAATCTATATTTTGGATGCGATTAATCACGATTAATTGATTGATGGCACTAAAAATGTTAGTAAAATTAAAAATGGACAATAATAATATTAACAATATTATTTACAAAAATTAACAATAGAAACAATATTTTAGGTGGATAAAGCTAGATCGAATTAAAGATATATACATTATATTATACTGTCAAAAATAGTATTTACACCCCACATTAATATACTCTTTATATATGTGCTTTATTAAACGAGACCTACAGAAATATTAATTAATATTAATAGTAATACCAGTGTACATTTACAGCAATTGTTTTACAAAAATGCAGCGCATTTTAGTTTAATTATTCTGGAGGTTTCATATACATTAATAATAAGGACAAAAACATTTATTTAGGATGCTGCGTTCCTTTTCTCTGGATCTCAAGCGAGATGTTTTAAACTGAATAATAGCGCCATCGTCTGCACAAACACGTAATAAAATCATATGAAACGCCTTGCCGCTGTTCTCAACACTGTAAGTTTGACTGTTGCCATGACAACTCTGAGCTACAACTGAACTGAGATCAGTAGTTGTGGACGCTCATCAGTCCTCATCATCACGGATGAGGTCATGGGAAGTTCCACTGTCCGCCCCGTCGAGCGGATTGGCCAGCGTCACTAGTGCGTACAGCACGCCCATTGGTGTATGTGGCTGTCAATCACGCTCCTCCTCTCATCGGATGATCCTCCTCTGTAGGACCGTCGGCTTGTCTGGGGTACCGGAGGCAACCCGTCAGTCTATTTTAAAACCCGATCACAATAGTACATCAGGACGGATGTATTAATTTACATGTCAATTTAGATTTAAACTTAAGGAGCGGCATACCATCGTGAATGGAGTATCTCATCTCGCAAAAGTTCCGCTTTTCTCCCGTACGATCACCTCCGAGGAAATTTGACCCTCAGCTGCAGGAGGAGCGCTGTCGAGCCGAACATTTTTCTCCACCGTCATCCGATCTGACACCATATCCAATGGTTATAGCCTAACAGCCATTACACCGCACCACACGGACCTTTCTCGACAGGTTGGTGGTTGTTTAATCGGGTTTCGAGTTGTTAAATACTCGATATCTCCTTCAATTCCTTTCTCTTTAATCTGTTGTCTTTTAACTGTTAAGCCACAGTTCGCTGTTAACGTTAGTTGTACATTAACGAAAGTAAAACAAAAGAACTGTCCGGTTGCTTTTCTCTAAAGTTGATCGATGTCGTGTTTACTACATCTATAGATCAGCGTCTGTAATAGTTGTAAAGTTGTGCTGGTACTGAATGCGCCTTGTTTTCAGATGATGATCGTGTTATTTGCGGCCTCTACTGTGGCCTCCAGCGCCTGTCATTAAACGTCACTGTTTTGACTTACTCCGCTTTATGTAACAATTTAGACGTTAAAAACATTAAACCTCTCGAAAAATTATAGTAGTAAGTGGATACTGTAATTCATGTTGACGTAACGTACGCATGAAGTAATAACGCTTCAATAATTGCGGTATCATAATGGCCAAAAATATGATGTAACGTTAGCGTTTAAACAATTTACCCGTTGTAATTTGAGACCAACTTTCGAGATGAAATTAAACGTTCCTTGTATTGTCGTTAAATATGGCCTATGACTTTGACCGGTCTCCGTGTTTGTGTTCTATTTTAGCAACGCAAGCGGCGAATATAAACACGTGAGTCAGTATTTTTGTGCAGTGCTTGAGACCGACCGCTTCTGCACACGAGCGTGCTGTCGTACAGCAGTGACATATGAGATTGTTATTGTTGCAAAATGCTTGGGCAGATTTTATGACTAGGCCTAATAGTATTTGCACATCTGTTAAAACATCCGTACATCTCATATGAAACTCCTCTGTGTACATTTTATTTATGAATATTGGGACAGTGATAACTGATTACACTGATATTACGTTGTTCAGGTTTTTTAAACCTCGAAAGTCCTACACCAATGTAAGTTCACGATTGTGGAAACCAATTTTAATACCACAGAAAAACAATAACTCCTATTGTAACATCACTTTTATTGGTTTTTATCTTACCATTTAATATGACACACATGATCATAGAAGTTTTTCTTATTTTGAAACAAGTCTGACTTTCCTCACAGTGTTTACACTGAAATGAAACATACCTGACATTGTTACATTAATACACTGACATTAATACTTGTCATTTACAAGATTATTTTACAGTTACCACTACCATTACTTGAAATGTAATTAAAATGTAGCTTTTTTCTTTTTACAGGACACCAAATTTTAAGTCACAAAATGGCAGTTTTCAGCTCACAGGTACTTCTCGCCGTAACAAGATCAAGGTGAGGTCATGATCCAAGTTACTGCTGCAAAATGCACATTTTTATCCTATTCCAAGGGCATTTTTTAAAATAAAATATTTAATAAATTTGCAGTGCTCCCCAAATTGCAATACATCATTGTGGGTTTGAAAACAGAAACATGAAGCTTGCATTTTTGTTAAATATGTTAATTCTTGTGTTCAAAATATATTTGAGCTGTTAAGTTTTCAATCGTCCTTTTAGCGATAAGAATACTTTTTTTATGCTGATTAATTTAATGTAATTCCTGATGTAAACAGGCTCTTTTTCATATCCTGCATGTTATTATAAAGCCACAGGGTTTACTGTCTTTATACGATTGTGATAGGATTGAAAGATTAAAGACTAGGTTTATCACGCTAATTTTATGTTAACATATGTATAATGTTAAAATCTTGAGGCTCAGTCAACCAACGCAGTGGCTTGCCCCATAGCTTCATTACTGTACAGTTTTGCTTGTTTTTAAAAACTGAGGGACACAATTTTTTGTAGTAATCAAGAGCATAAAAACTGAAACATCCCTTAAATATTTAAAATACGCTGTTCTCTGTTTTAAATGATAGTTCACCCAAAAATGAAAATTTTGTCATTAATTACTCACCCTCATGTCGTTCCAAACCCGGAACACCTTTGTTTATCTTCAGAACACAAATTAAGATATTTTTGATGACATCCAAAGGCTTTCTGACCTTCCATAGACAGCAAGGGTCCTACCATGGTTAAGGCACAGAAACATAGTAGGGACATCATTAAAATGGTCTGCGTGACATCAGTGGTTCAATTGTAATTTTATGGAACTACAAAAATACTTTTTGCGCAAAGAAAACAAAAATAACGACTAAACCGTGGTAGGACACTTGCTTTCTATGCAGGGTCAGAAAGCTCTCGGATTTCATCATAAATATCTTAATTTGTGTTCTGAATATGAACAAAGGTTTGGATGAGTAATTAATGACGTAATTTTCATTTTTGAGTGAACTATGCCTTTAATGTTGTACATAGTCTATTTGCTTGCAGCTAATGGTTCTGGTTTTCTTCCAGGGGATCCTACTTGCTTTCTAAAAGACATGGCTGCGCTTCACTCCCGTCGACCGCATGCATACGCTACCATTCAGAGTTCCTCGGCCGGGTTGCTGTCACAGCCAGGTGTCCCAGGCCACTGTATCCCTGTTACACATCCAGCTACATCCGCCCTGGTTGCATAGCTGCACGTCCCCTCCACAGTTCTTGTGCTTGGCTTCAAGAAGTGAAAGACACTCCTGCAAATTCTGAACCCATTAAGGGTGAGTCTGTCCCTGCTGCCTCTGGCACTCAACCACCACCAGGACCACCAGCAGTGCCAAGGAAGTCCCTGGGACAGAGAGTCCTGGATGAGCTCAAGCATTACTATCATGGTTTCCGCCTCCTCGGGATTGACACCAAAATCGCAGCCAGGATGGTTTGGAGGTTACTGCACGGGCAGCAGCTCACCAGGAGAGAGAGGAGGAGGGTATGTTTGAGTCGAAAAAGATTTGGAAATTAGAACTGTTTGAAATGTTTGCAATGAGGAGGTTTGAGTTACTTTGGGTTATCCATGGTAGAGTGGTTGTATTAGATGTTAAAGGGATAGCTCACCCAAAAATGAAAATTCAGGCATAATTATTCACCCTCATGTCGTTCCGAACCCATAAGAACTTTGTTCATCTTCAGGACACAAATTAAGATCTTTTTGATAAAATCTTAGCGCTTTCTGACCCTGCATAGATAGAAACGTAACTGACACGTTCAAGACCCAGAAAGGTGGTAAGGACATTGTTAATTCTCAGATTTCATCAAAAATATCTTAATTTGTGTTCTGAAGATGAACAAAGGTCTTACAGGTTTGGAACAACATGATGGTGAGTAATTAATGACAGAATTTTCATTCTTGGGTGATTTATCCCTTTACTCTGTGGTACTTTGATATGGAAAAATATCATTATTATATGGTGCCATGGTACTTTTGTTATTTATAATCTGAAAACATCTTTATATAAGATATAATTAGTTCGACAGGAAAATGTGTCGTAAGTTATTAATAAATGCACAGGATTTGTGTTTAATGACAAGGTAATTATGTTTGTTAATCCTGTTAACAAACCAGTGCTTGGTCAAGGATTTATAATGTAAAGTGACACAAATAGGATTACATAACCAAAAATCTTAACACCCCAGGAGAAAGTACGGCTGGATTAGGCCAGAAGGACTACTCTCATTAACCCCCATATTGCTTTTGTCTTTGACTACCGCCAAATAACACCCATTGTCTCCACAGCTGATGCGGACATGTGCCGACTTGTTCCGGCTTGTGCCCTTCATGGTTTTTGTCATCGTTCCCTTCATGGAGTTTCTGCTTCCAGTATTCCTCAAACTCTTTCCAGAAATGTTGCCTTCCACATTTGAGACAGAGTCCAAGAAGGTATTATAAGCTTACGTTTTAAATAACAGTAAAAGTTCAGCCTAATTCACTTAGCCTCGATTATGAAATGCGGGCATAACAAATCTGAAGGACCCGTAAAACTATTTCCCACCGAATCTGAGTAGTAATTTGTAAGTTGTATGCTAAATTTGTTTCTTTTACCCTGACAGGAGGAAAAACAGAAGAAGGGACTTGCTGCTAAACTGGAGCTGGCCAAGTTCTTGCAGGAGACCATTGCTGAGATGGCCAGGAGAAATAAAGCAGCAGTTGGAGATGAGACTCAGAAGTTCTCGACTTACGTACAGCAGGTGAGTTTGATAATTGAATCAATTTCATTGCTTGCATATAGTTAAAAGAGAAAACATTTCAGGATTTTTCTCCATATAATGGACTTCATTGGTGCCCCGATTTTGAACTTCCAAAATGTAGTTTAAATGCAGCTTCAAAGGGCTCTAAACGATCCCAGCCGTTTTTAAGTATACTTTTTACGCACAAAAGCTCCTGTAGCATAGGCTCTGGGATGCTCTTTCATGTACTATTGAATCACCTTTTTGAGCCGGAGTACACAGAAGATGAACCTGTGGTGATTTGAAGATGTGATTCGTAGTAGTGATGGGAAGTTCGGATCATTTTAAAGTCATTTTGTTCATTTTAGCAAAATCAGCATCACGTGACAGAAAGATGAACGAACGACTCGAAAAACCCAAAGACTCGAAACGGGTGAACTAATTCAAGTACAGAACCTAATAGGATGTTGCGCATGCGCGACTGAACGAATCACTCCCAAAGACAACTCGTTCTTCCTGAGTCACATTAAAGATTCGTTCAAAATGAATGAATCGTTCAAATTTTTATTTTTCGAAAACAATGGTTGATCGTTTCGCTAGATAAGACCCTTCTTCCTCAGCTGGGGTTGTTTAGAGCCCTTTGAAGCTGCATTTAAACTGCATTTTGGAAGTTCAACTGCATTTTTAAATGCATTTTGTGAAGTCCATTATATGCAGAAAAATCCTGAAATGCCTTACTCAAAAACCCAATTTCTTTACAACTGAAGAAAAAAAGACATGAACATCTTGGATGACAAGGGGGTGAGTAAATCATTTGTAAATTGTTGTTCTGGAAGTGGAGTTCTCCCTTAAATGTACAGATTTAAATTTACTCACCCCCTTGTCATCTAAGATGTTCATGTCTTTCTTTCTTCAGTTAAGAAACTGTTTTTTGAGGAAGATTTCTCCATTATAGTGGACTTCTATGGTGCCCACGAATTTGAATTTTCAAAATGCGGTTTAAATGCAGCTTTAAAGGGCTCTAAACAATCCCAGTCGAGGAAAAAGGGTCTTATCTAGCAGAAAGATCTGTTATTTTCTAAAAAAATTGACAATTTATATACTTTTTAACCTCAAATGCTCATCTTGTCTAGTTTTATGTGTCTTCCGGTTTAAGACAATTAGGGTAGGTTGAAAAACTCCCGTCTCAACGTGCAAAGATGATCAAACACCCTTTCCAAAAAAGAAAAAACAGCGATGTAGGACGATTTTGAAGTTGGAGGACAAAATGAGATGGGAGTTTTTTTGACATACCCTCACTGTTTTAAACTGGAATACACAGAGTTCACGCAGAGCTAGACAAGATGAGCATTTGAGGTTAAAATGTATATAAATTGTACGTTTTTTTTTTTTTAATTAAAAAACGCTTAAAATAATTAAGCGTTTCGCTAGATAAGACCCTTCTTCCTCGCTGGGATCGTTTAGAGCCCTTTGAAGCTGTGTTTAAACTGCATTTTGAAACTCAGAGGCACCATAGAAGTCCACTATGCGGAGAAAAATCCTGAAATGTTTTACTCAAAAAACATACTTTACAACTGAATAAAGAAAGACATGAACATCTTGGATGACAAGGACAAGTAAATTTTTGTTCTGGAAGTGAACTTCTCCTTTAAAATTGTTCTGGTTGTGACTGAAACTTCTGACTTGTCTGCTATAGGTGAGGCACACCGGTGAACAGCCCAGCACTAAAGACATCGTGAAGTTCTCCAAGCTCTTTGAGGATGAGCTGACGCTGGAGCATCTGGAGCGGCCGCAGCTGGTGGCCTTGTGCAAATTGCTGGAGCTGCAGCCCATCGGCACTAATAACCTGCTGCGTTTCCAGCTCATGATGCAGCTGCGTACCATCAAGGCCGACGATGAGGTCAGACAAAGCCAGACAACTGCCACTGACCCTCTAAAGTAGTTTTACAGCTGAATTTATGACTTGACATGTTGCTGTTTCTGGGTGACCAAACCATACGTCTTGAAATTAGGGGCTGTTCACAAGGAATGAATTTTTACATTTGACTATGCTAGTCTTCCATTATATTTCTATGTAAACGTGCTAAGTAAACAAGATAAATCTTGCATCTTGTTTATGAATCGCATTATAGAAACACGGCTGTTAAGTGAAAATAACGTCTCATGTTTTTTAATGCAAAAATGCATTCTGAGTGAATGACGCCTCAGACGTTAAAGTAATACTCCATGTTTGATATGTTGAGTAGATGATCTCAAATGTAAGATAATAATGATTTTTGGTTTTCATGTGTCTCTAGATGATCGCCAAGGAGGGTGTGGCTGCAATGACTGTGGCCGAGCTTCAGGCCGCCTGCAGGAGTCGTGGCATGAGATCTTTGGGTCTGACGACAGATCAGCTCCGACAGCAGCTGCAGCAGGTGTGTGTGCACAGACCAGCCTGACTAGGTTGTAAAACTGCCTGCTAGAGGATATTTATGACTGTTTTCCACCCAAAGACTGTAAACAATTCTAAAGTGTTACACATGGGCAATTCCAGCATTACCAGGGTTTCCACGGGTCTTAAAGTCTTAAATCGCTTTTCCGTGAATTAAGGCCTTGAAAAGGTCTTTAATCAGAGCAGCAAGTCTTAAATTCATATGATCATGGCATTAATTTTCACGAGGGATTGTTTCCTCATGTGTTTCATTTTAAAGTGAAGCAAAAGCATAATTTCTGTGCTACATGGCTTAGGTCGCTTAATATTCATTAAACAGTATGGTACAAAACAGAAACAAACAAAACAGTAGATAGCGGTATGTGCTGCTTCATCTGTCAGTCACCCGAAAATTAAAACCGAATGTGGTTGCTCAGTGTAGTGTGCCGAAAGACAGTCGCATCACAGATCAGATTTTATTTATTACCTGAAGCGAGTGAGTCGAGCTGACTGACAAGAAGAGAGAAGTGAGAAAGACAAAACCATGGTGGAAGAGTTTGAAAACTAAATGCAAAAGCGCCTGTTTTAAAAATATTTTGGATTTTGAAAAGCCTGTTGACTTCTGCCATTTATCTAAGGTGACAGTGGAAGTTTAATATTTACTTGGTTCCACAGTGTTTGCTGATTTTTATTTAGTTAAACTGTAATTTTTAAAAAAATATATAGTACATTAAGTTGTATGCCGTGTAAGGTTGGGTATCGTTAGAATATTATCAATTCCGTTTCTGATTTTGCATATCGATTCAGATTCTTTTTCGATTCCCAGTTTCGATTCCAAAGTGGATAAAAGATGATATCAAGCATATTTATTCTGTTTCTTTTTTTGTTAAACATTTAGTTGCAGCTGAATACCATGAACAAAAATCAACAGGCTACATAAAAACAAGATTCACTTAAGAGCTGTTTGCAAAATAAAGCAGCGTGATTCTGGATAAATTGGGTTGTTGTTGTTTCTTAAAATGGAAGTTGTGGTTCTCTTACGATTCTGAAGAAAAAAAGCATTAGACAACTAAACAAAATCACATGTAAGCCTAATTTATAAGTAAATGATTCAGTTATTCACTCAAGATTTACTTGGTTCATTACTGGGTAAATCAGTGTTTTTGAATTAATGATCAAAGACAAATGCATTATTAACAGCCCCCTTTCGCCATCTACTGGCATAACAATGTAATCGATAAATCTTTAACATTACTTGGAATGTCAAATTAACTTTCAAAAGGATGATTTACTCTATTTTGATCTCTACCGTACATATCAGAGTTTATATCCAGATTTTGAACTTTTATCCCAGTACTTCTGTGATTTATCTGAATGTTTGTAACACAGAAATAATGAACTGTGCGGTTGAAAAGACTGTGAGAGTTTCACTCATATACATGACAGTGGCTCTCTTTAGGTCAGCGGCAGCACAAACACAGATTTGAATGTTCAGATCACACTAGTTTGATCGTATGCTGCATGGAAGAAAGGTTGAGGAATCAAACCTTGTCATTTAGGAACAGAATCATGTTGGTATTTGAATTGTGTTTGTGATCTTTAACAATCTGTTAAATTAAAGTGCTTTGTCATATTGGTGGTGACACATCTATTGCAACATGTTTAGCTTATCAAAAATATTATAGGCTACTTGGCTTTTTCGACTTCTGATCGCAAGTGTAGCCATACTTTGGAGCGCTATGCACTTAGATTAGCAGGCAAAGTCCTGGCAGATCGCTAGGTCTCACAGATGGAAAAAAAAAAAAAAAAAGAACCGCATATAGGAATCGATAGGCGGAATCAAAATCTTTCTTATTCGTATTGCTAATAAACGTTCTACATTTCTTATTTATTTGGTTACACAGTGTTTACTGATTTTCAGTTTTGTACCTATTTAAACTTTGTGTAAGTTACTGTTTTATTATTCGTTTTGTTAATAAAAGACTGCTCATAGTCAGGGATATCGCCTGTTGCTGATGCTTTTGACGATAGCAAGACTATTATTATTATTATTATTATTATTATTATTATTATTATTATCTGTCAAAAATAGACTAGGCTCCTAACTTTAGCGAGTGCAGGGAGCCGCTTCTGGGTCGCTTCAGAAACTTGCCGTGAGTTGTCTGGTATAAACACAAAGGCACAAATCACGGTGAGCGGGAATGGGTGTTTCAGGTGGGAAGCGTGCAGTCTGTAATTACATGCAGTTGCTGACACTTGCAAAAGTGTGCAATCTTTTTCTTATGTGCGCTGTTTTTCCAGTTTTACTTTCACTTTCAAAATCGATCCCATTTAGCAAGGAGGTGAGAGAATGAAAAAGACGGGCATAGTCACTCGTTTTGGGGGGAACTGCCCCCCTTTGCGCCACAGATGTGTGCAGTATAAATAAGGGGGAAGAAATTTATTGATCATACAGTGATGTAACTATTGTATTCACTTATGGTACCGAGAGTGTTTTTTTTAAAGTGCATAAACTCGCGCTAGACTAGGCTAGGCCAGTCAGTTCTTTGATAACATAAATGTTCTTTGCTCGTTTTCTGTAGCTGCTTTTTGAATAACTAAAGAAATGTAAGCATTAGTAACTTACAATGTTTCTATTAAATTGTAATCATGTTAAACACAAATTAAGTCATTGAAAACATTAGGCTGCTTTTAGCCTTATGTTGGTGTTGGTTTCAATTGCCGGCAATGAAACTAAGTACGTACATTAAATAAATCAGCACAATAATATCGTGTATTGGCGATCTTACAGGCTGACGATGGGACGATATGAAAATTGAGCATATCGCCCAACACTACAACTGCATACCCAAACAGCAGGCATCCACCTCTGAAAGCAGTGACTGCATTTACTGTGTTTCATCTGCTCACTCTGAAGCGCAAGTAATTTATTATATATGAGAATTATTACATTCAGTGGCTTCTCTACTTTTCTTAGTGATATTTAGTGCCAGTTTATCAGTGGTGATTTGGTTTTCTTTAATGCGTTGGATATAAACAATGCTTATTCGCGAATGTTTTATGCAATATTCCAGTTTTGCGCAGAAGTTAAATTCGCAACTTTGAATGGAAACCCAGCTGTTGTGTATATGCGACCCATTTTAAATACTTAACTACTAATACTTAATTATCTGAATTGATTTTTCTTTCTGTCAAACTCTTAAAATTTACAACACTGACGGTAACAAGTAGCAGATGGGCTGAATGAAAATGCAGATTCACTGTCTGACAGTAGGTGGCACTTTTGGACAAGCAGAAATACAGCTGTTACCATGATTGCCCTGTACACAAAGCATTGCTTTTAGGCATTATTCTCTGAGCCCGCAGCGAGTGACATGAAGAAAACACGTATGCGAGGTGAAATGAAATTAATTTGTTTTCCGCTCCAGATATCCTCTTTTTAAAATAATACACTATTTTTAAAACGTATCTTTAAAATGACTAAATTTCGACTGGTATTTTCACTACAGCAGTGGTTCGGTTTAATCGGTTGGTTGACTAGTCTTGTGCATCCCAAGTGCTTATAGCTATGTTATTTCCATCCACAGACTGTTTTGCATCACTTTATGCTTTGAGTCACTGATAATTTGTTAATTGCTACTTCACATTTTCTGTTTCAGTGGCTGGACCTGCACTTAAAAGAGAATGTCCCACCGTCCTTGTTGCT
This sequence comes from Labeo catla, assembly GCA_012976165.1. NCBI lineage: Eukaryota > Metazoa > Chordata > Actinopteri > Cypriniformes > Cyprinidae > Labeo > Labeo catla. Next base: position 834,643 of record VONZ01000109.1, on the reverse strand, counting down.
GCTCTCTCGTGCAATGTACCTGACGGACCTCACTCCTAAAACTCCAGTCATCCCACCGGTGCCCAAACTGGAGGTGAAAATAAAATTCTGTACTAGTTTGTCTTAATAAATGTATAATACAATAGTACTGATTAAAATAAGTCCTCTAAATGTTACAAGTGAATTTGGCATAACATAATGTACAGTATGAAAAGTTCACTTTGAGATTAGATGACCTTTGAAACCGTAACCAGCTGATGTTTAGAACTTAATCAGGCAGAAATGCAGACTGGCACGTTGCTGACTCAGGAACAGCTGATATGTTATCACTGTTCTGTTAATGGCTGTTATGGTTTCATATCTAATGACCTTCGTTATGTCTGTGTCACAGAAAGCCACTCCTCCTCCTGTGGAGGCCGAAACTGCAGCCAAAGGGAATCCGCTGTCTTCCTCAGTGGAGATGCTGGTGGACTCTGCTCCGGTTATCAAAGACAGAAAGGTATGGATTTTATTACGTCACCAATCAATCAATTTCTCAGTCTTCAAGGGATCTCAAGGTTTTCAGTCTTTGTATAACAGGAAATTGCTACAGATAGTTTGAATTCAAGATATTGTTTACAATTGAATTATGTATTGTAGTCTGAAGAATTGTTGGAGAAACCTAGAGGGTTGGACATGCCATCACCTGAAGCTCAGTTAATACATGTAAGTGTGTTACACAAGATATTGTACTGGTCACTCAATGTGTGGATTTATTGAAAGGTGCATATATTTTACTGGACTATCCTGCTTGGCTGTTGGCAATGGTTTTATTCAAAAACTTCACTGACTAGGAAAAATGTAAATTTAAATGATTTTTTTTTTTTTTTTTTAAACAATAGTTTTCATAATATTTTTTGATCTTTGATTTTATCAAGGATTTAGAATTTCTATCCAATATTAAAATAAAAGATTTTATATAATAGTTTTAATATTTTAAAAAGTGTTGTTTGATATTGTATTTTTATGTTTTATTTTTAGCATGACCGTAAAATTTTAAATCTTAAAATCTATCAAATATTTAAAAAAGATTGTATATAGTATTTGTAATATTTTAAAAAGGTTTTGTTTTTAATTGTATTTTTCTTTTATTTTTGCATAAATTTAGAATTTCTATGAAATATTAAAAAGCGCTATATAGCGCTAATAATATCTTAAGTTTTTGTTTTATATTGTATTTTCATATTTTATTTTTAGCATAAATTTCGAATTTATATCAAATATTAAAAAGAGATGTTTATATAGTAGTTGTAATGTTTGAAAAGTTTCTTTTTATATTGTATTTTTATCTTTTAATTTTAGCATGAATTTAGAAATTCTATCAAATATTAAATTGAAAGATTTAATATAGTAGTAATCATTTAAGAGGTTTCATTTCTTTTTAATCTTATTTTTAACTTGAATTTAGAATTTTCTATTCTAAAAGGTTTTGTGTATGTTTGTATTTTTATCTTATAATTTTAGTATAAATGTAGAATTTCTATCAAATATTAAAAATAAATATTTTATATAGCACCAGTAATATTTTACAAGTTTTTGTTTTTTTTATTTTGTTTTGGTTTTTTTTATTTTTTATTTTTTTTTATTGTATTGTATAGACTAGGCTAGGCTCCTAACACTTATCACTTATGTTTAGAATTTAAAATTTCTATCAAATTAAATAGAAAGATTTTAGTGGTTAGAATAATTTAAGAGGTTAATTTTTTTCAGTTTTATTTTAAACACGAATTTAGAGTTTCTTTTTAATATTAAAATCAAAGATTTTATGTAGTATTTGAAATTGTTTAATTTTATATTGTTTTTTTTTTTATATTTTATTTTTTGTATGAATTTAGATTTTCTATCAAATATTTAAAAAAAAAAAGATTTTAAAGATTGTTTATATATATATATATATATATATATATATACTAGGAAGTTTAGTGCTGTATGGTATGTGTGTCAGTCCATATGTAAATGCATATTTATGCTTATTAGCTCTTATTTAACCATAACTGTTAAATTTAGTGTTATCTCTTCTACATTGATGTATAATGACACCAGTGTCTATAAACTGCTAGATTTTAACACAATCACCCACCTGTTCTGTCCCATCAGGCTAAAGAGGCAGAGTTGTCCCAAAAGTCCAAGATGAGTGCCAATGGGCTATGAGAGGGGCTCCATGTTTCCTCAGTCACCTTATTCTATTGGAGAAGAGGGTGGAGGTTTGAGTTTGGCCTCTTCCACCGCTGCTGCTTCTGCTGAGGAAGCGTCTCTCTCACAGTCCAGGATTTCAGAGGCCTTGCCGTCTCACACCTCTCATACAGACCCGATGGACTAGTCGCATCACATCCTCCGTAAACATCTGGTCCTCAATTATGTTAGAATATAGACATCACTCCAGCTTGACATCTGACATGTTTACATCTCCCATACCCCTGAATGATTTGACAAATAATGTAAATTTGCAAAACATTAACTCAGTCCAGCCAGGAAGTGAATAAGGACCTCACAAGTCTTTGCTGAACTCCATTTTGTAAATGTGTAAATAAATTGTACAATACCTGCATAAGTGCTACTGCTTTATACAGTCAGCTGTGCCATATGTGTGAGCTAGAAGGTTAAAGAAGTCATATTTTAATATGAGGAATGCATATGTTTGCATTCTGCACATGGCAGATGAGTTGTATGTGGGTATTTTTTATTTGAAAATTTCAAATTCCCTTTTCTATGGGAATATTATGTTCACTCCCTCAGGAGATGCGATTAGCGGTGTAGCGATTACGCCAGGCCTGCCTGTGGCAGACTCTGCAGTTTGGCACAAAATAAACTATGTATTTAATTTGTTCATAATATGCTGTGTCCCCCTATAATCATGTGTTTATTTTTTTTCCTTGGTGGAAAATCTAAATGACTATTTACAAGCTTATGTTTCACCTATGGTTAAAAATATTCAAAATTCCCCCAAAGACAAATGTATTTTTTATTCACATTTTGGATTATTGCGTTTCATGTTGCACTGGATAAACCACTGGGAAGAAAAACAATATAGTATGGCAATACTGTAAAGTTTCAAATTTAAAAAGCATTGAATCCCCCAGGTGTTTGCTTTGTTTATTCCTTAACCTGCCTTTATCTTGACTGTAAACTTAATTGAATTTATTGTGTCTTTAAACCGCCCTGTCCCATTCTGTCCTGGTGCACTTTTTTTTAAGTTGATCAATTGTGTAAAATTGAACATTGACTCTGAAACGGCCTCTTATTGTGTTAAACAATGTACCAGTCTTTTATCACTGTACAGTCAAAAAGTAAAGGTGCTCAGTGCTCATACCTCTTTTAAATGTGTTACACATCCCTATTATTACCCCTGTTTATTTAGTGTAATGTGAACAAATATAATGGTTTGTTTCCAAAATTTACAAAGTTTAAAGTCAAATTCACTTATATTTGCAATTAATTGATTTTTGTGTTCAGTTAAAAAAGCGTTTCATTAAAAAAATCCTTAAAGATCAAAAAGATGATGTGAAATTTATTTTCTTGTAAATCCCCTGTTGAAAAAACCAGCATATGCTGGTAGGTAGGTTTTGATGCTGGTTTGAGCTGGTCCTTTGCTGGTTTATGCTGGTCCTTGACCCAGCATCAAAACATACCTACCAACATATGCTGTTTTTTTTTTTCACCAGGGTCTGATTGTCTACATTTGTTCCAAGCTAATACTCTTAAAGGAGAAGTCCACTTCCAGAACATCAATTTACAAATAATTTACTCACCCCCTTGTGATCCATGATGTTCATGTCTTTCTTTCAGCAGTCGTAAAGAAAGTGTTTTTTGTGGAAAACATTTCAGCATTTTCCCCCATATAATGGACTGCTATTTTGAACTTCCAAAATGCAGTTTAAATGTGGCTTCAAACGATCCCAGCCAAGGAAGAAGGGTCTTATCTAGTGAAACCATCGGTTATTTACATAAAAAAACAAAAACAATTTAAATACTTTTTATTCTCAAACGCTCATCTTGCCTTCTAGTCCTTGAACTCTGTGTACTCTGGCTCAAGACAGTTAGGGTATGTCGAAAAACTCTGACCTCTTTTCTGGTTTCATACCTGTTTTCCTGGTTTTACCTGGTTTCATCTGGTTTCAGACCTGTTTTCTCCCTCAACTTCAAAAATCATTTCAAAATCTTCCTACATCGCTGCAGAAGTACCGACCCAGTCTTTGCAAAGTGAACATGCAAAAAAGATCAAACACCCTTAACAAAAAAGGTAAAACAGATTTTGAAGTTGAGGGAGAACATGAGATGGGAGTTTTTCGACATACCCTAACTGTCATGAACCGGAACAAAAACTGTCCAGGCACAGTAAGACAAGACAAGCGTTTGGCATTAAAAAGTATATAAATTGTATTATTCTTATTGAAGTAACTAATCGTTTCACTAGATAAGGCCCTTCTTCCTTGGCTGGGATTGTTTACAACTGCATTTGTGATCATTTGAAGCTGCATTTAAACTGCATTTTGTAAGTTCAAAATCAGGGCACCATATCAGTCCATTATATGGAGAAAAATCCTGAAATGTTTTCCTCAAAAAACATAATTTCTTTACGACTGAAGAAAGAAAGACATGAACATCGTTGATGTCAAGGGGGTGAGTAAATTATTTGTAAATTGTTGTTCTGGAAGTGGGCTTCTTTAACTGAGCTCCAGCTGTAAACAATTTTTATTTTATAGGGCTGGCGGGAAAATCGATTCATATTTGAATCGCAATTCAGTCTTTTAGCGATTCACATCGATTCAAAAATTTCAAGCATAGATTTTCTAATTAATATAATAAAAATAATAGCATGATATTGTCAGAAAAAAAAACCCAACAGCAATGGAGGAGGAAAATCAAATACATCCTGCCCCATTTTCAGTGAGGCCAAGTATTTGGAAAAAATTAATTATCTTTTGTTATTATGGGAAGTATTCGGAAAGGGGCGGAAAACGAACAGCGGGTTCTACGGAGTCACTAAAGGGACATGGTTAGCCGCGCTAGCGGTAGCCTGTTAGGTTAGAGTTCACAATATATATTTCACTTACCACATAAACAGAGTAAGGAGAGATGAATGATCAGACGATGGCGAATGATTTGCAGATCCTGAGCACCACTGACAAATACCTTGTAAAATATGTGGTAAGTAGGCCTACTGTCGCTCTGTGTAATCGCGAATCGTGAAAGTGAAAGTAAAACACAAATGCACATTCAAAAGCGGTTTCAATTATCTGCATATTAATCACGGCTTCCTGATGCCTTCAATTTGTGTACGTTAATTATCCAATGAGCAATTATCCTATGATAAAATTGCGAGAGAAAATACTGAAATATAGTTTTTTCTCCCAATGTGTATTTAGGGGTTTTGTAGCATCTCATTTCTTTCCCGAACACGGTGTGATCACATTCGGACACATCCCTAATGGGAAGTGTTATGTATTTTAGATTTATTAGGAAGTTAATAGTTAACAGGAAACACTGATTTCTTGAGTCAGGACTACCCATAATATAGACTGGTCTGTTTTTGTATTAAAATACTGTACTTGTGCATTATTTCTTCGAGGGTATAAAAGTGTCAGCACACAAATTATTTATTTCTTCATTACTGTGGTTTGACTGTCAATACTGTAGTAGTGGTTCTTGTAGTAAAACCATGGTTTTCAAATCCTATAGTTAAACCATGTTTTTTCTTGCGGTTACTATGGTTTTACTACAAAAACCATAGTTAAACCATGGTTACTGTAGTAAAATTATGGTTAATTTTCACAAGGGTCCAGTGTGCACAAAAGAAAGTGTGAATCGTGATTAAAAAAATCAAAAAATCGTGAATCCAATTTTAATCAAATCATGAGGTACCGAAAGATTTCCACCCTTATTATTTTACAAGGAGTTTTCAAATTGGGGTGCTAGGCGTCCGTTTTAAAATAATTCATTTTTTTTAGAAAGTACATTTTTAAAGCTGTCAGTGTTAACACTTAATATTCTTTTAACTTATTATGTTTAATGCATGATTTATTCTTTTTAGCAAATTTACTAAAACTACTGTATTTGACACTATTATTTTCATTCAGCCCTAATTTTAAATAGGAACTTAAACCAAATCTGCATGTTGCATATTAAGTGAGATGGATATTGTAAAAATGTGAGATATGAGGAAAAAAATGTTTTCCATGAAACTTTACATTCTCAAAACTTACTTCTCCCTATGTAGCATTGCGTCAGCTTGCAAAAGATTTAAACTTTTGCGTTCCCCCAAGAAACACTGCATTCACTTTTAAAACTATTGCATTTGCGCAGAACACATTTGCTCTCAAGAAACTTAACGTTGCTTGCAAAACTTTTCCCCTACCTTGAGAAACTTTTGAAGGAGAACACAAAACAATTGCATTAGGTCACATGGTTTCTCACAAAGTTTCTCAGAGAACGTAGAACATTAAAATATAATTTTTCTTTTCATCTCTATGTACCTTTATGGGTTCTGTAGCCCTTCTTTTTTAAAAACAAAAAAAACAAAACACAATATAATTACTCTGAACCAATAATTACCCAAAAATGAAAATTTCCCCATGATTTACTCACCCTCAAGCCATCCTAGGTGTAAATGACTTTCATCTTTCAGACGAATACATTCGGAGTTATATTAAAAAAAAAATCCTGGCTCTTTCAAGTTAGCAGTGAATAGCTATTGAGATTTTAAAGCAAAATAACGTGCATCCATCCATCATAAAAAGTACTCCACACAGCTCCGGGGGGTTAATAAAGGCCTTCTAAAGCAATTTGATGCATTTGTGTAAAAAAGTAGGACGTAGGTGTATAGTGTAAGCTCCAGTGAGAATATGCTAGTCTTGTGAGAACAAGAAGTTTTGTTCAAAGGAAAACCAAGTCTCCTCTTGGCTTATATTGAAATCCTCCAGCATTTTTCTTTAACACTCTTTTTTTACTTCTGATTCATGATTGGTGTTTTGTTTTGATCACTTCTCACTTCTTATTGGAGCTTACACTACACCTGCGTCATTCACTGGAACGCCACACTCATGAACGTGCGTACGACAGTTAGCGGAAGCTACAGATTACAGTTTATAAAGTTTTAAATATGGATATTTTTCTTACAGAAACTCATCAGTTCACTTCAGAAGGCCTTTATTAACCCCCTGGAGCCGTGTGGAGTACTCTTTATGATGGAGGGACGCACTTCATTAAAATTTGAAAATCTCAACAGCCATTCACTGCCATTATAAAGCTTGACATTTTTTAAATATTACTTCGATTGTATTCATCCGAAAGACGAAAGTCTTATACACCTAGGATTGCTTGAGGGTGAGTAAATTATGAGGTGATTTTCATTTTTGGGTGAACTATTCCTTTAATATTTGCAATATTTATATAGTTAGTTGCCTTTTATATTTTAAAATATAAAGGAATCCTGATATTGAATATATTCCTTGGCATCCAAAAGTTTGAAAGTCCCGTTTTACTTCGTATTTTTTGCTTTTAGCTGTTGAGAGCAAGCCTCACTACGGTTCTCCACCATGTACTTTGACTGTATTCACAGCCTGTGATTCCTCTGGAATTCCGTTCAGTGGTTGATTGGAGATGTCTTCTCTGTGTTTTTAGTTTGACTCTATTTAAACAAGCTGATTAGCAGGAATGTCATCCAAGTTCTCATTCCTCAGATTAGTTCAGTGAAGCATTAGGCCAGGACTTACACCGCTCATGCTGGTACAGTTACATGAGGCTGGTCACAAGACTCCTTAACTTCTTCAAAGCCTCCTATTAAAACCTGACTAGGCTTTGATCATTCTGAGGGTGTACATGTTTAAGTAACTTTTAAGATCATTTTTCACAACCATTTCTAGTGCTTCTATACTGAGGATATGACAAATAAATTGATGACATAACTGTGGAAAACCACAGTTTTGTATATTTAATTAATTCCTTTAAATGCTTTTTCTTGAGTTTCAAAATATTTAGCTAAATGCATTTTTAAACAAAATCATCAACTCTGAAGTGATAGACGGGTCTCGGCTGTCAAATATGTTGGTGCTGAGAGACTATAGTTAACCAAGGTGAGAAATAAGGCATTGAAAACTATCTTGCATTTGTCTTAAAGGAATAGTTCACCCAAAAATGAAAATTCAGTCATTAATAACTCACCCTCCTGTTGTTACAAACCCATAAATAAAGGTATTTTTGATGAAATATGAGAACTTTCTGACCTGTCACAGACAGCAATGTAACAACTGACACATTCAAGGCCCAGAAATGTAGTAAGGACATCATTAAAATAGTCCATGTGACATCAGTGATTCAACCGTAATACTTTTTTGTGCACAAAGAAAACAAAAATAACTTTATTAAACAATTTCTTCTTTTCCGTGTCAATCTTCTCTGCATGGTCAAGAGAGTATCACGATGCATTCTAGCAAATATTATCAAAAATATCTTAATTTATGTTCCAAAGATGAATGAAGGTCTTAGAGGTTTGGAACGACATGAGGGTGAGTAATTAATGACACAATTTTTATTTTTGGGTGAACTGTCTCTTTAAATCTGTGAAGGTGGAACCAAAGCGACATCTAGTGGTTAAATTGTAGGACTGCATCTCTCAGAACATCCTACACATGTCAGTAAACAGAGCAAAGAGTGGAAAATCTTCTTGATGACTTGTTTCGGTGGAACTTTTTTCATTCAAATTTGAAAAAATTAATAAAGTGGGTGGTTTTAAGCTAGTAGGTGTACAGTATGTGCAATTAGGGGATTCCCTAAAACACATGCCTCTGTTACTAAGTCTGATTTTGAAACCAATAGCAAGAATTGGGCCATGTGCATGCAGTACATCTTACGACACAGAACGATCTGTAAAACTGAACGCAATATATCCATCCTGAAACTGATCATTCATATCTGCTTATCTAAATCATTATGCTTTCTTACACAAATGTTAACACTGTGTCTGCTAAAAAACACAGTAGACAGAACAAACTAAGTACGTCTTTACAGACGAGGTGTGCGTCCTACACATTATTGTGGCCCATATTTTTGAAGGATGTGGTTGCCACTTGCAGCTTCCTGTCGTGTTCTGAGGTGCGCACAAGGGGTGACGTGACAATCAAAAGCATCTTTGCCTTGGAGAGATTCAGACGGTTGTTTTTTTGTGTTGTTTTTAGTTTGGGCAGGGTTCTGATTGTTGAATGAAACATCGAGGACCACCGGCTGACTGAAGGGACTGGGATTTCTTAAGGAGTTGGGGTGAATTTAAAGGGAGGGAGCCATGACCTCCCTCCTGATGCGTATCTTTCGGATGGGTGTGGAGAAAAAGCGAGTTCGACACTATGAAAACCTGAAGAGGGATGAGGATCCACACCAGACGTGGGAGACTCTGGGAGAACTGGGAGATGGAGCTTTTGGGAAGGTGTATAAGGTAAGGGATTCAAACCATGGTGATCACGAGGTTCAGTTTGCTGTTAAATGCAAAATAACAGAACACACTTGTAATATATTTCTCTCAGGTCATTTAATGCAAAATTAAAGATTATCAATAAAAGCGGTGAATGTTTAAAAAACTAAAGATACTAGTCTGGGCCTTTAAAGTGGCATAGCCTGATCTAATCTCTCTCATTTCAAGGAAATCCCTCCCTCCTCAGTCTGGCATGTCAGCTAAAGTGACAAACATACTTTTGCAAGTAACTATATCTTGCTCAGTCTAGCTTTTTCAACATGTCATGTTCATGCTAAATTACAAGAATCATTCAAAGTGAACAGAAATACAGTTTAAAAAATAAATAAATAAAAATGACAACTTTCATCAGACTGTTTGATATTTTTAGGTAGAACTCCACATACAACTAACAGTTACTGTTTGAAATATACACTACCAGTCAAACGTTTTTGCAAACAGTAATTTGATTCCAAGTACAGCAAAAACAGAACAATTTTGACATATTTTTACTATTTAAAATAACTGTTTTCTATTTGAATATCTTTTCAAATGTAATTTATTCCTGTGATTTCAGGAATTTTTAGCATTATTATTCCAGTCACATGATCCTTCAGAAATAATTCTAATATTCTGATTTGCTGCTCAAAAACATTTAGTATTATTATTATGTTGAAAACAGCTGAGTAGATTTTTTTTTTCAGTTTTTTTGATGAATAGAAAGTTTATCTGAAATAGAAATCTTCTGTAACATTATTAATATCTTTTTCATCACTTTTGATTAATTTAAAGCATCCTTGCTAATAAAATAATTAATTTCAATAATTTTGTGGTTTCTGAAGGATCATGTAATGCTGAAAACTGGAGTAATGATACTGAAAATGTACCTTTGATCACAGGATGAAATTGCATTTTAAAATATATTCAAATGAAAAAAGAGTTATTTTAAATAATAAAAATATTTCAATACTTTGGATCAAATAAACGCAGGTGAGCAGAAGAAACTTCCTTAAAAACATTACAAATCTTACTGTTCAAAAACTTTTGACTGCTAGTGTATATGTATAAATATATAAATATCACGCAAGAAATGGTGCTATTGTTCAGAATAGTATTCGTAAATTCTAACAGCCGATTCACACACGCTAAAATTTGGAAATACATCACGACTGCAAATGTGATTTTTTTTATACAAATGCTAAATAAACAAATAGGTAATATTGAGTAACTCACATTTAAGAAACAATATTCCCAGTTATTTCGTTTTTGGTACGCCAGCAGTTCCAAACTAAGTCAAATAATTCCATCGGTTTCCTTCCATCGTCTCATGACGATGTTTTGTTCCTAAATGAATCACTTTGTGTGAATCGAGTGAATGATTCGATGATTCACTAATAAGAACCGTCACCTAACGCCATCTATTGGCGTAATGATGTAGGCTAACATACAAAACACTCAATTATATTAAAATTTTATTTAGGAGTTCTTCGCACTTAACGCCCTCGCCATATATCAACAAGAGCTACTTGGTCCTTAAGTCTGTCTTTAGGAAAAAGGAAGAAATATACGATTGCTGTTACATTTTTGTTTTGTTTGCTCTTCTTGCCTTTCTGTTTTGTTTATTTATTTATTTATAAATGTATTTATTTACCTTTGTAGATAATTGGGTATATTATTATGTCTTTGCTGAATTATTTCTTCCTGTACATGTGCTGTAATTTGTTGTAAAATTTGTTCTGTTAATAAAAATAAAATAAAATAAAAATACATTTAAGTAATTTACCTAATTTATTCTCTGAAAACAAATCGTACTGTTTTATACAATATTGCTTCTCAAGTACCTTGTTTTAATAATAATAATAATTATATATATATATATATATATATTCTTTCTGAAAAACAAAACAAATAGCCTGAATGTTTTCCTTGCTGTTACATGTGTTGTCATTTGTTGTAAAATTTGTTCTGTTAATAAAAAAAAAAAAATTGTAACCATAAGGGAACGCTAGGGGACCATTTTGTGTTGGTGGTGCATACTCTGTGTTTGTCAGTGAGACATAATTTGTGGTTTACTTTGTCAGCATGAGCATACTATTGTTATGATGTCACTAACTTGCATAATCAACTATGCACAATGTATAAACAAATGAAGTTCGCGAATATTTTTTAATGCAGTGTATTTTACATAAATGTTTAAAAACATTTAATTAAACTTTATTTAATTAATTTTAAATAAATAAATACATAGAAATACATTCTCATATATAAGACAGTATAACCCATATGAAAAACAGATTCATACACATATTTTTATTTATAGGTTTCTAAGGTGACAGAAAATGGGGGTTTAGGGCTACACTGTGGTTAGGCAATTTCCTGTTAAACCAAAATGTGAAAGATCAAACATGGCTTCCTGTTAGCGATTTCAAGCTCATACAAACCAACCTTTTTTTCAGCATAGCTTTCTGAAAATGAATCGCACCTTGCAACTGTACATCTTTCAGCATCTTTGCAGTGTGCATGTCTTCTCACATCATGGCCTGCAACTGTACAGCTGTTACGTTCTACCTCCCAGTTTTTTAACTCCTGATTACTTTCTTGCACTTTTATTAAAAGTCACAAAGTTACAGCAAGTGTTACAGTATCTACTGTTAATCTCAGGCACAGAATCAGACTACGGGGGTCCTGGCAGCTGTTAAAGTGATTGAAGTACGAGGTGAAGAACAGCTGGACGACTACATCACTGAGATAGACATCCTAGCATCCTGTCGCCATGCAAACATCATCTCGTTGATGGACGCCGTCTTCTTTGAGGGCTGGCTGTGGGTAAGGAACATCTGTTTATAGGCGTGTTTATTTCTTCGGCTACAGATACGTGCCAAGAGTTGATGTTTATTAAAATGTAGAAATTATACTTTATAAAACCTGTAGATTTTATATTAGTAGTTTATTTATTGTCAAAATATGTCATTTACACCATAGAATGCTTGCTAATTTCTCCTTTGAGATGTGACGGAAATGTGTATAACAATAAATATTTGTCATTTGTCAAATTTTGACATTAATAATGACAAAAGGACAGCTCTTCTGTGATGCATGAACATTGATAGTGGACAAACTGAACTAGTGAGAATGGGAAAGTGTGTTTTAAAGTTAGTTGTTGGTTTTTACTTTCTAAAGGTCTGCCCACATGAAAGCACATTCTTATATAGTTAAACTATTATAGTGTGTATTTCCTTAGAGTCTCTGGTTTGTCTTTTTAGATCCTGATCGAGTACTGTCCTGGAGGCGCTCTGGATGATATCATGTTGGGTGGGTGGAACAGACTTGGCTGTTTTCAGTCATTTATTGTTGTATCTGTGTGGCATTATCATACTTTATCTATATGTTTCAGAACTAGAGCGCGGCCTTACGGAGCAGCAGATCAGTGAGGTGTGCTGTCAGACTCTGCAGGCTCTTTCTTATCTGCACCAGCATCACATTATACACAGAGACCTGAAAGCGGGCAACATTCTTCTCACATTGGACGGACAGGTCAAACTAGGTACAGATATACTGTTCTCTCACATTTTTAGGCCTAAATACACTGTAAATACAGTCGGTGCTGTATCTATGTTTATTTTCTTTCATGCAGCTGACTTTGGTGTGTCTGCAAAAAATGACTATACCCTCCACAAACGATCAACTTTCATTGGAACTCCATACTGGTGAGACTCGCTTACATTTGGTCAAATGCTCTTTCTGTCATCCCTCTCTTTCTGTTAACTCTCCCTTTAAAGCAAAGTCTATTGAACTTCAAAATCAAATCAAATAAATTCATTAATTAAAATTTAAAGAGATAGTTCACCCCCAAAGTGAAAATTCTGTCATTAATTAATCACCCTCATGTTGTTCCAAACCCATAAGACCTTCGTTCATCTTCGTAACACAAAATAAGATATTTTTGATAAAATCCGAGAGCTTTGTATACACTGTAAAAAACAATTTGTTGAGTCAACTTAAAATAATTTGTAAGCTGGCTGCCTTAAAATTTTAGGTTCAGTCAACTCAAAAAAAGTTTATTCAACTTGAAATGTTAAATTATACAGTGACAACTTAAATATTTGATTTGAATCAACTTAAAATTTTAAGGCAGCTGGGTTACTTACCCATCTGTTAAGTTTAGCAAACACAAATATCTAAGTTGTTACTTAGTACAACTTAACATTTCAAGTTGACTAAACTTATTTTAGTTGACTGAACTTACAATTTTAAGGCAGCAGGGTAACAAATTATTTTAAGCTGACTCAACAAATGGTGTTTTTTATTTTTTACAGTGTAGACAGCAATGCAACTGACACGTTCAAAACCAAGAAAGGTAGTAGGGACATCGTTAAAATAGTCCATTTGACGTCAGTGGTTCAACCGTAGCGTTATGAAGCTACAAGAATATTTTTTGTGGCAAAGAAAACAAAAATAATGACTTTATTCAACCATTTCTTCTCTTCCATGTCAGTCTTCGACGTGCGTTCACAAGAGTGTGGTGCTGCTGACATGTTAACCAGCTTTCTCATGCAGAACCCAGATGCATTCGTTGAATAAAGTCATTATTTTAGGGGTCTTTTTGCACACAAAAAATATTCTTGTAGCTTCATAAAATTAAGTTTGAACCACTGATGCCACATGGACTATTTAAAAATGTCCATATGGCATACTACATTTACTTACTACATTTCAGGGCCTTAAACGTGTCAGATGCGTTGCTGTGTATTTCAAGGTCAGAAAGCTCTTGGATTTCATCAAAAATATCTTAATTTGTGTTCTTAAGATGAACGAAGGTCTTACGGTTTTGTAATGACATAAGGGTGAGTAATGACAGAATTTTCATTTTGGGGTGAACTATATCTTTATTGAAAGAGAATCACCATTAGAACATAACAACAAAATATTTCGTCTTTCAAGGATGGCCCCGGAGGTGATAATGTGTGAAACATCGAAGGACAATCCTTACACGACTAAAGCCGACATCTGGTCATTAGGCATCACTTTAATTGAAGCTGCAGAGATGGAGCCTCCTCATCATTCTCTCAACCCCATGAGGGTCTTGCTGAAGATCACCAAATCTCCACCACCCACACTCTCCAGTCCTCGCCAGTGGTGGGTCACCACTTCTTTATCCCCTCTCTAGATCTGTTGAGGTTTAGGCTTAATCTTTATCTTGATTTCTGCCACTAGGTCATCACATTTCCAAGATTTTCTTCGGAGGACCTTGCAGAAGAACCCAGAGTCTCGTTGGGGAGCCCAACAACTAATGGCCCACCCTTTTGCTTATGCGGGACGAGACGGACGAGCACTTAAAGAACTCATCGCTGAGGCCAAAGCAGAGGTCACTGAGGTCATAGAGGCTGAGGTAAATACATAGGCCAATGACATGATGTTTAAATATAATGATACACACATTTCTATTTTAGACAAATTCTTTAAAGAATCCTATAAAACGTATTAAGGTTTCCACAAAATGTTAAGCAGCACAACTGTTTTCAACACTGATAATAATAATAAATGTTTCTTGAGCAGCAAATCAGCATATTAGAATGAAGACCAGAGTAATGATGTTGAAACTTGTATCACAGGTATACATTGCATTCTAATACATCTTTTTCTGCATTTTTTCATCTGCAGTCTTTGTTAGATCTCCAATCTTCTGCAAAGGAGATGGTCACCGGAGAGGCAGAGCAAACAGCACCACAACCAGAAAAAGCAGTTGAAGAGCAAGGACCACAAGAACCTGAGACTCCTCAGAAGACCTCTGTTCCAGATGCTGTTCCTCAATCTCCCACCAACTCAGAGCCAATAGCTGAGGTTAAAGTAACCCGCAGGGCTTCTCAGGCTACAGACAAAGCTCAGAAGAGATCAAGACGCCTATCGGTTCCAGGCAATCTTCTCTCATTTTTTACTGGCGGCCCCCGCCGCAAATCTGGGTTTTGGGGTGAGAGTCCTCTTGTTCAAGGAAGTAAGGACTCAGAAGTTTCAAGTGCAGCTGCGGGAACCGTGGGAACTTGCCCTTCAGATGGCAAAGAAAGTGAAAGCACTGACAAACTGAAGGAACGAACATCTGACGTAGTTGATGCTCCAAGTAATAAGACTGCTGAAACCAAAGACAAGGAAACTAAAGTAGAAACTGACAAGGAGGAACCCCAGAACTCAAACCATGCAAACACACCAGCACAAACAGAGTTACCAACAGATTCCTCTGAAAAAGAAACACTAGATCAAACCAAGGAGGACACTGACGCTGAAGAAAATGTGAAGTTTGATGATTCAGGAAACAATGACCAAACATTTTGGAAATCCCTCAAAAAACCTGCTATTGTTAACAAAGACACAGCACATCCACAGAGCACACCGGTTATAGCCTTGTGTTTGGAAACACCACTAGCTAAAAAAACTGAAAGGAATGAGGGAAATTATAAACATGAGTACCTTGATTTGGCCTGTCCCTTGAAAACTTGCAATTCTGTAGATATAAACAAAAACCTAACTGTTGAGATGCCTTCTAGTAATGTTTCTGAAGAAGTTCCTGACCTTAAAGCAGCACAACAGACACCTGAACCATCAGAAAATGATGCTGTTGAAGAAAGAACGGAGGACAATGTAGAAGAACAAGGAGAACTGGAGACAGATGGAGGAATGGAGGACGCAACAAAAGAGGAAAGCAGTGAAAATGGCAAAGATGTTGACATAGGGACAGAAGAACATATAACCAGCAATGAAGATCACATTACCATGAAGGTAGAGTGTGAGGATGTCAGTGAAGCTTTTAAGGAAGAGCATGTTACCACTGAGGTAGGCCATGAAGATGTCAACTCAAGCAATGAAAAGACTGAGGAAGAGGAGGGCTGTGAAAAAGACCAAGATCTTTGTACAGAAACAGAGGAAGAAGAACTTTCAACCAACAAGGAAGATGTTACCATGGAGGTTGATCAAGAAGATTCAGACTCAAGAAATGAAAACAGTGAGAACACGAGAAAATCTGATCCAGATGAGGAGATGGAAATACCAACCCAAGATGAGACGACAACTGATTCACAGTTGCCAGAGATATCATGTCAAAATAAAGAAGAGACCGGTTCTGATGGAGAAAAGATCATCAATAGTATTGAAGGAGATGCTCCTGGTGATCAAGACAAAACAAGTCCAACAGAAATCTGTTCTGAAAAGAAAGAAGATGAAACAGATTCAAAGGAACCTGAACATGAGCTTCAAATTAATACTAATAATGTACCTGTTATAAATGTTGCAGAAGAGCAGTCAAAACATCTTGGTGAAGATACAACAGATGCTCCTGGACTAAAGCTGAAAAAGCAAGTGATGTTTGCAGTTCAAGAGGACAAAAATGAGCAAGAAGGGCCACTCGCAAATGGCTTGAAAATTTCAGACTTAACACCACCTCATGAATCGAACGGATCCACACCTAAGGAATCTAATGAAGACAATCTTCCACCTCTTTCCCCTACTGAGCCTCTGCTGTCTCCTGGATTTGAAATGGTAAGTCTGAAACAAACGACTAGCTAAAAACAACCAGACCGAATACATATTGAAACTGTTCTCTTTCTGTATTGTCGATTCAGGAATTGCATCCAAGTAGGCGAACCGTTAAAAAGACACGTAAATTTATGGTGGACGGTCGTGAGATGAGTGTCACCACTTCCAAAGTGGTTAGTGAGGGGGACAAGATGGAGCAACAAATGCGCTCCAACAGGTAATGAGTCTTGATGCTTTATAGTGTACATGCATGAATGAAAATGTCACATTCATATCTTCTTGGGTGTTTGCAGACGGCAGGAACTGCATGCGTTGAAACTCTTGCAGAGAGAAGAGCAGAGAGAACATGCTCAGCTGGAGCAGAAACTACAGCAGCAGCGAGAGCAGATGTTCCGCCACATTGAACAAGAGATGACTGTAAGCCACAAGCCCTTTGGCCTCAGTTAACAACCTAAGATGTGCTATTAAACAGAATGTTTCCATTCGGGTTCTTGTCTAAGAACAACCCCGAGACATTTGCCCATTAATAACCTCAGTTCTCAGCTGAATGGTTATCTTGTTGCAGAGCAAGAAGCAGTACTATGACGGTGAGCTTGAGAGACTTGAGAAACAGTACCAGCAGCAAAGCAGCCAGATGGAGGCTGAGCACACGTCCCGGCTCAGGGAGGACGCACGCAGACTCAAGGCCCAGCAGGAGAAAGAGCTGAGCCGCAAGAGCAGTGCACTGAAAGCTGACCCTAAAGAGGTATGGACTGATGCATTTACTCACACTTATACAGCGTTAAACTCAAACACATGAAAATAGTCACTTGTGTGTCTGTTTCTGTTTTAGGAGCAGCGGTTTCTGCAGAAGCAGCAGCAGGAGCTGAATGAAGCTCTGCAGAAGGGCGTTCAGGAACATAAGAGGAAGGTGGCGTCCATGGAGTGGGAGATTACGGTCAAATCTCAGCAACTCAAGCGAGGTAAATATGCAGCTGCTAGTAAGCATATTTATTATGTAGTTTGTACATCACTCTTTATGGCTGTGGTCATTCTTTAAAATACACTCTTAAAACTAAAGGTTCCAGTTAGCCGATAGCCTCGTGGGCAAAGTGCGGCGACATATAATGCCATTGCATTACAGGCGTCCCGAGTTCGAAAAATAAATGTTAATAAATAAATAAATAAATGTTCCAAAAGTTGGGTTTTCACAACAATGGCAAACAACAACAATTTTGGTTCCACAAAGAACATTTTTGATTTTTTTTTTTTTTTGTGTAAAGAACATTTTAAGAATCTTAAGAGCCCTTTTCCACTGTAAAGAGCCAAGAGTGTCACATAAATAAAATAATATAAATGTTATAAAAATAAAATAAAAATAAAATAATATATTTTTATACTGTGACTTTATTTCGAATATGTAAAATTAATATAATAAAAACTAATAAACAAAACAAAACTCACTCATTAATAACATTAAATAATAATAATATTATTCATCAAGTTAACTTCATAATTGTCATCTCATGTATATGCTTATCCCCATATAAAAACAGTAACTAAATAATCAGTTATTTTTAACAGAATTCTCAGTTAATCAGAAATTAAAATGTAAATAAATAGCTTCTTAAACTTAGAAATAAATGTACTTAGATGTATGACAAATCCATGTCTAAAATTATAGTTAAATGTAACACTGAATAATAAATTGACAGATAATTTTGAAATACAAATTTTACATTAGATTTATTTGTCAGTTTAAAAAAGCAATAAAATGAAGGAATCTGCAATCAAATGTGTAATTCCAAAATAAAAATGTAACAATTGTTCTGTTTTTGTATTGTTTTTACCGGTAAAAAAGAATTAGGTAAAATATTTTGCATATTTTTGTATTGTATTTCTACTAGTGTTTTCAAACAATTAATCGTGATTAATTGCATCCAAAATAAAAGTTTTTGTCTAGACAATATATGTGTGTACTGTGTATATTTATTATGTATATATAAGTAATCACACATGCAAGTATATATTTAAGAAAAATATGTTATGTTTATATATTAAAAATATTTATATATAAACTCAATTGTATGAATAAATATATACATGCAAATACATTTAAATTTTTTCAAAATATATACTGTATGTGTGTGTATATATATATATATATATATATACACACAGTATACACACATAATATGCAAACAAAATCTTTGGATGTGATTAATATCATTTGACAGCACTAATTTCTACTTATTTTTTTCAGTTTGAGAATTTTTTTTAATGATTACATTTTTAATTAATAAATTCATAATTGATTAATTTTATGTGGTACTCCATAGGTCATTCAGGTATTTAATGTGTACAGTAAGTTTGCATATATGCACTGTAATAGCAAATAAATAAAGCAGACGCTTTGCACTAAATGCAAATAGCAATAGATTCTATTTAGCAGTTTTTTTTTTTATATTTATAATACTTATTGCAAATAGTGGCAATTATTTGCACATCATTTGTAGTACATTATAAAACAGTCTGCAACTTAGTGTAAATTAACTGTAAATTATCATTTTAATTCAAATTATTAAATGTATGCCACCTTAATGAGACAACATAAGCCCTCCTTACACCTACCCGATATTTTATTTTCAACTTTTAGATGATTTCCTTGATTTTTTTAAAATAAATGCAAAAAAAGTTTGGCAAAAGGCAGATTCGAACCTGGGTCGATCGTGTCAAAAATGACTATGGCACACATTTTACCATCTACACCCTTGGAAATATTGTTAAACTGTTGTCTTTTGTAGTGTTGGCTAGCCCAATCACACGTTAGTGGGCGGGGTTAGTGTAAATAGCCTCTGCCAACAAGGCAGGCTATTTGCGCTTACTGTAAATGGAATGAATAATGTTCCTTGTGCAAATACTATATACAGAAATGTGATTCTAAACATTGTTTCCTTACTTCTTAAGCTCGTGAGGCAGTGATTTGGGAGTTAGAACAGCGCCATCTACAGGAGAAGTACCATCTGTTCAAACAGCAGGTGAAGGAGCAGTACTCCCTACAAAGACAGCAGCTAACCAAGAGACACAACAAGGTAAATTATGCCGCATCCTCCAAAAGCATTATTTTCTCTACGTTATCCTGACAGTCTTCTGCGGTTCTGTTCTCTCATGTGGTAGGATAAAGAGAGAGCGTCTCGGTTTCAGCAAGCTCTATTGGAGGAGCAGAAGACATTGCAGGCCCAAGAGAGAGTGTCCTTTCAGAAGGCCCAAAAAGCTGAAGCAAAGTCCCATTTAAATCAGTTCAAGATGGAGCTCAGAAAGCAAGGCCTGAACGGTCCTGAGCAGCGACAACGTCTCACACAGGTTTGGATTCAGAACAAATACTTAATGCTTATTACTTATACTTAATAAAAACAAAATTGCAACCTGTCTTTTCTGGTGCTCCTTCAGTTTTTGTCAGAGGAGGAGGCCAGACAGAAGCAAGAGAGACAGAGTCTTCAAGAGACTCATGAGAGCCAATTGAAAGTGGTGCAGGAACAATGTGATGCCAGTGCAGCTGAGCTACAGCAGCTTCAGGTACATCAGCATCAACTGGAGAGCAGCTTTGCAGGGAAAGTGGTTCTCAGTGTTCTTGTGTTTGGATTTTAGAATGAGAAGCTCCAAATTCTTGTGGACATGGAGAAGAAAAAGATCAAAGCTCTGGAGGATGAACACACCCTGGAGCTCAACGAATGGAGAGATAAGCTTGCATGTAGAAAAGAGGTTAGGACTGAATAGTAAAAAAGAGAGTTTTAAAGTTTTTTAATTGGTAAAATGCATGACGACTGTTGTGTGTTTATGTTTAGGTGTTAGAAGAAGACCTCGCTCGCAGACGTAGAGAAAAAGAAGGAAACAGGAGACGAGGCAGTGAGCCGGAAAACCGACATGCAGCTCGCCGTCCAAAGTTCTTCCATAACTTAAGCTTTTCCTGACAAAGTTAAGAAATACTCTAAACCCCAGTGTCTTTATATACAGTAAATATGCACTACTGTTCCTAAGTTTTGGGTCACTATGAATTTTATTCTTTAAGAAATTACAGATTTCTTTGATTTCTGGCCCAAAACGAATTATATCTCATGTTTAACCACTATAGAGAGGCCTGAGGTAAAGCTGGTCTCCACGGGTTCATGAGCGTGAACGCCCGCTGACGCCCTGGACCTCACATCTCTGAAAACATTGAAGCAAATTTTTTTAAATAGACATTATTTTTATTAACAATCCGCATATTTTAAGTCTAAACACATACATTCTCGCCTAAAACTACATCAGCTGACACAAAAACAGTATTATTTATTTATTATTTAGTGATACGAACGGTGAAGTGGTTACAGTTCCATTATCACTAGAATATCGCACTCCTCTCAGCCAATCAGATTCAAGGACCAGAAATAACGGTATTAATTGTAAAAATATTTCACACTATTACAGATTTTGCTGTAATTTAGATCAAGTAAATGCAGCCTTGGTAAAAGACTACTTTTCAAAAACATTTTTACGACCCAAACTTTTGAACAGTAATGTATGTATGTGCGTGTGTTTGTGTGGGGCTAGTTGTCACATGGGGAAGCTAAAATTTTTTAATTAAGCATTTTAATTTTCAAATACAGTTTTATTGTGTAAAAGGGATTTTTTAAAATTAATAATAACATTTTGTATAATTATTATTTAGATATTTTTGGGAAATTTCCCATTTTGACAACTTAAAAAAAAAACATACACATATATATATATATATATATACAAAACCAGTCTTAAGTAGCAAAGGTATATTTGTAGCAATAGCTAAAATGATCAATTTTTCTTTTATGCCAAAAATCATTAGGATAGTAAGTAAAGATCATGTTCCATGAATATATTTTGTTAATTTTTTTAACTGTAAATATATCATAACTTAATTTTTGTTTAGCAGTATGCATTGCTAAGAACATCATCTGGACAACTTTAAAGGTGATTTTCTCAATATTTAGATTTTTTTTTTGCACCGTCAGATTCCAGATTTTCAAATAGTTGTATCTCGACCAAATATTTTCCTATATATATACATCTCAATTAAAAAACAATACCCTTATAACTGGTTTTGTGGTCCTGGGTCACATTTGCAGGAGAACATTTGAGTTTTGGTTGTTTTTAAAATTTATTTACCCTAAGAAAAAAAATATAACAACTAGCCCTTGTAAATATAAACACATCATATACACAGAATATATGGGCATTTGGGTTAAGTTTCAGAATATTTTTCTGTGGAGTTTATGTATTTTTGTAAATTTGTTTAAAATCTTTTTAGTTATAATTCCTCTGTAAGTGTATCTTGTAGCCTAAAGAGCTGTGTAAATAAAATTTTTTAACTATTTTAGACATTCAGATTATATCTCTGTGTGAGAAGCTTTTGTATAGTCATTGTCATGCACACAAAAACAGCACACCAACATGGGTTGTCTGTAAGGCAGTGGAGAAAATAACATAAAGCCACACCCCAGACCAGTATCTTTCTCTTGACTGGAGTCAACATGATTTCTATTGAGCTGCTGAAGAGACGTGTTCCTCTATAGCAACCTCTTTATGGTAAGATAAATGCTTTCACATTTCTAAACACGTGGATGTATTAAACTTGGAATTTGACATTTGAATTGAATGAAACAAATGAGAACATAATATAAAAAGTCATTTATACTAAAAATATTATTTTGATTTATTGCATTAAAATCTTATTTGTACATAAGACCCATTGCTTTATTCTAAATAATAACATTTGAAAAGGACTTAAAAACAGCTCATCAATAAAATAGGTTGTTAAAAATGATAGCTTTTTGACGTTTTTTGAAGCTTATTTAATTATGAATACTGTTTTATTGCCTTTTTTACAGTCAGACCCTACTTGAAATATGGATGAAATTTCTCATAATGCAGGACCATTTAAATGACAGTTAATTTTATTAAAAATGACTAATTTACAAAAATCTTAACCTAATGTTAAAAATTATATATACAGTTGAGGTCAAATGTTTACACACACCATGCAGAATCCGCTAAATGTTAATTATTTTACCAAAATAAGAGGGATCATACAAAATGCATGTTATTTTTATTTAGTACTGACCTGAATGAGATATTTCACCTAAAAGATGTATACATAAAATTTACAAGAGAAAATAATAGATGGGTCTCTCTCTCTCTCTCTCTCTCTCTCTCTATATATATATATAAACCTGTTCAAAAGTTTACATACACTTGATTCTTAATATTGGGTTGTTACCTGAAAGATCCAGAGCTGTTTTGTTGTTGTTGTTGTTTATTGATAGTTGTTCATGAGTCCCTTTTTGTCCTTTCTTCAGAAAAGTCCTTCAGGTCCCACAAATTCTTTGGTTTTTCAGCATTTTTGTGTAACATTATCTGAACCATTTTCAACAATGACTGTATGAGTCACGTGAGTACCTCAAGTGAGATGGCGGCTCAGTAGATAAGCTCTTAAGCCCCGTTCACACTAGCAGCGACTTCTGTCGCTGCATGTCGCCAGAGGCCGTTCCAGGGGCGTTTCTAGGATTTTAAAACATTCGGGGCTGGTGCCAAAACATCAGGGGCTAGTGGTAGTGGGTGGGAGCTCACATCATGCTCACATAAGATTTTGTTAGACAAAAGTGGTTGAACCTGGATCCTTCTAAGCGGGTCCGGGGACATTAAACCGGGGGTTAAAGACCTTGCCACACTATTAACAATAGTGAATAGTAATCACTGCAAAAAGCAAACATATCAAAGTATTATAACAAAATTATAACATTACAAAAATATGTTAGACAAATAAAATAATACTTTTGAAAATGTATTTATAACAAATATATACAGTTGCATGCAAAAATAGGGCCCTAATTTTTTTTCCCCCAAATTCTGTTTTATTTTATTTCTTTCAAATTCTGTTTTCATTTTTCTGGTCTTCGTTTTAATGGTTAAATTTAATTTTGTTAATCAAAATGTAAATAATCATGTGTAGTTGATTAAAACCATGAATCTTATACAATTATGAAATGGTTTATTTTTTCTTACTTTACGTTTTATTGTTACCAAATATGTTTTAGCATGTCTGTTTATCTGAATGCATAAAAACAACTTTTATTTATTTTTACAATAGCCTTATGGAATTCTGTGTTGTGTATTTTTCTGGTTATCAAATGAAGGTATAAAATATTGATTTAATTGATCTTTTAATGAAAATTATGTTTTATTTTTGGCAAATAAAGGGGATTTACTATTAAAATGTAAAACATGGAAGAAATATTGTGTGAATTTTTTTTTTTTTAGAAATTTTTATTAATTAATAGCAGTAGTAGTAGTAGTAGTAGTAGTAGTAGTAGGCATGTACATTATTTTGAATGATTAATAAAGTTAAACCGAACTTTTACTTTGACAAATTGCCGAAATTTCTGTGTATATTTGACGCTTGTTTTACTCAAATGAAACAATGAAATGCTCATGAAGTGTGCACGCGTCAGTATTACATGTGTAGAAAACGAAACCGCGCATTCCGCGCCGTTCATTCATAAAAAGACACGCAGATCATGCAGGATTCATATTTAAATAGTATTTTGCGGCATAATATTTACAGATACTAGTCCATATCGCGACTTGCTTTAAGTTTAATGACCAACTTTTGATTAACTCATTCAAACTTTGACAAATTCCGTGGAAATCATAGGGCCATACAAAAAAACATTCGGGGCTGGAGTAAAAACTTTCGGGGCTCGAGCCCCGAATGATTAGCCCTAGCGACGCCCCTGGGTCGTTCTTGAACGATTCGTTCATTTTGAACGAATCTTTAATGTGACTCGGGACGAACGAGTCGCCTCGGGGAGTGATTCGTTCAGTCGCGCATGCGCAACATCCTATTAGGTTCTGTACTGGAATTAGCCTTTTTCACACTTCCGTGTTTCTGGCTTCCGGATTGGCGCTTGCAGGGTAAACGTTTTTCCGGTGACAGCAGCGGCCGTACTGAACAAGAGTAAGTTCGGGAATCAAAGTCTATTTTTACAAAATAGATACTATGATACTATGATATATACCGGTGTTTTACTCTAAAAATAGCAAACATTTATTCAAAAACTTTGTGTCAGCGTCTGGTCATCACAAATACTATGTTTATTTAATTATGAATGTTAGCACTTATAATACAGTACAGTTTTAAGTTTTGCCGTACTGTCTATTTGGTGCTGGCTGTGCATTATGACTCTTCACATCATTTTTTTTCGCGATTAATATTGTTATTATTATTATTATGAAAGTAATATTGTATTTTCTACTTGCTCTCCTTTGCATTATTAACTTTAGGGTGTAAATGTACGTTGCATAATGTGCCCAGGGATATACATAATAAAATAATATAATACTAAATAAGACATGACTCCGATTAATGGCTTTATTCCTTTTGGATCTGGATTACGTTGTTGTATTGAGTTTATGCATCATCCGGACTCAGAATTGTTTCATTTATTCTTGGGGAAATGTGCATTTGGATATAAACGCTGTCATAATTTACCATGATGTAGTGATTCGAGGGAAATGACTGAGTAAATTGAGAAAATACGCTTAAATATACCGGAGATGGAGAACAGAAACTATAGCTGGCGCTATGTTGCGCATATATTATATTGACGAGTACCGGTCTGAGTGCCCATATAAATTACAAACAAGTAAAATGTTGTTTCTTTGTTGATTATATAACAACTTGGAAAGCAGACAAAAAAGAAAAGTTAAAAGGCATTATTTGAGACAAGAGCATATTAATATAATAGGCACAGACCTGTAGCGGAACTGACTTTACCCTGCGCTGACGTCACTTCCGATTTTTGTGAAAAAGGCTAATTAGTTCACCTGTTTTAGAGTCGTTCGTTCACCTTATGGGACTGTCACGTGATGAACGAACGACTCGAACCCGAAGACTCGAGAGATGAACTAATCAATTCTCTTTCCGGCTCAGACTGCATAGGTTAACATTACGGGGCTGTCACGTGATGAACGAACGACTCAAACCCGAAGACTCGAGAGATGAACTAATCAATTCTCTTTCCGGCTCAGACTGCGTTGGTTAGCTAATTGGGCTGTCAGGTGATGAACGAACGACTCGAAACCGAAAACTTGTCAGATAAGAGGTGAGGTGAGCGAATCATAGGCTAAAGACCCAGGTAAACAATGAATTAATATTTTCAGTTTCTTATAGCATTATAGTTTTGTTTTGTTTGAAGTGTGATCAACGTTTGTGTAAGCAGCAGATGTGTTAGGGAAGTAACAGGTAACATTTTAATTATATTTTGCTAAAATGAACAAAATGAACGAAATGACTCGAAAAAAGATTCGTTCATTTTGCTGAACGAGACTCAAAGGTCCGAGTCGGTAAAATGATCCGAACTTCCCATCACTACTGGCGACGAGGTTGCTAGTGGGCGTTCCCACTACTGGTTGCCTTGACAGCGAATCAGGTTTCTTGCCGCTAAATACAAACATTTTCGAGGCAAAAGACTAAATATAATATAAATATAAATTAAATCTGTACATATAAACAAAAACGAACAAGAAGCAGAGCCTACTTATTTCCAATGAGTATGTTTATCTATGGCTGAGAGAGGAGAACGATCACATGAGCTCTGCCGTCTTCTTTCCTATTGGCTGTCGCTCCCGAAAGTCGCTCTTCATTTGCATAAAGTTGAGGGATTCTGAACTTTGTGGCGTCGCTGGACACGCCCCATCCGGTCGCCAACGGTCGCTGTAGCTCGATGTTGCGCTTGTCACCGGAAATCGCCAGCTCTCCATTGAAATGAAAGGGATCGTGTCGCTTGTAGTGTGAACGGGGCTTTACCCATTCGCCAATAATTATTTAATTAATGACGAAGTAGTTGACATTTCGTTGGAAAAAAT
This sequence comes from Labeo catla, assembly GCA_012976165.1. Lineage (NCBI taxonomy): Eukaryota > Metazoa > Chordata > Actinopteri > Cypriniformes > Cyprinidae > Labeo > Labeo catla. Next base: position 807,741 of record VONZ01000109.1, on the reverse strand, counting down.
AAGTTGAAAACAGACCCCACCACTCACGGAGGCTAAAACATCTTCGAGTCCACCCGAAAAACAGACTGACGCTGCAGTTTTGCTTAAGTTACTAAAATGAGTGGCAGCCGAAACAATCTACATTAAAGAGACAATGACGGAGCTATAAGATACTGTGAACAGGCTGCAAGGCAGAATGGAAGAGGCGGAGGGCTGTATTTTACACCTGGAGGATGTGACAGAGGGGATGGCGACAGACAAAGATGCTAAAGAAAAGAAGATAAAAGCTTTGTGGGATCGTGTTCAAATGCTTGAGAACCATAGTAAAGCCCCGTTCACACTACAAGCGACAGGCAGCGACAAAGCGACGCGACCCCATTCATTTCAATGGAGAGCTGGCGATTTCCGGCGACAAGAGTGACATCGAGCTACAGCGACCGTTGGCGACCGGATGAGGCGTGTCCAGCGACGCGACAAAGTTCAGAATCCCTCAACTTTATGCAAATGAAGAGCGACTTTCGGGAACGACAGCCAATAGGAAAGAAGACGGTAGAGCTCATGTGATTGTTCTCCTCCCTCAGCCATAGAGAGAGATTACAGATTTAATTTAGATTTATATTATATTTAGTCTTTTGCCTCCAAAATGTTTGTATTTAGCGGGCAAGAAACCTGATTCGCTGTCAAGGCAACCAGTAGCGAGAACGCCTACTAGCAACCTAGTCGCCAGCCTCTGGCGACAGAAGTCGCTGCTAGTGTGAACGCAGCTTAACAGTGTGTTTTCACTACAGCATCAAATCCACGCTCAGTGCTACCGGCAACGCTACAACGCCACTGCTTTGAGGCGTGTGAAATTTAATGCAAAGCACGCCTCTGAAAAAAATGTTTACACCCTGTTTGCGTTTCATCTTCGTCTTTTAATGGCGGATTGCAAATTAAACACTAGCATATAATGAAAGCATGCAAAGTGCATTTACTTTTGCATGACTTGTTCAATGATATGTGATTTCAGCTTAGTAATTAGTGTTTCCCGATATGACGAGGGAGCTGGAGAAGGGCCTGGCTGCAGACATGCACCTGCACTCTCAGACCTGCACTCTCAGACAACTGCACTTCCGGAAGTGACGTCACTTGCAGTCTATTTTATTTATGATTATTTTTTAAATGAATCTCTCAACATTTTACAACAGTACCCAGGTGGTGAAAACAAGAAAAAAGAAACTAAATTATAGTGTCACTTGCAATCGCCACTTGCACTCGCAGCTACCTGCAACTTCACTTGCACTCCACAAAAATGGTGCGTGTTGCCACTAGAGACAAGACGCTGTGGTCGTTAAACGATTAAAACTAATTTCATAGCGTAATGTACAGGGTCCTGCAAGTCATCTGTAGGAGATAAAAACAAGACCCGCAAATCCGAATTCAAATATGAACGCAATGCGCAAAGTCTCTCATTAAGCCTTAAGCTTTTTAATGTATTAAGATATATTAAGTGCCATTAAAGGATCAAATTTGTAATATAGTTTATTAATTTAATGTACTTAAAGGCAAGCATATGGCCATGAACACAATGCGGAAACTTTCACTTTTATACTTGCCCAGCAAATGCTTAATGTGGCAAAATGGACTAAGATGATAAAGACCAAATTCAATATAAACCTTACTGTTGTCAAATGATATACCAGCAGATATGAATGCGCCATAAGAAGGGCATTATGTGATATTAAAAGGACCAACTCTGTACAGGCAAGCAGACGAGCCCAGAACGCAGTGCGTTAAATAGACGTTTTCCTCCCGTAGAAAACCAATATAAACAAAAGACAATGATATAAAAGAGCTGTAGAGATTATTCTTTATGGGAAAACGCGAATGTATGCGGCATTGCGTTTATTCTGGGCTCACCTGCTTGTGTGTAGTTGTTTTAATAATGAATAGGAGCATGTTGAGTTTAGTCTTTATCATCTTAATCCATTATGCCACATTATGCCACGTTTTGCGAAGGAAAACACTATATATCCTACATATTAATAAACTGTATATCGAATTTGATCTTTTAATTGCATCATAACACGCAGAGAAGGCGTTCGATCGGGTACACTGGGAATTTCTATTCACAACATTGTCAAATTTTGAGTGGGTTCAAACATTATAAAAGACCCCTAAGGCATGCGTGATTACCAATGGTAAAGTTTCTCTGTCTTTTGAACTCACCAGGGGGACACATCAGGGATGCCCGCTGTCGCCATAATTGTTCAGCATTACACTGGAACCATTGGCCATTGCCATTAGGGCTAATACAAACATTCCAGGGATATACAGCCCTATTAAGCACGTGTCTCAGTGTTTAGACACAACCCAAATCCTATTATGAAGCACTCAAGAGAGGTTTGGGCAAAGATTCACCAGATGCATAAATTATCACAATGTAATTATACCACAGGAGCATCAGTGAGTGTTTGAACCTTCTGTAATAGTTGCATATGAGTCCCTCAGTTCTCCACAGTGTGAAAAGATGGGTCTCACAATCATACTAAGCTAAATAAAATCAGTACTAAATAAAAAATAACACGCATTTTGTATGATCCCTCTTATTTTGGTTAAATAGTTAACATTTTGCAGATTCTGCAAGGTGTATGTAAACTTTTGGCCTCAACTGTGCACGTTTTTCTTTCTGCTGAAAGAAAACTTATGAAAATGCTTAAGATGTATTTTAACAACAGAAGATGGTCTAACCTCCAAACCTCCAAACATAAAATTGCTGATATTACATACAACATTGATATTACATGTTTAAATGTTGCAAATGTCATAGAACCAGTGATTGTTCATTCAAGATTTTTTATATACAGTAATTATTGTTGATTTTGTTCTCAGTGAAACGCTTATGTTCGAAGTACAGCGAAACACATAAGACAATATCATAAGGAGCATGCTTACTTCAGGCTTTTACAGTATCTTTCATTTCAAGATCACTTTTGTGGGTTAAAATCTTCCAAAGTGTATTATGAACACCAAATGGATAAGTTGAAAGTGCTGTAGGGCCATATTACTCGACATGCTTTCCCATCCATTACTCTTGTGTTTCACCCCTGGCCAGTTCCTGAATACTAAAAGGGTCCTCCATTTTAATGACTTTTTTTTCCAAACAAGAAGTTGGATCTTTAATATCTCTAATAAATGCACCTAACATGCCTAAAGGGCATCTGTATTCTAGAAATCACTTTCACAAGTATTTATAATGTCCATTCTTTCTCTCTTCAATTAGCCTCCATTAGGCTCTTGCCTTGTAATTTGTACAATTTCCTTTGCATTTCAGTAAGCATATTTCCCTGAATTGTGTGCATACCAAGTTTATGCTAACTCAGTTTGTCTCAATTTGTTAGGACTAAAATGGGGCGGTTATGCAAATGTGTACTGTTCGCGTTGGTTCTGATGGCAGTGCTACACAATTCATCAGGTCGAAAGTCGTCTGGGGGAAAGAAGACCTCTACCAATAAGACATCAGATAAGTCGTCACAGGGGACCAAGACCCAACCTACCTATCCCAAGCAACCCTCCTATCCTGCTGCAGGAAGTAACCCAGGTTACCCTAACCAGCAGTATCCTGGTAAAGGTGGCTCCAGTCCCAGAGCAGGTAGCTATCCAGCTGGATACAGCCCTGGTGGGTATCCAGCAGGTGAATCTTACCCAGTAAGAAGTGCAGGACAGCCTGGAGGTTACCCAGGAGGACGACCTTCCATTGGAGGGGGATATCCCAACTGGAACCCCCAAAACACTATTCTCAGTCCCCGCTATGGAGGCTCCTTTGGAGGTGGTGGGTATGGCATGGGTGGCTCGCCGTTCTCAAATACAGTGAAAAGCATGGGTTATGGTCCTTCTTCTAAATCCAAAGGCTTTGCAAAAAAGGCAATGCTAGCTGCAGGCGTTGGTACAATGACAGGAATGGCCGTAGGCTATGGAATCGGAAACTTTCAACGCCCCGACTTCCAATTCCGTAGCCCTCAGGAGGAACGTCAATACAACCACTATATGTACAAACATCAGGGTACTCGCTCTAAAGACAAAAGTAACAAAGGGGAACCCAACAAGACATCAAAGCAACCATCCCAGACTGAGCAATACATGTCATATGAGCAATACATGAGTACATGCATGAAGCGAAAGGATCTTCTGAAAGAGCAGGACATGCCAGATTCCGCAGGTCGCAAGAACATTCAAAGAGATGAGCCACTGACTGGTGTAGCCATTAATACCACCTACCAAGGTGGGCCGGAGAAGAACGACACCGCATCCCCTACGACCCTCAGTAATTATATAAAGGCTTCTGTGATTCGTGAAGAAGATGATGACACAGTGAGTATCGTACAGATTGGTTATCCAGCTCTCACTGAGCAGATGAAAGCTCGAAAGTGTGTTGAGATGTACTTGGTGTATTCCGAGAGCTTCGCGGAGAAGCGGAGAAATATTTCCAGTTCTTCAAATAACCATAATGGACACTGTGTCTCTGGAGTGCTTATGTTGCTCACTACTTCCTTTATGCTACTTAGTAGCACTTAGTAGCGCCGTCAATATTGATTATATATAAAGGAATGCATTTGCCCGTCCTTTCCACTCTCTTAATCTAGGAATCCAAAGGTGATGCTACATGTTAAATGTTGTGTATATTATCAGTCTTGACTGGAAGTTTCTCTGATCTGCTCAAAATTTAACAAGACTTCTTTTCTAACTGGTTATTAAACTACAGTTTGAGGTAAATATAAAATATACTGGCCATATGCATTTTATGAATGTATTTTGTTATAAATAATTAATTGCATAACATGCAAAATGTATTATTATTATCTCTTAAAAAATATAAACTAATTTCTTTCAATAAAATGCTAATAATAATAATTCATTTTCCTGGGATTTTTAAAAAAAAATAAGTGTTAACTGAAAAATTAATTTATATTGATTATTTATTTAGTAGTATTTATTAAGTTAATATCTTGCAGTAGTTCTCTCATAAATGTGTGGTTTACACTGAAATCTACAGTAGAAAAAAACTATTTTATAGATCAAACAATTGCTGGTCTGTTTAACAGCCCCCCAGCAAAATGAAGACCATTGCTATGGTAACATCACAGAGCACACTGAGGCCTTCACATGATACATGCAGCACGTTGCTAAGAGACCAGGCCATTCAGAAAGCAAATGTCATGATTAGGAGAAAGCAACCGGAGGTTCAGCAAACAAAGTGGACAGGAATAAGCAGAGTCAATTATTTATTCATTTACACTCTGAAAACAATACAAGGAGCAAACAGTGACAGGGTTTAAAATGCCTGCCAAAATACACATCAAACCCTGAAACTAACAGAAGAGTATTAAATGACTTCTCTGGAATGAAATGAACAGCAAAAGCCCTGTTATTTTTTATGTTGCCCATCCCACTGCATTTCAGGTCACAGAGCTTGCATCAAATAATTTCAGGCGTATGAGAGAACGCAGATATTAGCCCTTAAAATAAAGCTGTTTCAGTTGTATTAAATAACATTTGACTGTTTGACCATAATAAATAAAATCCACAGTGAAATATGATTGCAGAACTGTTAGCAACACAGCATAAATTAAAAGTAACATTCATCACATTTGGCTAAAACAGTTGAATATATCTTTAACAGTAAAATTGATAATCAAATCAATCTACCAATTTACCTCACCTTGAACCTGGCTTAAATATATAGGTAAAATGCAACATTTAAGTACATTATATATATATATATATAAATATATATATAATATATAAAATACCGGTAAATTCTGTGGCATCATTTGAAAACATAGAGTGGTTTACACAATCATTGTCATATTTGTGTCCAACATTTAAATTCATGCATCAGGAGCTGTTTTTAATGCATTGTATTAAGCTGCCTTTCCACTATCTTAGACATTTAGATACAATTGTTGCATTTTCCCCCCTAGTGGCAGCCGCAGAGAACTTACAAACTGTTTGTGAATCAACTATTACCCTCAGCTTATTCTCCATGGTAAAATGAATGATTTTAATGAATATAATGAATGTATGAATATTCGTCCTCCAGAACGAATTTACCAGTATTTTCGAGAAGGTCCTATTTACACATGATCTCTTAACAGTAATTTACTGGTAATTTACCAGTAAAGTCTTTATGTGTGAAAGGGGCTATAGACCACTGATTAAAAGTTTGGATTAATTAAAAGTTTGGATTTTATCTATCTATCTATCTATCTATCTATCTATCTATCTATCTATCAATCTATATCTAAAGAATGATCTTTTATGATCACCAAGGCGGCATTTATTTGATGGAAAATATAGTTAAAACAGCAATTTTGTAAATCATTATTAAAATTTAATGTATATGCAAAAATGTCATTTACTCCTGATGCCAGAGCTGAAAAACTGTTTTACTTTTAACTTTTGACCTCTAGTGTGTGTGTGTATGTGTCATACGTGTCATAATGTCATAACTTCCTCAAATTTCACATTTCTCCAAGCATATTGGTGGTGTACATTAGTTTCCTTTATCAAACACTCTATCAATGAAAATGATTGCATTCTCTGTTTTAACAATTTCAAACCCTCTCTGCATCTTGTCTCTCCATGATGAGAAATGGCTCTGTAACGCCCTGCAACTCATCCCCACATAAAGATGTGTGCGACTGTTCCAAATGTTATAAGGACGCTGGCTGCGTGCTTTGAGCTGCCTGTGTTCCTGTAATACCGCCAGTCCGAGCGATTGTATCCTGGTCCATCAGGGTAATAGCGTCTGTCCTCTTCTGATGAGCCATCGTAGCCATAACCGTAGCCGTACCTCGGTCTGCCAAGAGAGCCCAGCCCATAGCCGATGGCCGCTCCACCGAGAGCCCCCGCGGCTGCAGCACCTGCCAGCTTCAGGCCCTGCCTGGCTTTGCTGTGGGAAGGAGGCGCTCGGGCTGGCAGACCCACTCCCTTGCCTCTGCCACCAAAACCTCCTCCACGCTTGCAGTGGGCCGAAGGATACAATGATGCCAACAGTAACATCCACACCCAAATGATCAGGACCTTCTGATTACCCATCATGGCTGGAAATAAAATAAAACAATAAATAAAACACAAAGAAGGTGTAGAAACAATTTTCACTCAGAACTTGCCATTAAATTTTACAGCTAACTGAAAATGTGAATGATGCGTTCAGGTACAAAGAAGCAATCATAGTTATCTCCAGGGGCGTTTCTAGGATTTTAAAACATCCGGGGCTATTGCCAAAACATCAGGGGCTAGTGGTAGTGGGTGGGAACTCACATCATGCTCACATAAGATTTTGTTAGACGCAAGTGGTTGAACCTGGATCCTTCTAGGTGGGTCCGGGGGCATTAAACCGGGGGGTTAAAGACCTTGTCACACTATTAACAATAGTAAATAGTAATCACTGCAAATAGCAAATATATCAAAGTATTATAACAAAATTATAACATTACAAAATATATTAGACAAATAAAATAATACATTTGAAAATGTATTATAACTGTAACAAATATATAGTTGCATGCAAAAATAGGGCCCTATTTTTTTTTTCCCAAATTCCGTTTTATTTTATTTTTTTCAAATTCTGTTTTCTGTTTTCATTTTTCTGGTCTTCTTTTTAATGGTTAAATTTAATTTTATTAGTCAAAATTTAATTAATCATGTGTAGTTAATTAAAACCATGAATCTTATACAATTTACCGTCAATTTATCAAAAGTTAAGAAAATGTACACGTTTGGGACCCTATGAAATGTTTATTTTTTCTGACTTTACGTTTTATTGTTACCAAATATGTTTTAGCATGTCTGTTTATTTGAATGCATAAAAACAGCTTTTATTTATTTTTACAATAGCCTTATGGAATTCTGTGTTGTGTATTTTTCTGGTTATCAGATGAAGGTATAAAATATTGATTTAATTGATCTTTTAATGAAAATTATATTTTATTTTTGGCAGATAAAGGGGATTTACTATTAAAATGTAAAACATGGAAGAAATTTTGTGTTAAAAAAATGCATTCATTTTTATTAATTAATAGTAGTAGGCACGTACATTATACTGAATGATGAATAAAGTTAAACCGAACTTTTATTTTGACGGGTTGCCGACTTGCCGCGAATACCTTTACATTTCTGTGTATATATTTGACGCTTGTTTTACTCAAATGAAACAGTGAAATGCTCATGAAGTGCCTAATGTATTTATGCCCTCATTTAGTGAAATCACTGCGCGTGTCAGTATTACAAGTGCAGAAAACTAAACCGCGCATCCGCGCCGTTCATTCATAAAATATGCAGGATTCATATTTAAACATATTTAAAAGTCTTTTGCGGCATAATATTTACAGATACTAGTCCTTATCGCGACTTGATTTAAGTTTAATGACCAACTTTTGATTAATTAATTCAAACTTTGACAAATTCTGTGGAAATCATAGGGCCATACAAAAAACATTCGGGGCTCATTAGCCTTAGCGACGCCCCTGGTTATCTCCACCAAAAACATCCCACAAGTAATCTAGAATGAGTAACACGATGTGCATGTTTGCTTTGCGTTTGGTGTGAAAACACCTTTATGGTGTGTGCACACCAAAAGCGAATTTAACTAATCGCACGAGTAGATTACATCCACAGTCAATGCAAATTCGCCTAGCGATGCGAATGACACAAATTGCGAAACGATTTTATTAACGCGAGTGACGAAAAACATCCCATGAGTAAGCTAGAGCAACAATGCTTCATTGAGAATATTTCCTTCGCGTTTGGTGTGCACACACCATAATGAAGGGGCGGGTTTTTGCGACGGGTCAATTACAAATAAAGTAATGCTGCGTTTACGCCATGTCTTACCGTAATTCTGAGATGATAACACGTGACATTTTACTCATAGGTTTCCATGTCCTCGGACTCGGGAGGTAGCGCCTAAAATGAATCTGGCGTCAGTCAGGTACAGCCATCACTGGTCGTAACTCTCAGAACATTCCGAGCTTACAAATTGCTTTGACATTGATAGTGTTGCCACAGAAACAGCTCCGAGTAGAATGTCACGTGTTGTTATCTCGGAGTCACGGAAATTCTGAAATGGCGTGAACGCAGCTTTACATCAACTAACACACTGAATTAAACAAAACAAAACAAAACAAAACAAAAACACATTGACACATAAACATGAATTTTTTATTTGAAATGAAGAAGTTAAATTAAATTTTTAAATGAAGAAGATATGAAGATAACATACTCCAATAATCCCTTTTTACAGTGCAGGATATTAATTGAAAGAAATTTGACAGAAAAGTTTTCCTAAAATAATATTATATAAATATAAAACTTAGCATAGTTATATACAGTGAAACTGTTACACTTGTTATTCCATTTTTTTCATTTTTTTTTTTTATATTATAAACAGATTTTTTTTTGTGCACAATTTCTCTGTACAAACATATAGAATATATTTAATTCCAGTAGCTGGTAATAAAGCAAGGCACATATTACAAATTATTTATAAAAAATAATCATTTTTTAAAAATATATTTTAATAATTATTTATTAATCTTTATTAATATGCAATATTTATTTAGTGTTATGCTTTTACATTTAATTTGATTAATTGTATTAAATATAAATATAATTAAAAAATAATAATTTACTACATTTTTACTATTAAATGTTTGTTTAGCTCATTTATTATTATTTATTCAACATACTTATTCAAAACAGAAACATTCGTTGTCAATATTAGACAATAACAGTGCAGCGAGCAGCACAAGTCATCCGAAATCTAATTATACGCTCCACTGCACATCAAAAGAGGAGTGCTGACCACTGACAACAAGCAAACGTTCTGAATGATGTATCAATTGTCAGACTCACCTAGAACGAGTGCTGCGATCTGCATTTACTGACACACAATGACCCACTTGTTGTGCCTACATATATTCATTATCATCATAGGTTTGTTTCACTCCGTAGACATTTATGTCATAATGTTTATTTCAAATGAACTAAATACATTAAAACTAAACTAAAACAATGAAAATCTTTAGGATATCGTTTACACTATCTCAAAATGCATCATCTATTATATTAGATTTACTAAATGTTTCATCTCAGTCATCTCCTTATTTTGCAAATCTCATCAAAGCCCCATCTGTTGCTACAAACACAAGCATCTTACCTGGTGATAGTGCTGATCACTGGTTTCTATTCTCCACTTGAACTGCTCAACCTTACTGTGAGAAGCTGCTCTGTGTTGTAAACAACCACCTTATGGAACTGTCACTCGCTCAACAGCAGCGAATGAATGATCAGGGATGCTCAACAGCCCCACCCACTCGAGAACAAAGGCACAGTGGAAGATGAATTACAGCCTGGTACTAGTCTGGCTTTTACTTATTTTAAAGCAGTTTCTATTAAGATTTACATCTTCATTGCTCCCACACTCTATTTTCCCCTCGTGACTATTATCCCTGGCCATTAGGTTACATATCTCAGTTGTAATAATAACAGATCAGTGCATTTGAAGAATAAAAAAACATATTAGGGGAGATCACAAGTCTTTATTCCACATGGAAAATTAAGTTTTGAAAAATATCATGCCTAACAAAGTGGAGGATTAATGTAGTGTAGCGTAAGAAATATTCTTAGTGAATATATTGTTGTTATTTTTTTTCTCACTGCTCTTTACTGCTATACAGACTGGTTTAAATGCTGAAAAATATCAGAGGTATTAAATGTATTATACTAGTAACACCAACAGGGATCAATAAAATGTTATGACAGCTTTTACTGAGGTAAATGTGCTTGCAAGTTCACTGAAAAAAAAAAAAAATCAGTAATTGTCTAAATGTTTTTTATTATCAGTGGAAAAATCTGTGTACATACACTGTAAAATACGTTACAAATAAAAGATATTAAATACTTTTAATACCAATACTCTGCAATAAAATAAGGCATATACATTAGATATTTCAAATTATTATTATTATTATTATTATTTTCTTCACATCTGTTTGTTCACACAATACGGGCTTTAGAATATTACAACTTTTGAATTAACATTCTTACGGCTTGTTATTATCATCACTGTGCATGAATGAAAGTCAAACGCTACATTTTTTGACCTGTTTGCTTTCCTTTGTGAAAAGAAGGCTATGTAACACTCTGCTGTTTATCTAATGAAGCTTGTGGTACCTTTAGATACTGCTGTATTATGATATTATATAATACGTTAAGATAATAAAAAGCCTAATTTAACTACAAATATGTTCTTGTTCCTGAGTTAGCATTGTTTTGTCGCTCTTGGTGCTTGAAGGATGGTGTTCACACATGCCTGCACAGCTTCATCATGTAGTTGAATCAGCTAAAGATCGCATGTATTTCTTGATGATACGCCGCATATCAGCGTATCTGAAACAACAGGAAAAAAGGGCACAGAAAAGAAATGAGTGCACATTTCAAATGACTCAAAAACGTATTACGTGTGACTCTGTCTGTACCTCTTCATTAGTTTCTGCATCTCTCTCTCTTCTTCCTCTTGCAGCTTAGCAATGAAGCTTTGTAAAACAGGAAGCTCAAACTTGATGTATTGTGCCACCTTGAGGACAAAACGAAGAATTACAACAATATATATATATATATATATATATAGAAAACCTGCACTGTTTACTTGTCACTTCAGCTGAATTCAGTACACTAACATACTACTAATAAGAATACAGTATGCAATTTTTCTGACCTTCTACTTTAGCCAAGATGTGCAGTATACAACCAGACACATTATTTACAAAATTGTATCCCATAATGTAATGTGCATGACCTTCCATAACAAATGGAATGTGAATAGCAATCGAAAATTTAAAATACTGACAAATGTTTGTTTATTTATCTATTATTAATTTTATAAATTTTATATTATTAAAAAAAAAACAAAAGAAAAAATATAATTGATCTAACTAAATAAAAAATGTTTAAGTTTAGAAAATAAATAAATAAATACACACAAAAACACACAAACTAGGCTCTAGCGTCCTCTGTGGAGGCAAAATTACTTATTAAATTGTTTATTAAAAATCATTTAATAAATATTTAAACAAATAATTAAATATAGAATTAAACAGGTAATGAATACGTAAAGACAACTAAATTAATTATTATATCGGCAAATAAATGTAATAAGTATCACCTGTATGTCATTTTAGCATTAGTTTTATTTTTGAAAAGCATTCTTGACTTTTCAACCAAAAAAATAAATAAATAAAAATACTGTTTATATATATATACATATGTATATATATATATATATATATATATATTTGTTTGAAAAAAAAAAACAAAAGACAAAAATATATAATTTATCTAATTAACTAAATAAAAATGGTTAAGTTTAGATAAATAAGTAGGTATATAAATAAACAGATAAATAAATAAGGCTCTAGTATCATTTATGGAGGCAAAATTACTTATGAAATTATTTATTAAAAACATTTCATACTTATTTTAATAAATATTTAAATATAGAATTAAACAGTTAATGAAACCATAAAAATAACTAAATTCATTAACTATTATAGCACCAAACAAATGTATTAAATATCAGTTATATTTTATTTTAGTATTAGTTTTATTTTTCAATTGGATGCACTCTTGACTTTTCCAAAAACAAACAAACAAACAAACAAACAAACAAATAAATAAATAAATAAATACTGTCTGTTCAGAGAAAGAATTGTGTGGAAAAGTTAACATCAATTCAAAGATAATGATAAAAATAAATGTGAAATTACACTAAATCATATAAAACGTACTAATTTGTCTGGTAATTTAATAGCTCATATAGATAGATAGATAGATAGATAGACAGACAGACAAATAGAGATAGATAGATAGATAGATAGATAGCCAATGTCAAATTTGGTCTCTTACATCAGAGGTGACCTCTTCCACCTGATCCGCCTCCATAAGGAACATTTTGCTGACCTGTTCACAAGGGCCTTGCAAAACTCTGAGCACCAAAGGATGGTCATTAGGCTTTAGCTGACGTCTCTCTGAGTGCAGGGACAGACATGAATTTAGGGGCAAAGAAAACTGCAATATGATGCAGTTAATTTCAGTTAGGACGTACCTCCACTTGTGTAGACGGTATAGAGGCTGAATTCATCCGGACTGTTCTCAATCTTGAATTTGTTCAGCAGCACCCGCATGACCTGTGCCGTATTCATACAGCTGTTGACCCGAACATTGGTCACAGAGCCGAAGGCTGGGGTAAAAACCGCCGTCTGTTTGACAGAAACAACTGTGAGCAAAAGTGTGAGCAAAAGGGGAAATAACATGCATTCCGTTCACGAAACACGATGCCTGCCCTGTGGTTATAAAAGTGGCCGTTGAAGGAGCATCGGTGTCTCCTGACTCTCCTGATTCCAAGCCGTCGTCCACTAATTCTCCTTCCACCGACATCACTCCTGGTCCTGGGAAGCCGACTGGAGTGTGTGGAGTCTTGCTGTTCCTCATCTGCTACATGAGATTTAACAAATCCAACGAGACAGATAAAGTCGTTCAGATACGATGCGTAGACAGTGAACACTTTTTAAGTTTTTTTGGTAGAAAAAAGAAGTCAAGAATGTATTCACCTTCGTCATCCTTCTCTTCACTTAGGTCTTTTGATTGGTCTTCTGCTGTCGTGACCGCACTGGAAATAAAAAAATAAATAGCTCATTTTTTAATAATTTGTGAAAAAGCCAAAAAAGCAAAAACAAAAAAACAACAACAACAAAAAAACATTTCGACTCCTCTATCAAAAATTGCATTAGTCTCATTAGAGTGTTTTCACACGCATCATCAATAAGCCATAATGGCGGCAGCGAAGGTAAACGATGCTACTGAACCGAACGAAACTCGCAGATTTTGCTGATTATTGCTGCTTAAAATGATCAGTTATTATCATGTTTTGGGCTGTAATAATCGGTCGGACCAGGAAAAACATCTGGAGTATATATAGACTGCCAAAAGTTATAACAAATCAAGGAGAAGAGTGCAAAAAACTGTCTGAGGAATAAAAGGCGTTTATGGCCAATTGAATCAGGATTTCCAGGACAAGAATCTCGACAACAGTCGTGTTTGTTCTTATCATTTCTGATCAGGTAGGTGAAATATTAGGCTAATATCTTAATTAATACTGCCCGTGTATATCTTTACGGCCTATTAACTTTAGTTTGTCAAAATATTGCGCCCTTTCATGCTTACTGACTCCTTCTCTATATGTTTTAACAGCTTCCACACGTTTTTTCTGTTTAGACAGCATATATTAGCAGAACAATGCATGCGAACAACCATGCAATCCATGCTGTTGTTTACATTCGAGTATCGCCAGTATGGCTACACATCTGGGTAACTGACCAGATTGTGACAAAAATGCAAACCCTCTGTAGTGGTTAATTTTTGTGGCTGTTCTTTCTAAACTACAAACACAGATGTGCATTTTTATTCTATCTAGTTCCACTGTGAAGGCAAAACAATAAACACATTTTTGATTGTTTTTTTACAAACTAATGTATGAAATTTTTGTGGCAATTCACAGATGTTGTTGATTTTAAGTTATACATAACCCAAAACATTAACCCCAAAACACCTGTAGATATAATACAAATTATATAAATAATAAAGTAATTCATAATATCAAAACAAACATTGTTTAAAAAGAATTCTTCTTGAATTAAATGTATGTGTAGGACTATTTTGTATGTATCAGCTTCTACATTGTAGGTTAGTGTGACATAATGTCTGACTTGAGTGTGTTGATGTCCGTTTCGGTGCTCAGAGATGTCAGTGAGGGGCGTGGCCTGTCTGCCTCCTTCTCATCCTGCATCTGCAGTCTGATTGGTCGCCGTACACCCCAAAAAACATTGAGCAAACCCTCTATGATCAGCTCTCCTTCCTCCTGTGAAAATCACACTTACATCATCAGATGTATGACATCAATACAACAGGGTACAATTTACTAGCTAACCAACTAACCTCTCTATGTCTCAACTGGAGGGCTTCTCCTTTGTAATAAAGGTTGTATGTGTTTAGGTGTGAGAGAAGAACGCTCCTGCAACCAAAAAGGAAAGGACGTCAATTTTACAAGAATGGTGAGAGCAAGAAACTTATCAATAACATAGCAAAATGCACTTACTTGTTTACAAATTTATTTTCGCCAATCTGGACCTTGTCTGAATCCTCACAGTCCATGTCGAGTGAGTGGAAAAATACTAGGAAGGCCTGGAAAGAATAAAGGGATGAACTGAAAAAGGATCTCCTCAAAAAAAAGAAGAGGAGGATCTCATGACTTCTCGCCTCATAATCGCAGAAGGACTCCAGGCAAGATACTCACACACACAAACTAGGTAAAAGACTAGCTTAAACCACACTATTTAACTACTGAAGGCTCTAAACACATATTTAGGTCTAACATTTTTATGTTTTTATCATGATTTAGAGTTAAATATTTCATTTTTTTTACTGCTAATGCATAAGTAAGGGACAAGACTTGACTAGTAGTTCACAACCAAGCAATAACTTGGCATATGGTTCAGTGAAGAAACTTTACAGAGATAGTTCACCCAAAAACGAAAATGGTCATCAATAACTCAAGTTCCAAACTTGTATATACAGTTGAAGTTAAAAGTTTACATACATCTTGCAGAATCTGCAAAATGTTATTTTACCAAAATAAGAGGGATCATAAAAATGCATTTTTTGTTTAGTACTGACCTGAATAAGATATTTCACATAAAAGACGTTTACATATTGTCCACAAGAGAAAATAATAGTTTGACCCTTTAAAATGACCCTGTTTAAAAGTTCACATACACTTGATTCTTAATACTATGTTCTTACCTGGATGATCCCCAGATGTGTGTTTTGTTTTTTTTTTTGTTTAGTGATAGTTGTTCATGAGTCCCTTGTTTGTCCTGAACAGTTAAACTGCCTGCTGTTCTTCAGAAAAATCCCTCAGGTTCCACAATTTTTTTGATTTTTCAGCATTTTTGTGTATTTGAACCCTTTCCAGCAAATACTTTATGATTTTGAGATCCATCTTTTCACACTGAGGACAACTGAGGGACTCATATGCAACTATTACAGAAGGTTCAAACGCTCATTGATGCTTCAAAAGGAAACACAATGCTTTAAGAGCCAGGGGGTGAAAACTTTTGAACAGAATGAAGATGTGTACATTTTTCTTATCTTGCCTAAATATCATCTTTTTTTATTTAGTACTGCCCTTCAGAAACTACAGAAGCTGTTTCCCAGAAGACAAAATAAGTTAAATTTAACCTGATATTCAAATTCAAAAAGGTTTCACCCCCCCCAGCTCCTAATGCATCGTGTTTCCTTATGAAGCACCAGTGAGCGTTTAAACCTTCTGTATTAGTTGCATATCCCCTCAGTTGTCCTCAGCGTGAAAAGATGGATCTCAAAATCAAACAATCATTGTTCAAATGTATAAATTCTACTATTATTTTCTCTTGTGGACTATGTGTAAATGTAATTTATGTGAACTTATTCAGGTCAGTACTAAATAAAAAATAACATGCATTTTGTATGATCCCTTTTATTTTGGTAAAATAATTAACATTTTGCAGATTCTGCAAGGTGTATGTCAACTTTTGACTTCAACTGTATATATAAAAGATGATCGGGCAGTTATGGTTAGTATTAACTTCCATTATCTACACATTGTTTGGTTACCAACATTCTTCAAAATATCTTCATTCATGCTCTACATACAGGTTTGAAACGACATGAAGGTGAGTAAATGATGACAGTAATTTTTGGGACTTGTCTAATATGTAAAGATTTTTTCAATTATTAAATTGTTCTTTACACTTGTTCTTATAAGAACTGTTCACTGAAAGTTCCAAAAATAGTTCTTCTATAGCATCGCTGTGAAAAACCCCTTGGAAAGTTCTATGGTTAAGAGTGTAGAGAATTGAATTCAATTTTTAAACCAATATTTTATCCATTATAAGTCAGTTTATAAATTAAATTGATATTTGGTAGATTTCATAAATTGATATTTGGTAATGTACCTGTAAAGGTCAAGATGACAAAGCAGGTGACTTACTGTACAAGCAGCACGTGGGAGAATCCAACAAAGTCAGTGAAAGCAACTCAGACTTTGGCACTCACATTAGATAACATAACGGTACCAGTCAGCAAATGTGGAAGTCCTGGAAATCAGTCGGTCAGCATGAAAGCAGCTGTGTTGTGGATGAAAGTGTGTCGTTGACAATCTAAAGGAGTCTTTGCCCCTCCCTGTAAGACTCTTCCTCATTGCAAACGTTCTGTCAGGAAGTCAGCTATTTTCAGTCGGGTCGGACTTCCTCCCATATGCCGCAGATATGCACACGCTGCCCCCAACCACAATTTAACAAGCACGCCAAGATAATTACTAACACAGATAGCCAAAGTTCTGTTGGTTTGCTTGGCCAGACAGGAAGTACACTTGGTCGAACATATAAACAGGATTGTTCATTGGGGCAGATGTTAACAGACCGTCCCGTGAATGCAAGTCTAGTGAACACTTCATTTAAAAGAAAGTGTGTTTAGTTAACAGAAATATGCATCTTTGTATATGAGTACTTTAAAATCCCACTATCATAAGAGTGTTGGGTGTGTCGTAAGGCCTAATTTCTACACTATTAGAGGAATTCCCATTTTTTCTTAAATCTCAAATTTCTTTTTCAAAATACAATAGGCTGCTTTTATTCTGAGGAGGCATTGTTTTTAATATAGTAACTGAATTGTTTCTTTTTGTGATTGAGGAAGCCAGATGAGCCCGAAAAAGAGGAAGCTTTATAGGTTGGGAACTATTTTACTGTATGAGCACTGTATGTTTTGACTGATAGACTAGAGTGAGCTAATTAAAGAGGATAAAGAGTGAAAGGGAACAATGAATTGATGTAAATGCTGCTTTTTCTGCGTTCAAGTGCCTGCTTGAACTTTCATCTATTTCTCTGGTATCAAGCAGGTTTGAGCGCAGCATTGCCACCTTGTGGATAATATCATTATAAACTAATCTTTTGGTCACTGTGATACTGTTTATACAGCATTAAACAAACTTAACATTAAAGCCAATTTTTTTTTTCTCATAAGATGAATAATGTCAAACTAACTAATGCAAAATTCTAATGTTTATGCATCTTTTTGTTAAAACACATTTAATTACTTTTTTTTTTGTCTGTTACTTTTTGTTATGGTAAATAAATGGGGGAATTTAAGCTATTCCTTTCGAAACTGATAAACAATAAGGGAAAGAATGAATGAATGAATAAAGCAGATTATAGTGCTGGATTTTTCTCTGTATTTTTAATTACTTAATATTTATTTAACATAATAATGTACTACACCATTGAACATTGTAAATAAATGGATGAATTTAAGCCCATTCCTTACAAATGGATGAATAGTCCAGATTGGTGCTATATCAAAGCAAATCTCTAAAGATGAAATTATTATTTATTAAAATTATATTTAATTAATATTTATTCAGCATAACAATATCCTGTGTCACACCATTGAATCTGTTATGGTAAATAAATAACAAATAAGAAATACCTTCCAGATTAAAACCAAAAAAGAAAATCTCTGATAATGTTTTTGTCTCTCCATGTTAAAATTTATATTTAATTACTTAATATTCATTTAACATAGAAAATACTGAGTCACACAGTTGAATCTGTCATGGTAAATAAATAATAAATAATAAATCCTTTTATTAAAACCAAAAAAGGAAATAGTTTTTAAAATAATTAAACAATTATATAACTATCCAGATTAATACTTGACTATTGCAAATCTCTGATAATAAATCTCTTCGAAATTAAAATGAGTAAATAAATAAACAAAATAAAATAATTAATTAAATAATTGTCCAGATAAATAATAAAGTCCCTCCTAATATATATATATATATATATATCTAAAAATAATTGTCCAGATTAATACTTGACTAATGCAAATCCCTGATGTTTTTGTCTCTCCTTGTTAAAATTTATATTTTCTATTTAATTACTTAACAATATTTATTTAACAGAAAATACTGCGCCACAAATTCCTTTCATTTTAAAACAAAAAAGGGAACTAAATTTTTAAATAATTAAACAATTAAAAAGTTGTCCAGATTGATACTTGACTAATGGAAATATCTCATAACATTTTTGTCTCTCATTGATAAATTGTATATTTAATTACTTAACAATATTTATTTAACAGAAAATACTGTGTCACACTGCTGAATCTATCATGGTAAATAAATAATAAATCCTTTCTGAATTAAAACCAAAAAAGGAAATACATTTGAAAATAATTAAACAATTAAATAATTGTCCAGATTAATACTTGACTAATGCAAATCCCTAATGTTTTTGTCTCTCCTTGTTAAATTTAAATTGAATTACTTAACAATATTTATTTAACATAGAAAATACTGTCACAGTTGAACCTGTCACAGCAAATAAGTGGAGGACTTTAAGCACATTTCTTACAAATTAAAATGATCAAATGAATGATCCTTTAATTAAATTCAGTAATACTTAATTTAATTTTTCAAAGATAAAGATTCCCGGTCCCACTTTTAATTAGGTGGCCTTAACTACTATGTACTTACATTAAAATGAATAATTTGATACAATGTACTTATTGTGTACATACATGTTTTAAGATTATACTTATATTTTAAAAAATACCTGCATGTACTTACATCTGTAATTAATTTCTGTAATTACAATGATAATTACACTTTTGACCCACCCCTTACACCTTAACCCACCCTTTTTTGCTATGCAATATGAACACAATAAGTACATTGTACTCATTTTTTGGTGTAAGTACATAGTAGTTAAGACCACCTAATGTAAAGTGGGAACAGAATCCCATATGTCTACAGTACCAACATATGCACATCATGGAGTCATTCACAGATGCCTTTATTTCTTTGTATAAAATAACAGACAAATAGCAGGCAAACATGCAAAAATTCATTTACTTAGGCAGAATTACCCAATTTAGGAGCACAGATATATCTACATATATACAAATGAGCATTTACAACCTGTCTTGTATGCTCAAAATTAAACTGAGACGCGCAGACGGCCCACATCCTGTTGTTAAAGCGTTCAATGCAATCAATCAAAATATTCATTCACATGCTACAGATGATGTGCAAGGCCTAGGTACAAAACACAAGTGTTTCTAGAGAGTCCCTGCGGAGCGCTTGAGGACTAATGGAACGATGCTGAGAGTCGATGTGGAAAAAGAGCCAGGATCATTCTGCACTTCATGCTGCGCTCTAGATGACATTCTCAAACAGCTGCATGGAGCTCATAATGTTCTCGTCCTAATAAAACAGCAGAGGCAGAAAAAGCGTCAGTCGCAGATTGTTGCTGACAGCTTCATGTTAGACAGAGTTTAGAAAATGTCTGCCTGTCATAGACTGACAGTGAGAGCCTCTGTATCAACATAAATCAGTCCAGTGTTGACATTTATCTGACATTAACTCTGATGCTTCTGTCTTTGCGTGGTGAACAACCGCAGATACTTCTAGACATGACATCAAAACAAGAGGATTTAAGGGGGTCATTTTTTCCCTCTAAGGTTTTACTTACTGTATACTGTTAGTCAAGATTGT
Source organism: Labeo catla (assembly GCA_012976165.1). Lineage (NCBI taxonomy): Eukaryota > Metazoa > Chordata > Actinopteri > Cypriniformes > Cyprinidae > Labeo > Labeo catla. Next base: position 787,073 of record VONZ01000109.1, on the reverse strand, counting down.
TCTGCCATAACAAGCTCAGAATGTAGTATTTCGTGACCATTTCCCATCTTATTAATCAGGCTGTTTATTTTTGTTTGTTTTCTACAGGCAAATGCCATTAATTAATATTCATGAGTCAAGCTGATTTATAATGTGGTCACGCTTACTTTTCAGTTCCAACTTGGCTTTGCTGATATGCAAATGTATGTATATTTTGATATCCAATATATTTCAAACGGCAAGTTTTCTTGCCGCTGTATTTTTAATACATTTCATTAAATAAAATCAGATTATTTTTCAAAGATATAAATATGTATCTCGCAATTGCAAATCTGAGAAAAAATTCTGAGAAAAAGTTACAATTCTGAGATATAAATTGGAATTCTGAGAAAAAAATTCACAACTGTGAGATATAAACTTGGAATTCTGGAAAAAGAAAGTCACAATTGCGAGATATATACTCGGAATTCTGAGTAAAATATAATTGCCAGATATACAGTAGTCAACATCTGAAGTGGATCAAAACCTTTCATTGAAGTTGTCCAAAAACCAAAACAATACCTGTTTTTGTCTTAGGAAAACTTTGATTAACTTTTTTGATCCACTTCAAATGATGACTAGTATATACCTGGAATTCTGAGAAAAAAAGTCACAATCCTGAGATATAAATTGGAATTCTGAGAAAAAAAAATCACAACTGTGAGATATAAACTTGGAATTCTGGAAAAAGAAAGTCACAATTGCGAGATATATACTCGGAATTCTGAGTAAAATATAATTGCCAGATATACAGTAGTCAACATCTGAAGTGGATCAAAACCTTTCATTGAAGTTGTCCAAAAACCAAAACAATACCTGTTTTTGTCTTAGGAAAACTTTGATTAACTTTTTTGATCCACTTCAAATGATGACTAGTATATACCTGGAATTCTGAGAAAAAAAGTCACAATCCTGAGATATAAATTGGAATTCTGAGAAAAAAAAATCACAACTGTGAGATATAAACTTGGAATTCTGGAAAAAGAAAGTCACAATTGCGAGATATATACTCGGAATTCTGAGTAAAATATAATTGCCAGATATACAGTAGTCAACATCTGAAGTGGATCAAAACCTTTCATCGAAGTTGTCCTAAAACCAAAACAATACCTGTTTTTGTCTTAGGAAAACTCTGATTAACTTTTTTGATCCACTTCAAATGTTGACTACTATATACCTGGAATTTTAAGAAAAAAAGTCACAATTTTGAGATATAAATTGGAATTCTGAGAAAAAAAGTCACAATTTTGAGATATAAACTTGGAATTCTGTCAATTGCGAAATATATACTCTGAATTTTGAGAAAAAATTCACAATTGTGAGATATAACGCGAGATATATACTTGGAATTCTGAAGAAAAAAGTCACAATTGTGAGATATATAGTTGGAATTCTGAGAAAAAAAAGTCATAATTGCAAGATATATACTTGAATTCTGAGGAAAAAAATGTCACAATTGTAAGATATAAACTTGGAATTCTGAGTTAAAAAGACAATTCCGAGATATATACTCGGAATTCTGAGAAAAAATTCACAGTTGCGAGATATAAACTTGGAATTCACAGTAAAAAGTCACAACCATGAGATATGAACTTGTAATTTTGAGAAAAGATGTCATAAATGTGAGATATATACCCAGAATTCTGAGTAAAAAAGTCACAGCTAGGAGACATATATTTAGAATTCTGAGAAGAAAAAAAAATCATAATTGCGAGTTATATAAACTCGCAATTTTGAGAAAAAAGTCACTATTGCGAGATATAAACTTGGAATTTTGAGTAAAAAAGTCACAACTGTGAGTATATAAACTCGCAGTTCTGAGAAAAAAGTCACAATTGTGAGATATATACTTGGAATTCTGAGAAAAAAAGTCATAATTGCGAGCTATATACTCGGAATTCTGAGAAAAAAGACAATTGTAAGATACAAACTTGGAATTCTGAGAAAAAAGTCACAATTGCGAGATATATACTCTGACTTCTGAGTAAAAAAGTCACAATTGTGAGATATAAACTTAGAATTCTAAGTAAAAAAATCACAACTGTCAGACAAATACTCGGAATTCTATGAAAAAATTCACAATTGCGAGATATAAACTTGGAATTCTGAGTAAAAAGTCACAGCTGCGAGATAAACGTGGAATTCTGAGAAAGTAGTCACAATTGCGAGATATATACTTGGAATTCTAAGTAAAAAAGTCACAATTGTGAGTATATAAACACAGTTCTGAAAAAAAAAGTCACAATTGCGAGATATAAACTTGATATGAGCTTGAGTTTAAATCTCAATTCCGACTTTATTTCTCAGAATTGCGACTTTCTTTGTCAGAATTATGAGTTTTTTTCTTGCAGTTGTGAATTTATATGAAGTAACACTGACTCTACATCACTTTACATCACGCAATTCTGAGAAAAAAAGTTGTGTAATTAGTTGTTTTTGTAGCTTAGTTTTTAATAAACTTCCTTTTTGGACTAGAGAGGAAGTTTTGAGTTACAGTATATTTTCATAAAAAACTGTCAAAACAAGTTTGATTTCTTATGACTTCTTTAAATCTGGCCTACCTTCTGACAGGTCTCTATGAACTCATCAATGGTTACAACACCATCTCTGTTTCGGTCCATTTTCTAAAACAAACATGTTGTCAGAGTTCAGAGAAGATCATGGTGGGCTGATATAATTTCCATGGAACTGTTAAAAATGTATTACCTGGAAGAATTTCTCCACGTGTTCAAATGCAGCATCATCTTTTACAGAAGGAAAGGTGTACCTGCCCATCATGTCATAGATGGACTTCATGATAGCCAGCATTTCCTGTAAAAAGTGAATATTAATTGCGGTGAATGCATATTTGTACTAATGAGACAATGTCCAGTCTGTAAACACTGGTGTTTTGTACCTCTTTGGTGATGTAGCCATCTTTATTAATATCGTACAGGTTAAAGGCCCACCTCAGTTTCTCTGTCACAGAACCTCGAAGCAGAACAGACAGGCCAATTACAAAGTCCTGCCAAAACACATGTAGTACAATTGATTAGAAAACAAAACGAAATGTAATATTCTCAGTTGTGATTGTCTGTTGGACAAACACTTAAATTCATTTGATATTGAACCCAATGATGGAAGTATAAAAATAATAGTGGTAATTAATTCACCTATTTTTCGTTTCATTGATATAATTAAAATTTTGTAGACAGATATTATTGTTAATCTTCTGTTTTACATGAATATAAACATTTGAATTGAATATAATAATGTAGTTCCTTACCTCAAAACGTATAGAGCCGTTTCGGTCCATGTCAAAAGCATTGAAAAGGAAGTGTGCGTATGTGGTTGCATCTGGAGAAAAGATGTGAATTTTGTAACTTATTGACTAGGCAAAAAACTACTCATACACTAAAAAATAAAAATAAATAAAAAATAAAAGAATAGACAAAGATAAATAAATAAATAAATAGTATTAATAAAGATAATAAATGTGTGTGAGTGTGTGTGTGTATTGTAAAGCATCTAAATCTAGCCATCAAAAAAAAAAAAAAATTAATAAAAATAATATATATATATATATATATATATATTTTTTTCCTGGTCATGCTTTAAAAAATAATACAATTTTTAAAAATAAGAAAATGCATTAATAAATAATAAATAATACATAAATAAATAATGCATAAGTGAAATTTAATTAATGCTATTCCCTTAGAGCTACAAAACATGAATTCTCCTGCAGATGCCTGTCACGTTTCACTAGCATAATGTACTTGAACCAAGATTATATCCACACTAATCAAGCGCCACCAAATTAGAGTTGGAAATGTGATAATCACTCTACCTCCTTGAGGGAAGAACTGAGAATAAATCGATTTAAACGTCTCCTCATCCACCAATCCACTGGGACACTCCTATTGAGAAACATAATATGAAGCTAAGAACCATACCCATCATAAGAAGGAAACTTTATTTTTACTTCTTAAGCAGTCTTACATTTTTAAAGCCTCTGTATAGCGACTGCAGCTCCTTCCTAGTGAACTTGGTCTGAGCCTGGAGCTGCTCCAGGCCCTCTGGCTGATGCCGCACCATGGCCAACTCCAGATCACTGTCAGTGCTGTCTGTCAGAGAAAGATCATGAGGAAGAGAGGGGAGAGGAGCGCCGTGGAGGAGGTGAGTGACTGATATCAGTTGGGTTTCACTAAGGACAGGACAGTAAAGAAGGAAACAGATAAAGCATGGAGTGCAGGTGGAAGGACAGCCATGTATTTGGGGTTGGAAATAGGAAGACAAAAATAGACACTGTAAACCACAGAACAAGAGCTGTTGGGGAGACAGGCAGGGCGGAACGGGAGAACAGGACGGATCGATATCACTGATTCTCAACTGGTTTTGCTTCAGGGCCCAGAATTTTAATTGGACGTCAAGTGGCGAACCAAAACCAAGCATCGAAAACTGGTTAACATACAAAAATTTCCTTAAAATGAAACTGTGAAATCTATCACCCTTGTAAAAAGCCATACAAATGTATGAACTGAATGTAATGGACATGATACAATGTCTTAATCTAGAAGTTTTATTCTAGAAGTAAACTAATCGTTTAAATACTGTATATATTTATAAGTAATTTCATAATTCTATTGTCTTTGAAATTTGGTTAAACTGCACTGCTGAAATATTGGCACCCTTGCAACTCTGACAGAAAATGCAACTTCTCTCCGAAAATTGTTCCAATTGCAAATGTTTTGGTATTCACATGCTTATTGTTTTTGTTTGCACTGCAACAACACACACACACACACACAAAAATCTTATTGCAAAATTATTGGCACCTTGTCAAAATTGTAAGATATAATTGCTTTTCCAAGCATGTGATGCTCCTGTAATTTGTATTTAGACACACCTGTGGCAAGTAACAGGTGTGGGCAATATAGTAATCACACTTGCAACCAGTTAAAATGGAGAAAAGTTGACTCAACCTTTGTGTGACGTTGTGTGTCACACTGAGCATGGAGAAAAGAAAGAAGTGTAAAGAGTTGTCTGTGGACTTGAGAGAAAAAGTTGTGGAAAAACATGGACAATCTTAAGGCTACAAGTCCATCTCCAGAGATCTTAATGTTCCTGTGTCCACTGTGCGCAATATCATCAAGAGGTTTACAGCCCATGGCACTGTAGCTAAACTCCCTAGACGTGGATAAAAGAGCAAAATTAATGAAATATTACAACGAAGGATTGTTCGAACGGTGGATAAAGAACCCTGATTAACTTCCAAACAAATTCAAGCTGATCTGCAGACACAGGGTACAACAGTGTCAGCTCGCACTATCCATTGCCATCTGAATGAAAAGGGACGCTATGGTAGGAGACCCAGAAGGACACCACTGCTGACACAAAGGCATAAAAAAGCAAGACTGAAGTTTGCCAAAACTTATGTGACAACACCACAATCCTTCTAGGAGAACGTACTGTGGACAGATGAGACAAAAGTAGAGCTTTTTGGTAAAGGACATCATGGCACTGTTTACACAAAAGAAAAAAGAAGGCCTTCAAAGAAAAGAACACAGTCCCTATAGTCAAACATGGTGGAGGTTCAAAGATGTTTTGGGGTTGCTTTGCTTCTTCTGGCACTGGATGCTTTGACTGTGTGAATGATATCATGAAATCTGATGATTTCCAAAGAATTTTGGGCCTCAACGTAGTGGCCAGTGTCAGAAAGCTGCATCTCCACCAGAGGTCATGGGTATTCCAGCAGGACAATCACTCGAAACACACTTCAAAAACCACTCAGAAATGGTTACAAACAAAATGCTGAAATGGCCAGCAATGAGTCCAGATCTGAATCCCATAGAACACCTGTGGAGAGATCTCAAAACAGCAGTTGGGAGAAGGCATCCTTCAAATCTGAATGACCTGGAGCAGTTTGCAAAAGAAGATTGGTCCAAAATTCCAGTAGAGGGGTGTAAGAATCTCATTACAGGAAGCGACTGAGTTCAGTTGTTTTTTCCAAAGGGGGTGCTATCAAATATTAAGTTAAGAGTGCCAATAATTTTGTCCAGTGCATTTTTTGGGTTCTGTGTGGAATATCAGATTTGACTTTTCTTCTCTGTTTTTTTGTGTCGTTCCAATGCAAACAAAATAAATAAACATGTGAGTACCAAAACATTTGCAACTGCAACAATTTCTTGAGAGAAGGGTTGCATTTTCTGACAGAATTGCAAGGGTGCCGATATTTTTGGCCATGACTGTATAGTAAACTAAAATATACTACAATGTAATTCTATTGAAACTTATATTATTTGTTTAAATATTTTTGTACTGATGCAGTTGCAATTTAGTGCATTTAAAATATATTAACGTATATGTAATAATGTAGAACACACCACAGTTAAAATTATCAACAAGTATAAGTGTACTTATTTAAAGCACAACAAATAAATTCTGTCTTTACATACTAATTAAATTATTAAAATGTACTTTAAGATAAAACGTTGTTTAATTTGACATTATTACAAAATGCAGTTTTTCAAAATATTTTAAGTGTATTCAGAAACAGCCAAGAAATGTATCTTTAAGTACACTGAAGTGGTGTTCCATTTCATTAATATTAAGTTATCTGCAAGTACAGTTTTTTAAAGATTTCTTTGAAGATTTGAATGGTATTGGGGAGTAGCTAATTACATGTAATGGTGTTATGTAATCCATTACAGTTACTTATGAAAATGTTAACTTTTACAAAGGGGGTTACAGTTGTTATGATTTTAAAGTCTGATTTTGTGGTGGCTGTGCTTTCAAATGAAATTATTATAACCTTAATTTGGTGATGAAGGATTCTGAAAGTCTAATTCTGAAAGTTAAATAGCCTACTACTGCAAGTTTAACATGGACTGCATTCGCTAGAAATTTAGAAAAGTAATCAAATTTAATCACTTACATTACTTTATTAAAGTAACTGAAATAGTTACACAACTTTTTATTAAATTTTTAATAAGGTAACTTGTAATCTGTAAACTATTACGTTTCCAAAGAAACCTTCCCAACACTGGATTTGTTTAAGCACACATCTTTTCCCAACTTGATTTCATGACGAAAACGTACCTGTGGGAGTGTTTTCGCAAGATGCGAAATATGTACCACCATGTACATTTCGTGACATATTCGATGTGAAATGTCCACAGAGTGGTGCTAAAAGACTTTTTTTTTCTGGACCAGATTAACGTATATATGGTATGTTTTATGTGACTTGTTTTATGTTTTATGTTTTAAAGTTCTGACTTGAAATATCCGTTGAGTGGCGCTATAACTCTAATGCCCCGTGACGTTTTAAAATAACGTACCATCTGCACTACACCTAAACCTACCCGATAGTATGAACAAAAGCGATTGTCATGTAAAAACGCAATTGCAAGCATGCCATCTTAGCTTGTTTTTCCATCTTTCAGCTCGTTCATTGTGAGTCTTGTTTTTCACAGGATTCGTACCCAAGGATTCCACATCCTAATTCTAATTCTGTGCCAGCCGAGCTTATGAGCAAGCTTGTTACGTTCGGAAAGCAAAACATATATAGCTGTAATCATAACTGTGTATGAAAAGATTACAAGAATTCGCTGTTTTACTGCCTCTCGCTGTGTTGTTGAAAATTGGGTCACGTAACACAACCTCCCTGGCGAAAAAAACAGCATATGCTGGAAGGTATGTTTTGATGCTGGTTTAAGCTGGTCATGTTGCTGGTCAAGGACCAGCATAAACCAGCATCAGAACATTAAAACATACCTACCTACCTACCAGCATATGCTCATGTTGGAATCTGTCTAAATTGGCTTCTACCAAGTGACAAATGATTTTGATGAAATATGTTTGTTTGTATGCATTTTAGCATAATTTCCCCCCACACAACCTTAGTAATAACCTGCAACCCACCAGTTAAGAACCACTGATCTATTTGACATTTACTCACCATCTACGAGGCATACGAGAACATAAAAAGGAAAGGGAAGAGATTTAGAGATTATGGAAATTAGAGAGAAATAAGAGGAAGCAATGCAAAAACAACACATTAGTTGGACTGTAACTACATGACATTAATTAAATGTACTGCCTCATATTACAAACATAGCTGTTGTGTTATTTTCGGATTATGTGCGGTTGTTGTTTTCTCAGGAGTTTACAGCTAATTTAGATTAGTTTCCACATGCAGCACATTATTTAGGTTACCTGACCAGTGTACAGTGTGCTTATAGTGCAAATAAACACATTCAATTTAAATCACAAAAGATTTCTATTTCAAGCAAGTGCTGTTCTTTTGAACTTTCTATTCATCATCCTAAAAATATATCAAGGTTAGAATATTTCTTGAGCAGCAAATCAGCATATTAGAATGATTTCTGAAGGATCATGTGTCACAAGACTGGAGTAATGATGCTGAAAATTCAGTATTGCATCACAGGAACAAATTACATTTTAAAATATATTCAATAAGAAAACAATTATTTTAAATTGCAATAATATCAGCATCTGCATTTTTACTGTACTGCATATTTGATCAAATTAATGCAGTCTTGGTGAGCAGAACACCTTTTTCATAAAACTAAAAAATCTTACAGACTCCAAACTCTTAAACGGTAGTGTATTGGTCAGGTATAACCAGCTCCTGTTACACATTTACCCTTTCTACAATAAACTAGGGCCAACATCAAAACCATACGGCGACTCTTACCGTCCAGCGACAGCGGTTCCATGATGCCAAATTGTTTGAGGACCATTATAAAGAGAAGAATCACTACAGCAACTGCAAACAGCTCCATGCCCTGAATAGCCATTGCATCGAGTGCTAACTGCGATTAGCTATGCGATTTACAAAGGTCAAGAGGTCATGCTAAATTTCAACCGAACGATTTTAGGAAAAGCAACTCATCTCGTTCGATCAGTGTTTCTTTGATCGCAGCAACAAGTTCTGAAAGTCTCCAGAGTCCATTCCCGGAAAACAATTCTGAATTCCTGATGCGTTAAGCTATAAACAAACCACAAATGTAAACCGTACAGTAATTCTGGCACTATGAATCATAAAAATGTAAATAAAAGTCACTAAGTTAGAAATTCCTCCACATCCTCATCCTCTATAGCAACATCAAGTGTAAGGAAACCTCCTGCGGCTTTGGTCTCCACGGACTAGTGCGTCATGGTCCGCTTCAGCCTATATATTTCTTATGGAGCACCGAAAGAGTCTGGTCTCCAGACTCAGACACTCCCTCTTCCCTCTCCATCTCTCTAGCAATAATGCACAATGATGACCCAGCCATAATGTATGTTTAGATGCAGCTGAACGGGTGCATCATTCATTTACTTGCATGACACAAAACTGTAGACTTTATTAATATAGCTGGACATACAAGAGGGGTCTTGGATCTCTAAAACAGGATTTCCTTTGTGAAAATGACAGACTGACTGTACATTATTCCACTTTTTACATGGCTATCTGCCAAATAACTGAATGAAATGTGATAAAGCAATATGAAATATTGATTTTTAGTTTAACTTATTTTATTATGTGAACAGAAAGAGAACATGCAGTTATATGATGCTAGTTGAGATATGAACATTGGTTGCCTGAAGCAATTTAGAGAGAAACTGAGCATTTAGTTGACATTACACAAGAATATCTGACCACAGAATCAAGATATTCCAAAGCACCATCTAATAATATCCGTTAATGGTTTAATAAACATTATTATGAAGCGGTTTGCCTTAAGTGGAGACATATAAACAAAATAAAAATATAGTTAATATAAAAAAACCTGAAAAAACATAAAAAATAAAAATAAATAAAATAAAACAAATTTAAAAAATACATAAATAAATTAAGAAAATTACAAATATGGTAGTAAATAAATAACACTAAAATATGACAAGGAAAAAATTAAAAAGTACATTTCAATCATTAGATAAACCACTTTGTATGTCACATTCATTGACTATTGGTGGACTGGCTAGATTATCTAAAATTAAACTTGCCTAATAATGTCTATCCTCAGCATACTCTGTACAATAACTATTAAAACATCCGAATATAATCATGACATTACTGCCTTAGTCTACTTCACTCACAAACATGCTCTTAAGTGTTCATGCATTAGCGGAAGAACATTATGACTTTTTTATGGCTCTTCCGTATGTAAAAATAATGTGAAAATCTTGACTATGCCTTTCTCCTCATCAGCTGTCTAGAGAAACCAAAAGCTTCATGCTCATTCAAACTGAAGAACAGAGTGAGCTTTGAATGTTGTAAAGTTGATGCAGCATCTTAAAAAAAGTGACATTATTGCCACAAGTTGCCAACGTCAGCTCAGACAGCCTGACAAAACTGATTATGAAATGCGCTGCTATTTTAATTAAATGATATGTTAAAAAACTTAGAGGCAGTTTTACTAAACAGGGCAAATAGCACGAGAGTGCAATTCCAAAACAGCACCGATGGGAGGGGAATTATTAACTGTGGGTGAATTATTAACAATACACAGATTACAGAACAGATTAGCAACATCTCATTTACATATTGACCAATGCAATATACCAAGCGCAATGCAAATTAGCGCAGTCGCAAAAAAATAAATAAAGAAGCCACAGTAAGTTGAAAAGAACTGGAGGCCAAAAAAATTAAGTTTTGATAGATCTGGTATTGCGTGACTCCTAGTTGAAGGTTCCAAATCGTGTTTTCTTCCTGAAGGAAACTAAAAATAACATGCTTATGATATGTTCGGATAATGTGTTCTTCTGGCATTACAAATGAATGAATACATTTGGAAAAAATCCTCTCCCTTCTACAACACGTTGTCTGTTCTCTGCGTTGCCTCCTCCTAGCAACAATAATTTGAGGCGCAAAATAGTTTAAGACATGCTTTTTTAGGCGTTAAACAATGGCACAAATGCCAGTAATTTGGCGAGCGCAAACGTTAGTAAAGCGCATTGCGCGATACATTTGAATACTCTCCTCAAACACGTTCTCGCTCCCAAGTCTTGGTCAGGACCCCTTTAGCATCACTTTTTGATGTCCATGGTACCCCATTTTTCGATGCGCAGGTTCCTCCATTGTTTTCAGTTGTTTGTCTTAATTTAATGGTCTGCATACATTTGTAAAAAATAGATATACTTTTATATAAATGTATACTTTCACTGGAGCACCTAAACCCACCCCTACCCTAAACCTACCCATTTCTAAACAATATAAAAGACGTAGCAGACAAATATAAGTACAGTCACAGGTATTTATTGCATAAACTGACCATTAACAAGCAGTATAAAAGCATTACAAACAAGTCCTATTGCATTCCAAGTCTGCTGAAGCCCTCTACGCTCTCTTGAAATGATCCCGCTCCATTAACGTGCTCACATCTCATTCAAATAGATACTCCCGAACATTAGTGTGACGCAATTGGTCACGAGACACACAAGAGCCAATAGCATTTCACAACAAGGCTGGTGAAAGACTGGCGGCATTTTTTGAATTCGCACACACAGGCAGCAGTGCAGCGCACAGGACGGCGGACGGAGACAGCGATCGTTTCTATTCTTCTCACAAATCAATCGTTTTGCCTCGGAACACTTGGAATATTAATACTTTTGGAATAAATTATGAATATAGTTGTATCTGCCTGTTATATCTTATGTTTTGTTGACAAATGGTTAGGTTTAGGGGCAGGGGTTGGGTTAAATGTGTACATAGTGTAATATAAATAAAACTGTTGTGACTATTTGCATTGAAAAAAAAAAAAATCACACCCCAACATATATGCACTAATAGCAATATTATTACCCAATATATAATTTAATCATGGCGATAAAATTCCCAGTGCCTTTCGCGTCAGCAAATGAGTCCGAGGGTTTCTTATTTAAAGCACTGGAGGACCCTGGAGGACGTTGAGAAATGATGCTAAAGCGGTATCCTAAATGTCAAAGGGTCTTGACCAAGCGTCAATATGTGACAAGTTGGGAGTGAGAATGTGTTGTCTCCTCCCATAAATTTTGCGTCTGATAGGGAAACTTGTAAAATCTGACAGTACAATTTTAACGACAGAAGACGGTTTGCACTGGTGCAAGCTGTTAGTAAAACTGGACCATAGTTTGACCACTAAAGCCGCTACTTCGTCTATTCAATGTTTGACAGTTTCTGAATGAAAATTTGGTGTCTTTTTACAGCAAATATTGATTTTTGGGTAGTTCAGTGAAATAATCAGCATATCACAAAATTAATTTTAATCCACCGGAAGCCCTAGTTTAAATTAATATGCGAATAGTGCATCAGAATTTTAAAGGAAGATATACTAATGACTGATAACATGAAAAACTTTACCCATCAAAGGCCTGAGTGCGGGAGGGAAAAGATGACTACTGATGAGTTTGCACTTATTAATGCATGAGTTTAAACTGGGCACAGGCATCAGAGAGTCAGGGGAAAATCGATACTTGAGGAGAGGACATGGACCTTGGGGCCTGCCAGAAACTAACTTCAAAAGTCTTGTAACTTCCTCTTAAATCTCGGTCTGAATTATGTTAAAAAACAAACAAGAATTTCTTGACATTTATGCAGGATAAGCACAAGGACTGGAGCACTAAAACCAAGGAACAAAGTTCAAAAGTTAATGTAATAAAGGTCTAATTTATATATATATATATATATATATATATATATATATATATATATATATATATATCTTATGCTCAAACCTGAATTTATTTAATCAAAAATAAGGTAATATTGTAAAATATTATTACACTTTAAAATAAACGTTTTTTAAAATTTATTTCTGCTGAATTTTCAGTATCATTACTCCTGTCTTCAGTGTCACAAGATCCTTCAAAAATTCTAATATGCTCATTTATTGCTCAAGAAACCTTTTTCGAGTTATTATAAATGCTGAAAACAACCATGAAGGATTCATTTTATGTAATTTGGAAACTGCTGTGCATGTTTTTTAATAAGCGATGCATTATAGACTTTATAGTATGCATGAGGGTGAATATTATCTCAAGGGAGTGTCTCCATATAAGTGATTAAAACTCTGCGCAGCTCTTAATTTAATGGCCTTGTTGCTGAAACAGCATTACAGTCTATGAGTATGATACATCAAATATGAGGCATTATTTATAGACGTCTTGGGTTCTTAGTTTGCCTGTAATTATTTACAAGAAGTATTTACATATTAATATGACTTGTTTAAAATCAAAGCAATACCGAAACGGATAGCTGTTAATGAGGAAAAACATCTCGACAGGAACACCAAGATTACTTTATGAGTGCTACCTTTATCTGATAATTACCGTCAGCATTTCTCTGCGGTTGTTAAGCAATGTTGCACTGATAAATCATGTTTCCTACGTTCAATAAGAAGTGTCAGCGTGTTGCATCAGGGAGTGTTGCACCTACACAGGTCTCACTACTGAGGGATTTAATGGGAGACTCTAAATAATAGAAATCTGAGATATCTCTGAAAATACTGTGTGGAGATGGTGTTCAGATTAGTTATATGAATGTGGCTTAAATATGCAATGTAGATGTATCAATGACACAGACATACAGACACACACAAACAATTAAAAATGTTTTTTTTTTTCTAACTTTGCAGTCTTTGCATCTTTTACATGTACTTTGCCATTTTGTTTTATTTGATCAAAAACAATAGTACAATAAGAACAATATTTTTTGTAAATATTATTTAGTGAAATATTATCACAGTGTATATATAATATATTTTGATACAAAATACAAATGTGATACAAAAACTGAATTTTCAGCAGCCATTACTCCAGTCTTATTTCATCCTTCAGAAATTATTCTAATATGCTGATTTGCTGCTCAAGAAACATATTTTTGTGGAAACGGTGATACTTTTTTTCCAGGATTTATTGATGAATATAAAGTTGAAAAGAACTTATTAGAAACAGAAATCTTTTGTAACATCACGAATGTCTTTACTGTCACGTTTAATAAATTTAATAAATCCTTGCTGAATAAAATTATTCATTTTCTTAAAAAAAAAAAAAAAAATACTGACGACAAACTTGGTAGGGTATATGACACACAGTGCTTGGTAGTAACTGATTACATGTAATCTGGATCACGTAATCAGATTCCAAAAATGAAGTACTTGTAATTAAATTATATTACATTTTAAAATGCTTATAATCAGATTACAGTTACTTTTTTGTTGGATTACAAGATGAGGGTACAATGGGGCTAAAGGTGACCCAGGGTAAAAGGCACTTTGATATTGTTTTCCCTGAAACCACTAGATGGCAGAAAAGCGTGGCATATCACTTTCCAAAACATCTGCTTTTCTAGATACACATGCAAATTTGCCTGATCTTTTGACGCGATTGCTGGCAGCAGTGGAAAGACGATTGTGTGCTTGTTTGATCTAATATTTGGTGTTTTTAAAAATGTTGTCGATTTAAGTAGCAAATGAGAATCACTAAAATGTTTGAGACTTGAGACAAAGGTCTTGAGACAAAGGTCTTCTTAATGCTTTTCAGTTTTGTTTAAAGGGGTCATCGGATGCAAAGTTCACTTTTACATGTTGTTTGAACATTAATGTGTGTTGGCAGTGTATGTACAAATCTACCCTATAATGATAAAAATCCATGCAGTGGTTTTTAATTGATCTGTACAAATAATATCCCCTTTTTCAAATCGAGCCGTTCTCAGATGCCTGTCAGTGTGGCGTCACACCCACAGAGGCCGCTCCCACGATAGTTGATTGACATGAGCGTCTTACCTCAGATCAGCTGTAACAGTCCGACCTCCATTGTTTCAATGCCGGAGCAGGGATGTAAATTAGACAAGAATATCTCAGATTGAGCGATTGAGGTGTTGTGTTGCTGGATGTAATAACGAATATAGTGGTCGTCATTTACTCCCGACAACTGAGTCGCTGAAGATGCAGCGGATTACATTTGTTTGTGAAGGGAATGCGCCTCCCGATCTACATAAAATGTGTCTATGTTTACACAAATCATTCGTGATCCAGCTTCACTTACAGCAGAAGTGTTTTTATGAATCTCTGCAATCACCTTTCCTAATAACGTGCTAGTTAGCGAGTCGCGGCTAAACGCACTAAATGTGGCTAAAGTAAACAATCTCTCAGAGCAGCAGAGAGATGAGAGGGGCAGGGTGAGCAGAGCTCATTTGCATTTAAAGGAACAATCCCTCAGAATGGGATGATTTTTGCAGAGCTCATTTTGACAAGGTAAAAAGGGTGTTGTTTTACACAGCCATTGAGAATTTTTAACCGAAGTATATTATAGACTTTTCATTAAGACCCTAAAGAATCATATCAACTTGTGGAAAATGGGCATTTGATGAGATAATTAAAGCAGCAGTTTTTAAATAACGAAAGAATAGGTAAAAGTATGGTATTTGGGGTAAAAAGCACCCCTGCTGTTGGGGCTAAAAGGCCCAATAAATAACATGATAATTAATAGAAGGCTGACTTTTCCATTTGTTGACATGACATTGTTAGATTCAGATGGCAAATATCATATATTATGTTGGGTGTCCGTCTTAGAGATAATCACCATGTTTAGAATGAAACCATCATATTCAAAAACATGATATTAATCATATCATATGATAAAATATAATTTGTTGTTACTACTGTAAATATATATTCAATTACTATCTCCTTCAGTACTTTCAGAATCTTTACATTTTAAATTGATTTTGCTTCTGTATTGTAAATTATGTTTATATTAACATTTTAATGACAGTATATTTATTAAACAAAAAATAACTATTTTATTTATCAAAACAAGCAGAAAATAGTACAAACTTTGTTTTAACATATAGTATTAAAAAAGCATTATTCTAGCTGAAGTATTTGTTCTTTTAGCCCTGTTAATTGCCCTGATTAATAATTTATTGGTTCTGGAAGTCTGGACAAAAATATTTCAAACCTGGAATAGGTGAAGAATTGATTTTTATTAATGTTTGTTCATGTAATGCAGGGATTCTCAAACATTTTGTCAGTCAAACCGCTTAAAATATAATATTTTCTTGCTGTGGAAGTTAATATTTTAATAATTTAACACATTTGCATGTTTACAGTTCTCATGTCGATTAATGGTTGCATTAACATGCAGGTAAACAAATAAAACATTCATATTTTTAGTGTTCAACTGCTATAGCTATTATTTGACATTTTTATGATTTAATTATCTATTAGGTTTTTATCACCTCACTATTCACTATTTACTCTCACTCACTAATCAACTCACTAATGTAACGTTGAATTCCTTTAATGATGTTGATATCAAAAATTAAATATATTTTCTTTCTTTTAGCTTTTTTATATAAATATGACACATTCATGTTTTTTTTTTAAACAAATCTAATAATCAGTAATCTAAAATGTAGTCAGAACTCATTACCTAAATTGAGTAACCCATTACATTACTAATTACCCTTTTCATCATGTAATCTGTAATCAGTAATGGACTACAACTTGTAAGTAATCTACCCAGCTCTGATGACATATTTTAACTGACATATTTTAATGACATATTTTAATGACTAATTTTAACTCCTGACATGATCATGTAAAGTAGTTAGATTTTCACTCGTTACAAAATATGTTACACTACTTTAATTGCCACTTCGCTGCACTCACAGCCTAAGGTAATTGTATTCGTGAGGGCTCTCCATATTTGCCATCTTCAAAGGCACACTGCCATCTGTTGGGCTCACACTACAAAGTAAAGAGGGAAACAACTGAAGTCAGCGGAGTTCAGCTGGACTTTGACTACTTGGGATTCTGTTCTGGTTTCTTGCTCTGATCTATTCTGAATTTTTGCCACCTCTGGCATCTCTTTCTTTCCTGAGCCGCAGTTTCACATTTGCCCATTCTTTAAACACACACTATTATTATTTCTATAAAATCTGGCTGCATTCTTCTTAGTGGTATGTATTATATTATATACAGTACACTGTCAGAAAAAAAGTGCAAAAATTGTACCTTTAGGGATACATCAGCTTGACAGGACCCTCAAAGGGTGCATATTAGTACCTTAGAGTAGTAATATGTAGTCTTAAATGGGTCATCGGATGCCCATTTTCCACAAGTTGATATGATTCTTTAGGGTATTAATGAAAAGTCTATAATATACTTTGGTTAAAAATTCTCAATGGTTTTGTAAAACAACACCCTTTTTACCTTGCCAAAATGAGCTCGGCAAAAATCATCCCATTCTGAGGAGACTGTTCCTTTAAATGCAAATGAGCTCTGCTCGCCCCACCCCTCTTTTCTCTCTGTGGAGTGACGAGCCTGTTTAATTTAGCCGCATTTAGCCGTGTTTAGCCGCTAAACTTGCTAATTAACACGTTATTAGGAAAGGCGATCTCAATGATTCATAAAAAAACCCTTATACTCACTTCTGCTGTAAGTGAAGCTGGATCACGAATGATTCGTGAGAACATAGACGGATAGCGGCTCAGATGTTGGGAGTAAATGATGACCACTATGTTCATTATTACATCCAGCAACACAACACCTCAATCGCCCAACTGGAGATATTCTTTTCTAACTTACATCCCTGCTCCGGCATCGAAACAATGGAGGTCGGACTGTGAGAGCTGATCTGAGGTAAGACGCTCATGTCAATTAACTATGGTGGGAGCGGCCTATGGTGAGAATGGCTCAATTTGAAAAAGGAGAAATTATTTTTACAGATTAATTAAAAACCACTGCATGGATATTTATCATTATAGGGCAGATTTGTACATACACTGCCAACACACATTAACGTTCAAACAACATGAAAAAGTGAACTTTGCATCTGATGACCCCTTTAAAAGTAATGAAGCATTGTGTAAAGACAGAGGAATATGATTAGATGCACTTTTTGGTCCTACACCTTCTGCTGAAGATATAAATATTAGGGCTGTCAGTTTAACATGTTAATTAATTAGTTATGAAAAAATAATGCGATTAAAATATTTTAACGCAGTTAACGCATTGGCCCCATCCCCAGACCTGTATGTCATTTATATTTTGTTAAAATTGACTGTTGACAAATATGATGCAGGGCAACAACTCCACAAATGCAATTATGCCCTAAAATTCAAGATACTGGTGCAAAAAATGCCCCTGTTTGTGTTGTGTCTCATATTTACATATATCACATATGACACAATGTCACATAGGCAGCAAGAGCAATATGACACGAGTGCTGATTTTGTCCCGATCTATCACAAGCTTAAATGTGTTTTATACAACAATTCAGAAAATAAGAAGTTGATATTGTGTTATATTTTAAACACAATGTTATGTGTTGCAGAGAACATATTACCATTGAAGCCATAGCAGAATTGAAACAGTGTTAAGTTTCTGAATGAATCTGCATTTTGAATGAATCGTATGAATCAATGTTTCAAAAGTCCACTCATAAAGAGAGCCATTTACTTAATTCCTGAATGAATCGGATAAATAAATGAACGACTCATAAAGACATTTACCACCACCTGCTGGCAGATTTAGTTTCTTATTTAGAAAAAAAAGTCATTATTTACTCACCCTCAAACTGTAAAAACCAAAAAACACAATTTGTTGATTCAGCTCAAAATAATGTTACACTGCTGCCTTAAATTTTTAGATTCAGTCAACTTAAATAAATTTATTCAACTTGAAATGTTAAGTTGTACTGTACAACTGGTAAGTAACCCAGCTGCCTTAAATTTTTAAGTTGAATCAACTCAAATATCCAAGTTGTCACTTAGTATAACTTAACAGTTGAAGTTGAATAAACTTTTTTTGAGTTGACTGAACAAATTGTTTTTTACAGTGCATGTTGTTTCACCTTTCTTTTGTGGAACATGAAAGAAGGTGTTTTGAAGACTGTTGGTTATTAATGACTTTCATCGTATGAACAAATTATCTTCTTATGTATTCCGTATTTTACATTAGGTCGTTGCAGCCTAAAGGTTTATGTCTATCAAATTTTAAGTTGAATCAAATAAAATATTTCTTTCTAAAGCTACAATTTGTAATGTCTACTTGATAGTTTCTCATTTAACACAAAAATAGCTTTAAATAATCTTTTGTGGGTATTTTCACTATCAAATTTATTTTGCGAATAATTAGATTAATTAATCGAAACATTGTGTAATTAATAAGATCAAAAATTTTAATCGACTGACAGCCCAGTATGAACCATTTAGGATAAGACTTTCTGATTTGTAAATCAGAATGAATATTTCAAATGATGTAATATTAGTATAACCTAAATGGATAACCTCTAGGTTCAACTGTTAATTAAATTAAGTTCATTTTTAATTACGCATGTCATAGCATTTAAATGGAAAATATTGTGCTTATTTCATTTATTTCGTTTAGTGGATTATATCAAATGAGAAGTAGTGCTCCTCAGTACATAATCCTGTGCCGCCTTAAATGCTGGGCTTAAAAAAACATTTAATGCTTATAATACTCTGCTTTAGAGGCTTAAATAATTAAAGCAATTGAAAAACAACCTAATTTTAACAACCTCCAGTCACACTTTATTTCACTTGCACAAACTTTTAGAGGCTATCTGGAGTCCCAGATGGTTTGTTTCAAGAAGTGAAGTAAAATTATATTTTTGCACCTGATTCAGCAGTGTGTTATTTTGGTCACTAGTCCAGTAAGCCTCTAAAAAAAATGAACAAGAAATAAAATAATTTACAATTGTCTTATTTTAAATGCACATAGACTATACAAATGGCATTGAGAAAATTAATCTGAGGATTTGTTTGGTAAACAGCCCAGGTAGGGGCCTTGTCTGAATATAGAAAAAGAAACTAGATGACACTACAGGCTACAAGAAATGCTGATAGGATGTAGGGATGAAAGTGAACTGGGGTCTCAGCCCTGCAGATGTAGGCACACACGCATGCTACATTACTCGCTGTGTGCACACACAGAGGTGTTTTGTCAATTATTTACACCGGATGTTGCAGCTCAGACACACGCTGTCCCCTCACACGGTCCCTGAGCGCTTTGACACAGGTTACATATTAAAAAAAGCACAAACCCTGCATATAACATGGACTAAAACATACCTTGGTTGTTACAGAAAGATAATTAACTATAACATTGGAATGTTATTGGGAGAAGGACAGAAGAGGAGGATCAGTGAAAGAGGATGAAAGCAAAAACAGATAAGAAGGGGGAGAGCGATGCTGTAAGAACAGGAAAATATGACATCAGGTTTGAATGTCTAGTAAGGCAGTGTTGCTGAACAGTAGCAGCTAGAAAGTACACAGTGGTAAGGTTTTTTTTTTTAAAAGAAATTAATACTTTTATTCAGCAAACATGCTTTAAATAAATAAAAATGGCAATTAAGTTATTATATTGCTACAAAAGATTTCTTATTTCAAATAAATGCTTTTTTAAAATTATTTTTACAACTATTCATCAAAGAATCTCAAAGGATTAGTTCACTTCCAGAATAAAAAAATCCTGATAATTTACTAAGATCAGGTTTGTGTCTTTTTTCTTCAGTTGAAAAGAAATTAAGGTTTTTGAGGAAAACATTCCAGGATTTTTCTCTATATAATGGAATTCAATGGGGATCAGCAGGTTGAAGGTCCAAATTGCAGTTTCAATGCAGCTTTGAAGAACTTCACTGAAAATACAGGGCTGCATACACAATCCCAGCCAAGAAATAAGGGTTTTTGTTCAGCAAAAAGATTTCTTCATTTTCTACATAATGCATGAGGTCAAGTTAGTGCAAGACGAGCATTTGTGGTTAAATAGTATATGCATTTTTATTTTTTTTTCCTTGGCCGGGATAGTGAAGAGCCTTTTGAAGCTTCATTGAAACTGCAGTTTGGACCTTCAACTCATTGTTTCCCATTGAAGTCAATTATATGGAGAAAAATCCTGGAATGTTTTCCTCAAAAACCTTGATTTTCTTTTTGACTGAAGAAAGAAAGACACAAACATCTTGGATGCAAGTTATTTTGAAGACTGTTGGTTACCAATGACTTTCATCGTATGAACAAAAAATACTGAGATGTTTCTCAAACTATCTTCTTTTATATTCCATAGTTTACATTAGGTCGTTGCAGCCTAAATGTTTGTGTAACGAATTTTATGTTGAATCAAATACAATATTTCTTTCTAAAGCTACAAATTGTAATGTCTAATTGATACTTTCCCATTTAACACAAAAATAGCTTTAAAAAATCTTTTGTGGGTATTTTCACTATCAAATATATTTTGCGATTAATTAATTAATTGAAACATCATGTAATTAATTGGATTAATTAGACATGGCGGTGAATAAATTATCAGGAAATTTTCTGGAAGTGAACTAATCCTTTAAAAAACTGTATCATGGTTTTCCCCAAAAATATCAGTTTTTTCATATAGATAATAATAGTAAATGTTTCTTGAGCAGCAAATCAACATATTAGAATGATTTCTCAAGGACTGTGTGACACTGAAGATGTAACGTTTGCTGAAAATTCATCTTTGCCATCACAGTAATGAAGTGCATTTTAAATTATATTAAAATAGAAACAATATTAAAATATTAATATTAAATATTAAAATTTTTGCATTAGATTTGCTTTGTTAGACCCATAAATTAAATTACTTGTGACTAATTGAATGATTTTTTTTTTTTAGAAAACAACATAACGCATAATGTGTGCAAGTTTTGTATCATTTTGTCTATGACAATCATAGCAGAATTAATTTGGTTTAACCCATTAACTGTCACTCCCAATTTGAACATAGATGTGAAAATGCACTATTCAAACTTAAATTTTAAAATTCATGAACGAAAGCATTTTGTAATATGATTTTAATGTATATTTTCAATGGAAATGCAATGTCTGATTTTAAAATGCCTTTCAAAAGATGAATTATGAGATTTTAAGTTTTTAACTGATATATAATTTCTTATATCTAAAACGTGATAGGGAAAAAGGCAACGAAGAAAGTCTTTTTGCAACAAAGGTCAGAACTCCTGTTATGATGTAGATTTTTGAGGTGCACTCTTGTCATAAATTAATCTATTACTTCTCCTACATCTTTTCTAACACAAACCAGTGGTAAAATATCTATTTAGGAGTCTTAGACCTTTCCAACGATAGTTTGTCATGATTAGATTAGGATTTATTTGTAATATGGTGAAGTAAACGGAGGTGTCCCATATATGGTGACAGTTCGGGGGTTAAATTGTTTTTGGTTTAAAAGTATTTTTTAGTGTTTCATTCCTATACGAATCCACATTTTCTAAATGAATCATTGCATGAACAAAAAAATTCCCACCACTAATTACAGTTCTTCTGGAATAAATAAATAAATTAATAAATGAATGAATGAATGAATGAATGAATGCATAAAATTTAATAAAGGATGAGTGAAAAATACTGTGAAAAACAATGTTGGACTTCTATATTAGTGCTCTTAGAATGTTGCTTGACAAATAAAATTCACGAACAGTATACTGATTTAGTGTAATTCAACTGGTCCAAGAGTGCTGATATAGAATGTAACAGCTTGGAGACATTTCACGGTTTGTATCACTTACTTGTGTTAACAGCACAACTGGAAACTAACGTGGAATTTTGAATGAAGCAAGGAGTGGGTTTTGAAAAAAGCCTCTTTTTTTTCTCAGTTCAACATCGCTCTAAGCGGCATTTTGTTCACCAAAGGGAGCGTGAAATGGAAAACCTGGAGTGGTACATATGCTATTTTCAAGTAATGTTTTGATTTGAATGATGCTATATATGAGCTAAGTGCACATAAATGGGGCATGAACATTTACCTGTGGTCGTGTCATACAAGAAGCAAAAGTACTGTACTGTATATTTCTTAAAGGCCTGTATACAATTTTAAGAATGCTATTTTAAACCTCTTCTCACTAATTTGTTCCCTCCACTCCTCCATCTGGATCATGGCTAGCACATAGCGCTCAAAACATTTTCTGGGTTTTTACTTGAGCCCTGGGGCGCCGCACTGGCGATGATCCATTTGACCAGACAGCATTTCATGAGGGACTTGCGGGAGATGCGCGGCTTCTGCCACTTCCCGTCGCTCTCCTTCTGCCCGCTGGGGTCCCCGTCCCGCCCGTTGGCATCAGGCAGCAGACCTCCATCGACGCCCTTCTGTCCATCTGCCTGGAGGACAAAGACAATGAGAAAACACATTAAAAGAGCCCAGATCTTAAAAGGAAGTCAAGGTGGTCACACAGAATCTCTTTGAATGTGCTGTCTTTAAACCCACACTGTCTGCTTAGACATGTTATTGTTAGTTTATCAAAACATGAAGATAAAATATTTTCCATTGTCACATCAGGATGGTTGTGGGGATTTTACCCCCGCAGTTAATTTTTAATTGGTTAAACTGATGGCGTTGCAACACGCCACGTTACTATGCTCTCCAGCCACCCATAGACGGTTCCACCACCAGCAACAGAAATGACAAACACATCAAAGATGAGTAAGGTGAGAGACGTGCTAAAAGACACACAGTGAGCAAAATAAAAAAGTAAGAGTGAGGAAATTGTCTAAGGAATTGCAGCTTTAAAGAAAAATATTAAACGCGGCTTCAAAAATGCACTCGTCCTCATGGAAATGCACACTGTGAAAATTCGCTTGCGTGCGAATCATCTTGAATGGCATGAGGAATCCTGTGAGGGCCCTCACTTTTTTTCTTGTTCTTATTTGAATATAAAAAGACAGTAAGCGTTGCTCTAAACATTTAGAGCATCGCTAAATAATTCAGCCTCCCTAAAAACAGCATCAATAAAACATCAGGGGCTAGCATCATTTTTGAGGGCCAGCATGTGTTAAATATTGCCATGAAAGAGAATTACTATTGCTCACCAAAGAACTACAAAGAACATTTTTAATTCTCCAAAAATACACAGAATTTAAGCACTTAAGAGTTGTAAATATCTACAAACACTAATTTGCTTCACTACACATCTGCCCTAACAGGCAGTGGGGAGTGTTTCGTAATCACACCAGCAAATTCATTGCAGAGAGCAAGGCTGTTTCTTTCCTGGCTGTATTTGTGTGTTATACTGTGATTTGGTTGATAACAATGCTCAATGTCATGTGGGCATGTGTGTATTTTTGCTGGACTGTCATGTTGTCACCTACAGACCTTGGCACCTGCTGCATTATTGACATGGCTACAGTGAGTCAGTCGAGTGTATCGTGTACGGTAAGCAATGTCAACATAGCAGGCTCCAATTAATCTCTGGCTTGACCACTGACTGCTCAACCTGTCCCAAACAACCACATATGGCACCTTCAACACAAACAGTCCTTGATATCCCCACAGGAACACCAGGGTAGCTGCGTCAGTGGCACTGCACTGGTGCTATAAAAAAACAGAGCAGCATGATATACAAGGGATTTTGGTAAGAGTGATGGTAATGCTTGCTTATAAAGGTTGCAGATTTATTGTTGACTTCCTCATAACAACTTCATAACCTTTAATCAGATCAATCCATTTGTCTTGACCTCTACCAGAGTGAACTTTCAATATATCAACTGCTGTTGGAATTGAGTGGGTACACAACAACGTGCCTACAAAAGAAATCACACTAGAGAGTCTGACCAAGGCAAGACAAGGTTATTTAGAAAGCACATTTCATACACACATTTCATATATTTCATTTAATTTGAGTAGAAACAAGTGCAGTACTAGTTGAGCAGGCCTGAGAATCAACACACAGCTCTGAGTTTATTTTAGAGCACTGTCTGAACATATTATAGAGCAACAATAGCTGAGCATACTTCAGAAATGCGCTGAAATTATTCTAGATTTGCACTGTACGTTAACATTTTAAAGCAACACTTATTGATAAGACTCATGAGCAGTTTATTCCAAAGCAGCATTGACCAAACTTCAGATCTTCAGATCAGTGCTATCTGAAATTTCTATTTTAGAGCAGCACTATATGAGCAGAATGTAGAGCGACCCTAGCTGAGCAGACTTCAGAGCAGCTCTATCTGAAATTATTCTAGAGCAGCACTATCCAAACTAATTATAGAGCAACACCATCTGAGCAGACTTATAAGCAGCACTTTCTGTTCTAGAGCAAGACTATCTGGGCAGATTATAGAGTGACACTAGTGGGAACAGACTTCAGAGCAGCGCTATCTGAAATTATTCTAGAGCAGCACAATATGAGCAGATTATAGAGTGACACTAGTTAAACCGACTTTAGAGCAGCGCTATCTGAAATTATTCTATAGCGGCACTATTCGAGCAGATCATGGAGCAACACTAGCTGAAATTATTCTAGAGCAGCACTATCCAAACAGATTATACAGTGACACCAGCTGAGCAGACTTCAGAGCAGCATTATCTGAAAATTTTTTAGAGCAGCACTCTGTCTGAAATTATTATAGAGCAGCACTATATGGACAGATTATAAAGTGACACTAGCTGAGCAGACTTCAGAACAGCGTTATCTGAAATTTTTCTAGAGCAGCACTATTTTAGCAGATCATAGAGTAACTATCTGAGCAGACTTCAGAGCGGCACTATCTGAATTTACTGTAGAGCAGCACTATCCAAAAAGATTACATAGCAACACAAGCTAAGCAGACTTCAGAGCAGTGCTATTTGAAATTATTATAGAGCAGCACTATATAACAGATTACAGAGAGAAAGTACCTGAACAGACTTCAGAACAGTGCTATCTGAAATGATTATAGAGCAGCACTATATGGGCAGATTATAGAGTGACACTAGCTGAGCAGACTTCAGAGCAGCACTATCACTATTAGAACAGATTCTAGAGCAAAACAAGCTAAGCAGACTTCAGAGCAGTGCAATCTGAAATTATTCTAGAGCAGCACTATCTGAGCATATTGTAGAGCGACACTAGCTGAGCAGATGAGCAGACTTTAGAGTGGCGTTATCCGAAATGATTCTAGAGCAGCACTATCTCAGCATATTGTAGAGCGACACTAGCTGAGCAGACTTCAGAGCGGCATTATCTGAAATTATTATAGAGCAGCACTAACCGAACAGATTATAGAGCAACACTATCTGAACAGACTTCAGAGCAGCGCTATCCATACAGATTATAGAGCAGAGCAATCTGAAATTATTCTAGAGCAGTGGTTCCCAACTAATTCATGACTGATGTGCAGGGGGAGATGAGTTGCAATGGAGTCCTGTAGCAAACATTCTTCTCTTTTGTCTTGCTAAAGAGAATAATTGTGTCTCTGCACCACAGCTCAAGGTCTCTTATCTGTGATAAGGCTATGACACTGTTGTGTCACCAGCAAACTTGATGAGGTGGTTGTTCTGATGCTGGGCAACAGAGTCATAAGTGAGTACCGTAAACAGTAAGCAGCTGAGAACACAGCCCTTAGGGGCGCCGGTGTTTAGAGCGAAAGAGTGCAATGTATTTTCACAGACTCCTGCTGCCTGAGTTTTGTCAGTCAAGAACTCCAGGACTCAGTTGCAAAGTGTGTTGGTTTAATGTTGTTGAATGCTGAGCTGAAGTCAAAGAACTCCATTTTGACAACTGTCTTTGTGCGGCAAGTGTGAGAGAGTCCAATGACATGATATGGCATCCTCAGAGGAGCAGTTGTGTCTGTAAGCAAACTGTAAGGGGTTCAGTGTGGGTGGTTTGATGGTTTTGGTGTGAGTCATGGCCAGCCGCTCTAAGCATTTCATGACAATGGGTGTGAGTGCCACAGAGTTAAAGTCATTAAGGCAGGTTATTGATGATTTCATTGGCACAGGGATAATCATAGCAGTTTTGAAGCATATTGGGACCACAGATTGTGCTAGTGAGATGGTAAAGAAGTCTGTAAAGCCATCGGTCAGCTGGGTCAAGCATCTTTTCAGCATCTGGCCAGGAATGCCATGGGTTAGCAGCCTTAACTCTCGGCAGAGCTCTTTTTACCTCAGGTGCTGTAAAAAGGAGCATCTGGTCATGCTGATGGCTCTGCAGGTGTTCCTGGATCTTCTGGGTGTATACAAACTTTACCTTTAATTTTGTTACCTGACCTGAAAGCAGCGTCTCATGTTTTGAGGAGAGAGGACAGAGTATATTTCTGCTTTAAGCCAAGGCTTCTGGTTTAACAACAAATAAACACTTAGCACATTAATCTTAAAAATCCGATCATATATGCAAGTTTGAAACCATGCTTAAGGTCTGGGGTCCACAATGCAATTCACAGTCTAAATCCCAACAGTGACAGATAATCAGTCATCTTGTTCTCTGCCCGCCCAATGATGTTGCCTTTGGGCTGTACTTTGGATGTTTCATGTGACAGATTCTCAGAGACCAAAGAGTAAGAAATTCTCCTGTTTAGAATTTGGCAAAATGTTCACTGAATTATTAAATATTACTTAGAGTTATGTTGTGTTTGAATTTTAAAGCAGTCTGCCAGCATGGAGAGGCAACATTACATCAGTTCAGAAACAGAGGCCCCCCAGTGTAAGCTGCATCTCATTCTTCAGGAACCAAAGAAGAACCTAATTTCCTTCCTCCTCTTCCTTTGTCTGGTAAGTATAATGATCAAATAAACACAGACACCATGGAGTTTGTCAAGACGAACCAATGCTATACTTTTTATGTTAAGCAAGTGTTACATTTTAATATTCCAGCAATAGAATACTTGCTTTAAATAACATCTGGCTAATTTTTGAAATATATTTTGTGCATTGCAGCTGCATTTTTTTAAAAAATAACACAGTATTAAATGATTTCCAACTGTGCACATACCTCTGGTTTCTCATTTTGAAGCAATCTTCCACAAGAGAGAAAAACATCTTTGCTAACTCATGAAAAAATGGTTACTGGATGTTCCAGAAGAACAAATTCTTCAGTTGAGGGTAAGCTTTAAATCAGAGCTATTAATTTCCATTTCTGGAGAGTAACAATTTTAAGAGTTTAATTCTAACCCTAATCTCCTAATCAAACACACATCCATGCAATAATCAACTAACCCTGAAAACCTTGATTGGCTGGTTCTGATGTGTTAAATTAGGGTTGGAACTAAACTCTCTGAGATGTGGCCCTCCAGGAATGGAATTGAATTGCCCTATCAAAGTGTCAATCGAAAATGACAGACTCAAGCAACAGACATATGAACACATTGTTCCTTCGCCAATGATTATATAAGCCATCACTGTTGTCATAGGTAATCTGTGCTATGTTGTTTTCTTGTCTGGCACATCTATGTTTAAACGGGTCATCGGATGCCCATTTTCCACAGGTTGATATGATTCTTTAGGGTCTTAATGAAAAGTCTATAACATGTTTGCTTAAAATTTCTCAATGGTAGTGTAAAAAACATCTTTTTTACCTTGTCAAAATCAGCTCTGCAAAAATCATCCTATTCTGGTCGATGTTGCTTTAAATGTTAATGAGCTCTCCTCGCCCCGCCCCTCTCTTCTCTCTGTGGAGTGACGAGCCTGTTTACTTTAGCCACGTTTAGCCGCTAAACTTACTAACTAGCACGTTATAAGGAAAGGCGATCGCAAAGATTAATAAAAAAAACCTTATACTCACTTCTGCTGTAAGTGAAGCTGGATCGCAAATGATTTGCGTGAATATAGACGGATGTAGATCAGGAGGCGCATTCCATTCACAAAGAAACTTAATCCACTGCATCTTCAGCAGCTCAGATGTCGGGAGTAAATGACAACTATATGTTCATTATTACATCCAACAACAAAACACATCAATTGCTTAGGAGCCACTCTTGTCTACGTCCCTGTTTCAGCATGAAACGATGGTGATTGGACTGTTACTGCTCATTTAAGGCGGGTCTAAGGTAAGATGGCCGTGTCAATCAACTATTGTAGGAGCGGCCTCTGTTGGTATGACGTCACACAGACAAGATGCTGAGAATGGCTTGATTTAAAAAAGGGGAAATTATTTTTACAGATTAAATAAAAAACACTGGGTGGATTTTTATCATTATAGGGTGGTTGTGTACACACACTGCCAACACACATTTATGCTCAAACAACATGTAAAAGTGAACTTTGCATCAGATGACCCCTTTAAGTGGATAAGAGAGCATTTGTGTATGCAACTACAAATATCACCAGTGTAATGGGAACATGCAATGTTATAATGTAAAATATTAAAAGAAAATGTGGATAACATTTCTCAGAATTCCTTTACAGTCCTCTCAATGTTGACTGGCCTGAGAAACTACCTGAAATACCATTAGTAATCTGGTATAGATATTGAAATATTTATTTCTGGCCCTTTTCCCCGTTTCCTCCAAACCATCTTATATTACGTTACCCAAAGGACATGAAGGGCATGATATCAAATTCCTGACACAGGCTGTTCTAAAGTAGTCTAAAGAAGACAGTGTTACATAATAATCAGATTAGTGGTTATAAAAGTCACTATCCAACAAACTTTATAGATGAAACTGGTTTAGGGCTCCTTTCAAGACAATTTAATGCAATTTAAATCTCTCTCTCTCTCTTTCTTTCTCTTTCTCTCTCTCTCACACACACACTTCAGATTTTAGCTTTCACAAATTCTTAGAAAGTGTGAATGAAGACCATCTTAGAAATCTGGCAAACATAAAACTAAACAGGAATCATCCTTCAGCAAATTTTATCTGTTTATCGATGATGTAACTAACAAGATATTTGCTGTAGAAAAATTAATTGTCATTAATGAAGAGGATTAATTAAACATGCACAATACAGAAAGTTTAACGCACCAGTTCTGTAATCACTCCCGAAATGCCTATTTGTGAACACGCGGGCTGGATTAAAGTTTCTAAACACTTCTAAGTGAAAGACACAGAAAGATAAATAGGTAGCAGATTCTTCGCATTTCAAAATCGTTTAACAGAACGCGTTATTTCTGTTTATAATTCTTCAAACAACTACATTATTAGTTGGAGACCGAATAATAGATTATTAACACAGATTAAGGTACAGCATCTTACCTGCATGATGTTAAGGGTGTCTGTTTTGTTGATTAAATAAATGTGGAAGGATCTTTGTTCAAGCGCGATCTCATTTACTGTCTGCTTTGATGGTTCTGTAGACAGATGTGAAAACAGAAGAATATCTAGCTCGAATATTTTAGTGACAGTGGATGGGACGCGAAAGAGAGAGAGAGAGAGAGAAAGAGAGAGAGAGAGAGAGAGAGCGAGAGAGAGAGAGAGAGAGAGAGAGCTCGTGATGGAACAGTCAGTCGGTAAATTCAACGTCAGTTTATCAATAATCAGTAGATTCACACATTACCTGTTTTAAATGACAACTAATGTTTACTTTATGATATCTTATAATTATGTAAAATAAATACGTTATTCGGTTGGAGAGTATTGTTAATTGTATCGAGGCTTTAGCTCGAAATAAATCTTCAAATAGATTTATTTTTTGTGAAAAGAATACTATATATATATATATATATATATATATATATATATATATTTAAATTAATTTGAGTAAGCAACTGGCTAATTTTGTTTTCATGATCAGGAATTAAAGCTGCAAACTTTTTTGGGTTAAAAATGATCCAAAATCAATACCTGGACAAGTACATAGCAAGTTCATGTGTTCAAAACTATCTCTAACCTCAGCCCAATCACAACGGTAAGCTTGTGATAATGTTTTCTAATTTTAGTGGTACTGGTAGGGTTTTGCGGGAAATACAAGCATGCCGCCGTTCATCTTTGCGTCATTACGTCAGGTTTGTAAACATATAGAAGAGTCCCCGGCTATTACGCTATCATTTATAGCCTTTTTTCATAGCAGTTGGAATAATTAAACTTATACTGAAGGCGGACCGTAATCCAGAAAGGACAATACGACAATAGTGACAACTGGAGATTCACCTGTAGTCACCAGTTGTCTACAGGTAATGCTAATACACACTAAATACACCCAATGATGATGTCATTAACATTAACTTTTTGAGAACAAAGAAAAACAATAATAATAATTGGCATGGTTTGATTTAACCACGATCGTTAGATTTAATCACCTTTGGTAGCGCTATGCATTGTAATGCCTTTTTTCCTCAGATGGTCAGAACACAATGGCAGACTTGTTACTTACTTGTTCAGATGATGTTTTTCTGTGAAAATTCTTATTTGGGTCATAGTTCCAAGACATAGAATCTGTAATTCTGAAGTAAAGTGAATATCCACACCGGTGCCACACATCCTCCTCAAAACATTAGATTCTTTTGTGCCAAGGAGTTGTTTGGTTACACAACCCACACAAAGAAGATAATTCAGCAAATAACTGCAATTGCAGCTTTCAAACAGAGATGGCGACAAAAGTCAAAACTTACAGACTGCAACTTTAAAGGTGTCATCGGATGCTAAGTTCACTTTTACATGCTGTTTGAACTTTAATGTGTGTTGGCAGTGTATGTACAAATGCAGTGGTTTTTAATTAATCTGTAAAAATAATATCCCTTTTTTCAAATCCAGCCATTCTTAGATGCCTGTCGTTGTTGCGTCACACCCACAGAGGCCGCTCCCACCATAGTTGATTGACATTAGCATCTTACCTAAGATCAGTTGTCCAACCTCCATGTTTTGTGCCGGAGTGATTAAGGTGTTGTGTTGCTGGATGTAATAATGAACGTAGTGGTCGTCATTTACTCCCGACATCTGAGCTGGTGAAGATGCAGTTGATTAAGTTTGTTTGTGAAGGGAATGCACCTCCCGATCTACATATATCCGTCTATTTTCGTGCGAATCATTCGTGATCCAGCTTCACCTACAGCAGAAGTGAGTATAAGGGTTTTTTTATGAATCTTTGCGATCACCTTTCCTAATAATGTGCTAGTTAGCAAGTTTAGCGGCTAAACGCAGCTAAATGGGCTAAATGTGGCTAAAGTAAACAGGCTCGTCAATCCACAGAGAGAAGAGGGGCGGGGCGAGCAGAGCTCATTTGCATTTAAAGCAGCCTCGACCAGAATGGGATGATTTTTGCAGAGCTGATTTGGCAAGGTAAAAAGGGTGTTGTTTTACACTACCATTGAGAATTTTTAACCAAAGTATATTATAGACTTTTCATTAAGACCCTACAGAGTCATATCAACTTGTGGAAAATGGGCATCCGATGACCCCTTTAAGGCTGAAAACTTAACCATTCTCACTTCGCTTGTCCATGTTAGCTTTTAAAACGATGCTTCACAACTCTTCAAAAGCATTTTAAGGATATTTTGTTTTGAATCATGTGATTTTAGCAAACGCGGCCTCGTTACATCCAAATGTTTTGAGGGTTCTGAAGGGCTTGCTGTTAGATGTTGGTCTGATCCATGAAAGAGCCAATGTTTCCAGTTTTGTAATGTAAGTTCATTTTTAATAAATTTAATACATTCTAATGCACATATAATACAAAAAGGATAATGCTTGCAGAATTTACAATTGCTTCTGACCCAGTTTGCCAAGTGCTGCTCTGCCTAATAACACACAAAGCAAACACTACACATTAATAAAACACACATTTTACAGAACCATATAGAATGGTATTTAATTATTTGTAAATTGCACTTAATAAATTACACTTTCATTAAAATATATGCAGTTGGTTTGAAAAAGGTGTCATCATGCATGTTTTGGCTGGGTGTTCATTGCATTTACACAGTTTTACCAGCAGGTGAAACCGGCCTGTGGTGTTTCGAATCAGTGAATAATTTTATAAAGCAATCAGTTCAAATGATTCAGAGATTTGAGAAGCTTCACTTCTCCCATGACTGCAGATTTGTTTAAACACATGTATTCATAACTAAACAAGTGAGTGAGTCACTGAATCATTCACTCAACTGATTTGTTCAAGCGCACTGATTAACGTAGAAACCCCACTGCTGTGTTGCTCAGAGACAGTTTTCCAGTCCATTTCAGCTCTTTGTGTCTCTGCTAACAAGTCGATGAGTTGAAGCAGGTGTGTTTGATTAGGGAGGCATGGAAAATCTGTAGTGTTGGGTGAACTCCAGGAGCAGAGCTGGGAAACACTGCTTGAGGGCTTTGGATAATTTAAGACATAACCAAAATTCACCTGATGCCACTGAATTTACTCTATTTCACTTATGCTTTGGATTTAAGTAGAAACACAGATAGTGATTAAGTCTATTAAATTAGTGGCAACCAGGTGCTCAGTAATTTTCATGCCTGTTTAAAAAAAAAAAGGTGAAAAAGAGTATAAGAAAGTGGTAGACGGCGTCTTCATTTGATTGGATAATTAACTCAATGGAGGAGAAAGGTCCAATCTGTGTAAGGCTCCTCATTAAACTCATTCTGTTTCTGATTGTACAAAAGGGCTTTTATCTACACTATTCCCCCGGTGCTTTGTGAGCTTAATTAATCATTTCCAGATGAGTTCACCACCTTGTTCTTTAACGTGACTGCAGAAGCAACCTTCTTAAGTCTCGCCACAGCCATAGTATGTGGAGCGTGTGAGAGTTTTTTTTTTAGATTATTTTTGGTTGCTGGAGGTTTGCTTGAAGGTGAATTCCTTCTATGGACAAAATTACTCAATCAATTTGTATGCCTGGTAGGGTGAGTTAGCCTTGCACTGGTAATGTAATGGGGTTGAAGACTTGAGCGCCCTCAGATCGGCACCATTAACATTACCATTTATCACCTTTAGCTGAAATCTTCGCCCTCTCTTTTAATTCTCTAAAACTGCTTTTGGCAATGTTTCACAGATCTTATGTTGGTATTTTCTGTGTATGATCATGTTTCAAGCCATTAAATGGATTTCTACTTCAAATCTGATCGATAGACGGCTTAACTGGACCCAAGTGCCTTCCTAGTCTGTCGCTTTCCAAATTTAGGCCTGAAAAGAAAATACGAGGACCAGCGGTCAACACCTTAATGCATCCCATAATAACCTTTCAGTAATGGATGTTTCTTTAACAGATGTTTAACAGATTTAAAACTGATTTCTGTTTCCAAAGATTACATTAAAGCATTAATGAAATAACATTTTATACATACGACTTTATGAATGAAGGCCTCGGTCTGGAGCAAATGTATCCATAAATTAATCCATAAATTTCATATATTTATAGCTTTTCCCTTGTTTCAGACCCAGACTTTCAGTCTTAAATTATTATAATCCATTAAACAATTTTTAAAAAAACATTTATTATTTAAACAAAGAAAGATTCTAAAATAATAATAATAACAATAAAGCCATAATAATAAATGACACCATTAAAAAGTATTGTGTAAAAATAATATCAATTTAAATATATATCAGTTTTAAATTATGAGGGTTTGTCAGTTATTGTGTGATTTCCACCACAACCTATTTTTTTCCCCTCATATTATCTTTTTTTTTAAATTAGTGTAAATTCAGTAATAAGCTTGAGATGAAATATGACATAATTGAGATAAAACAAAGATTAATCACTCAGGAAAATAGCATTTTTATTTCTACATAATAATAATAATAATAATAATAATAATAATGATAACATCAACTTAATGTGTGCATTTTATTCGAAAAATGTTTAAAATATAATTTCCATCACCAAATGCTACTAAACACACCATAATTTAATTTCATAACTTACAGAAGCATGTTCAGTATAATCTTAGATCTTTGGACCTTGATTCTGATTGGTTGAGCTGTGTTTGTTGTAAAATACTCTATAAACTCACACCTGTGATGTCATTACATCAGTATTACTGCACCGCTGTGTCTGTCTGTAGCATTGCTGAGTAATTACATTGCCTGGTGAAAGAACTATTATTTTTTATTAGTGCTGTCAAATAGATTAATCGTGATTAATCACATCCAAAATAGAAGTTAAACACAAACTTTATTTGGATGCGATTAATCACAATTAATCTATTTGACAGCACTAATAATAAATAATAGTTCTTCCACCAGGCAACGCGAATAATCGAATCAAAGATAAAACTTTTATTTTGGTTTAATCACGATTAATCACATCCAGAATATAAGTTTGTGTTTACATTATGTAAACGTAAACTTTTACTTTGTATGTAATTAATCATGATTAATCAATTTGACAGCACTATTTGTTATAAACAAATTATTAAATCGTGTGTTTATTTGATTAAATAATTCCAGGTATAAGTAGTAAGTGTTTTATATTAGTGCTGTGATTAATTGCATCCAAAATAAAAGTTAAACACAAACACAGCACTAGTAACTAATAATAGTTCTTCCACCAGGCAATGCGATTAATCACATCCAAAATACCTAATATATGTAAACACATACTTATATTTTAAATGTGAATCATTCTGATTAATCGATTTGACAGCACTATTTGTTATCAATAAAATATTACATTTTTTGTCAAATCAATTAATCACGATTAATCACGTCCAAAATAAAAGTTTGTATTTACATATATTACGTAAACACAAGCTTTTATTTTGGATGCGATTAATCGATTTGACAGCACTATTTGTCATCAATAAATTATTACATTTTAACATTTTTTGTCATATTAATTTATTGTGATTAATCGCACCCAAAATAAAAGTTTGTATTTACATACATTATGTTGTTTTTGATTTGTCTGTGTTTATTTTATGAAATCATGCCAGGTATAAGTAATAAATGTTTGATATTTGCTCTATGTCGTGCTGCTTTATCATGTTACTGTGGCTGTTTGCAGTCATTTGTAAATTGTAACAAGTTTTTTAGTAAATATCCACTCAGATGGATCGTATCCATCAAGATATGATGAAGGTGACAGAATGAAAGGTGAAAGAAAGAAGCAACCAGGAAGCAGAATATTTTTCATACAGTATTTAGCCTGATAAATATGAGCTGTTTTCGGGACTCATATTTCAGATCCGTTCAGAACGGTGACACAATTACAGTCTGTGACTACCTGCTGAATATGAATGGATAAAAGATAACAACTTAGGTCTAACTTAACCGAGCGTATTTAGCTATTAAAATCTTGTGCATACACAATCTATTTTTTTTAGTAATCATGGCTTTTCAAATTTGAATAATTAGTGGTGAGAGGTTAATGAGATGCTGTACTAATGAACTAACTAAAAAACGTAATGTAGCGATAACTAATGTATCAGGCGGCAAGAAAGGCTGCTGTACATGTGAGATTTTAACACTTTTGCTTATTTTTAATTAGAACACAATTAGCACTTTATAGACTTACAAACACTAAAGTACACACACGTGATCATATTTACTGCAGTCTGCAGACTTTCCTTTTTGAAGATCCACAGTGCCATCATTCAGTTTTGCTTAAAACAAACATAATATTTGGTTTTGCCCCTGCTGTTTATTGTATTATTGTTCATCCAAGATCATAACATAATGTGCTGTCAATGATAAATGGTTGTGAAGTACAATGCTTTGGGCAATTTACTGGAGACCTTCCGAATACAGAAACACCTGCCACCTGCTTGGAAAAAGAATTTGAAACAGCTTAAACACGTCAGTAGTTCAGCATGACTGTTGACTTTCACAACAAAAAGAGAATATATAACTGTATTCATAAAGGGCTAAAAACCTAGAACATTTCTCAACCGAAGGGCTGAATGTAGTTAACAAGTAACGCTCTTGTTTCATTATGTGTCTGTGTTCATTCTAGGGTGAAAAGCAAATGTAAGTCTTTGCCTCAGCAGCAGATATAGAGCATTGCATTTTCAAGAAGCTTTAATGATAAAGCCACTATGCTAACCTTTAATTAAAATATCTGGAACTTAATTAATCCTTCCACGACAAAGGTTTCCCTGTGGACATTTATATATATCTGATTAATTCAATAAAAAATTAATTTGGCCCACAAGTAAATTTTACATGATTAAAAAAGTCTGTTTTTCTTATTTTAATTGTTTTTGAATTGTACTAAATAATAATAATAATGATAATAATAATAATAACAATAATAAGCAGCAAGTATATTTAAATAAAATTATAGAATTCATTTAAATAATGGACATATTTTTAGGCCTAGGCAAAAATGGACTACAAATTCCATATATATATATATATATATATATAAAATCACTTATGATTTATTGCTGAAGTACACTACTATTTTAAACTAATATATATATATATTGTATTATTTATTTAATAATAGATATATTATTTATTGCTGTTATTTATTAGTAATAGTAATAGTACACTACTATTTTAAACTAAGTCTATGTGATATATATATATATATATATATATATATATATATGTCACAACTACATAGATTGTATAAATAATAATAATAATAATAATAATAATAATATGTAAGCAGCAAGTATATATAAAATTGTGTTATTTATTTAAATAATAGATACATATATTTTAGGCCTAGGCAAATCTGGAGGTTCATAAGAAAACTATACATTAATATTGTTATCATTATATATATCATATTATCGCTTATGATTTATTGCTGAAGTACACTACTATATACTATACTATACTATACTATATTATATATATATATATACTATACTATATATATATATATATATATATATATATGTATGGCACACAAATACATAGACTGTATTTGTAAATACAGTAAAGAATTTGCTGTGTACACATCAAATAATAATAAGTATATTTAAATAAAATGGTATTATTTAATTAAATAATAGATATATTTTAGGCCTAGGCAAATACGGAGGTTCATAAGAAAACCATAAATTGAAAACCATAAATTCTTAATAATATTCTATTATATATATCACTTATGATTTATTGTACACTACTACACTACAGTACACTACTATTTTAAACTAAGAATATGTGACTATATATATATATATATATATGTCACAAATACATAGCTTGTATTTGTAAATATAGGAAATAAATGGCTGTTGTCTGTGCAGGAGTGCCCTCTGCTGGGCTTTAGCAAAACATCATAACAAGCTAATAATTTTAAAAGGATGATTATACTGAGAGTATACAAAAATCGAACACAAAATATCTTAAATCCATTGTGGTGAATATCCTTAATATATGTCCTAATTCAACTTAACAGTTTATCAATTTGGATAAAAAAGACAAGAAAGGCAAGAAAAGAGGTTGAAATGGGCAACATGGCTGAAATACAATTAAACTAAATTTAATAAATAAAAAATAAATTAAATAAATAGTAAGATCAAACAGTGGAATCAACATCTGACTCTTATTGCACTAACAACATTGTTGGGCTTAAAAAGTAATTTCATTAAAATAAAATCAGCAGACACAACCTTTGCCACTGGTCTATAATTTGTTGTGAAAACTCATTAAAAAAGGTAAATCTGAGATAAAAAGACCTCACCCTGATATAATCAGCGAGGTTAATGTTTAAATGTTGTGAGAATCACTCGCAATATTGTTAAACAGTTGCTCATTAAGCTGTAATTAAGTCTAGTTTCTATTTCAGGAGCGTGAGTGAATATGAGTAACAGTAGCTTGAGAACATTAACGTGATTGCCATTCATCATCTTCATCTGTGGGCACCTCTCCATGTACTGTATGATTGGCTCCTGACCCACACCTCCTTGATCTGATTGGCTAGAAGGATCTATATGAATTCGATGTGAGACCAGGCATGATGCCAGCTGTACTGGGCCTCTGTCACGGTCTTGGCTCGAGGCTGGAATCAAGCCCAGTGACATTTGTTTGAGCCCTGAAGCTACTGGGTCAGGGAGAAGACGTCACACCCACAGGGTGACGATGAAACAAATGGTTGGAAATGTCATGCAGAGATGCACAGCATCTCTGAGGCGACAGCCACACTCGCCGTGCTCATCCCTTATGGGTCCAGTCAGGGTCACTGACCTGCTGTCATTAACAAAACCACATCGCATAATGATTCAGCCCAGATGACAACAGACCAACGATACAGCTTGACGAGTCTTTCATGAGACTG
This sequence comes from Labeo catla, assembly GCA_012976165.1. NCBI lineage: Eukaryota > Metazoa > Chordata > Actinopteri > Cypriniformes > Cyprinidae > Labeo > Labeo catla. The sequence continues at coordinate 748,229 of VONZ01000109.1, read as the reverse complement.
ATGCTATGAGTTACTATTAGATTAAAGAGGCTGTTTCAGGAGATTATGAAGGTCTTGTGTAAGCATATATTTGACAGTTTTATATCTAAGAGCTACATATATTTCCAGTGCCTTGCAGATATATACTGTACAAGTCCCCTTTCTCTCATTCTACTCAATTACAAATCATACAGTGTAATTTTATTCCATGATGTTTTCATTTCTAAGGACCGGGGCTCTTTTGATTGTAAGGAGCAATTTGTTGCTAAAATAAACATTTAGGAGCCAGATGACTTTTTAGATGTCAAATTACAGAATCAGTTATTGAAGGTGGCTGTTCGAAAGTGTTTTGGTTTATTGAGTGCAGCTTGTTTACATTTTAACTGCTGTCATGAAGGGACGTTTCAGTATATGGATTATGACAATATAAAATAGGGTATTTTCTTCTTGTATTTGGGATATACTACTTCCAATTTTATCCTATAACTGTTGTTATTTCTTTTGTATGTGTGCAAAATATCAGTCAGTTTTGTAATAGTTCTACCTATAAGCCCTAAAGTCAACTGTTGTGTTGACCTGATTGTCCCAAATAAGATTCATTTTTTCATAGTAGATTAAACTTACAATTGGATCTCATGTTCAACAATAACCAAGGAAGAAAGTCTAAGTTTGAAACTGTTTTGTAAGAAAGTCTGCTCCACAGGATAAAAAAATTTTAAAACGTAATTGTGACTTTTTCTCGCACAATTCTGACTTTTTTCTCAGAATTGTGAGATATAGGTTAAATTCACAATTGCAAGTTATAAAGTCAGACTTGCGAGATATAAACTCACAATTCTGAAAAAAAGTATTTCTTCTGAAGGAAGAATTGAATTGAAAAATGAAGAATTCTGACTTTTTACCTCTGAATTGATATATAAACTCACAATTGGGAGTTATAAGTCCAGTTTTGAGGGGAAAAAAAAGAGTTCTCAGAACTGCATGTTTATATCTCACAATTTTGACATATAAACTCACAACTCTGAGAAAAAAGTCACACTTGCGAGATATAAACAAGTCAGAATTGTGAGTTTATATCTCAGAAATGCGAGTTTGTCTCGTAATTCTGACTTTATAATAGCAACTGCAAGTTTATTTCACGCAATTCTAATAAAAAAGTCAGATTTGTGAGTTTCTATCTCACAATTCTGATTTTATAAATCGCAATTGCGAGTTTATATTACACAATTCTGACTTAATTTCTCAGAATTGTGAGCTTATGTATTGTATTCCATGTAATTATATAATAATATATCTTATATTCCATATAATTCAGACATTTTTTTTTCTTGCAATCCTGAGTTTAGGCATATCTCACAATTCTGCCTTTCCCCCTCCCAATTCAGAATTTTTTTTTTTTAAGATTGTGAGATATAAAGTTGAATTTGTGAGACATAAACTCAGAATTCTGTGAAACGCACACACACACACACACACACACACACGTTGTGTTTCCATGTTTTATGGGGATATTCCATAGGCATAATGTTTTTTATACTGTACAAACCGTATTTTCTATCGCCCTATACTTATCCTACACATAAACCTAGCTTTCACAGGAGACTGTGCACACTTTTACTTTATGAAAAAACCTCATTCTGCATGATTTATAAGCCCGTTTCCTCATGGGGACCTAAAAAATGTCCCCACAAGGTCAAAATTTACTGGTATTACTATCCTTGTGGGGACATTTGTTCCCCATAACGTGATAAATACCAGGTACACACGAACACACGCAAAAATCATTGTGTTTGGAATTGTGAATTTGTATCTTACAATTATATATCTTCCAAAGTTTTGTGAATCTGGTGACTCATTAAAAAGAAGTTAATAAAAGTCGTTTGCAAATTATATGTCACTGCTTGTGCCATGTTCATTGTTGTGTTGTACGAAACATAATGGACAAAACAACATAAGATTCATAACTATCGCCAGTGATGACCACAAAAAAGTTGTATTTGTGATTATGTAAGTTGTGTTACAAAGCGCTGTATTACACTTTGTGCATAAAGATATAAAATAATGTTTTGCGTAACTATGAAGCTATGGTGGAAGTTTATACAATTGCCCTTCAAATCGAAACTATGACTCATTAAAAAGAACCAGTTCATACCTTGCAAAAGTATTCATACCCCTTCATTTTTCATGTTTTATGTTGCAGCCTTATGTTAAACTGCTTTAAATTACTTTTTTTCCAAATCAGTCTACTCTCCATACACCATAATGACAAAGCACAAAACAGGTTTGTAAAAATTTTGCAAATTTAGTAGAAATAAAAAACTGAAATTATTTAATTGCATAAGTATTCATACCCTTTTCTGGGACACCTAAAATTTAGCTCAGGAGCACTCATATTGCTTGTAGATGTTACAGCACTTCTAGAAGAGTTAACCTGTGGCAAATTCATTTGAATGAGTATGATTTGGAAAGACACACACCTCTCAGAAATGGTCTAACAGCTGAAAATGCATATCAGAGCAAAAACCAAGCCCTAAGATCAAAATAGCTGCCTGTAGAGCTCAGAAACAGGCTTGCGTCAAGGCACAGATCTGGGGAAGAGTTAAAAAAATATATATTATGCTGCACTGAAAGTTCACAGAAGCATGTAGTCTCCATTACCCTTAATGGAAGGAGTTTGGAACAACAAGGACTCTTCCTAGAGCTGGCCTACTGGCCAAACTAAGCAATTGCTGGAGAAGGGCTTTGGTTAGAGTGGTGACCAAGAAGCTGATGGTCACTCTAGTTGAGCTCCATGATCATATGCTGTATGCACACGGAAGAAACTTACAGAAGGACAAACATCACTACAACACTTCACTGAATTACCAATTGAAGATTTGTTGTTGCATCATACCACAAAAGACTTGAGGCTATAAATGTGCTTCAACTTAGTACTGAAGTGTACTGTATGTGTTCGCAAATTCAACCCTTGCTGCACTCGTTGCTGCTTTGCAAGAAACAGAATGGATAAAACAACATAAGACTCTTAATCTGTGTTGGGTAAGTTACTCTAAAAAAATAATTAATTATTAATTACATCTTCAATAGTTATATTACTGTTCTAATTTTCTTGTCTAAAAAGTATTGTGCTACTCATTACTAATTACTTTCTAAATCCTATGTGAGCCACGACCAGTTGAACAAAATATGGAAAGACATGAAACGGCTCTTTAATTCTTTCAAATAAATAATATAAAATTGCATAAATCATTCTTGAACTGACAAATGCATTTAAAGAGAGAAAGTTACATAAAAAAAAAACTAAAACATGCATTTTAATGTTAGATGCTACAATTTGATGTTAAATACACTACTGTTTTATATAGAATTGTTCTACAGTCTATACAGTATTTAATGCAATAACGTCTGAAGTAACTGTAATTAGGAGTAAATACTCAGAACTGCTCTTATCTATCACCAACACTGACCAAAAAAATAACTAAAAAAAGGACACATTAGTAATAATTTTAGCTGTGCAACAGAGCTCATTAAACACATCCCATGTACTGTACATAAAATATATGAAAAACAAAGTTTTGCATAGCTACTCAGTTATAAAACGAAAGTTTACACAGTTTAAAAAAATAAATAAATAAATAAATAAAATAAATAATCACCCTAACAAGTACACAATGGCCTTACAATTGGGCTCTAGTTGTTAATCACTACAATAACTAGCGCATTTTCTGGATAAACATCCCACAGTTATAGGTTCATTAATCACTTTGAGAATTAAGGGGAGCTGAGAAAATGAAGACTAAAGAGCATTCGAAAGAAGCTGAGGCACAGCAAATGCGTGAATAAGAGAAAAGGATCAAAGCAATATTGAAGTGCTTGAATGTCCCAGTGTTTGTTCAATTAGCAGAAAGAGGGGGCTGAAGCAATTCTTGTACCCATTTGCAAATTACAAGCAACTCAGCAAAGTTTTTGCGGATATTAGGCTTGTTCACATCACACCCAAGTGTAATTTAGGATGTAACTAATTTACAAACTTCTGCTTTCAAAGAACACAATATGACTGCTTGAACAGATATAATTGGGCTTATAATTGTAAGTAATGTTTTGAGACACAACATGTTGATGTAGAAATTGTATATTTGGTTATTATTAATGCTGATCGCATGAGAAATATTAAGTTAGGTGATATAATAATTGTGATACGGTGGCAGCATCATGTTGTGAAGCTTTTATTTACCAGAAGATGCCTCTGTAGTTACAAAATGAAGTATGGATGTGCCAAAATATACTGTAGGGAAGCACTGCATATGAAAACGGTTGGCTTAAACAGCTTAAAAAGCTGGGAAGGAAGGTCATCTTTGAGCAGGGCACAGATCCTAAACACAAGGTGGAATAAACACTGAAGAACAAAAAGCCCAACAAGTGCAATCAAAGCTCTGATCTCAGTCCAATTGAGAATTCAAGGCACTATTTGAAAGTGTGCTGCACAATTGTTGTCTGACTAACCTGAACAACCTTGAGCAAAACTTTAACGAATATTGGGCCAGAATCACACTTCTCTGGGGTGTGAATTTGGTATATATATTGATGTAACGGTGCTAAAAACAGAATTTTCGTTTCTGAAAACATTGTGGGAGGTGATTGGCTTTTTAAAAAGTTGCAGCCACAATGCTAGTCTATTGTGCTGCCAAGATGCTTTTATGTCATTTTTAAAGGGATCGTTCACCCAAAAATGAAAATTCTGTCATTAAAGGACAGAACAAGTCCAAGATGTTCATGTCTTTCTTTCTTCAGTCGTAAAGAAATTATGTTTTTTGAGGAAAATATTTCAGCATTTTTCTCCATAGTGTGGACTGGTATGGTGCCCCGATGGTGTTATGGTGCAGCTTCAAATGATCCAAATGCGGTTGTAAACTATCCCAACTGAGAAAAAAGGGACTTACCTAGCAAAACGATCGGTTATTTTAATAAAAAGAATACAATTTATATACTTTTTAATGCCTTCTCGTCTTGTCTTACTCTGCCTGGACTGTTTTTGTTCTGGTTCATGACAGTTAGGGTATGTCGAAAAACCATGTTCTCCCTCAACTTCGAAATTGTCCTATATCGCTCTTTTCCCTTTTTTTGTTAAGTGTGTTTGATCTTCTTTGCATGTTCATGTTGCAAAGACTGGGTCGGTACTTCTGCAGCGATGTTGGATGATTTTGAAATGATTTTTGAAGTTGAGTTTTTCAACATACCCTAAGTATTTCTTGAGCCAGAATACACAGAGTTCAGGGAGAGAAAGGCAAGACAAGCATTTAAGATTAAAAATTATTTAAATTGTATTTTTTAAATGAAAATAACCGATTGTTTCGCTAAATAAGACCCTTCTTCCTCGGCTGGGATTGTTTACAACCGCATTTGGGATCGTTTGAAGCCGCATTTAAACCAGTCCATTATATGGAGAAAAATTCAGAAATGTTTTCCTCAGAAAACATAATTTCTTTACGACTGAAGAAAAAAAAGACATGAACATTTTGAATGACAAGGGGGTGAGTACATTATATGTGAATCCTTGTTTTGGAAGTGGACTTGTCCTTTAATTGTTCACCCTCATGTTGTTCCAAACCCGTAAGACCTTCGTTCATCTTTGAAACACGAATTAAGATATTTTTGATGAAATCCGAGAGCCGGCTCCTGTGTCAGCAGCACCATATGCATGCATCGTGGTACTCTTGTGAATACGTGTTGAAGACTGACACAGAAGAGAAGAAATTGTTGAATAAAGTCGTTATTGTTGTTTTCTTTGCGCACAGAATTTTTCTCATAGCTTCAAACATTTCTCATATTCTCATAGCTTCATAACATACATACATACATAACATACCAAACATCTACGGTTTGAACAAATTATGTCACATGGACTATTTTATCGATGTCCTCCTTACTACCTTTCTGGGCCTTGAACGTCTCAGTTGCATTGCTGTCTATGCAGGGTCAGAAAGCTCTCAAATTTCATCAAAAATATCTTAATTTGTGTTCCAAAGATGAACAGAGGTCTTACGCGTGTGGAACGACATGAGGGTGAGTAATTAATGACAGAATTTTCATTTTTGGGTAAACTATTACTTTAAGGTGTTTTGAGTGTTTTTTGGTGTATTGCAATGGATGGCAAGTAGTTGTGACTAAGTAGTACTGGCCTGCTGGATTAACCTTCCATACCAGATCCAGCCCTGGATGCCAGATTCTGTCAGAAAATATTCTTCTTGTGTGGTATCCGAACAACTAGCAGGGTCAACATGGTTGTCTAATACCTAAAACCCTTTAACAGCAAGCCTTGTCTGGTACCCAAAACCAGAATTGACCATTTGCAAACAGCTTGACTTACAGGCAATTTGACCAATCATAACAGCGAATCCACCATTCTGTCCAACAAACAAATCAGACAGGGGAGTAGATTAATTTCATCGGACTTAAACTTGACAAATTGTCTGTATTGACAGCTTTCCACGGTTGAAATAAATTACGTTCTGATGTGCATTCATTTTCTTTTTCTGTGCTTTGAGTAAATAAGAAAAGACAATCTGTTAACATGTGGATTGATCTAATAAGGAATTACAGTGATTTGTCACAACACATTAAAGAGCCACAAAACGGTATTTATTGTTTGAATTTCTTAATAAAATTCACAATTTTAAAGCTGAAACCTTGTTTCAGAAGTAACCTGCTCGTCTTGTTTGTTGGCGTGTTGTCAGTTTCCTCTTTGCTCCTGCACTACGTGAGAACATGATGTGTAGCGTGACAGCAGCATAGCAGCAGTAATTAGGAGGGCAGGTTTTTGCGAAAGGTCAATTTGTGATATTCCCTCTTACCTCTTATTTGTGAAAACAAACATTTAATAAAACTCCACAATAATAAGATTACTCAATGATAGGAATCACTATAAGCAAAGACGATAATTAAAAATACAAAAACATAATAAAATAATGATTGGATAAATGATTAAATGATAAATTAGATAAATTACTAAATGATTAAATGTAAATATTCCATAAATGCAATATTACATAAATAACTAGTAATTATACATGATTGTATGATTATTGAATGATTATAAATGAATAAAAACAAGCAAATAAAAGCAACACACACACAATTTGCATTTGAGGATCCTTACGTCCTTCAGGCCCAAGTCAAAAAACTTTTGGGGTGGTTGCTAAACTTTTGTGTCTAAATATGGCTTGTGTCCCAGTGTAAATATGAGCAATAACATTTATACTTCAGAGTCAGTGTTGGGGGTAATGCATTATAATAATGCAAGATACGTAATCAGATTACTTTAAATACCAAATAACAAAATGTTGTGAATAAAATAAAAGACAAATTAGTGATGTCAAAATTAGCGTGTTAACACAGGGGATTAATTTTTCCAGTATAACTGCATTAAAAATATTTAACGCCCGTTAATGTAAGGGCGAAGCTAGGGTTGACCAACCCACTCACCACTGCTGCTTCTGTTTCTTTTTTGACAATAAGTGTATTTATTCAGGCGCAGATCGTCTTTACAACCACATCAAACTTTTCAGACTTTCCAGACGTGCACTTCAACTTCACTTCAGTGCCGTGCAAAATAATGAAAGGTTATCTCTTAAACTTCTACGTTCCTTTCTGGTCTCTTTTTAATCTCTCTGTTTCTCATGTGTGTGTTTACTTTTTTCACAAATTTTTTTTTTTTATCTGTCACTTTTTTTTTTCCATCAACACACCTCAACCTTGTAGCAAAACTACCACCTCATTGTAATTTGTTTGCACATAGTATAGGCCTATCTTTTTTTTTTTTTTTTTTTTTAGAAAAATTTAAGTATTACATTAGGACCATGTGTTTTTCAGCTTGCCTAAATGTCAAAATTATTACAACATTAGCTACATCTTGAATACATCTTATAGAATAATCTTAAAACTGAACATGTTTTTGGGTCAGTTTTACTACAAATACCATGGTGATCCTATATAGTGAACCAAAACCTTTTTTTTAAATTTGTGGTTACCATAGTTTAACTATAGTAACCATGGTTTTTGGTTTGATTTTTAATAAAACCACGGTTAATTGTCATAAGGGATTTGTTGTTCCTATGCTTTAAAATTGTAATTATGTCCTTTTGTTATTTTTGCTGTAATTAATTGCTACTGATGACGTTTGCTAGCAGCTTAACTAAGTAAACGAAGAAAAAACTACAATAGTCTATTTACAGATGTAACTGACCTGCACCTGAAGTCCTGAACAGGATAGTTTTGTCTCTCTGCTCCACCTGATCGCTTTCACTGCTCTCTCGAGTCACGCATTGTTTTGGCGGACGCGCGGATACGTGGAGCGTGCGCGAGGTGAAAGGCGTTGCCAGTCAAGACTAACCGATTTATGATTTATTAGTTTTATTCTTGAACGGCGAAATTTGGCAGCGGGCCAAATGGGCTGCCAGGCCACCGGAAATTCTCCCAGTGCTCCCGATGGCAAGTCCGTCCCTGGATGTAACTGACCTGCACTTGAAGTCCTGAACTGATAGTTTTGTCTCTCTGCTCCACCTAAACGCTTCCACTCCACTCACGAGTCTCGCGTCCTTTTGGCGCGAGGCGTTGCCAGTCAAGACTAACCGATTCCTGATTTATTACTTTTATTATTGAATGGCGAAATTCGAAATAATCACTTTAGTACATTCGGCAGGCAACAACAACAACAACAATTAAAAAAAAAAAAAAAAACATTGGAGGGCAGCGGGCCAAATGGGCTGTCAGGTCACCGGGGATTCTCCCGGTGCTCCCGATGGCCAGTCCACTCCCCCGGGAAGGGTACAAGTAACTTCAGGGAGCTTCAGTAGAACAACAATGAACTGCGGTCAGATGAGATGTTGTCAGGTCATGCTTCATTTGCACAATTAAATGTATTGTAGCTTTAAGAATTCATCTATAGTTAATTTGGTATTTAATGTTTGATAACTTTCTGTATATTTCCTACTCGCTGAAGGGCACAGGTAAATAACTGGTATATGTGAAGATTAATTCAAGTTCACTTAAATTAAAAGTTGTTATTTTTTAAAGTCTAATAAATGTTAAAATTGATAGCTTTCAATTATACTGTAATGTTGAATGGCTATAGTCAATGGTTAAATATAAGGAAAAAAGAACAATTTCGATTGGAAATACGATTGGAGTTTTTCGACATACCCGAACTGTCTTGAACCAGAATTCCCAGAGTTCAGGGAGACCAAGACAAGATGAGTGTTTAAGATTAAAATCGCTTGAAGCTGCATTTAAACTGCATTTTGGAAGTTCAAACTCGGGGCACCACAGCAGTTCATTATATGGAGAAAAATATTTTCCTCAAAAAACAATTTTGTTACGACTGAAGAAAGAAAGACATGAACATCTTGGATGACAACGTGGGTGAGTACATTATCTGTAAATCTTTGTTCTGGAAGTGGACTTCTCCTTTAAGTAAACACAAAAAACAAAAACTAATTAAACTATATATCAAACACAAGACAGTATTCTTCCAATTAGTGATCGCTGCTGCTTTCCAAACACCCGAAAATGATCCTGTGATCATCTTAAGATAATTCTGCTAATAGGAATTTGACAGGACTAAAGCCTCATTAGGCCTTTCAGCACCGCCAGTCTGCTGTCAGGAGCCGCAACTGCATTTGCTCATCTCCAAATATCATATGCCAGCTGCAGACTACAGTAGCTGACCTTTCCCCCTTTCTCTAATACCCAGGAGCATCGCCATTCTGACATTTCCAGTGTTCGAGAGGATGGAGGCGTGCATGCTGTCTTATTCCAATAGAGGCCTTTGTGATATTTAGACAGAGAATGAGAACGCCTTGATCTTTGACAGATGAATATGAGGACAGGGACCATTAAAGGTTTTAATACACTGCCATGACCTCCCTAATTAAATCCATGTCTGTCATAAAGCCGTGCTCCATCTGCGCAGCTCAGGGCTGGGGCTTAGACACGACTTTTGAAGAAATACTTTCAACTTAGCTAGTTAAAAAGCATTTTGCAGCACAACAAAATATTTTTGACTGTTTTGAAGAGTATCTTGGGATACAACAAACACAAATCAATTGTTTTACATTCATAAACGTGCTTGCAGTTCCTTTACCAAACACTTGATGGCATTATAAGCAGGGGTGACTGTGTTAAACTGAAGCCCTGTTGCATCTTCATATGCATTGAGCATTTTGACTGCATCAGGTGCATCTGTCAACTTAAAGATTTACACAGCTATCGGCCTTAGATAAATTACTATTGGTCACCGACTTCAGAAATCTGCAGTAGATGCAGCCTATTACATACAGTGGCAGTGGATTGTGGGAATACAAATATTTCATCTTATTTAGCAGTGATCTTCATATCTGAAAACAAGGTAAAGTGGGAATTGCAGCCGTATGAACTCTGGCAGACCATATGAGAATATTAAACATTAATACCACCATATTAGAGAGGAAATTGGGAAGTGTCTTGTAGAAGTTTGTTTTACAATATAATTCATCATATTTTTAAGTTGAGCTTGTATGTGTGGGTGTGACAAAATGCACTGTGTTTATTTATTGGAGGTGTCACACTACCAGCTTTGGTTAAAGCTATGTTTCTTTTATAAAATACACTCATATAGTTCCCTAGCAACAAGCGCTGATGGCAACCGCAGTGCAGTAAATATTTGAGTATATTTTCCCTCTCTCTTTGCCTAAAAGACACTCACTTTCATGTTGCTATTCTGAATACAAATAAGAGAGGCAATTTCATACTGTTTAGCTGTAAACAATATACAGAGACTGAGTTTTTTTTAGGACAGCACATTTTATGGTTTTAACTTGCGCTGTATTCGACTCATTATATAAATATTACAACTCTCTAAACTTAGTGAGCTTCCTAGTCTACATAGGCATCCTAACCATCATGATTCTTCATAAGTGACTGATCTGGAACATTTTAAATAGTGCTCTGCAAAGCAGACTCCAATTGCAATTGATTTGAAAAGAGTTTGACATTAGCATGATAATGATACTCTAATAAGCATCAATATACATAACACACAAATGTTGTGTAAAAATATTTTTGCCATTTCTGGTGTGCGATAATGACAAAAAATTATATCTTGACATTTTTTGTCGATAATAACTAGGCGACATTTTTCTGAGCATGTTATTGTGCTGCTATTTCATTCAATAGTGATATTTAAAATAATTTTGGGGAAAAACAAAATATATCTCTAAAATCGTCAGTAGGCGGCAGCTAATCACTGCATGAGTGAGTCATTGATTCATTGAACTGATTCGTTCAAACGTGTGATTGATTCAGTAACCAAACACCGTCATATGTTGCTCAAAGACGGAAAACAGTTCTACTGTGGCTTCGTCTGAAACTATTTTCGGATTTTCAGGAACAGTGTCTAAAATGTAAGTTAATTAATATTATTTTCTAGTTTATGCGACTGCTTTATAAAATCTATATCACATTTTGTACCGATATTTGGAGAAAAACTGTATTCTTCGCGTCATATTAACTATATCAGATGATTTAAATATAAAAGACCGAATTTAGAATTTTAATGGAATTCTAAACGCATTTTAATAGACTAAATCACATAGTGAAAGCATGCGTAGTAGGGGGCACAAACTAACGCGGGGTTAATTGTAACACACATGGTTTAAATATTTCAACACATGCTAGCATAACCAAAATTAGTGTGTTCACTAGTTTCCATATTAACACTAGAAAAATTCCAGTTTTATTTTACCATCGTAAAAGTACATTTCTGGCTGAAGTAAATTTTTCAACTCAGTTTTTAGTATTCATTTAAAATGAGACAAATCTGCTTTACTTTAATCTCCAAACTGTTATCACACAGTTTATTAATGGTTCGCTGGATCTAGCAGAAGACACTAACCGGTTTTAAAGTCAAGTCGGGCAGATGGGGAAAGTAGTAACACTGCGTTACAGTGTGCCCAGCTATATTAAACTATGCTATTCTATGACATTGGCGATGTAATTTACATTATTTGCTTATATGGATTTTAATGAGAAACCACAAGAAACAAGACTGACAATCGATGTTTAATGTTCAGACATTAGCATTTTAGCCCATTTATGTGTCTCATATTCTATGAGAGCTGTGCGTGGAGGGAGGGGAGTGTTTTTCTGAATGTCTGAATGCGTTTCTTCATTTGTACTGTATACTGTGAGTGGTACTGTGTACTTCATTGTACTGTACAGCTGTGTTTCGCGACCAGGGCTGTCTCAAGCATGGTTAAATTAGATAAATTAGAAATGGTATTATTTTATTTTAAAAAGTTAATAATTTTATATTATTGACAAAATATTTTAGTCTGTTTGGCATATTTTTTCTATTAGATCAGATAACATTTTAAGCTGTCATATGGTCATGTTACAACATGCCCCTAACATGTTACAACCTACGGGGCATGTTGTCACATTTTATTTCCTTTTTTGAGGTAAATGATGAAAACGTATACACTGCAATTATGAAACAAAGTGACACATATGTACTAGACAAGTGTGAAATTAATGTGGATAAAAATTCAGAAAGTTTTCGGATGTGCCCCACGCTCCTAGTCTAACCTACATCTCATAGTGTATGCGTGCAATCTCTGGGTGTGCTTTTGTTTGGTTTTTGCGATATTCTCGATAAACGTCAAATTGCATATTTAAACCACAATTACGAGATTATCGAAGATGATATAATTGACTAATTTACTCTGTAAATCTGTAATCTTGGAATTGTTTTCTCTAAATGTGATATTAAAATTCTATACAGTAAAAAAACTAAAATTAATAAATTAGGCCCTGAGCATCAGTGGTGCGAGGACCCTATCCACCTTATTTTTCCCATAAGAGTGGGTGTGGCTATTTGTAAATTTTTAGTGTATGGCTTCCGGTCTCATCCACTTCCAGCTGTTTTTATCTGCACAAAAAGCTCGTTTTGCTGCTTGATATTGCAAACTGGTGTGTCTTACCATATTATTTTAATATATTATCTTAATTATGAACACACTGGTTTTGTAGTGCAAACTGTTTTACTGTTTACTGCACTTCGATATTCTTCTCGTTATTTCCCATTATTTATGAACCAGACATCTAACACATTACCAGAAAACGGCTTACTTCCGCATCGAAAAATAAGGTGGATTGGAATTGCTCAGTTTCTTCTTCTTCTCCAAAATGAAATAGCATTTTTAAGGGCCTGAACATGCTCAAAACTCTTGCGCACACACCAAAAGTGGTGAAAATTTACATATGGATATGGATTTCAGAAGTGGGTGTGGCAAAAATGATAACTCCTCGATAGCGTCGTCTATAAAATTTCCAGGAAGTGCCTCTCGAGTAATGTTACACATACATGTACGAAATTTGGTAGACACATGTAACACACCAATACCTATGAAAAGTCCCTCCGTACGAAGTCCGAAACCCAACAGGAAGTCTGTTATTTAGATTTTTTTTTTTGTCTGCAAGTTGTATATAAACTCCTCGTAGAGATTTAAACAGATCAACACCAAATTTGGTCAGTGCAATATAAAGCGCTTTGTGACATTAAATTGCAAAGATCTTGAGTTTTCATTGAAGGGCGTGTCTGTGGCTGCCTGACAAACTTTGATGTTTTGCCGTGAAAAAAGAAGTAGTTGTAACTCAGCCATACAATCTGAGTTGTATCTGCCCCAAACTTTACATGTTCACTCTTCAACTTCACGTTTTGTAAGAGTCCTTCCCTGAAGACACCTAAAGGCCAATAATCAGGTATAACCGTAGGGCCACCTGTTGGTAACAGGATATGTCATGCTTTACACTAACTCAAACATACCATGTTCAATGCACCAAACTTCATATGTTTGATAAAAGTCCTGGCCTGAAAACATCTTCATGCCAATAATCAGTTATAGTCACAGTACCACCAGCTGGAAGCAGGAAGTCTGGCACATATAATTGACTTTGAAATATTCTTCCTATATTTACCACTTTAAATGCATATTGCTCGCCGTTCACCGTTTTCCTAAAATCGGTGAGCCCATGTGCAAGGGTCCTTTTATGGCTGCTTGCAGCTTAAATTTATATTATTTTTTATTATTTTTATTTTTTAAAGAAGTCTGTTTAAAAGAAGCCTGAACTAATTAATCACATATAGAGTAAAACAGTAATATTATGAAATATTACCATATAAAATAATAAATAGTTTAAAATGTGATTTATTCCTTTGATGGTAAAAGAATTTTCAGCATCATTACTCCAGTCTTCAGCATCACGTGATCCCTCAAAAATTATTCAATCATGTGATTTTCTGATTAAGAAACATTTCTTATTATTATTATCATCAGTGTTGAATTCACTTATACTCCTTAATATTTTTGTGGAAACTGAGATACATTTCAGTTTTTTATAATAGAAAATTCAATCTATTTCTGTTTGAAAATAAAAACAAAATGTGTAAAATTATATGTGTGTTAACTGCCACTTTTGATCAAATGAATTTGTCTTTGGTAAATTAAAAAAAAATAAAATAAAAATGGGCCAATATGTTGTAAATACCAAACACAATCCAATTAGAAAAATTCAATAATTCAAAAATTCAAAATTAAAATAATTCAATACATTTGAAGCATAATTTGAATCTGAAAATCTTGCATACCTACTAAGGCAGTATAATTACCCTTTTGTGTAACCTGAAACGTGGCTAAAATGTCCTAAAATGCTGCTTCTGTAAGCTTTTGAGCATAAAAGTGTATGCATATTACACATACGCACATCAATTTCATATACCAACAAAAATATAAATAGATGTCAACATAAATATACATTTACAACCACAGCAGGGCATAAGAATTATCAAAACTGCACAGCACCACTGCTTTGAGCAGGATATGTTAGTCCACTGAGGTTATTGACCGCTTCATGAGGTGTGTAGAAATGATGAAATGGTTCAATGTATGAAGCATTTCATCCATTTCAAGAGCAAAGTAATGGCACGCAGAATATATAAAGCACGGGCTGTGCGAGATCTGCCGCGGTGAAATGAAACAGAAGACATGGATGAGCACTGGGCCGGACTTCCCACAATTACTCCCCCTGAGAGCTTCCGGTTCAGGGCTACGCCACAAAAACAGCCTGTTAGTTTCAGAAGCACGCTAGATTTTATTCCCCGGCCTGACTGTTGGTTTTCCATGGCTCTCAGATCCAACAATTTGCTCAAATTTCAACTTTTTACACCACAGCGTCGATTCCCTCACTCAGGGAAATGCCTGCGTTCCTTCATTCAGAAGCGTAAAGAGGACAAAACACCGACAAATTATAGAGAGGGACATTAACGCTGACGAACACAACATGACAAGAAAATGGTAGAGACTCGCGCCTCCCAGCTCCCTTTCTCGCCCAAAGAGATTTAAATAATAAAAACCGTCGGCCTGTGAACAAACAGGATAATTATGGCCTGCAGTCTTCCTGTCGCTGGTCAGGCACGGCAGAGCAGAAAGAAACACGTTATTACCACTCAAAGCTTTCTGCCAAGGAATTAGGGAACATCAATGTTTCATGGAGTCGCTGCGTTTGGAAGGGGACTAGTGTTGAAAAATCAACACATTATGACCAGACGTCTCTGTGTTGCTTTTTCCCCCACTGTGAAAGCCATTGCATGTAAATGTGGTGTCTAAAAATCTCAAATAGACTGAATTTTTTTTTTTTTTTTTACACACACAGCGTAAAGAGAGATTATGCGTTTGGCCAAATTGGATGTGAAGCTGGCTCATATTTGTACACGAAATGCGCTTGAAGCTCATGACGGCAGAATTAGAATAAAAGATAAAAGTAAATACTGATGCCATGAAATTAAAGCACTCGTTGCACAGTGTGTCCAAGCAGACGATAAAACTATTTAAATGAAGGTTTAATGGAAACCGAGAAATGTCACCTCCCAAATGTATTTAATTTCAACAAAACCTATTCCCACCTTTTTTATTCTACCTGCCAGGTGAAGTTAAATGTGGCTTTGAACATGTGAAACGAATATAGCACCATGACAAGATGTGTTTCTCTAGAGTTTCTCTTTTTAATAAATGATCATAATCGCGTTAAAAATTTCAAATATAAAAGGGTCAGTTTAACAAAAACAAGAACATTCCGTCATCATTGATCCTCTTGTTGTTCCAAATCTGTATGACTTTCTTTCTTCTATTCAACATTTTTGTTCATACAATGCAAGTCAATGGGGTCCAAAACACTGGATCATATTGACTTTCATTGTATGGGCAAAAACACTAAAACATTGTTTTTCATGTTCTGCAGAAGAAAGTAATCATACAGGTTTGGAACGACATGGTACGTAAATGATGATGGAATTTATCTCCTCAACTTGCCTGCAGCACTGAAAATCATGTGTCCTTGAAGTTTGTATTCTCCAGAAGTTCAATCCATTATGTGAAGATCCTCTATTTACCTCAGACTTCTCTCACCAAACATTGTCATTGTCATTGTGTTTCCACTCTTCTGAACTCACATGAAAATCTATCAAAAAGAATTTAAAAAACAGTGACTGTTTTCCATTGATTGGCCAAACTAAATGCTAATCTTATGCTGTTGAGGATTGGATAGCTCCCTTGATATTCTGTCATTACCCTTATTTTGTTTCAAACCCATAAGAACCAGCGTTTCCTTATAGGTTTTGGAGGGGGGTGGGCGGGTTATAGGGGGTAGGGTCAGTAGCCAGTACCATGTACCCAGTGGTACTTTTTTTTTTTTTCCGGTTTTTCACTCACTGTGTAATAACAAAAACATTTATTTCAGTGAAGTCCAAAAAACTCAATTTCAACGTTTTGAACAATAAAGCCCTACAATCCTTTTCTTTTCAAATGCCGGGAAGTTTTTATGTGTGTACACTATGCAGTGTTGCCAAGTCCATCCTTTACCCAGGGAATTGGACTATTGCCGCGGGTTGTTTTTCATGTCTGCGGGTTGAAGCAAAGCTAATAACGTAATATTTAGCTCTTGGAATGCTGATTTTACGAAGGGAATCCTGTCAAAAAACATGTATTTTACCCCTCGGAACTCTTTTTTTTCACTGGGGAACCCCCTTAAAACGACATTGGGCTACTTTTGGGCTAGTTTTGAGTAGAAATTGAGTGGGTTTTGTTGTGAAAACCTGACAACCCTGACACTATGCTAGTTTTCTTAAATGAAACGGTAAAATTCACATGAAGTGACTCTCACAGCAGCTCTGGAGATTAAGTTCATGCGTTTATGTCGTCATATAGTGAGACGCAGATGCAGAAAATCACAGTGAGCGTCACACGTGCTTCAGCATGTGTGTAGTAAACAAAACCACATCTCCGCCATTCATTCGTACAGAGGCAAACGGAAGGATTCATATTAAACTGTCTTTTTGCATTTTAATATTCACAGACACTAGTCCATATCGCGATTCGAATTAAGTGAGAGACCTACTTTTGATTTATTCATCCAAAAGTGGACAATTTCCGTGGCATTCAGTGCTATAGAGTAAATCTGTTTTTATAAATGGACTCTGCAATCCAGAGAAATTGTAGATGCGTGACCACGTAGAGACAGAAACGACATGCCGTTGTGTAAATAAGATAAATAACATAAGGCTATTTAGTTTGTTTAATAAAAGAACAAGGTATAGACCTGTTCTATCGGAAAGGTAACCTCCTCCCTAATAGGAAAACACAGGGAAACACTGAGAAATTTTTTCATCTTCAGAACACATATTAAGATATTTTTGATGAAATCCAAGAGCTTTCTGAACTTGCAATAGACAGCAACGCAACTGACACATTCAAGGCTCAGAAAGGTAGTTAGGACATCGTTAAAATAGGCCTTGTGACATCAGCGGTTCAACCGTAATGTATTTTACATTTTGTGTGCAAAGAAAACAAATCCGTGTTCTACGTTTAGCACTGCATGCATTGTGTACTCTCGTGAACAGTTGTCAAAGACTTACACAGAGAAGAAATTGTTAAATAAAGTCATTATTTTTGCTTCTTTGTGAACAAAAAGTATTCTTGTAGCTTCATGACATCACGGTTAAACCACTAATGTCACATGGACTATTTTAACAATGTCCTTACTACCTTTCTGGGCCATGAACGTGTCAGCTGCATTGCTGTCTTATGCAGGGTCAGAAAGCTCTCGGATTTCATCAAAAATAGCTTAATTACAGGTTTGGAACGACTGACAGTAATGAATGACAGAATTTTCAGTTTTGAGTGAACTATCCCTTTAAAACAAAGCAATGTTTGCTAGTGCCACAGAACCACCGCATTCACAGTTTTCAGGGGAATCAACCTGCAAGTGGCTTACTTATGGTTGTCTCTGCATATTAAATCAAAGATGGGAGAAAGAATTATATAACATTTAACGAATAAATTATATTTTCACCTTTAATATGGCTCATTACAAAAGAGGCTCTAACAATCAAATTTACTTGCCTGAGCTGAAATTGTTAATTAGCACTATAACAGCTTGAGATACTAATGTTGATAATGATCTTGATAATATTTGTCTTGGTATTGCTATGATGTTTTCCATGAGAATAAGATAATTAACTGTCGGAAAAAATCAGCAGAAAAATGAGGGCGGCCTGCTAATGAACCATGACAAAAATAAATCATTTATACCTCTGACCATTAACCGCCACATTGATCTTACCTGAATAATGCATTAACAATGACCTCTGATTATTTATGAGCGCAGAGTGCAGGTATGGTAAAATGACACTATGCGTTACAGGAATTGATTTATGAAACTAAACCTAGCTTAAGCTCACATTACGGCAATGACAAATGACAATCTATCTGTCTGTCTATCTATCTACCTATCTTTTAAAACGTTTTTAATTACTGATTTTAAAACAAAGTACAAACATGCTCATCATAAAAGAGGTTTTGTTAAAACATGGTATGTGTGAATTGTATTTTAAAGTATTTTTAGACAGGACAAAAAAAAGCATCATTTTATTTAGCATCATTCCATTGACCCCGTTTCCTATTTGTAAAGTCACAGTTGTGCAACTTCTGGTTCAGAACCTTCAAAGAACATCCTGCCGTTCCTGAATCAAAGCACTGTCTGTAAAACCCACTCTTCCATGAAGCAAAACAAGCAGCAAACCATCCACCTCTGCTTAGTCTCTCCTGCTAAAAATCACACGTACTCCCCCAGGATCTGCCCGGGCCTCAAACACACGCCGAATCTGGCTTGGCGCATCAGGCTCTGTGCCTGTTCCTGCTCTAAATAGTTCAATCAGAAGCGTACGTGGGCGGCACTATGGAACCTGTCCGCCCGGGCCTCAGGTCTCCATCCAGCAGATGAGACTGCCAGCGGCTGAGTGCAAAGAGGCAGATGGCGTATAAGCGGACAGATACGCTCTCCATCAGCGCCGGCGCTCTGACGGCTGAGACAGTGTCGCCGACTGCTACCTCTAGTCCCACTTTGTTACGCCACCGTCCCTTATGACAGCCAACACGCTCTGCCTTAACCGCGGAGACATCTGCTGCGCTCTCTCCAGTCAGGACCTGCATTTATTCTCACGCGCCACTGTTTCCAAGACTCCTGACGGTCTTAGGCAGGATTATGGGGGTTTTGTTCAGGCGGTCGTTAGTATTGTAGAGGAATTTGTTTGTTGGAAATTCCTGAAAGGCAGGAGGCTTAATACAGGGTAAATTATTTCTGAGCGGCGCAATAAAGCTAAATATCGTGTGCGTTCGTGGCGCCGCCGCAACCTACGGGCAAACGAGAGGTGCGCAGCCTCCAAAGGGCACCGGGTCCTTCATATTCAGCTGGAAGCTTTGCGGAGAAATTGTGTTAGGGCCTTACTTTGAATTTAAATGAATATTGCATGCTCTTTTTCAAATGTCATCTTCCTTGCATGCCAAGTTTACACTTTCCATTGCATATTTAGCCAGGGGAATGCATAAGGACCTTTCAATCAAGGAAAGGCACCTTCCTCTAGACTTTGTATTAATTATGAAAATGCATTCAGGGCAAGGCCATCCAGATGTCTAGTGGCAATTGGAATTTAAAAGCTTTTTTTGGCTTGTTATTTTGGTCTCTAGACTCTGGGAAATCCCAGATGCATCACTGGGGATTGCGCTCGCAGTCCAATTAGCATTTCCAGCAATTACAGCAAAGAAGGCCATGGTCATTTCACAGGCAAGAAACTTGCAGAGTTTCAGGGCACTTTAGACAGGAACGGGGCATGTGAGATTAAAGCCGAACACAGGGTAAACAGAAGGATGTTGAGCGGTCCATTTAAGAAGCGCTGCTGAGAGACAGGACCGCAGAGAAGGACGTACAAGGACTCCAGACAGAAAAAAAAGCTGATGAGAGACACTGGCTCCTAAAAAGAAACAGAAATTATAGAAACACTCTATAAAGAAGTGCAAAAAAAAGTTTCCCGTACAAAACGGGGCCATAAACTGCCTTTTGTACTTTTCTCTCAGGTCCACTTATAATGCTATCAAGATTTTTATATTAAAAAAATCATAATTTAGAACTAATAGGCTATTTTTTGTCAAAATAGAGCAGAGCGCTATGTTTGAATAGGCATAGCAGATTGTTGACTTGGAAGTATGCATACTGCTGTGATTGGCTAACGGCGTACATTTATTCCTCATAAATGAACACTGCTGCAATTTAGGTTTATGTGTTTTAAATAACTCAAATGATCCGTAAGAAGAGACAAAGCAATACTGACCACGTAATGAAAACAGTTACTCACACTTTTGTTGACGGCACAGCTTTGTCTTTTAGATACAATCTTTTTGAAAGTCCCGCGTCGAATTGTGTCGCTCCGGTTACTGACGTAATCTCAGTTCCCTTAGATAAGGGAACGAGCGTTGCGTTGCTGACGCTATAGGTAATTGTAAACGAATCTGTGGTAAAATGAAGTAAACAAAGGACCGGCCTTGAACTTCATTAAGAATAAAGTTAATCCACTCTTTCCTAACGTTGGGATGAGAAGGAAGTCAAAGCAAAGAGCACCTTCTTGTCTTCAGAGCCATCTTTATTGTTTAGTAAACCTGCACGTTCGCCTCTTTAGTAAACTCTATGCAGTGGGCGGGGCTAAACAGGCAGTGATGTCGATCTTCTGTGGAGGCAGTGCTTATCCACACTATTACATCATAAAGCAGAACATTCCAAAAGCTGTCATTTTGCCAGACTGCCTGCAATATAAGCTGTTTTTAGGCTGCATTAGTGAGTTTTCATTTTAAAACGCATAACGTTTGCTAAGGTACGTCTGTTGTTTACACTATTCCGTTGTTGCCTCGAAAACAGAGGCTTTTGAAAATGCTGTTTTAAGTTTGAAAACTCCAGGGTTGCGTTTTAGTGTAAACAGACCAAAATGTAGACTTTTGAAACTGATGATGTGTCTGTCCACATTCTCTCGGTGTACCCCTGATGACTGTGTAAACAATAGCATCATGCTCATTGTTGTACCCATAGATTTGTGTAGGTAGATGCATCATTCGACCGCTCCAAGCGCATAGACGCGTTCTCCATCTAAATAATAGGGCATCCTATACATATCTATGGTTGTACCTGCATGAATGTTAATGTGACATGCGTTTTCGGTTGTGTAGTGTAGACGGAGATCGTTTCTGAAATGCAGTGAAAATGCTAGTGTAGACGAGGATCATTTTCATTTTAAATGAAAAAATTTAAAACAAAAACGCACTAGTGTAAACAGGGCCTTAGGCTAACAATAAAGATTTGAGTTCTGAAACGTACTGGATGTTTTTATACAGTGACTTTGGTTTCTCAGTTCATGACCCCTTTAAAGTCAAGTCAATCTTATACTGTAAAGATCTATTAATTGGTTAACTTACTCTTCCATATACAATGAAAAAAAAATGTACATCACATTACATGTAATCAGGGTTTGCTGTAAAAAATGATTGCTGTGATTAGTTATTACTACTTAAGTAATAATATGCTGTTTCAACTTTAAAAAATTTGTTTGTGCTTGACTTAAAATTCTAAGTTGAATTAACTTTAGTTTAATTCAGTTAAGTTGGATATTTAAATTGTCTCAACAAATTTTGAAGTGTTGCAGCAACAAATTGAAACTAAAATTAAAGCCATAAAAAATGTATTCGTTACTTGAAATAAAATAAAAATTATTTGATAGAAAATAAATATAAAAACATTGTCTCCGATTTCTCATTTTAATTTAGTTTAACTTATAATATAAACTATAATAATATCTGAATGATACTAAAATAACACTTTGTAATTTTACTGTAAAATACAGTCAAATTTACATCCTTTCAAGTAAAAACTATGAATTACTGATAGAATTTATTGTGAAAGACATACCCAGAAGTATGTGCTTGACACATTAAATAAGATAATATTTTATTTACATAGTTTTATGTTATTTAGTTAATTTTTATTGTTTAGTGTCATCATTTTAGCATTTTGGTTTTGTTTGCATGACCTTGTGCTATATACAATAATAATAATATAATATACTTATAATAATGTATACAACATATCTATATACAAGTATTGGCCATGTTTTATGGACAGGCCAGTTATGATAAACTTATAACTAATGTGGTTTTCAATTTTACCACCTTTACTCACACATTTGCTGAAGCTTTTGCCCACTGTCCCAAAAACTCTAAACACAAAATCACAAAATACAAAACTCTAACAAAAGCAAGCGCTGCATCCAAAACTGCTCATCTCTTTCCAAAATTGCTTTTTTGCACCAAAATGACAGTTTTGAATGATTCACTCAGTGAGTCTTATTTAAACCGCTCACTCACCAACAAGATACAGGTGTTTCGTAAATCTTTTTGACTGACTCATGAAAAAAAACATTATTCATTTGTTGACAAATCGAACATCACATGCCGTGTTTTTTCTCGTGTGCAGGAAACACTGATGCACACTACATGCTACATTTCTATAGTAATACTGTATTACAGTTTTTCCCAATTATTTATACACATTTGCTGAATCTTTAGCCCACTGTCTCAAAAACTTTAAACACAAAACCACACAAAATGCTAAACTAACTAAAAACGGTTTTATCTCTTTCCAAAATAGTTTGTTTGCCAAAATGACACCTCTGAATGATTCACTAGGTGAGTCTGATTCAAACCGCTCACTCACCAGCGAGATTGAGGTGTTTGTAAATCTTTTTGACTTACTTGTTAAAAAGAATCACTTTATTCATGTTCACAAATTGAACATCACATGCTGTGTTTATTCTTGCATTCAGGAAACACTGATGCAAGATTCAAGATGCAGAATGAAATTGTGGCTAGATTTTAAATTATTATCACTTTTTTTTTTAAGCCCTGTGTTTTCCCAGACTTTGTCCTTAACATACAAAAAAAGCAAATTGAAAAGAAAAAATCCAAAGGACACAACACTAGAAAAAATACATCAAAAACCTTTGTCACTGTTGAGCAATTTCTTGTGTTGCTGATAGTGAAAAAAAAAGCAATTTAAAAGGTCTTACATTTAGACAAATCAAACCCCTCAGCCGATAAAACACTAAATTGTGTTGCATAAAGTAAGCCCCATGTGAATTTATAAATCAGAATAAAGTTTTCTCTGTGGTGGGAGGCAATCTAACTTTGCCTAAGTTTGACAGACAGAAGCTATTGCAATTGTACATACAGTAAGTAGATACTTCTTGGCAATAATAGAAACTAGGTCAGGCGGCACATGCAATCATCTCACAATACACAGAAATATGACATCATGCCCTGAACAACAATGTGCAATGATAGCAAGAGCGTGGCCTTATATAGCGTTGCTGATGAGGGCCTGAATGAAAGGCTATAATCAAGTGCATATAGAGGACTCAAGACATATGAGGTTTGCATTGAGTTTCTCCACTCACATAATGTTGAAAGCACACTTCAGATCAATACAACCGAGAACAGCCACCAATGAAATGGTTTTGAGAGTGTCAAGAGTGTGGCAGATCAACAAAAGGATGAGGTATAAATTGCCTGTGTTACAAAAGAGGCTACAGCTGACCAGTGAGAGAAAGGTAAATATTAAAAACATAAAGGTAGAGTGCCAGCCATCAGAAAATACAATGATAACCTCACTTTTCAAACTCAAACTTTAAAGGCTTGACTACAATAGTGTGGCATGCTGTCACATACAGTTTACTGTATGGTAAGTTGACACAATGGAACCTGCCATGAAACGGCCTGTCGTTTTTTCAATAAAAATGAAATGGTAAAACATTTCTGGAAAAAAACAAAACAAAAAAACATTAATGAAGCAGTAAAAACATACAATATATATTTTTATAACAAGTGTAAGACAATATAAAAATAATTAATGTAAGTAATATAAGATAATATAAAATTAGTATTTTAACATACACTAAACAGTACAACAAAAACAAATACATATTAATAAAATGGGCAAATGCAGCTGGTATTAAAACATTTCAATATTCAATTTAAATAAAAAGATTTTGGTAACACTTTAGATTACAGATCATTATTTATTAGCAATGTTGGGGGTAACGCATTACAAGTAACGTGAGTTACGTATTCAGATTACTTTTTCAAGTAACTAGTAAAGTAACGCATTACTTTTTAATTTACAAGAAAATATCTGAGTTACTTTTTCAAATAAGTAACGCCAGTTACTTTGTTTTCCTATTTACTGACTGACAAGTCTCCTGTCCCCATGTTGAGAGAAATCGGAAGTAAATGCAGAGGCATTAAAAGTGCTGTGTAAACATGTTAGTAGTTCTAGACTAAAGACTTCTAGACTGTAGTTCTAGACTAAATTTAAACATGCATTTACTCATTAAGACAACAACAACAAAAAAACCCGGATTCACATATACCTATATGTCCTATATGTATTTAATCCCATTTTATTAACCAATGTTTTTGCTGTTGACCTTCAATGATCCAGTTCAACCATAATAATAAACAAAATTTACTGTAGGCAAGTTAACATTTGTTCTTCTTCTTCTTCTTTTTTTTTTTTTTATTGCTGAAGAGTGTTGAAGTTCGTCTCCTGCATTCTTCTGTACATATGTGAATTTATTTTTGCTTCAGCCTAAGGCTAATTCTTTTCAATTTTGGCTAAGAAAGGGTTTGTACATTTGCTAAAAGTAGAACTTTTTATATTAAAAACAAGAAGCAAGCCTTGCCCAGATTTAAAAATTAACGCAAAAGTAATGCAACGCATTACTTTCCATAAAAAGTAACTAAGTAACGTAATTAGTTACTTTTTTAGGGAGTAACACAATATTGTAATGCATTAGTTGATAATTTTAAATAATGATAATTTTAAATAAAGTCCAGTCCAAAAATAAACAAAACAAAACAACACAACACAACACAACACAAAACATGATAATTTTGGTACATTGTCATCATTTGATGTCCAGTCCTAAAACAAAATAAAACAAAACAAAAACGATAATTTTGGTACTTTGTCATCACTTGATGTCCAGTCCAAAAACAAAAACAAACAAACAAAAACAAACAAACCATTATAATTTTGGCACTGTGTCATCACTTGATGTCTAGTCCCAAAACAAACCAAAAAAAAAAAAATTATGATTTTGGTACTTTGTCATCACTTGATGTCCAGTCACAACAACAACAACAAAACAAAATAGATAATTTTGGTACTGTGTCATCACTTGATGTCCAGTCCTAAACAAAACAAACAAACAAACAAACAAAAAAACCATGATAATTTTGGTACTATGTTATCATTTGATGTCCTGTCCAAAAACTAAACAAGACAAGACAAAACAAAACAAAACAAAAAGATATTTGGGTACTTTGGTATTGTGGCTGTCATTAGCCTACTTGATAGCCTACTTTTACTTGTCCAAAACCAAATATTTAATAATTAAATTTTAATGTAAATTTAATATTGTGTCATAACATGAAGTTAAGTGTAAAAATGTTGTCATCCAATCCAAATTCAACCTTACAGTTGTATGTCATACTGTGTTAGTGAATATAATTAGTAACAGTATACATATAGTCACACTTTATTTTAAGGTCCAATTCTTGCTATTAACAAACCATGAACTATAACTTTTTCCTCAAAATTTGCACACACACACACACACACACACACACACACACACACGTGTATATATATATATATATATATATATATACACACACATATAAAGCATATTATATAACATTATATAACAAGTAATATAATAAGATATTCTATAAGTCTCAAAACTAAAGTGTAAACTAAAGTTATTAACACAAAATATTAACATTTTAACAATTTATAAATGTATCTTTAAATTAAAAACAAAAGTTTTTATTTAATTTAAAATACAGTAGTTATTCTTTAAAAAGTTTATGAATTTAAAAATTATAAAAGTTCAAACTGTAATTGTAAAAATCAAATTGTAATTTTAATATTGTGTCCTCACAATATGTAAAATCAGTGTAAAAATCGAAAGCAAAACTTCTGTAGGCTGTTTATGGACACAAAGTGCTGCTTCAAAATATCAAAAACACAGCATGAGAAAGTAAAGCACATGCGTTTTTAAAATGTTTTCTTCATAAAAAGCGGCACAGAAAGGAATCAGCGCCTTGAGCGTCTTGTGGGAAAAAGACTGCAGGAATAATGGTGTTCTGGCACTGAAGAGAGGAACAAAGAGGAGGGTGCAAAAGGGTTTGATGTGAGACGTCACAGGTAAAGACAGCAAAGTGAAGGGCGGGACAGAGATGAGAGAGCGAGGGAAGGATGGGACTAGAAGGTCAGACAGAGAGAACAAAAAGAAAGGGTTCGATTCAGCTACGGTTGAGGAGAGAGACGTAAATAACAAGACTGACAGGTGAATGGAGGCTCTTTTTTGTGTCGAGACTGCATTTATAAGTATGTGCAGCTGTGAAGTTCGCTTTAAGTGCTGACAAGAGGCCCTGAAAACAGAGTATACCTGAGAGAGAAACCATCGAGGGCTGTGAAGTGCTGTATGGGGAGAAACACTGAGAATATGTCGACATAGCTGATAGGACAATGCTAAATGTGTTGCTAGTATAAAGGAGTTGCTGAGGTCTTTGTGAAAGACACATTCGTATACACTCTTTTCAACAACCTCACACCGCTACTCGCAAACAAATACAGACATAACAGCGAGCTCAAGTGTGTGAAGAAGATATGGTCTTTTTGCAAGTGAAAATTCACAGTTTCAAACAGTGTCAAATAATTAACATATCACCACATCACACACAGTATACAGCATTTACAAAAAAATCTCACTCTAAACAATTAGCTGATCACAGGTAATCTGTTTATAAATATATTTGGTCACAGTTTATGGCAATATATTATGTGACCAAATATATGATTTCTGTGTATATATATATATATATATATATACACACACACACACACACACACACACACAAATTGTATCTTTAGAAAGAAATATTTTATTTGATTCAGCATAAAATTAATTACAACCATTTAAGATGCAACGGCTTAATGTAAACTATGGAATATAAAAGATAAATTGAGAAATATCTCAGTATTTTTTTTTTTCATATACACTGACCAAAAAAACAGTCAGCATCTGGTGTGACCACCATTTGCCTCATGCAATGCAACACATCTCCTTCGCATAGAGTTGTTCAGGTTGTTGATTGTGGCCTGTGGCATGTTGGTCCACTCCTCTTCAATGGCTGTGCAAAGTTGCTGGATATTGGAAGGAACTGGAACACGCTGTCGTATATGCCGATCCAGAACATTCCAAACATGCTCAATGGATGACATGTCCGGTGAGTATGCTGGCCATGCAAGAACTGGGATGTTTTCAGCTTCCCGGAATTGTGTACAGATCCTTGCAACATGGGGTCGTGCATTATCATGCTGCAACATGAGGTGATGGTCGTGGATGAATGGCACAACAATGGGTCTCAGGATCTCGTCGTATCTCTGTGCATTCAAAATGCCATCAATAAAATGCACCTGTGTTCGTTGTCCATAACATAAGCCTGCCCATACCATAACCCCACCGCCACCATGGTCCACTCGATCCATAACGTTGACATCAGCAAACCGCTCACCTACACGACACCATACACGCTGTCTGCCATCTGCCCTGTACAGTGAAAACAGAGAACATATTATCTTTTAAGCCATAGCAGAATTGTTGTGCATCACCGAGCAACTCAGTAGTGTTTAGTTTCATTTTGAACTAACCATGAAAACCCATGATTCGGAGAGCCATTTACTTCATTCCTGAATGAACCAGCCGTTTGAACGAATCAAAGACATCTACCGCCACCTGATGGCAGAATTTGTTAATTATCTAGACTATAATTTAATTAAATAAAAATAAATAAATAAAAACATTACAGGGATAGTTCACCAAAAAAAAAATTGTCATCATTTACTTCAAACCTTTCTTTTGTGGAACATGAAAGAAGGTATTTTGAAGACTGTTGGTAACAAAGCTGTTTTGGTTACCATGACTTACATCGTATGGACAAAAAATACTGAGATGTTTATGAAATTATCTTCTCTTCCATAGATTATGTTGCAGCCTAAATGTTTATGTGTAATAAATTCTATTTTGAATCAAATAAAATACATTTTATTAAACAAATAATTTTTGCGGAAGCTACTTTTTGTACACAACGACTTTAAGTTATCTTTTGGGAGTAATTACTACATCAAATTTGATGTGCGATTAATTTCCGATTAATTATATTAATTAATCGAAGCATCATGTAATTAATTAGATTAAACATTTGAATCGACTGACAGCCCAAATATATACATATATATATACATACATACATATATATATATATATATATATATATGCACTGGACCACAAAAACAGTCTTAAGTTGCTGGGGTATATTTGTAGCAATAGCCAAAAGTACATTGTATGGGTCAAATGATTGATTTTTCTTTTATGGCAAAAATCATTAGGAAATTAAGTAAAGATCATGTTCCATGAAGATATTTTGTTAAATTCCTACTGTAAATATATGAAAATGTAACTTTTGATTAGTAATATACATTGTTAAGAACTTTATTTGGACAACTTATTTATACAATTTTTAAACAATATTTTTATTTGTGTGCACCCTCAGATTGCAGGTTTTCAAATAGTTGTATCTCGACCAAATATTGTCCTATCCTAACAATCATCCATACATCACCATACATCAATGGAAAGCTTATTTATTCAGCTTTCAGGTGATGTATAAATCTCAATTTTGAAAAATTTACCCTTATGACTGGTTTTATGATTCAGGGTCATATATATACATATATATATATATATATATATATATATATATATATATATATAATGATTACATAAAAGTGCAAGGAAAATATGAAAATATGTAAATCTGTTAAATCATATGCCATTTTTAAAGTCATTAATGTTATGATCGCCAGTTACTGGAGCTCATGGGCACCAGTGTTGGGCAAAGTTACTTTTAAAAGTAATGCATTACAATTTTGCGTTACTCCCTAAAAAAGTAACTAATTACATTACTTAGTTACTTTTTATGGAACGTAATGCGTTACATTACTTTTGTGTTACCTTTTAAATCTGGGCAGGGCTTGCTTCTTTGTTTTTAAAGGGGTCATCGGATGCAAACTTCACTTTTACATGTTGTTTGAACATTAATGTGTGATGGCAGTGTATGTACAAATCTACACTATAATGATAAAAATCCATGCAGTGGTTTTTAGTTAATCTGTAAAAAATAATATCCCCTTTTTCAAATCGAGCCAGTCCCAGATGCCTGCGTCACACCAACAGAAGATTGTTGATTGACATGAGCGTCTTACCTCAGACCCGCCTTACAACAGCTGTAACAGTCGACCTCCATTGTTTCGATGCCGGAGCAGGGATGTAAATTAGACAAGAATATCTCAGATTGAGCGATTGAGGTGTTGTGTTGCTGGATGTAATAATGAACATAGTGGTCGTCATTTACTCCCAACATCTGAGTCGCTGAAGATGCAGTGGATTACATTTTCACCTACAGCAGAAGTGAATATAAAGGTTTTTTTATGAATCTCTGCAATCACCTTTCCTAATAACGTGCTAGTTAGCAAGGTTCGTGGCTAAATGCGGCTAAAGTAAACAATCTCTCAGAGCAGAGCAGCTCGTCACTCCACAGAGAGAAGAGAGCTCATTTTGACAAGGTAAAAAGGGTTTTTACACAACCAATAAGAATTTTTAACCAAAGTATATTATAGACTTTTCATTAAGACCCTAAAGATTCATAACAACTTGTAGAAAATGGGCATCCGATGACCCCTTTAATATAAAACAATTCTAATGTAAAAGCCCTTTTACACCAAAAGTGAAATGAATTCACCTCAGGCTGAAAGAAAAGAACATTTTTGCAGGAGATCACTCTTCAGCTATAAAAAAAATGAAGCACAAATGTTAGTGTATCTAAAGTAATTTTTGCTTATTTGTATGGTTAAATTGCATCATCGAAGGTCAGTAGCAAAAACACTGGTTAATAAAATGGGATTAAATACATAAAGGATATTCGTTTTGTTTAACATATTTAACTCTATTTTTGGCTATCACCTGTTTCATATCAAGAGGACTATTTAAGCTGCACTCTGCACTCTGCCCTGGATGTTACTGTTTGCTGGTATTTGGGCCCTTACTGTTGTGATTACACCTCTTAATAAAGCTTGCATTTGGATCCTCTACTCCTCTACTCATCCCCCATAACAATTAAATTAAAACTTTCCTAAATATAGTCTATAATATAGTCAAGTCATATTATTTTAATCACCAGTTTTCAAAAGTTTTGCGAGTAAACACAAAGTTGCTTGGAAGAGTGCAAAGAATTTGCAAGGAAACAACATTTTTTTGGGGAATGCAAAAGATTCACAAGTGAACACAAAGTTTATCAGGAGAACACAAAATGTGAGAATTGCAAATGTTTTGTGAGATAATGCAAATACTTTGCAAGTGAACTCAAACATTTTGTGTCCTCTTGAAAAGCGTAGCGTTTTTTGGGAGGACACAAAAGATTTGTGTGCTAAAGCAAAACGTCTTCTGAAGATGCAAAAGCATTTAGATAAAATTTCCTCCCAAACAGTTTCTTGAGAGAGCACAATAGTGTTTTTCCCACGAACGTGTGTACGACAGTCAACGGAAGCTGGAGATTACGATAAAGTTTTAAAAATGTATATATATATATTTTTTTTTTACTCAATCACATCGATTCACTTCAGAAGACTTTTATTGACCTCCTGGAGCCGTGTGGAGTACTTTTTATGATGGATGGATGCACTTTGTTGGACTACAGCCATTCACTGCCATTATAAAGTTTGGAAGAGCTAGGACATTTTTTAATATAACTCTGATTGTATTCGTGTGTTTTCAAACTATTGCTTTAAAAAAAACAATTTTTAAACATTTCTTTTTTGTAAATGTGAGTGATGCTCACCTCTGCAAGCCTTCTTCATGATTCTCGGCACTTGTGATTGGAAGCCAGGATGTTGCTATGCAGTAATTGCACAATGTAGGTGATTTTACTAGGGTTTTATGGGGGCATTTGCCCTACAAAGATAGCAGACTGGACCAACACACAGCAGTCCTCCTCCGCAGCCAATCAACTCAATTCCACACGCACTCCATTTCCAGCTAATGTCCCCATGATTCTTATTCAGGCAGAAGACGGAGGTCTTTTAATTGTTTCCCATGCACATATTTCCTAAGTGTGCCCCTCTGCCGACGCTCGGAGACTCGGAGGGGGCGGAAGATCCCGTGAGGCTCGCCAGGCGGACAAGGCCGTGAGGACTGCAGAAAGAGAAATGCACAACACTATAAATACATTTATGGCAAGAATGTTCGCTTTTAAAAAAGGCCATTTTCTGCTCTGTGAAGCTGTCACATATTTACATTCATATTCACATAGCTCATATTATTCTCATGATGTGTGTCTGCGATGTTGATACATGGTTACCGCTTGGATGCAAATAGAAGGTGGAAAGGTGGAAACTGGTTTCTGTGAATGCTAATGGTACTTTAAAAAAAAAAAAAAAAAGAGAGAAAATATATATAATTTATTGTTTCAGATACAGAAGAAAAAGCAGATCCGTAGCTAACGTCTACAGCTGTTTGTTCCTGCTTTATAAACACAGAATAAAATGAAGGAGTCAATTAGACAAGTAAAGCGCATTACACTGCATTAATTTTCCCTGCATATGGAAATCAGACAGAAAATTGATTCATTATTCTGTGTTGAAAGCAATTATAAAGTTTACACTGCTCGCATTAGAGAGCCTGGAAGGTTGTTGACAGCTTAGACACAGAGTGGGCTTTTGGTTTGATAATTGCTCATTAAACGTGGAGGTGGTGTTGAGTTCTAAGACGGTCACGTGGATCCATGCAGTCGCACACCCTGTATCTAACCCCTATCTCCAACCGCAGACAATTAACAAAGGCTAACAAAGTGACAAGAAACAGCATTAGCTGAGGATGTTTGTGCCTGTTACATGGTGCTCATCATCTCTCAGTCATTTGCTATTTGACATTTTGACACAGAGGTGTAAAATGAAGGTAAAATTAAAGTTTTATCTCAGATTGACTTTTCTAATTGATTATTGGCTATTTTGAAGGTGTCGCAAGCAGAAGAGACGTGGTTGGGAACATAAACACTAACCAGTGCTAAATTGTCCACTCAAATGAATGCAAACCGTTGTTTGGAAACTTATCCATTCCAAAACTTTTGACTTTTTCATTTGCTGTAATAGGCTTCTGTTTGTTTCATAAACAGTGCCTTGCGAAAGTATTCATACCACTTCCTTTTTTTTTACATTTTATGTTGCTGCCTTATGTTAAACTGCTTTATGTTACTTTTTTCCCCACATCAGTCTACACTCCATACACCGTCATGACAAAGCAGAAACAGAATTGTCACAACCTCTTAAATTTATTAAAAAAAGAAGAAATAAGTACTTTGCATAAGTATTCATACCCTTACCTCACTACTTAGCTGAAGCACCTTTTCAACCTCAAGTCTTTTTAAATATGATGCGACAAGTTTTGCACATCTGCATTTGGCAATTATTTGCCATTCGTCTCCTCATCCCTTCACCTCTCAAGCTCTGTCAGGTTGGATGGGGGCAGATGCACATTTTCAGGTTTCTCCAGAAATGTTTGATTGTGTTCAAGTCCAGGCTGTGGCTGGGGCACTCAAGGACATTCTCAGAGCTGTCTATAAGCCACTCTTGCTGTGTGCTCCTATTAGAAGGTGAACCTTCTGCCCAGTTTGAGGTTCTGAATGCTCTGCATTAAGGTTATCTGCACTGGTGCACTGAGCTTTCCTTCTACTCTGATGAGTCCCTTGGTCCCTGCTGCTGAAAAACAGCCCCACAGCATGAGGCTGCTACCAGCAAACTTTACTTTTGGGATAGTACTCTGCAGGTGATGAGCAGTGCCTGGTTTCCTTCAAACATGATGCTTGGAATTGGGGTTCATCAGACCAGAGAGTCTTGTTTCTCACAGTCTGAGGGTCATTTAGGTGTTTTTTTGCGAATTCCAGGTGTGTTTTCATGTGTCCTCACTGAGGAGAGGATTGAGTTTGCCCATACTGCCATAAAGCCCAGATTGGTGGAGTGTTGCAGTGATGTTTGTCCTTCTCCTAACTCCATATATGATTATGCTCAACTAGAGTGACCATCAGGTCAGGCTCAGTTTGGCCAAGAGGCAAGCTCTAGAAAGAGTCCTGGTTCTTTCAAACTTCTTCCATTAAGGGTAATGGAGAGTACAAGCTTCTGTGATCCATCAATCCAGCAGAATGTTTTTCTGAACTCTTCCCCAGATCTGTGGCTTGATGCACTCCTGTCTCTAAGCTCTAAAAGCATTGACCTCAGGGCTTGGTTTTTGCTCTGATATGCATTTTTAGCAGTTAGACCTTTTATTACGAATTTAATAAAATTTATTAAGAATACTTATGCAATGGAATGAGTTAAGTTTTTTATTTTCAATAAATTTGCAAAGATGTGAAAAACTAGTTTTTCTTTTGCTTTGCCATTATGGTGTGACATTTATTATAATGGGTTTATGTGAAGATTGTTTATTAAGTTTATTAAATTTAAGTCTATTAAATGTTAAAATTAATAGCTTTCAATTATACTGTAATGTTAAATGGCTATAGTCCATGGTTAAATGTTAGGAAAAAAGGAACAATTTTCTAGAGAAATTATGAGTTGTAAAAAGATGCCACAAAACAAATATTAATAATATACTGCCTTTGTGTTGTTTCTACATTAATTTAAATATTGAATGTGAAATTATTGCAATATAAAAGCTACTTTAATGTTAGGTGGGATTAACTGCAATTAATCATGATTAATTTCAGAAAAAAAAATGCGCTTAATTAGTTTTTTTCAATCGATTGACAACACTAATATATATATATATATATATATATATATATATATTGCTGTATGGAGACCACCAAAAGCAAGCATATCTAGCCACCCCATTATGTGTTGCTGAAGCCTTTTTTTTTTATATAAATGCAAGAGCTCAAACACTGGAATAATCCATGTATCTCCATCATCCACCACATTCTGTGGCGCAGAGATAGGAGATAAAATAGCTGTGTGTGCGAATGAATGTATTTACATCTTAATCAGCCTTTTAGAAGAAAACCGCACACATTTTCTAAGAATTATGGCTGATATTGATGTGTTAATATCCATTCGGCAGAGATCTTCATTAATTTTATATTACAAGAGGAGCAATTAACCAGTTTAGACACTATATACTGTACTTTAGCACAGTTCAGATCAATAAGTGGTGCCTTTCCAACTTTAAATATTTGCATATTTCTAACTTTCTTCTCCCTCTGCGGAGAAAGAAAGACTTCGACTGATAAGATGCAAGCAAGCGCCTGCAAGGCACTATCAACAGTTGGTCAATAAAGAAATGCCGCTGATCTTTTACATTATAAGAAACATGCTAACATTACAAACATGCAAGTATTTCACCTCAGGATATGCAGCTTATGAGTTTGTGATATGCTGTTGTTCCAATTATTGTGACTGATGCAATCGATTCAGACATTTAAAGCAATCTACAACCATTTATCAAATGTCAGTTCCTCAAAAAGTGGCACACAAATACCGCACCGCAAGAGCTGAACGTAGCAAGAATTATGGTTTAAGTGACGTGGTAATTTGCTTCGGTTTAATCAGAGGTGGCATATTGAACGTCATCCAATCAGAGAGTGATCTTTACATCACTTAAGCTCCTAATGAGCTGTACGAACATTATGAACGCTCGCACTCAAATAACAAGGCTCAAGGTCATATTCTCACACAGCATATAAGGTCAAGCTCATTATTTGCCCATTGACTGCAAACAGTATAGGAAACGCAAGCAACATTTTTCTCTAATTCATTATTGGCTGTTTTGCCATAAGAACAGAACGATCTGTAAACAGGTGCTAGTGATATAAAACTGTATGTTTACAAAGATTAACACACTGTAGGAGAGGTTATTAAATATCACAACTCTGACGTCACTAGATTCCCTCCTGGGGTAAAACTAAATGGAGTGCAAAAGATTAAAGGGGTAACTGGATGCCCATTTTCCACAAGTTGATATGATTCTTTAGGGTCTTAATGAAAAGTCTATACTATTCTTTGGTTAAAAATTCACAATGGTAGTGTGAAACAACACCCTTTTTACCTTGTCAAAAATCAGCTCTGCAATAATCATCCCATTCTGGTCGAGGCTGCTTTAAATGCAAATGAGCTCTGCTCGCCCCGCCCCTCTCTTCTCTCTGTGGAGAGACGAGCCTGTTTACTTTAGCCACATTTAGCTTGCTAACTAGCACATTATTAGGAAAGGCGATCACAAAGATTTACAAAAAAAACCCTTATACTCATTTCTGCTGTAAGTGAAGCTGGATCATGAATGATTCGCATGAACATATATATAGATCGGGAGGCACATTCCCTTCACAAACAAACGTAATCAACTGCATCTTCAGCTGCTCAGATGTCAGGGAGGAAATGACGACCACTATGTTCATTATTACATCCAGCAACACAACACCTCAATCGCTCAATTCTTGTCTAACTTACATCCCTGCTCCGGCATCAAAACATGGAGGTTGGACTGTTACAACTAATCTGAGGTAAGACGCTCATGTCAGTCAACTATCGCGGGAGTGGCCTCTGTCAGTGTGACGCCACAACGACAGGCATCTGAGAATGGCTCGATCTGAAAAAGGAAGTATTATTTTTACAGATTAATTAAAAACCACTGCATGGATTTTTTTCATTATAGGGTAGATTTGTACATACACTGCCAACACACATTAATGTTCAAACAACATCTAAAAGTGAACTTAGCATCCGATGACCCCTTTAAATATCAAAACTCTGACATTACTAGATTCCCTCCTGGGGTAAAACTAAATGGAGTGCAAACGAGTAACAAAACAGTTAAAAGATTTAATTACGTATTGACCACTGAACTAGAAAGGGTTACTATTGCAGTTTTTATTTCACCTTAACACGCTACATTAGACTGTTTCTACAGAAACTTTCCTGCTTTTTAAATTCTCATACAGTTAAGTTTGTCACTCGCATTTCATAGTCTAGCGCAACTTTAGAAAGCAAACACACACAGCGTTTCTCTTTATAGACACGGCAAATGCTCAGAGCTCATTTATGACAGCTGTAATAAATGCAAACAGAACAAAACTGCAGCGTGATGTTGTATCCGAAGTTAAGTGACAGCTCTTTTTTTTTTTTGATGCGTTTGAAAGTGGCGCAGCGCACACTTTATATTTTAGTACCAAACAGAATTGCATTGACTAGACTTATTGCTAATTTAAGTCAGCATGATGGAAACGATGGTGTTGTATAACACTTTTACCTGAGGCTTCTGTTAGACATCAAAGTGTTTTTTGTTATTTTTCAACACCTTTATCAACTGTAGTGAGTCACTGTAAAAAATGAATGTTAAATACAGCGGCTGAAAATGCGTTCCACCCCCAAAAGCCCTCCACCTCCATCTTGTTTAATGATTGTATTTCTGCTACTGATTAAACATGATTTTTATTGGGAGATCTGTGCCCTAATGCAATTAACTTTTCACTAGCTAACACCACCAAGTGAATATCATTACATTACCTGGAACAATTAAGCTTGTTGATACACAGACAAGGCAGAACAAAATGTCTCAAAAAGCCATTTATGATTTCCCACAAGAACAGGAGAAATGGGTACTAATAAAAGGTAAATTGCCATTAATCCATTTTGCAGATGCACATACAGAAGAATAGAGGAAAAGAGAGTAGTCAACACCACAGAAAAACATTGTCTTCAACAACGAGCACCTCCATACATTTATACATGGGGTTATGTTTTTGTTTAGGCTGTTGATCAATTAAAAATGTAATTTAAATTAATTGTAATTAACAGCAAAAATTAGTAAATTAGGACTGTCACGATTCCTTTATTCAATTTGAGTACTCGATTTTAAATAATCCTCGACTGCTATTTGCCCAAGTAACCAGCAAAATACCGGAAGTGGCGCATTCCACAGAATGAAAGGCATTATTACAGTTTTCCAGGGCTGCGTAATATAATAAACCCGTTTTAAAATCATTAGCATAATGCTATTGTGAATTCACAAACGCTACAATTCATTTAAATAAATATATGCGCTTCTAACGTTACATGTTTGTAGGTTATGTGTGTCTCAGAACGGCTCCGTTCACAGCAAGTGCTGCTCCACACGAACGTATATCATTGTTACCAACTCCATCTCTGCTGTGAGCTTTGGTTTGTTATAAAGTTCATCTGGGAACGCAATTTTATTATACAAAAGATTTGTAAAGTACATCATTTATAAACCCTTGCAAACACAAGAGGATACATTGATATGCTAACTGTTTATCGCGATTTCAAAATAAAAGCTAAGACCCTCACTCTGAGTATGTTTTGATGTCCAGATATTCAAGAAATTACCGTGGCTGCAGCATTTCTGTCGTGAAGAAATGGTCAAATATTAAAGACTAAATGGAAATTTAAATGAAATGTTGTTTAGTCAATATTAAACAAGGATTAGATCATGCAGTAAGTGTAAGTGTAAAAACATTCGTCAGGTTGTTAGCGCCCTCTGCAGTCCTTTGATATAAAACAATGTACATTAGTTGTATTTATAATACATTATTTATTTTAAAGGGATCATAGGATGCTAAGTTCACTTTTTCATGTTGTTTGAACATTAATGTGTGTTGGCAGTGTATGTACAAATCTACCCTATAATGATAAAAATCCATGCAGTGGTTTTTAATTAATCTGTAAAAATAATATCCACTTTTTCAAATCGAGCCGTTCTCAGATGCCTGTCGGTGTGCCGTCACACCCACAGAGGCCACTCCCGCAATAGTTGATTGACATGAGCGTCTTACCTTAGACCAGCTGTCACAGTCCAGTAACTTTCCATGTTTTGATGCCAGAGCAGGGATGTAAGTTAGACAAGAATATCTCCGATGTATTATTACATATTATTACATAGTGGGCTGTGTGCTCAGCCCACTGCTCTTCACGCTGCTGACCCACGACTGCACTGCCAAGTTCAGCTCCAACCACATCATCAAGTTTGCTGATGACACAACGGTGGTAGGTCTCATCAGCAACAACGATGAAACACACTACAGAGAGGAAGTGGCACAACTGGTTGAATGGTGTGGTGCAAACAACCTGTCCCTCAATGTGAGTAAGACAAAGGAGGTTGTGATGGACTTCAGGAGGAACTCTGTTGACCACCCCCCACTGACCATCGACAGCTCAGCTGTGGAGAGAGTCAGCAGCACTAAATTCCTGGGGGTACACATCACGGAGGATCTCACCTGGACCACCAACACCATGTCACTCTCCAAGAAGGCACAACAGCGCCTACACTTTCTCCGCCAGCTAAAAAGGGCAAGTCTCCCTCCACCCATCCTCACCACATTCTACAGGGGAACCATTGAGAGTGTGCTGACCAGCTGCATCACTGTCTGGTATGGGAACTGCAGTGCTGCTGACCGCAAGACCCTACAACGGACAGTGAACACAGCTGCAAAGATCATCGGTGCCCCTCTCCCCTCCCTTCTGGACATTTTCCTTGCACGATGCTCCGGTAAAGCCACTAGTATCGTGAAGGACCCCACCCACCCCTCCCATCATCTCTTCCAGCTCCTGCCATCAGGAAGACGCTACAGGAGCATCAGAGCCCGCTCTGCAAGACTGCTCAACAGCTTTTTCCTCCAGGCTGTAAGAGCCCTCAATTCCAACCACCTCACCCCCCTCTGAAACCTTATCCACAATGTAAACTGTTGAAAAACTCAAAACACAATTTTTGCAATTCTGAGTGCACTACACACAGGTGAGTGGGCTTTACAAACCACCTGTAGTAACGCATTCTTTCATCTCTATATGCACCAGACACTTTCCTATAAACATTACATGTACACAGAAAACACTGTGCACCTCTGAGTGTGCTACCTACAGGTGATTGGGCTGGACAAACCACCTGTAGAAACACTCTTTTCTCTCTATGCACCAGACACTTTCTTGTTAACACTTATTAACGTTACAAGGACCTAATAAGGACTTACAAATGTCTACCTGTCAATGCACCACAAATCTTTTTGCACTATTTTCTTCTTAACCTTCATATTATGTAAACTACTTGTATAGTCTGTCTTAGGTTATGTGTATGTATAGTCAGTTATTTATAGTATATGTATAGTTACATGTATAGGATTAAAAATTGCTTCTACGTCTAGTGTATTTATGTTCATATTTATGTTTATTTATGTAGCACTGTGGTCCTGCGAGACACGACATTT
The DNA here is from genome assembly GCA_012976165.1 of Labeo catla. Classification (NCBI taxonomy): domain Eukaryota; kingdom Metazoa; phylum Chordata; class Actinopteri; order Cypriniformes; family Cyprinidae; genus Labeo; species Labeo catla. The sequence continues at coordinate 708,345 of VONZ01000109.1, read as the reverse complement.
CATTCCACTGTATGTCCACACATGTAGCGGAATGACAATAAATCTTGACTTGACTTGACTTGACTTGATATTGCTGGATGTAATAATGAACATAGTGGCTGTCATTTACTCCCGACATCTGAGCCGCTGAACATGCAGTAGATTACATTTGTTTGTGAAGGGAATGCGCCTCCCGATCTACATATATCCGTCTATGTTCGCGCGAATCATTCATGATCCAGCTTCACTTACAACAGAAGTGTGTGTAAGCATTTTTTTATGAATCTTTGCGATCGCCTTTCCTAATAATGTGGTAATTAGGAAGTTTAGCGGCTAAACGCGGCTAATGTAAACAAGACCGTCTTTCCACAGAGAGAAGTGAGGGGCGGGGTGAGCAGAGCTCATTTGCATTTAAAGGAACAACCCCTTAGAATGAGATGATTTTTGCAGAGCTGATTTTGGCAAGGTAAAAAGGGTGTTGTTTTACAAAACCATTGAGAATTTTTAATCAAAGTATATTAGAGACTTTTCATTAAGACCCTTAAGAATCATATCAACTTGTGGAAAATGGGTATCCGATGACCCCTTTAAAAGTTTTGTTCAAGGAAACCATATGATATGTACTAAATATTATCATCTCCTTGCTACTATATACAGCGCTGCTTAAAAGTTTGTGAACCCTTTAGAATTTTCTACATTTTTGAATAAATATAACACAAAATATCATCAGAAGTCCTGAAAGTTGACAAAGAGAACCCAATCAAACAAATGAGACAAAAAATATACTTTGTCATTTATGTACTGAGAAACATGATCCAGTGTCAAATATTTGTGGGTTGCAAAAGTATGCAAATCTTTGCTTTCAGTATCTGGTGTGACCCCTTTTTGAAGCAATAACCGCAGGTCATTTTGTAACCGTTGATCAGTCCTGCACAACAGCTTGTAGGAATTTGACTCCAGTCTTCAGTACAGAAACACTTGAACCCTGTAATATTGGTGGGGTTCCTCCTATGAACGGTTTGCTTTAGGTCCTTCCACAACATTTCAATTGGAATAAAGTTTGGACTTTAACTCAGGCATTCCAAATCATTAACCTTGTTCTTTTTTAACCATTTTTTGGTATAATGACTTGTGTGCTTGTGGTCGTTGTCTTGCTGCATGACCCACTTTCTTCTAAGATTCAGTTCTCAGACAGATGTCCTGACATTTTCCTTTTGAGTTTGCTGGTAGAATTAAGAATTCATTGTTCCATCAAAGATGGCAAGCCATTCTGGCCAAGATGCAGCAAAGCAGCAAACTATGATACTACCACCACCATGTTTCACAGATGGAATAAAGTTCTTATGCTGGACTGTTTTTCTTTTTCCAAACATTACACCTCTCATTTAAACCCAAAAAGTTTTATTTTGGTCTCATCTGTCCACAAAACATTTCTCCAATAGCCCTCTGACTTGTCCACATGATCTGCAGACCGACAGCAGTGTTTTTTGGAGAGTTGTGGTTTTCTCCTTGCAACTCTGCTATTCATACCATGGTTGTTCATTGTTCATCCTGATGATGGACTCATGAACATTAAAGGAGAAGTCCACTTCCAAAACAAAGGTTCACATATAATGTACTCACCCCCTTGTCATCTAAGATGTTCATGTCTTTCTTTCTTCAGTCGTAAAGAAATTATGTTTTTCTCCATATAATGGACTGATATGGTGCCCTGATTTTGAACTTCCAAAAAGCAGTTTAAATGCGGATTCAAACGATCCCAAATGCGGTTGTAAATGATCCCAGCTGAGGAAGAAGAGTCTTATCTAGCAAAACAATCTGTCACACGCACCGAATCACGTGAGGTCACGAGGACCCGGAAGTAACTTCACGCAGGTATTTAAGCAGGAAGTAGGTGACGATCCAGCACCAGACATTGAGCTCATGCGAGGCTCATCTTCAGGTCCCATCTCTTCTCCTACTCACGTGAGTAAACTCTCTGCTCCTCGGAGCGCTTTATTTACCTGTTTGTGTGCGTGTGAGAACGTGGATTTCTTGGTGGAAATCTCAACTCCGTTTTGGAGCGTTCTCAGATCAAACTGCGTGGTTTACCTACTCACTCGTGTGTATCCGCGTTTGAGTTTTCCGCTGCGCTACACAGGGACATATTTCGATCATTCATTTCTCGTCTGACTCCGTGACAGAATGTCTGGTCCCAAAATGGTCCAGGCGGATTTGGAACAACTGTGGGGTGTGATCCAGCAGCAGACCATGGAAATCATGAGTCTGAAGCAGGAGATGGGGGGACTTCGAGCGGAGGTTACCGCGCTTCGTGCCGAGACCGCGGGTCTTCGGGCGGAGTGCGGGGCTCTCCAATCGGATCTCACCACTCTGCAAGCAGACTATGATGACCTGGCTACTGCACAGATCGCCCCCGCGGAACCAATCCGCCCCGCCCACCAACCCAAGATTTCACTCCCGGATAAGTGGGATGGATCCGGTGCCCGGTGTGATGTCTTCCTCACTAACCTCTCTCTCATCTTTGAGTTCCAGCCATCACGTTATCCCACAGACCGCAGCCGGATCGCTCTGCTCGTCTCGCTTCTCACCGGGCAGGCAGCCGAGTGGGCTACGGCGGTCCTGAAGGCAGACGGCGACTCCGCCCACTCGTACCCAGCATTCACCACCCAGCTCAGGGCCGCCTTCCAACACCCTGAGAGCGAGGTGGAGGTAGATTCACGTCTGTACCATCTGAGACAAGGAGAACGCAGCGTCAGCCGTTACACCACAGAGTTTCGCCCCCTGTCAGTACAGACCACCTGGAGCGACGCCGCTCTCCGCACAGCCTACTACGAGGGACTTTCCATCAGGCTCAAGGACGAGTTGGCTGTGCGGGAGCTTCCTGACACCCTGGAGGGCATGATCCAGCTGGCCCTCCGGGTCGATCAGAGGATGCGTCACCACCCACACCTTTAATCAAAGTATATTAGAGACTTTTCATTAAGACCCTTAAGAATCATATCAACTTGTGGAAAATGGGTATCCGATGACCCCTTTAAAAGTTTTGTTCAAGGAAACCATATGATATGTACTAAATATTATCATCTCCTTGCTACTATATACAGCGCTGCTTAAAAGTTTGTGAACCCTTTAGAATTTTCTACATTTTTGAATAAATATAACACAAAATATCATCAGAAGTCCTGAAAGTTGACAAAGAGAACCCAATCAAACAAATGAGACAAAAAATATACTTTGTCATTTATGTACTGAGAAACATGATCCAGTGTCAAATATTTGTGGGTTGCAAAAGTATGCAAATCTTTGCTTTCAGTATCTGGTGTGACCCCTTTTTGAAGCAATAACCGCAGGTCATTTTGTAACCGTTGATCAGTCCTGCACAACAGCTTGTAGGAATTTGACTCCAGTCTTCAGTACAGAAACACTTGAACCCTGTAATATTGGTGGGGTTCCTCCTATGAACGGTTTGCTTTAGGTCCTTCCACAACATTTCAATTGGAATAAAGTTTGGACTTTAACTCAGGCATTCCAAATCATTAACCTTGTTCTTTTTTAACCATTTTTTGGTATAATGACTTGTGTGCTTGTGGTCGTTGTCTTGCTGCATGACCCACTTTCTTCTAAGATTCAGTTCTCAGACAGATGTCCTGACATTTTCCTTTTGAGTTTGCTGGTAGAATTAAGAATTCATTGTTCCATCAAAGATGGCAAGCCATTCTGGCCAAGATGCAGCAAAGCAGCAAACTATGATACTACCACCACCATGTTTCACAGATGGAATAAAGTTCTTATGCTGGACTGTTTTTCTTTTTCCAAACATTACACCTCTCATTTAAACCCAAAAAGTTTTATTTTGGTCTCATCTGTCCACAAAACATTTCTCCAATAGCCCTCTGACTTGTCCACATGATCTGCAGACCGACAGCAGTGTTTTTTGGAGAGTTGTGGTTTTCTCCTTGCAACTCTGCTATTCATACCATGGTTGTTCATTGTTCATCCTGATGATGGACTCATGAACATTAAAGGAGAAGTCCACTTCCAAAACAAAGGTTCACATATAATGTACTCACCCCCTTGTCATCTAAGATGTTCATGTCTTTCTTTCTTCAGTCGTAAAGAAATTATGTTTTTCTCCATATAATGGACTGATATGGTGCCCTGATTTTGAACTTCCAAAAAGCAGTTTAAATGCGGATTCAAACGATCCCAAATGCGGGTGTAAATGATCCCAGCTGAGGAAGAAGAGTCTTATCTAGCAAAACAATCTGTCACACGCACCGAATCACGTGAGGTCACGAGGACCCGGAAGTAACTTCACGCAGGTATTTAAGCAGGAAGTAGGTGACGATCCAGCACCAGACATTGAGCTCATGCGAGGCTCATCTTCAGGTCCCATCTCTTCTCCTACTCACGTGAGTAAACTCTCTGCTCCTTGGAGCGCTTTATTTACCTGTTTGTGTGCGTGTGAGAACGTGGATTTCTTGGTGGAAATCTCAACTCCGTTTTGGAGCGTTCTCAGATCAAACTGCGTGGTTTACCTACTCACTCGTGTGTATCCGCGTTTGAGTTTTCCGCTGCGCTACACAGGGACATATTTCGATCATTCATTTCTCGTCTGACTCCGTGACAGAATGTCTGGTCCCAAAATGGTCCAGGCGGATTTGGAACAACTGTGGGGTGTGATCCAGCAGCAGACCATGGAAATCATGAGTCTGAAGCAGGAGATGGGGGGACTTCGAGCGGAGGTTACCGCGCTTCGTGCCGAGACCGCGGGTCTTCGGGCGGAGTGCGGGGCTCTCCAATCGGATCTCACCACTCTGCAAGCAGACTATGATGACCTGGCTGTTGCACAGATCGCCCCCGCGGAACCAATCCGCCCCGCCCACCAACCCAAGATTTCACTCCCGGATAAGTGGGATGGATCCGGTGCCCGGTGTGATGTCTTCCTCACTAACCTCTCTCTCATCTTTGAGTTCCAGCCATCACGTTATCCCACAGACCGCAGCCGGATTGCTCTGCTCGTCTCGCTTCTCACCGGGCAGGCAGCCGAGTGGGCTACGGCGGTCCTGAAGGCCGACGGCGACTCCGCCCACTCGTACCCAGCATTCACCACCCAGCTCAGGGCCGCCTTCCAACACCCTGAGAGCGAGGTGGAGGTAGATTCACGTCTGTACCATCTGAGACAAGGAGAACGCAGCGTCAGCCGTTACACCACAGAGTTTCGCACCCTGTCTGTACAGACCACCTGGAGCGACGCCGCTCTCCGCACAGCCTACTACGAGGGACTTTCCATCAGGCTCAAGGACGAGTTGGCTGTGCGGGAGCTTCCTGACACCCTGGAGGGCATGATCCAGCTGGCCCTCCGGGTCGATCAGAGGATGCGTCACCACCCACACCGCACTAATTCTGTCTCTTGTTCCTCCACAGGCACCATTCCCCGCACAAGGACCCTGGATTCACCCGTCACCTACGCTGTCGCTGCGCCCTCTCCTCCTCCACCTATCGCCTCAGAGGCCCACTCAACCGGAGCCGGGGAGCCCATGCAAATAGGACGCACCTCCCTGTCGGCAGCAGAGAGGGCTAGACGCTACCGCGAAGGTTTATGTGCCTATTGCGCCTCCCCAGATCACCATCGAGCAATCTGCCCTCTCCCGCCGGGAAATGGCCAGACCAGGTTAAAGAGGGGGAGGTCTTTGCCTGGTCCGGTGACGAACAAATCCTGTCCCGCCGAATCCCGGATGCTCCTTCAGGTATCAATCCTCGTGGGCCACCAACGGATCGTGACCACCGCATTTGTTGATTCAGGTGCGGCTGGTAACTTTATCGATCAGGAATTTGCTGCCCAGTTGGGGATTGAGACTGAGGTGTTATCCCAACCGTTAACGATCACAGCCATCGACGGTCGCCCCCTCAACTTCAGCCCTGTCAGCCGTCGCACCAAAGAGATCCACCTCATCATTGGCAACCACACCGAGAAAATCCAACTGTACATCACCAAGATCACCTCACCACCCGTCATCCTGGGACATCCCTGGCTCATCACACACGACCCCTTCATCTCTTGGACCAACCACAAGATCGTCCACTGGGGGGCGACCTGTCAGGAGCTCTGCCTCCGGGCGCCGGTTGGGACGTGTTCAGGGGAGTCCGAGGCCTCCGATATCAACCTGGAGGAGGTTCCTGTCCCGTACCGCGACCTTGCCGAGGTCTTTAGCAAGCGCAGCGCTGCGCAGCTCCCACCTCATCGTCCCTACGATCTCGCCATTGACCTCGTGCCGGGCGCGGTGCTCCCTCGCGGCCACCTGTACTCCCTGTCTGCCACCGAACATCAAGCGATGGAGGAGTACGTAGCGGAAGGGCTCCGGGCCGGTACTATCCGCCCTTCCAGCTCCCCGGCGGCCGCGGGGTTTTTCTTCATTAAGAAGAAGGACGGGGGCCTTCGTCCCTGTGTGGACTATCGGGGGCTGAATCAGATCACCATCAAGAACCGTCATCCACTTCCTCTTACCAACACCGCCCTGGACGCCCTCTCTGGTGCCCGCTTCTTCAAGAAGCTGGACTTACGGAGCGCCTACAACTTGGTCCGCATCAGGGAGGGCGATGAGTGGAAGACGGCCTTCATAACCCCCACCGGTCACTACGAGACCCTCGTTATGCCGTTTGGTCTGTGCAACAGTCCGTCTGTATTTCAACAGTTCATAAATGACGTCCTCCGGGACATGCTGGGTCGTTGGTGCTACGCCTATCTGGACGACATCCTCATATATTCCAAGACCCTGGAGGAACACACCCAGCATGTCCGAGCAGTGCTACGTAGGTTGCTGGCCCATCAGTTGTACTGCAAGTTGGAGAAATGTGCTTTTCACCAGCACTCCACCACATTCCTCGGTTTCGTCATCTCCCCCCAGGGTGTGGCCATGGATCCCCAGAAGCTGGAAGCTGTGCGCTCGTGGCCCCTACCCTCGTCGCTTAAACAGCTGCAGCGTTTTCTGGGGTTCGCCAACTTCTACAGGCGATTTATCCAGGGCTTCAGCGCGACTGCAGCACCTCTCACTGCTCTCACCAAACCATCGCATGGAGCCTTTCACCTCACACCCGAAGCCATACAAGCCTTCAAGACCTTGTGCAACCTGTTCACCACCGCTCCAGTCCTCACCCACCCCAACCCGGGCAAACCCTTTGTTGTTGAGGTGGACGCCTCCGATGTGGGCGTAGGAGCCGTCCTCTCACAACGTGGTCCAGACGGTAAACTACACCCATGTAGTTTTTTCTCTAGAAAATTCAATTCCACTCAACAGCGTTACGGGGTAGGGGACCGTGAACTGTTGGCCATAAAGTGGGCATTGGAGGAATGGCGTCACTGGCTCCAGGGCGGCGGCGACCCATTCACCGTCTGGACCGACCACCAGAACCTCACCGTCATCCGCCAGACCAAACAGCTTAACCCCAGGCAGGCGCGGTGGGCTCTGTTCTTCGAACACTTCAATTTCCAACTATCCTACCGGCCCGGTTCAAAGAACAGCAAAGCGGACGCCATCTCCCGCCAACATCAGCGAGACTCCACCACCTCAGAGACCGCGCCTGTCCTGCCACCTCACGTCATCTTGGCTCCCCTCCGGTGGGGGTTAGAAGAGAGAGTCCGCCAGAGTCACAGCCAAAATCCTCCACCTCCGGACACCCCTACTGGACGTCTCTTCGTACCCGACACCTTACGCCAGGAAGTACTCCAGTGGGGGCACGACTCCACTCTGGCAGGACACCCGGGAGTCCAGAGGACCATTACCTTCATCGCCAGGACGTTTTGGTGGAGGACGTTGAGGAGAGACGTACAGCTGTACGTCCAGGCATGCAACACCTGCGCTCGCTCCAAGACCAACAACACCCCATCTACCGGCGAGCTGCAGCCCCTCCCCATCCCCAAACGACCCTGGTCTCACATCTCCATCGACTTCGTCACTGGACTCCCTGAATCTCTAGGGAAGAACACCATCCTGAACATTGTGGACCGTTTCTCCAAAGCTGTGCATCTGGTGGCTCTCACCGGACTCCCCTCTGCCAAGACAACTGCGGAGCTCATACTCGAACACGTAGTCCGCCTGCATGGGTTCCCCAAGGACATCGTCTCGGACAGAGGGCCCCAGTTCACGGCCAAGTTCTGGCAGGCCTTCTGCTGTCTGATCGGGACCACCTCTAGTCTGTCGTCCGGATTTCACCCACAGACTAACGGTCAGACGGAGCGGGCCAACCAACAGCTGGAACGCTTCCTCCGATGCTTTGCCGGCGAGCATCAGCGTTCCTGGGCACGCTACCTCGTCTGGGCTGAACTCTCGAACAACATCCACACATCCTCCGCCACTAACCTGAGCCCATTCGAGGTATGCTACGGGTATCAACCTCCGGTGTTCGAACATCAAGAGCCGGAGGTTGAGGTCCCGTCCGCCCAAGAGTTGGTCCGTCGTGCCGGCGGCTCTGGAACCATGCACGCACCGCCATCCGAAAGGCCAATACCCGCTACACCACTCAACATCGCCGCCGGCACCCTCCGGGACGATTGTTCCATGTTGGTGACAGGGTTTATTTATCCACCCGCAACATCAACCTTAAGACAGATTCAAAAAAACTCACTGCTCGCTTCATCGGACCCTTCAAGATCACTCATCGGTTAAACCCTGTCACCTTCAGGCTCCAGCTGCCCACATCTCTCCGGATCCATCCTGTTTTCCACCAGTCACAACTCAAACATGTCTTCTTCTCTCCTCTGTCTCCCCAGGTTCCTGCTCCACCTCCGCCCCGGATCATTGACGGTGGTCCTGCGTATACCGTCCGGCGAATCCTTGATTCGCGTCCTCGGGGCCGTGGCACCCAGTATCTCGTCGACTGGGAGGGTTACGGTCCGGAGGAGCGGTCTTGGGTTCCCGGGCGGTACATCTTGGATCCAGCTCTCATCCAGGACTACCGTCGTCGGGTATCCTCCATCCCGGGACCGTCTGGTGCCGGTCCTGGAGGGGGGGGTACTGTCACACGCACCGAATCACGTGAGGTCACGAGGACCCGGAAGTAACTTCACGCAGGTATTTAAGCAGGAAGTAGGTGACGATCCAGCACCAGACATTGAGCTCATGCGAGGCTCATCTTCAGGTCCCATCTCTTCTCCTACTCACGTGAGTAAACTCTCTGCTCCTCGGAGCGCTTTATTTACCTGTTTGTGTGCGTGTGAGAACGCGGATTTCTTGGTGGAAATCTCAACTCCGTTTTGGAGCGTTCTCAGATCAAACTGCGTGGTTTACCTACTCACTCGTGTGTATCCGCGTTTGAGTTTTCCACTGCGCTACACAGGGACATATTTCGATCATTCATTTCTCGTCTGACTCTGTGACACAATCGGTATGTCGAAAAACTCCAATCTTATTTTCTCCCTCAACTTCAAAAATAATTTCAAAATCATCCTACGTCACTGCAGAAGTACTGACCCAGTCTTTGCAATGTGAACATGCAAAGAAGATCAAACACCCTTAACAAAAAAAAGGTAAAATATTGATATTGGACGATTTTAAAGTTGAGGGAGAACATGAGATGTTCTTGACATACCCCAACTGTCATGAACCGGAACAAAAACAGTCCAAGCAGAGTAAGACAAGACAAGCTTTTGGCATTAAGTATATAAATTGTATTTTTTTAAATGAAAAATAACTAAACGTTTCACTAGATAAGACCCTTCTTCTTCGAGTGGGATCGTTTACAACCACATTTAAACTGCATTTTGGAAGTTCAAAATCGTGGGCACCATAGCAGTCCATTATATGAAGAAAAATACTGAAATGTTTTCCTCAAAAACCATCATTTCTTCACGACTGAAGACAGAAAGACATGAACATCTTGGATGACAAGGGGGTGAGTAAATTATTTGTGAATTGTTGTTCTGGAAGTGGACTTCTCCTTTAATATTAACCAATGTGAAAAAGGCTCTTATGTGTTTAAAAGTTACCCTGAGGTCCTTTGCAACCTTGCAGACTATTACAAGTCTTGGTTTGGAGTGATCTTTGTTGGTCGACCATTCATAGGGAGGGTAATAGTGGTCTTGAATTTCCTCCATTTGTAAACAATCTGTCTGACTATGGATTTGTGGAGTCCAAACTCCTTGGAGATGGCTTTGTAACCCTTTCTAGCTGGATGAGCAACAACAACTCTTTTTCTGAGGTTCTTAGAGATCTACTTTGTTCATGCCATGATTCACTTCAACAAACATGATCAGACTTTGATAGATTCCTGTTCTTTAATTAAAAGAGGGCATACACTGGCACCTGATAGACATCACAGATTCACATACTTTTGCAACTCACAAATATTTAACACTGCAACAGTTTTCTCAACAAATAATATGTACTATATATAACTATATATTATATAACTATATGTTTTCATCTAATTTGTTTGATTGGGTTTTCTTTGTCAACTTTCAGGACTTGTGTGACAAATTGAACAGTGAGAAATAACTAATTCTAAGAAATTTTTCACCCACTGTCAATATGTATAAATTCATGTTAATGACTCATTGCATTATTATTTTTTTTTAATTATTATGATATTGATAAACAAATAAAAACACCAAAAACACCCCAAAAAACAAACAAACAAACAAAACAAAACACCAAATAAAAAACAAAACGCAAAAAAACACACAAATAATAACACCAGAGCAAACAAACAAAAACAGACTAACAAACAAAACTCCCCAAACAAAACCATTTTAAGATTTTCAAAGCAATTTACATTTTCAAAGAATTTAAGATTGTATCATTTATAAGATTGTTTCCTCATGGGGGAAAAAAAAAAAAGTCCAGGAAAAGGACAAAGGACAATTGTTCCCCATAATGTAGGAAATACGCACACACACATGCACACACAAACCAAATAACAAAAGAAAAGAAAACACAACAACTAATTAAAATGGCATCTGATTATCAGTGGATTTGCATGGTACTGCTCTCCTAAAGCAGTGAAACTAAACTCCACAGGAATACCCATGATGCCTTTGCCAGAGTCCACCACTGCCTAGAGGCAACGATAATACTTAATGAAATGAAATAAGTTTATTAATAACTAGCAATGGGAAAATTCAGAATGAAATAACCTCAGCTAGCTCATCGCAGCTGCCATTTCCAGGGAAGAAAATCACTTATAGTTGATTCACTTAACTTGCCAGATGTGACAAATACAGTCAGTCACAGACATTTCAGCAGCACAGCGAACAACAGAGATCAGAAATCTACTTGGCAAACATTAACCACACAAAATTGAGCAGCATAGAAATTAATTTGCTTTATTAATACAACATGATGCTTTCCCATGGGTCCTCGAGCACCTGAGCACCCACGGGATCTCACTGTCACACAAGGAGTTCAGCAAAATATAACTGGAAAAGTGAGTCACGTTGGGTTCGTCGCCAATTAGCAGTGTGTGTCAGCTATAAAAAAGTTTGACACTTAGCATCGTGAACAGTGAGGTTTCAAAGCAACATGAGGCAAGCTCCAAAGAGACCAAATAATTCCTTCTCAAATTAAAAGTGCTTCATTCACAACACTGCTAAATTTAATGTGTCATGGGTAATAGGCTGGCAAACAAAGGCAAAATGTGGAAAACATGGGCAGACTGCATTAGCAAAAGACAAAGAGTTGCTATTTTTAAGCCATTTGTATTCAAGGTCAATGCACAAGATGTATAACCTCATGTAAGGTGAACAAAAACTCTTGACTCCTGAATGAGAAAAATTAACAGTGCTCTAAAGAGTCTTTTAGAATGATTGAAAACACTGTGACATCACTCTAATTATAGTCTAGCAATAGCATGACAGCTTTCACTGCTTCTGCTTCAGCCACGTGCATTTGGTCCTTGATATTCATGAACAAAGTCATTATGGTCTAAGAACAGCCATTCAAAAGTAGATGTGTATCCCTACACAATTTTAAGTAACGAATTGTAAATAGGTCAATAACAAATAAAGTAGACAGAAAAGCACTATAAAGAAAAGGAAAAGTACAGTTTAAATACATGTACCAGATTCTTGTATTCATATTGGCTTTGTATAGTTTTAAAACTTAATATTTTTGAAATAAATCTTTTATGTTCACCAAAGCTGCATTTACTTGATCAGTAAAAACAGTAATATTGTGAAGTATTATTAAGTTGGCTTGAAAAAGGTTTAAGGTTGTTATCGTTGTTCTTTTTCTTCTTCTGAGCCGAAATGTATTCAGCATCTCCTCCTAGAACTACAATCACCAAACTCAAACCCACAAACTAAATCATGCTAGCAACATATTAAACATGCCAGCAACATGATAATTATGCTAAAAACATGTTAATCATGTTGTCAAAAGGCTAACAACATGATAATTGTGCTAGAAACATGCTAGTAACATGTTAGCAACATACTAATCATGTTAAAAACTTGCTAGCAACATGTTATTCACCTTAAAAACATGCTATAATGCTAAAACATGCTAATCACATGAAAACATGCTAACAACATGTTAATCGTGTTAAAACATGCTAGCAACATGCTAATCATCTTATAAACATGGTGGCAACATGCTTTGTTAAAAACATGTTAATCATGTTAAAATGTGCTAGCAACATATTAATCGGGTTCAAACATGCTAGCAACATGATAAAACATGTTAACTGCATGCTAATCATATTAACTAACAACATGCTAATCATGTTAAAAACATTTTAGCAATGTTAATCATGCTAATTATGCTAAAACATGTTAATCATGTTAAAAACATTCTAGCAACATGCTAATCATGCTAAAACATGTTGACAACATGCTAATCATGTTAAAATGTCAATAACATGTTAAACATGCCAGCAATCATGCTTAAAACATGTAAATCGTGTTAAAAATAGGCTATCAACGTGTGAATCATGCTAATCATGTTAAACATGTTAACAACATGCTAATCATGGTAAAACATGTTAGCAACATGTTAACCATACTAAACAGGCTAACAACATGCTAATCATGTTAAAAAATGCTAGCAACATGCTTATAATGTTAACATGCTTAAAAAACATTCTAGCAAAATACTAAGCGTTAGCAACAAGTAACGTTCAAATCATGTTAAAAACATGCAAACATGCTAATTAACTTGTAAACATGTTAGTAACATGCTAACCATCTTAAAACATGATAGTTGACCAGCAACATGACCAGTATAAACCAGCAAAGGACCAGCTTAAACCAGCATCAAAACACACCTACCAGCATACACTGTTTTTTTCATCAGGGATTGACATGATAATCATGTTAACAACATGCTAACAACATGCTTATAATGCTAACAACATGTTAATCGTGTTAAAAACATGCCAGCAACATGCTAATCATGTTAAAACATGTTAGCAACAAGTAACATGTTAATCATGTTAAAAACATGCTAACATGCTAATTAACTTGCAAACATGTTAGTAACATGCTAACCAACTTAAAACATGATAGTAACTTGCTAATAATGCTAGAAACACGTTAGTCATGTAAAATATGCTAGCAACATGGTAATCATGTTAAAAACATGCTAACAACATGATTATAATCTTAACAACATGCTAGAAGCATTCTAGCAAAACACTAAACATGCTAGCAACATGCAATCATGTTAAACATGCCACCAACATGCTTATAATGCTAACAACATGTTAATCGTGTAAAAATGTGCTAGCAACATGCTAATCATGTTAAAACATGTTAACAATATGCTAATCATGTTAAAAACATGCTATTGACATGATAATCATGTTAGCAACATGCTAACAACATACTTATAATGCTAACAACATGTTAATCCTGTTAAAAATATGCCAGCAACATGCTAATCATGCTAAAACATGTCAGTCATGTTAAAAATAGGCTATCAACATGTGAATCATGTTAGAAACATGCTAATCATGTTAAAACGTTAACAACATGCTAATCATACTAACAACATGCTAACAACATGCTAATCGTGTTAAAACATGTTAGCAAACATGTTAACTATACTAAACAGACTAACAGCATGCTAATCATGTTAATAACATGTTAGCAACATGCTTATAATGTTAACATGCTTAAAAACATTCTAGCAAAATAGTAAACGTTAGCAACAAGTAACGTTAATCATGTTAAAAACATGCTAACATGCTAATTAACTTGTAAACATGTTAGTAACATGCTAACCATCTTAAAACATGATAGTAACTTGTTAATCATGCTAGAAACACGTTAGTCATGTAAAAATATGCTAGCAACGTGGTAATCATGTTAAAAACATGCTAACAACATGATTATAATCTTAACAACAAGCTAGAAGCATTCTAGCAAAACAGTAAACAAGCTAGCAACATGCAATCATGTTAAACATGCCACCAACATGCTTATAATGGTAACAACATGTTAATCACCTTAAAAACATGATAGTAACATGCTAATCATGCTAGAAACATGTTAATCATGTAAAAATATGCTAGCAATATGCTAATCATGTTAAAACATGTTAATGTGCTAATCATGTTAAAAACATGCTATCAACATAACAATCATGTTAACAACATGCTAACAACGTTAATCATGCTAAAACATGCCAATAGGATGCCAATCATGTTAAAAACATGCAAGAAACTTATAATGCTAACATGCAAAATGTTAAACATGCTAGCAAGACATGGTAATCATGCTAAATCATGCTAACATTCTAGCAACATGCTAGCAAACATCCAATCTATCTAAACTTTCAAACTCCAAGGTTTTTCAACTGCTTCAAACTTGCAGACAAGTCTTTCAAGCAAACTTCAAAGTTCATTCATGAACTTTACTCTTTACTTTACTGGTTACAATTTAAAACGTGTTCTTTTTGAGTATATGTTAACATGTAATTTATTCCTGTGATGCAAACCTGAATTTTTAAATTTTCAGCATCATTACCCCAGTCTTCGGTGTCAAATGATCTTTCAGAAATCATTCTAATATGCTGATATGCTGTGCAACAGACATTTCCCTGTTGAAAAAAAAAAAAACAGCATATGCTGGTTAGGTAGGTTTTGATGCTGGGTGTCATGAATCTGGTCGGTGACCTGTGGTCTCCACATTACAGAATACTCGGTCACAACAGGATCCAGCAGCTTCACCCCTGGACATTCGACAGGTATGGACTCAGATCAAATTCTATTCAGGTTAAGACAAGGACCACGCACGCTTGAGCAATACACCTGTGAATTTCTGGCCATTGCTAACTATTCCACCCTCCTGGACCGTATTGTTATTGAGATTTTCTGTGATGGTGTCAATCAGCTGTTAAGGGCGAGGCTGAGACGCGAGGGTCCGCGTTCATCATTGGCTGTGTTTTTGGACTTTGCCCTATTGTGTGTGCGCTCATCGTTTACCGTGGGTGTCGCGGAGGAGCAACGCGACATCACGGTAACGCCGGCCGCGCAACCCACTCGTCAAATGGCGGCCGCGTCGGAGCGCGCTCATGCAATGGCGGCGACAGTGGAGCCCGTTCACAAAATGGCGGCGAAAACGGAGCTCCGTCACGTCACAGCTGCTACCCCCAAGCCAAGCAAAGTTACATCTGCATTTTCCGTGTCAAGCTGCAGCTGCGTTTCCCGAGTCAAGTCAAATTGCAGCTGTGTTTCCGAAGTCAAGTCAAGTTGCAGCTGTGTTTCCCGAAAGTCAAATTTCCAAGTCAAGTTACAGCTGTGTTTCCCGAGTCAAGCCAAATTGCAGCTGTGTTTCCCGAGTCAAGTCAAGTTTCCAAGTCAAGCCAGGTTACAGCTGCGTTTCCTGTGTCAAGTCAAGTTACGGATGTTGTTCCTGTGTCAAAACTAGTCACGGCTGTATCTCCTGAGTCAAGTAAAGTCACAGCTGTCTCTCCAGTGTCAAGCAAAACTACAGCTGTCTCTTCCAAGTCAAGTCAAGACACAGCTGTTGTTCCAATGTCAAGTCAAGTTAAAGCTGTGTTTCCTGTGTCAAGGCAAGTCAAAGCTGCTCTAAGTCAAGTCAAGCTATAGCTGTATTTCCTCTGCCAAGTCGAATCACAGTTGTACCTCCTGAGTCAAGCAAAGTCAGAGCTGTCGTTCCTAAGCCAAGTCAAGTCTCTGCTGATCTCCATGAGTCAAGTCAAGTCACTACTGATCTTCACAGGCCAAGTTAAGTCACTACTGATCTTCACAGGCCAAGTCAAGTCACCGCTGGTCTTCACGTGTCAGGTCAAGTCACTGCTGGTCTCCATGAGCCAAGTCAGGCCTTTGAATAAAAGCTTGCGCATGGATCCCCTCGCCTCTCATCTCCCTCTCCACATTACACTGGGATGCTGGTTTATGCTGGTCCTTAGCTGGTTCAAGCTGGTCCTGGACCAGCATAAACCAGCTAAGGACCAGCATAAATCAACAAAGGACCAGTATAAACCAGCTAAAACCAGCATCCCAGCATGAAAACCTACCTAACCAACATATGCTGTTTTTTTCAACAGGGTTATTATTATTATCAGTTGTGGTGCCTAAATTAATGTCTTTACTATCAATTTTGATTAACGTAATGTTTCATTGCTGAATAAAAGTAATTTCTTTGACCAAAAAACAAAACTCACCCCAAAATCTTGAACATGGTATAGTATAATTGACAAAAATGTAATGTCACTGACATATATATTGCTAATATTTCACTAAATTTTAATTGATGTTTTACCACTGCCTGATGGTTTTTTGGACGGCTTTAAAAAAAATTGTGAAATAGCCAGCAGCTGCCATCGAGACGAATAGGAATGTCAGCGTATAGCTTTCTCCAGACATTACAGACCTTTTTAGTCCTTGAAAACCATTCCTATGAATCAATCACATGGGCTTTGAACACCATTCTTACAGTATAAACCTGTCATTTCAGAGGTGCCTTATGGTTGGGGTTAGAGATCTGCAGTTGGTTGATAGAACCGTTAGATGTCGATCCAGGAAAATGTCCTACTTGGCTAAATCGTGTCACTGTAGCCATATGCGAAGCCTGTAAAATATATAAAAAAACTCATGCTGGTGATAATGAAATTAAAAATCATGGTATTGAAAATCTCATATTCTCCCAACACAACTTCATCTGTCTAATTTAAAACAAGCACCGAAGGCAACTGAAAATAATGAAGCAACTGCATTGCGACAAGTGGGAAGTATTAAGTGT
Organism: Labeo catla; assembly: GCA_012976165.1. NCBI lineage: Eukaryota > Metazoa > Chordata > Actinopteri > Cypriniformes > Cyprinidae > Labeo > Labeo catla. Next base: position 691,166 of record VONZ01000109.1, on the reverse strand, counting down.
CTTAATCTGTGTGTATATAAATATACATTTTTGAAACGACTGAAGTCTGGAAATCTTAATATAGACTGAATAAGAATGAGATGGTGGGTGGTAGTTCTGTAGGTGTGTGCGAACTAATCCTAATTAGTCTATGCAGCGGAGGAGTTTTGTAATAATTACCTGCTGCAGAGATTGTAGACTTGTTATGATCTAGACTGTATTCATTCTGGTGATTATTACTTCTGAAGAGACTGCGGTTTTAAACGCTGTATGCTGCGGTAACCGTTTGGCTGTAATTAGCACTGTGATAGTACAACTATAATATCATTGTAATCATGGCTTTAATGTGGAATAACAGGGTATCGGACTGAGTCCTAAGAACAGGCCTGTTTTAAAATCAAGTTTGAAAACTAAAGAGAAAAAAAATCTGGAAGGAAGTCAAGGAAGTCAAACAGTGTCTTTGGCTAGAGTTAAACTCAGTAATTTGTTAGCTTTTAATTTAAAGGTGCATTACACATATTTTGGAGGGAAGAGAGCTTTAGAAGGCCTACAACTGTTTTCAACATTGATTATAATGTTTCTTGAGCAAAAAAATCACCATATTAGAATGATTTCTGAAGGATCATGTGACACTGAGAACTGGAGTAATGATGCTGAAAATTCATTTGTTACATATTTATAATATTATATTGTTACATATATTTTGAGCAGCTAAAATGGTCAAGACAAATGGTTAAGACAAAAAAAGCTCTTACGAAAGCTATACAGAAGTAATTGTTTTATTATATTACGCCATCTATGACTTTCTAATGTAATAAAACAAACATTTCCAAGACACTAAATGTTTGTAAAGACAGAGCTGTCATTAACAAGTTTAAAATATAATGTTCCACAGAAAACCATATGAGGCATGTAGGAAAAAGCTGTTTCATCAAGGGGAACAAGATTTATGTTCAGAGCAGCTGAGAAAACCCTCAATTTACTGCCAAAGACTTGCAAGAAAAACTCATGAAAGGAAGAAAAAACATTTCAGTTCAGACTATAAGAAGAACACTGAACAAGCATGGCCTTCATGTCCAGACTCCTCGCTGAACGACACTCTTGACCAAGAACAACATAAAAGGCAGATCAGAATGTTCTAACATTAATTTGAATAGACTAGTGGAGTTCTAGAGGAATAGTTTATGGAACCAAACTGGAACTTTTGGACCTGTGGATCAGCAATATGTCTGATGCAAAAAACAAGAACACCATCTCCATGCTCAAACATTGAGGTGGACCAGTCCTTTTAGGAGGTGCTTTGCTGTTACAGGAAATGGAAATCTTGATTGCATAAAAAGACATAATGGATTCAGGCCATTTTAGCAGAGAATGTGATCTTTTGTGCACAAACTGACCCTTACCAAAAAGTAGTATACTTCAAGTTTATTTTATTAAGTATACTTAAGTAACATTCAAGTATATTTTTTAGTATACTTTATGTAGCAAGTATACAAATATCAGTGTACTAGTAGTATACTTATAAGTATAAGTACTATTTCAGTACTCCTTGGTACTAAACTGGCCCACTTTCTAGTATATAAAAGTAGCCTAGTAAACTTTGAGTACACAACTAGGTTATGTCACGAATCTGGTCGGTGTCCCGTTGTCCACTCACCACCAGATGTCACTCTCGCCTCACCTACACACTCTGACTGTTACTTTGCATCTCGGACTGCATCTCCCATCCTCCACCGCTCTGATTACGTCAGCCCCCGTGACCAATCAGGCGTTCTATAAAAACCCCGGTCCTCCCCAGTGCACTTCACGGATTGTTGAATTGTTGTAGATTGTATTGTGTTGTTAGCGTTCCCTAGTTTCCTTGTTCCCGTGTTTTTGACTTCTCGCCTGGACTATCGTTTACTCTCTCTGGATTATCTGTATTGCTCCCGTTCGCTCCTGTTCGACCCACGCCTGACTCACGGACTTCTATTGTGCATCGCCCTAATTTACCTGCTTGCTGTTGTCTCGACCCTGCCTGTACGACTATGTCTTTGTCTCGCCCATGTAATAAAAGCTCGCGTATGGATCCGCTCGCCTCTCGTCCCTCACTCCCCGTAACAGGTTACATCAATGTTTTTAGCTTGTACTTGAACTATACTAAAAGTGAACTTATAGTATACAGATACACAGTATATAGATATACTGATAGTTTACTAATTAAATACTTGTAGTTTTTTTAGTACACTTTGAAGTAAAGTCTCAGTAAACTACTAGTTTAGTAGTTTTATACTACAAGTATACTCGTACGTTTTGTTTAAGTGAACTTTACATCATACTTTACATCCACTTCCAGAACAAGAATTTACAAATAGTTTACTCACCCCCTTGTCATCCAAGATGTTCATGAAATTATGGTTTTTAAGGAAAGCATTTCAGGATTTTTCTTCATGTAATGGACTTCAATTGTGCCCCCGATTTTGAACTTCCAAAATGCAGTTTAAATGCAGCTTCAAAAGGCTCTAAACAATCCCAGCCGAGGAAGAAGGGTCTTATCTAGCGAAACGATCAGTCATTTTTTTGAAAAATAAAAATCTGTATACTTTTTAAGCACAAAAGCTTGTGTAGCACAGGCTCTGGAATGCGCGTTTTTGAATGATTCATTCATTTTGAACGGATCTTTAATGTGACTTGGGAAGAACGAGTCGTCTCGGGGAGTGATTTGTTCAGGCGCGCATGCGCAACATCCTATTAGCTTCTGTACTGGAATTAGTTCACCTGTTTTTCGAGTCATTCGTTCATCTTATGGGGCTGTCACGTGATAAACGAACGACTCAAACCCGAAAACTTGTCAGATAAGAGGTGAGGTGAGCTAATCATAGACTAAAGACCCAGGTAAGCAATGAATTAATCTTTTCTGTTTCTTATAGCATTACAGTTTTGTCTTGTTTGTAGTGTGATCAACGTTTGTGTAAGCAGTAGATGTGTTAGGGAAGTAACACGTAACATTTTAATTACATTTTGCTAAAATGAACGAAATGACTCGAAAAAAGATTCATTCATTTTGCTGAACGAGACTCAAAGGTCCGAGTCGGTAAAATGATTCGAACTTCCCATCACTACTACGAGTCACGTTTAAGTTCATCGTCTGTCTACTACGGCTCAAAAAGGTAGAGAATGGCGAAAAACTCCATCTTATTTTCTCCTAAAACTTCAGAATCGTCCGACATCGTTGTAGCTTTTTGTTTTGAAAACAGCGTTTGACTTACTTGCACTTTGTTAGTCTTCGCGCGTTCGCTTTGTAAATACTGGGTCTGTAGTTCCGCGTGACCTTTCGATGCGATTTAATAGTACGTAGTATTGTGAACGCACATCTCAGATCCTGTGCTATATGACCTTTTGTGCTTAAAAAGTATACAAATTTTTATTTTTTGAAAAAATTTACCGATCGTTTCGCTAGACAAGACCCTTCTTCCTCAGCTGGGATTGTTTAGAGCCTTTTGAAGCTGCATTTAAACTACATTTCGGAAGCTCAAAATCAGGGGCACAATTGAAGTCCATTATATGAAGAAAAATCCTGAAATGTTTTCCTCAAAAACCATAATTTCTTTACGACTGAAGACAGAAAGACATGAACATCTTGGATGACAATGGGGGTGAGTAAATTATCTGTAAATTGTTGTTATGGAAGTGGACTTCTCCTTTAAAGTATACTACTAAGCTCCTTATCTAGGTATTAATATGTATATGTTTTGTTATATGAATATTTGAACATACAAAACATCAAAAGAAAGAACAGGGTATCTGCTTGTAAACAAAAACATTTTATTTTAGCTTCATGTATTCTTTTTTTTAAAGTAAGTTTCATAAATAAAAAATAAAGAAATAACATTTTGAACAAAAAGCCGAAAAAAAGATGATATGAATGATATAATCAAAACGTAGATGGAGTCGATCAACACCCCAAAGCTAAACCGTCATTATTACCTCTTCATTGGTCGACATATTATTCCATAACGTTACACAGTTTTGATGCTGTTTTATGTCTGATGATCCTGTTAGATTACATGTGAAGTATCTGTGGTTTCAGTTTCTTCACTTGTGTTTCTTTTTTGGAAATTCTGTACAGAAGATGTGTAAAAGCGCCCCCTACCATATAACAATGGAAACATGGATTCTAGGAGCACAAGTATAGCTCAAATATATTTAGACTTTTTCTACGTATAAGTCAAGCATACTTAAATGTCATTTGAAATATATTTCTGAGAAGTAAATAAAGCCTATTTCTGAGAAGTACATAAAAAGTAGACTAAAATTACACTTTCCTATTTTAGTTTAAAAGAAGTATACTAATAGCACACTTGAATAAACTTCTTTTTCGTAAGGGGATGCTTGACAATCACTAAACTTTTGCAGTGGGAACATGACTCCAAGTATATGTACAAACCAACCAAAACTGTTTAGAAATCAGTCGTAGAATGTTCTTAAAAGGCCCGCTCAGTGTCCAGATTTAAATCTCACTGAAAATCTAAAATCTTTGGTGGGATTTGAAGAGAGCAGTGCTTTAGCACAGGTGTGTTGGGTAAGATTCCAGTAGGTTGCTTATTTAAGGTTTAAAGGCATAAAGATTTTTTTCAAAAATTGGTTTTGGGGAGTTGAATAATTTTGTAATAAATCAACATTACGTTCTTAAAAATTAGAACTTCTTTATAATAGTTTATCAATGCCTGATATATATATAATACTGGTCAAAAGACTGCATTTATAATTTAAAAAAAACAATAAAACATCAGTATTGTGAAAAAAATGTAATAGATTTTTTTCCAGGATCTTTTGATGAATAGAAAGAACCAGCATTTATTTGACATTGAATTTTTTTTAAATATTATAAATGTTACAAATATTACACATTATAAATTCTAAAGGTTTTACTGTAACTTTTAATTAATTTTATGTGTCCTTGCTGAATAAAAGTATTCATATCTTTTTTTTTTTACTCCAAACCTTTGGAGAATGAAGCAGCACAATTATTTTCAACACTGATAATAAATAATGTTTTTTTAGTACCATATTACAATGATTTTTAAAGGACTATGAAATGCTAAAGAGTATTCACTGCTAAATATTCAGCTTTGCCATGACAGGAATAAGACTTCTTTCAAAAACATAAAAAAATTCTAATTACTGCAAACTTTTGACCAGTAATGTACTGTAAATATTTTCATATCTTCTTTAAACATTGATTTATCAAACTAATTCTGAACTACTCAAAGTCTGATCTAATATTTGACCAGTTTCACCTTCACCGTTTCCTTTCTTATTATTTTAGTCTTTTTACTGTTGTACTGCAGCACAAACTCTTTCAGTGTTCTCGATTGAATGCAACAAGAGCGTTACCGGTATTCATTACCATGGGACTGCTTTACAATTCAAATGAACACTGACCCCCTGTGATATACATGAAATGAGTATGTGAGTTCCGGAACAGACATCTTGTCAGCCGAGTCGCCAAACAAAATTCTATTTCCTCTGGCTGGGCACGACGGGACAGCCCATGTCACCCAGCCTCTCATACCCAATTACCTTTGGGTCAACACAGGGAAATTGGCTTCAACATTGATTATTTTCTATCCCGGTGGGGTGTATGAATAATTGACCCATCTGATGTTCTGAGTTTAACTCTCCCTGAAAACATCTCAGTACAGTTATCAGTCATGAGAGGCCTGTGCGTACGTAGCCTGCATGAACATGCTGACTTGAAAAAGCTCATCTGAGACCAATTCAAACAAAGCCTGGCACTCTTATGCTTTTTATCATTTGCCCATATTTATTCTTACCTCATTAGTTTCATCAGAGCAAATAACCCCCATATTGTGGTTATTAACTTTTATTAAAGTCCTAATATTCACTCTGGTAGTAAGAATCGATCTCTTGGCCGTGATTTATTGGTTGATCAGCAGGGGGTTTGGTCATTACGTGGTGGTCTAACTCTGTACTGTTTAACCTCAGGAGTGCAGTCTGCTGTCTCATCTCCATGGCAACCCAGAAGGGATGTGTTTGGGCCTGCACATAATGTAAAAGAATCTATAAAACACACAATTTACTGGGTTAAAGTTGCCATAAATCTGTATTTATGGTAACCCCAACCCCTAATTTACACATTACAAGTGAAACAACATCAGTCCAGCCAACTCTCTGATTTTAGCAGTAGGTAACTGTTTCACTCCATCTCCTGTCATGCAGTGTAATGATTTTTGCAAAGACTGGACTATACTAGAACTGGCACTATGCAATATATTATTATGATTAATTACATGGTAATTGGTCCACATGATACAAATGCAATAAGTATAAACAATATAAAATAAAACTAACACTAAATATTATACAGTAATTCATAGCTTTCACATGAAAACCCCACAGATTTTACAGTACATTACAGTAAAATTACACATAATGCATTGTTAAACCATTTACAATGCTTTCACTGCATATGGTGAAGTATCTACAGTTCCGTCATGACAACTCTCAGAGTAGCTTGTAACACATTTTATTAAAGGGATAGTACCACAATGCGTACGTGTGATGCTGTGCCTTGTTTACATGCAGAAGAAGATGCACACTGTACATGTAAACATGTCTGTAGATTTCGACAGAGAGGATGACACCCATGCATCGCGGTACTCTCGTGAATACGTGCCGAAGACTGACAAGTGATGAAAATGTTGAAAAAAAGTATTTTTTTTTTTGGCTCACAAAAAGTAAGCTTCATAACATTACCGGTTGAACCACTGATGTTAAAATGTGCTGCAAATACTCGCAACACAATCAAACACAGAAAAGCGCTGCAAATACTCACAACACAACCAAAAACAGAAATGCACTGCAAATACTCACAACACAACTAAATGCAGAAACGTGCTGCAAACACTCACAACCGAATACAGAAACATGCTGCAAATACTCACAACACAATGAAAACCAAAATGCGCTGCAAATACTCACAAGATACAGAAACATGCTGCAAATACTCACAACACAACCAAAAACAGACATGCGTTGCAAATACTCACAACACAACTTACAATACAGGAAAGAGCTGCAAATAGTCACAACGTAACCAAATATATAAACGCACTGCAAAAAAACACAACACAACCAAACACAGAAACATGCTGCAAATCGCACAACACAACTAAATACAGAAATGCACTGCAAATACTCACAACCAAATACAGAAACATGCTGCAAATACCCACAACACAACTAAATACAGAAACATGCTGCATATATTTACAACACAAGCAAATACAGAAACACACTGCAAATACTCACAACGTGGCCAAACACGCTGCAAATACTCACAACACAAATAAATACTGAAACGCTACAAATGCTTACAACACAACCAAATACAGAAATGCACTGCAAATACACACAACACAATCAAACACAGGAAAAAAGAAATACAGAATTTCTGTATTTGGTCGCATTGTGAGTATTGGCAGCACAAAATGAAGATGTTTTATTAATTTGCTGGTATTTTTTTTTCTATTCGCACATGCTTTTTAAAAATTATTATTTGCAGCGCGTTGAAATTTTTTTGGCCACCATATATATGGTTAAGAAAAGATCAACAAAAAAGGTAAATAAATAAATAAATGAATAAATAAATAAATAAAGAATTACCCAAAATTAAGCATTACCATTTATATATCATAACACAGCTTATATAAGATACATTGTGCATTCAGCAAGAGTTTCTTTCAGAATGTCTGTTAAAATGCACACAACATACGGCTTTTTGATGTTGGATTTGAGCTGTTGCATTTGTGAAGACAGCCTGGAGCAGATTCCATACGGAACAGCAACAGCAACAGCAACACTCAAACACTGAATTTACAAAAAGATGTTAAATTAAATATTGTATGTTTAATCCAATATATATATATATATATATATATATATGGATTAAACTTAACATTCTGTCAGCAAGATGGTGCATTCCCATCAACCAATGCCCTTTGGGAGTATGATTAGGGCTCTGATTGGTTGTTAGGAATGTTGTTCCAGGAACAACAAAGGATGTTGATCCAGATACATGTCCTACATTTGTAATTCAATGTTTGCTTTCAGCTACAATTATTGTAAGCATGCTTGTTTGAGTCAAAATTTTGCATATCATTTTATACTGTGCATTGCTGCTGGGTTTGACTTTGTGTCTTGGTGAAGACTTAAGAAACAGTTCACAGCCTGGAGCAGATTCATCGGATAATGAACAGCAACACTCAGTGAGGTCATCCCACCAAAGTGTCTCTTCAACTCAAAACCGCAGCATTACAAAATATGATCCATGCGCTTCCTGCCAGCAGTGTGACTGGTACTATCCACAAGGGACTTTTAAAAGCTATTGAATGGTTTTTCTGTGTCTACACTGAATGCACAAGTTTAATATATTTGACCGGAGGGAGCAAGAGAAACCATCCTGCAGGTCATTCTATAGATGTCGAAATACAGACCCGGAAAAGAATAGATCTTTTTGTCTTTAAACCAGTAAGTACTTTGAGAGTAAGGGAGTGAATCCTCCATCTCCATTCACACTTTTTTCAAACTTGTTTTATTAATAATGGATCATTTCCATAAGTAGGTTTTGTTGTACTTTCCTCAAATGAATCATGCATATGGCATGAAATTTTGAGTAAGGCGCCATATAGAGGAGATTCCGCTGAAAATCTCTGCACATCAAATATCCTGAAATTTCTGCCCGGCGTGATGGATTCAGAAACCGTGGTGAGGAATTGGTGTCGCAGTGAAGAATGTGACTTAGAATAAGTGACAGTAATTCATCAGATGTGTGACGCACGCAACCCCGCCACAGCTGTTAAATTGATCCGCTTCCGGTTAATTGTTTTCCCTTCATTAATAACAACCTCAACTACAGAGTCGTCTTTGACTCACAGAAGTTTCAGGATGTATATTAAATATTAGGCATGGGTAATTGTCATATGTGATTCCTCCAAAGGTTTCAAAGAATTTTTTATTTTTTCCAGGATGTGAGTGGATCGACATTATACAAATGTTAGGTCCAAGTTGGTGCAAACAAGCAGGGCAAATTTATCTAGCTTTCAAGCAAGCACGTAGGTAACAATGAAACCTGTCAAATCTCTGCTACTGTCTTGAGAAGGTGATAAGCACCAAACTAATCATTAACTCTGGCCAGCCGTCGCTTGAAAATATACACCACTGATGTTTCCTTCTGCTTGGCTGCTTGCTGCTTAATCTTCCCTCCATTGATTTTACTGAGAGAGATCGACAACCGACCCTGACAGCTCAGGCAGGGCCATGGCTTGTTGAAAAGAAACTATGTGCTCAGGTGTTCTCTGAAATCTTTAGTAGTCAGGGACAGCTTTCAGAGAGAATCGCTGCTTTCTTAGCTTTGCAGCTCGGTTCAAAACATGCTTTATACTTTCATAATCTTTTAAGAGTACACTTTTGTACTCTTTTATACTCTTATAATCATGTCAGATATAAAGACACAATTGTGAGAAATAAAATGTACAAGACAAGCAGCGTTGGGGAGTAACTTGTTACATGCAATGGAATTATATAAAAATAAATGTAACTAATTTATAAAAATGTAAACAATTACATCTGAATATTTTCTGTAAAAAGCTAGGATATGTTAAATAATATTATTTGGTTGCTTTGCCTGTTTTTTTGATGTGCCTTCTGCCATTTAAAAGCTGTTTAGTAAAGCAATACTATTCTGATGCTTTTGATTGGTTCTCTTGTTTGAATTTACTACACACCACATCTGCCAATTACATCAATCAACATTGTCTGAAAGCTTTAGGCTACAACCTTTCTCAGAGTTGCCATCATGGCGAGTGATAAAAATGCTTTCCAGTGCTTTAAAAGTGTGTTATTAAAATTAAATTATTGTAATCTTAATAAAGTAATGAATGATTTTGAAAGCCTGACAGTTATCAGTGTTGAGTACTACTGTAAGGTTAGCCCTGCTTGCTTTAAATGTATGAAAATGATTAACAGTTTAAAAAAAATGTTAGAAATTTAGGGCCAGATTTAATAACCAGGGCAAATTAGCATTAGAGTGCAGTTCAATAAAAGGGGAATATTCTGCATGTGGTTTACAATGCGCACATTAAAGAGCACAGACACAGTCAGATAATTTCCATAATAACCAGTGCAACCAAGAGCGGCGCAAATTACCGCCTGCTTTTTGGGCGTTAAATAATGGCACAAATACCAGTAATCTGACGAGCACAAACGTTAGTAAATCACATTGTGTGATTCATTTTAACACTCTCCTTCCATAAATTTCGCATCTGAAAGGGAAACTCCTATAAATTCATATTCAATAAGGTCAGGCGCAAAGCTAACTGTGACTATGGCTTTTCAGCGCTAATTCTTCACTGCGCGACTTTAGTAAATCCTGACATTACAATTTTAGCTAATTTACTAGCTATTAGTAAATTTGGCCCTTACAAAAGTAATCCAAAAGTAATCAGTTATATTACTTTAATAAAATAATTGAAATAGTTACACTACTTATTACATTTTAAATAGGGTTACTTGTGGGACGCAGCAAGCAGTGGAACCGGGGCGGACATTATCACAAAAGCCGAAATGACGCCACGCTTCAACTTTGTACACCAAGGTGGAAGCAGGAACTTTTCTTTCATCCTCCATTAGTAGCAGCGAACTATATTAACGATAACATTAGTGACATGCCTTTACGATAATATTTCCTGTCACTGTTTAAGTTCAGAGATAAGAAGACTGCCATCTAGCGGTCGGGATATAAACTCAAAACGAAGCATCTGCCATTAGTCTTGTATGACTTTTTTTGAAATATCGATATTTCGTTTTTGAGAATCGATACAGTATCGCCAAACAAAATATTGGGATACTCATGTGTATTGATATTTTCTTATACCCCTATCTGTAACATCTCCAAAGTAACATTCCCAACACTGAACAAAAGGCAAACAGAAAAAAAAATATCAGATTTAAAGACATTGTTTTTTTGTTATAATTGAATTTGAACACACAATATATAATATACAAAAAAAAAAACAGTGAATTGTGAGATAAAGTTGTAGTTCTGAGACACAATTATTATACAAAAATAAGATAACTGTGAGATATAACAATCAGATCTCAAAGCAATTCGTACACGAGGTGACTAATTTGTATGAATTTTTAGCACTGGCAAATGATTAATCTCGATTAATCGCATCCAAAATAAAAGTATTTGTTTACATAATTTATGTGTGTGCTAGGGATGGCTCGATACCATAATTTTGGCTTCAGTACCTAGAATCTAATATTTTGGTATCAAAACAGCTCCCAACAGCTTACCTAATGACTTTTAACAAAGGTTGCTTTGCTGTAAAATATTATTCTAACAAAGCATTCAAAATCACATTATTATATCTCTTTCTCTTTTTGACTGTTTTCAGATTTCAGACTGAGACTTCATATTAGCTGTCGGCAGCGTGGCAGAAACATTCCTTTTGTAATATTAATACTAAAACTCTTGCTTCATTCACATATTTTTACTCTGCTTGAAAAGTACTTTTCAAGTGTCTGTACTTTATCAGAGTGTTTTTCTTTAGAAAACTTTACTTCACAACATTCCAAAGCATAATATTGTACTTTTTACTGCACTACGTTTCATATTAAATAACACTTAATACTTCATTACATTAGAAATCTATTACTTTCTTTTACTCAAGTAAAAGTAATTCAAAGATTCATTGAGTACAAGAAAGTACCATATTGTTAATTTTCTAAAGATAAAACAAACAACTTTTATTTATGAAATGTAGTGCAGTAAAAAGTATGACATTATGCTTTGGAATGTAGTGAAGTAAAATAAGAAAACACTATGACAAACTACAGATTTACTTGAGTAAAGTAAAAATACTTTACTACTGTCCGCCTCTGATCTGTTGTGAATAAAAGTTAATTAAAACCGAATTTATAAATGATGCACTCACCTGATGATCTCTAATTTCGTGGAAAAGATCAGGACGAGCAAGTAACAAACGCATGCCAAGATTTGATGTGTGATTAATCATGATTAATCGTTTGACAGCACTAATTGTACGAATGACCACCACTAACCTTACCCCTAAACCTACCTGTCACTGGGGTCTAGACAAATCATACAAAATCATATATGAGGGAGGCCGTACAAATATATACGACTTAGCCACCTTGTAAAATACGATTTGGTTGTGAGAAAAAGTTATAATTGTAAGATAAAGAGCAAAATAAGAAATAAAGTTGAAATTACAAAACAGTCACAATTGCAAGATTGAAGTTGAAATTGTGAGATACAAAGTCAAAGTTGTCAGTTATATTATCAGAAGTAATGTCACAATGATAAGATTAAAACTCACAATTGTGAGATATAAAGTCACAATTACCAGAAATGGTTGATAGTATGCAGCGTATATATTGCACTTCTCTGACATGTTTTTATAAATGTGTTCAATCATAGCAAAATGCTTCAGATTAAAAAAAAAAGCATCATATCAAGTACATTTGGACTCCATTAGAGAGGCCAAATTCTTCGAGCATGAGGTCTTCGGGCTTTAGTTCTCACTACTGTGACAGCCAATGCATGTTGCCATGGATTTTTTCCAGCTCCCTTGTTGCCAGTGGCAACAGATCAGTTCAACAGTCACTGTATTGTTTCGATGTAAGAGAAAAATCCTGTTTAAAACTGAGGCTAATTCTCTTCCACAATTTAATTGACAGGTTGGTTCAGAGCTGTCAATTCTAATCCACCGTTTCTCTGCACTACGAAATAATGTAAGAAAAGTCCATGTGAATAATGGGAAAAGACCTCAGATATTAGACATGTTGTATCTGATACTTCAAGATGTCCAATTTGCAAGCTCTTTTAATCAATTAAATCAAATATTAAACAAAACAAAAAATATAAAAATGCATTGTGGGAGTCATTTTCAATTCTTTGACTTGTCATTATATATACAATACTCTTTCAGTCAGTTTTTGTGGTGTTAAAATTTAAGTCACAGTCCAAAAAGGCACCATATGCAAGGACGCAAGCGCCATTGAACTAAATATGGGGGATTGCTGTTATTCTTCAGTAAAGGAGCAATAATTGCCCAACAACGTCTAACCAAATTGTTCAGGCTTGGATAAGCAATTAGGTTAATCGGCCAGTATAATGGCAGAAGAATTGCCACAGTCCGCTCCCATTAGTAGATCTTTTTCCAAGAATCTAAGCGAGAGTCTTGACATTCACACATCCTTTTTGCTCGACTTATGCTGTCTGACTTTTTTTTTTTCTCCTCACACCTTTACATTCTCTCGTACATTTCTTTCTGTCTTTCACATCCCTTCTTGGTGCATCAATTACATTACTAAAGCACTTTCATTCATTTTCCATCACCCCAAAGGCAATTATACTGAAAATACAGGGCCTGGAGTTGAGAGTCAATGTTACTTTGAGGCAATATATTTCATGCTGGGAAAGAAGGCTTTAATTGGCACACAGTGGCAGGAGAAATGAATGGGAATTTGCTATGAATCCAGTTAAAGATATTTTTCCGGTGTCGCATGGAAGATGTAAACTCCAAGGGAAAGATGTCTTCTATTCCTCCATTTTTGATTCCTTTTTATTATGGGAGAGAGAGAGACAGAAAATGTCAGTTTGAAGAATAATAAAGCTTTCTGCTGAATTTTGATGTCTCATCGTGTATGTGTGCTACACTGGGGATGAGAGGCGAGATGAATTCATGAAATCAAATGCTCGGCTTGCTTAATTCCTGCTTCGGTGTTTTACAGTTCTGACAATTGGAAATATTAACCACATCTAAGATTTAATCGGAAAATGTGGCTTTGCATAATTATCTTGCCTATGAATAAGTAACGCTGAATGGGAGAGCATTCTTGATGCACTTACAGAGAAAAACCACGACTGAGGTTCTTTTTTATGCTCTTTTCTTCTCAAACCTGTAAGTTTCAGATGCATACAGGAAACAATACGTCTGAAATATGTACTGTAGGTTGAATTTTGAGTCTCAGCCATGTGAACAAGCCGTTTCTGATGCTGATGCTGTGTTGAAATGATGAAAAAAAATCAACAGATGAAAAGGCTCATTTCTCAGTCAGTCTCTTTCCCACTTTTTGAATCAAACATAAAAGTATGTAAAAGTAATACTTCGTGGAGTCCTATTAAATGAATTTTTTTTACAGTTTCAAAGTCTGGCTCATCTTATGCATATCTATTTATTATCCTGCAGTGGTTGTCGTTGCATAACTCATTTAGATGAAGCTGGATTATATGAAATGCCTTTATTTAAGAACTATGATTTATGATGATGAAAATTTGACTGATGAAAGACTTGTTTCTTAACCTTTGTATTATGAATCCAATAATAAAAAGCATTAAAACACCAGCACATAAAAAAAAAAAAATCATTACTTTACCTTATCACAAAGTTATAGACAAAGAATAATAAAAGTTAAAAATAGAGTTAATAATAAAAAAGTTTGATTACATTTAGATCTTCATTCAAATTAAGATATTTTTGATAAATTCCAAGAGCTTTCTGACCCTGCATAGACAACAGTGCAACTGACACATTCAAGGCTCAAAAAGGTAGTAAGGACATCATTAAAATAGTCCATGTAGACTTAATTTTATAAAGCGACAAAAATACTTTTTGTGCGCAAAAGAGAATGAAAATAACTTCATAATAATTCCTTCACTTCTTTGCCAATCTTCAACAAGCGGTAATGAGAGTACCGCGACGCATGCGTACAGAAATTGTTGAATAAATTCGTTATTTTTATTATCTTTATCTTTTAGCTTCATAAAATTACGGTTGAACCTCTGATGTCACATTGACTATTTTAACGATGTCATTACTACCTTTTTGGGCCCTGAACATGTCAGTTACATTGCTGTCTACACTGAAAAAAAAAAAAAAAACTTGTAGGATTTACTTTAAAAAAACCTTTGTAACAATTTGCACTAACACATTGTAAGTAAATTTTACTGCTACTGCTCTGTACAATCTACTTACTATTGAACCTAAAATTCATAAAGAATATTATTTATATTATTTATATTATTTTATATAATTATAATTTCACTTATAGAATTGAGTAAAATCTACTTACCTAAATTAAGTAAATTTAACAAAGAAAATTAGCAACTTTAGCTTGACTGGTAAAAATTTCAGTAATTCTGGCAATATTTTAAAGGTACTTAACATACCACCTAATTAAACAATGCTTTTAAAGTGTGTTATTTACAAACATTTAAGTAAATCACAAAATAGATATGATGTAGATACCACACACTCAAAACAAGGATTTTTAATGCTTGTTCAAATTAATTGTAATGAGCAGAAACAACTAAATTCTTGAAATTTTCTTCAGCAACTTATTCAGTCCACTTAATTTTATAAAAATGAATTGTGCTTAATCATTTTGTGTTGAGACTACATGAATCATTTTTGTTGACAACTACCTGAAAAGTGAATGTGTAGTTCCCAGCATGCTTTGCATGGGGTCGCATTAAGAGGGAAATATGTTGACAAAAATGGTCATTTTAAGTGTTTTTAATAAAAGAAAAGTACATGATAGAGGTCTTATGTATTGGTGAGTTATTTTTGAGATTTAAAAAAGGTCTGGAGATTAGAAAAGGTTTTGAGGTTACCACGGTGCTGCAGAGAAGCGTTTATGCTCAGGGTGCTGGCAGCTTCATTGACTTCATGATTCATGCAATGAGCAATAACTTTACTAATGCCAGATTTGAGTATAATATACTTTTATGGTATATTACAGCTATGAATGAAATTATCATTAACATACTAACATTTTTGTGTATTTGTCACAACTACGTTTGAAGGATAAACATGAAGATGAAGGTCAATGAAATCAAATGTCTTTAATATATTCCAAACGGATAAATCCACAAGCAGGGCAGACACACGTACGCATAGATGAGACCAGACGACAAACATTGAACTGAAACCAACTTATAAGGACAGGTGATTACAATGAACTTAATTAAGACGCAGGTGATACAAGGTTAACTAATAATGACATAATGAGGGCAGGAACAGGAAAACCATATATGGGCACATGAGGGAAAAACCAATACAAATAGTCCAGGGGTGTGACAGTATTTGCTAATTATTAAAAAAAAAAAAATGCTTGTCCTGTGAACTTAATTATAACTTAAATACTTTTGTACTTTTATTAACATAAATACTTAAATATTTTTACATGCAATCAGTTCAGATACATACAACAAGACTAAATCAAGTTCAATTAAATAAATAATGTTTTGTTGCGCCAACTAAACATTATTTGTTTAATTGAACATGTTTTAGTCTGAACTAATTGCTTGGAAAAGTTTACTTTAATTTTATTAATTTCACTAACCAGATACTTTTTCAGTGCATCTACATCAGAGTTCCCCAACCACGGGGTCATGGAAGAATTTATATCGGGTCGTGAAAAAGGTTTCGGGGGAAAACTTTGTATAGATATGATGCTCTGTTATTTATTGCGATTGATATTGAGTAACAATTTGATGATTTCATGTTAAATTAGTAAATAAAAGATGAATCACATGCTCTGATCTGTCATATAATCTATTAGGGCTTAAACGGATCGCAGTTGATCCGTGATAGTACAAACCAGGTCCAGACCTCGCCGTTCGCCATGTGATTTGCAGATTAATTTGCCAATTTACACGTTCAAACTATTTAAAACCACAAGAAGAAGAAACGAAACAGAACTCAAATTGTTACTTACGTTCTGTTCTTGCACACATGCACCCGAAGCGTGCACAAGCATAGAGACATGTTTGAGTGGCATATCGAGTTGATTCCTTTTTCATGTCTCCCGCATTTAAGATACATACGCATGGGGGTTTGTGGTTACGTCGATATATTGGAAATATTTCTGTTTTCAAGAGACAAATCTACTTCAGCATACGCCGATAACAGTGTATAACCAGTGTTGGGGAGTAACTAGTTACATGTAACGGAATTACGTAATTTAATTACAAAATAAATGTAATAGTAATTTGTTACGGAGAAAAAACGTGTAATTAAATTACAGTTACGTTTGAAAATGTTAATGATTACAAAGGGGGTTACATCTGAACTTTTTCACACACCCATAAATTTTATAAATTGCATTGACTGCTCTAAAATGAGACACCAGTGTTTCAGGAGTTTAGGACTCAAGATAGGACACGTTTATTCAATAACTGTTTTATTTCCTATTTGGGTTTATGCATATAAACCCAAATATGCCAGTGTTTCCTGTCATAACTATGCAAACATTTGATTTTAAAACCAGTATCAAAGCTATTAAACTATTTCTTGTTATGATTTCAAATCTGTATTTAATCTCAGAATGATTTCAATGTAAGTAAGAGGTGTTTTGTCTGAATTTGTGGTGTTTGTGCTTTAAATTAAATGAATACACAGCTCTATGGAATGCTTGATTCTGATTGGTCCGTCATGACATTCCAAAGTATGTTATTCCCCAATAACAATTGGTAAAAGCTAACAAGACAGACTCATCAGGGCAACTGAAGTCAGCGCTATATGCTTAATAGCTTTTCTTGGTGAAAGCTTTGCATTTGGTTAGCTAATAAAATATTAAAACTTAATTTAATATTATGTGAACAATTTCTTAATTCTGTGCTGCTTGCTAGCAACTGATTTCCCCGTGGAAGCTTTGCGTTCAATCATTTAAACTCAGATCAGTGTTTTGTGTCTAATTATTTACTTTTGTGGCAAGCAGCTGTGTAAGAAGTGGGATAATGTACATCCAGCCAGTTGTTATCGCAAAATAAAGATGTATATTATCTTTATTATTTACTTACTTATTATAATCTTAATTCAAGTCATGAAGGATTTTGAAAGCCTGACGATAATCAGTGTTGAGTGCTACTGTAAGGTTAACTCAGCCTGTTTTAAATGTTCCAAATGATAACAGTTGAAAATATTAAAACAAATTTGGAAAAGTAATCAAAAAGTAATCAAATGTAATAAGTTACATTAATAAAGTAATTGAAAAGTTACACTACTTTTTACATTTTAAATAGAGTGACTTGTAATTTGTAACCTATTACATTTCCAGAGTAACCTTCCCAACACTGTGTATAACTGTTTAAAAGAACCCCCTAACCGGTCCGCGAGAATACTTTCAAACCCTTACTGGTCCATAGAGGAAAAAAGATTGGAGACCCCAGATGTACATTACCAGTAATGCAGCACTCACCCAAACACAGATACTTCAATACTTGGTACACAATACTCGATGACGGTAACATTCTACGGTTCTATTTTGAGTTCTATTATGTGTCATTTTGAGCAGAAAATGAACTCCAGATGTAACAAAATCACAAGTTACTAAATCTAACAACAAACACAATGACAAAACTCCGCAAATATAGCTGGAAAACAGAAAAAAAAAACAACCTTATTAATTATTCATGCCCCAGTGCATGAAGGAAACATCGGTATCAAAAAAGTTGAGTAGGTTTTACTTAATTTTATAATATTGATATTTCCACTTTAATTCTACAAGCTAGAATTGAGTATCAATATAGAATTTTATGAGTTTTTTTAATTACTGCCTGCACTAACTTTTTCATGTAGAAATTACATTTGCATTTCTGTAGTATTTACTACACCACAGGATCATTTTTTATCAGTGTATGCAGGGTCAGAAAGCTCTCGGATTTCATCAAAAATATCTCTGAAGATGAATGAAGGTTTGGAACCACATAAGGGTGAGTAATTAATGACAGAATTTTCATTTTGGGGTGAACTTTTCTTTTAACCTCATTATAAAATCAGTGTTAACTAAATAGGGCATTTCTACCACAGCATCTGTAACTTTTTGTGTGATTTTTGCTTATTGTACATCCACGTCACTAGGTGTCAATACAAGTAATTTCAAGGCCAACCAGCCTGACGAAAAACTCCATGACGACAGAGTTTAATACACTGCCATTCATCAAAAAGGAACTTGCCGTTTTGACAACAACAAGGTGTTCCTTTCCTTCAATATGTAGACATGCGGTGTAACTACACGCTCAGTTTGAAATCAGGCCACGTTCATTTACATTAAACAAACAGCGCGCTGCAGCGTTTTCCACGACCACTCAGCCAGAGTCTGTTCTGAGATGCTTTATTGAGTAGTTTTATGAGCAATGAGTGCGTCGCAAGCGCAGGCCCGGATGAAAGATGAATCACAGCTCCGCACGACTGCATCGCTTGTGAAATGAGGGCTCGGTAATGAGGATTAACTTGAGCAGTCAAGCCTGATCCCACCTGGCACCCCTCATTCTCTGGCACAGTGCTATAAACTCCCTGGTGATTTTCACTCGTATGTTCAGTAACATCGGCGCCTTTCCCGCATCTCCATCTCCACAATTACACATCCGCTCTCAGGCACAGGGCCGCCCGTGTCAACTTTTGACATTTCGAAGTTCGTTGAATCAGTCCAAAAAACTTAGTTTCAAAATAGCACAATTTAATTAGTCTACATCTAGAGCGGTTGTGTTAAAAGTACAGCCAAAAACCATGGGACTAAATTTTATTTTAATTAGCGAACGTTCGCATACCAATCAAACGTTTTTGCACGTGTCAGAATTTTGACCTTGATTGTGTGGCCTTCGATTATGTTTCACCGCGAAACATTTAATGAATGCAGAAAGATTTGTTTCAAAAGATGGGCTGAGTGCACAGAGAAATGAAATGGCTCATGCTTTTCTGCCTTTTGTATGACAAATAATTCTGCACCCCTACGTGACCTCCTCATTTCCAGCGAGTTTTTCCAACATATTTACTGTAATTAACATGCCAATGTTTCACTCAGCATTCAAGTAAAAGGGTCGCTCCATTCCGGGTACACTCTCTGAGCATGAAAGTCAACCTCAATTACTGCTCAGAAATGCCATTTAGCCTTTTAGTTCGACTCTCTGTGCTCTGTTTTGTTAAGCAAACAAAAACAACACAATGTCCCCATTTTCCAGTCGAGACAGATAACATAAGCATGACAGTTGTAAATGTGCTATTTAGTTTTATTATCAAAATATGAATTTTCAATTACTTTTTTTTGAGCGGTGCAATGTATTCTCAGAGTTCTCAGAGTAATAAAGGTAATTATGAAAAAGGGGGTGCGATGTTCTGGGGCATGAAGCTAATAAAAACCTAATTTAGTAATTCATTACATAGTATACCGTCTGCTCTTCTCGTAAATGTGCTGTGCAGTCACAGATTTAAAGTGCGCCTTACAACTTTATTGCAATCAAAAGGAAAAAAACTCAAAACAATTACTCTTTCTACGGTATGATAAATGTTTCATTCAAAATGCAAGACTTACAAATGAGAAATCGTATTTCAGGGTCGTTTAAACCTTCATGCTGCTTTACTCTGCTCATGGGGGCATACGCAGCCAGGCCGCAGAGATTTGTGGGAGATTTGGCCGTGACGGTCATTTCAGAGGCGAGGGGGCTCATTCATGCAGTACTTAACGTCCTAAATAGATAAAGATGTGGATCACCATGAACTGTTGTTTACAGTTGTTTGCAATTATCTGGTTTACTACTTAAAATGGGATCTAACCTTCATAAATGTTTATATATAAGTACTTTAATTAAAGTTTGCAACACTTCAAATTATGCAGCCTACTGAGAGTAAGTGATAACAAAACATGGCAATCGATGGAAAAACTAGGCAAGCTATAGAGACCAGAATATCATAGACATTTGGAGTGAGCTGTTTTTATTAAGGTAAGTAAACAAACAACAACAAAAAAGTATATTTACTCACCCTCAGGCTAAGATGTAGATGAATTTGTTTTTTCATTGGAACAGACTTGGAGAATTTCTGCAGTGAATGGGTGCCATCAGAATAATCCACAAGTAATCCACACAACTCCAATCCATCAGTTAATGTCTTGTGAAGTGAAAAGCTGTGTGGTTGTAAGAAACAAATCCATCAAGACATTGTAAATTTAAATCATTGATTTAGTCCATAATCCATAACACTTCCTCCAATAAAAAAGTCCATTCCCTGTTGTCTTCTCGCATTAAAATTCACCGCCATATTTGTTTAGAACTGTTTTGAACTGTTTTTGCTTTTAAACATTGCTTGATCTGTGCATATAATCTCCTGATTTAGACAAGATGACTTTTAATTGGAGAAAGCAATATTATGGATGGAGGACACTTATTTTAGCCACGATTTAAAGTTCAAAATACCTTAATAAGGGATTTATAACAAACACAGAGCTTGTGGATTACTTACCTTAGTTGTAGATTACTGTAATGTTTCATCAGCTGTTTGGACTCTCACTCTGACAGCACCCATTTATGGCAGAGGATCAATTGGTGAGCAAGTGATGTAATGCTACATTTCTTCAAATGTTTCTATGAAGAAACAAACTCATCTACATCTCTGATGGCTTGAGGCAAATTTTCATTTTTGGTTGAAATATTCCTTTAAACAGCTGAAGTGTTTTAAAGCATCCTTTAAGTCTTTAAAGAAACAAAAACAACAAAAAAATCTTTAAAAAATAAAAAATAAAAAATCTGAAGGGTTCACGAACATTCCCTCTCAACTGTAGTGACTAGTAAACATGACCAAATGTTGCAATTTACAGTGTGAATCAATAAATAAAAAAATAAAACTATTTCTAGTCTGCAAACGGTGTTTGAGATGATTACAGTAGTGTGCAGCATTTGTGGTGAGACGTTATCAGTGCCATCAGAGAATTCAGTTACTCATCTGTCTCAGCTGGTATGCAAAGATTAATCCACAGCCGTGTCTCCTGACAGGGGTCTGCTCTCGCACAATCTCTACCATCAATCAGTCAATATCTCTCATCAGCACACACATACACACAATTAAAAAGACCAGATTAAGAATCACATTGCAGCTGACTGAGGATCAAATCTAACCTACAGGCATAAATAAAGCACAAACATAAAAATGTACACAAACAAGAACATTTACTGACATACACACCATGTGCATATTTTTGTGAAGAAGACAGACATGTCAACCATCTAGCAACCACCTCAAACACCCTAGCAACTGCCTATCAGTGCCCTAGTAAGTAACAAGAACACCCTGGGAACCCACACAGCAATGCCCTAACAACTATCCAGAACACCCTAGCAACAAATTAGCAATTGCCTCCCAATATCCTAACAATCACTCAACACATTAAACCCTGACAACCACCTCGCGACCACCTCAAACACTCTACTAACTCCCTATCAATGACCTAACTTACCAGAAACCCTGACAACCCACCTAGCAAAGCCCTAATGACCATCCAGAACACCCAAGCAGCAATCTAGAAATCACCTTACAATCCTAGTAATCACTTAGAACATCAAACACCCTAACAACCACTTATTAATGGCTTAGAAACCAACCAAAACACCCTGGAAACCCACATAGCAATGTCCTAGCAACCGTCCAGAACACCCTAGCAACAACCTAGCAATCGCCTCGCAACATCCTTACAATCACTTAACACATCAAAACCTGTTAACCACCTTGCAACCACCTTAAACACCCTAGCAAATGCCTAGTAACTATCTATCAGTGTCCTAGCAATGCACTAGAACACCTTGGAAACCCACCTAGCAATGTCCTAACAACCATTCAGAACACTATAGTAAAAACCTAGCAACTGCATCAAAATAGCCTAACAATCACTCAAAAATGCATCAAAACCTGACATCCACCTTGCAATCACCTCAAACACCCTAGCAACTGCTTAGCAATGCCCTAACAACCTACCAAAACACCATGAAAACAAACCTAGCAGTGCCCTAGCAACTATCCAGAACATCCTAGCAACAACCTAGCAACCGCCTCTCAAACATCCTAATAATTACTTAAAGTATCAAAACCTGATGACCACCTCAAACACCCTAGCAACTGTCTAGCAGTGCCCTAGTAACCAACCAGAATACTATGGAAACCCACCTAGCACTGACCTAGCAACCATCCAGAATACTCTAGCAACAACCTAGCAACTGCCTCCCAACATCCTAATAATTAATTACTTAATGTATCAAAACCTGACAACCAGATCAAAAACCCTAGCACCTATCCAGCAGTTCCCTAGCAACCAACCAGAACACCTTGGAAACCCACCTAGCAATGTCCTAACACCCATCCAGAACACCCTAGCAATCACCTCCCTAACATCCTAACAATCATTCAACGCATTAAAATATGACAACCACCTAACAACCACCTCAAACACCCTAGCAACTGCCTAGCAATGCCCGAGAAACCTACCAGAACACCATGGAAACCCACCTAGCAATGCCATAGCAACCATCCAGATCACCCTAGCAACAACCTAGCAACGGGCTCACGATATCCTAACAATCACTCATTGCATCAAAACCTGACAAACCAACCAACCACATCTCAGCCACCTCAAACACCCTAGTAACCTACCAGAACACCATGGAAACCCACCTAGCAATGCCCTAACAACCATCCAGAACACCCTAGCAACAACCCAGCTACCGCCTCACAACAATCATTCGCCTAGCAATCATTCAGAACATCAAACAATTAAACAATAGCTTAGTAAAACCTTAGCAGCCAATCAGAACACCCTAGCAACCACCTCAAACACCAAAGCAAGTGCATAGCAATGCCCTAGCAACCATTAAAGACACTGTAGCAACAACCTAGCAATCGTTTAATCACTCAACGCATTAAACACCCTAACAACCACTTAGTAATGCCTTAGCAACCAGCCAGAACATCCTAGAAATACCATAGCAGCCACCCAAACACCTTAGCAATTGCCTAGCAACCTCTAGAAACCACTCAGAACACCAAATACCCTAACAACCGCTCAGAGCACCTTAGCAACCACCTAAAACTCTCATGCAATGTCATGTAAAATATTACAAATGCCTTCTTTCTTTGGCAAATGACTTATCAAAATTAAACAGACACTTTTAGACTCACAAACACACAGAAGGCTGGGTCTCTGAGAGGAAGTGTGGGCTTATCACCTCACTCGCTGTTAGTACAGAGAGCACAGCCGTTTGTTTTTCCTTGTTTCTCATTTTCGCCTGTCACTACAGATGTGACCACACACTCTGACATCTGTTTGAATGTCTGTTCTCAGGAAAACAACATGTCTACAAACACACCATTGTAAACTGCTCATACTGATTTTGCATGTAGTTTGCTCTTTTTCTGCCTCTCGCTCTTTCTGGAGCTGTATTTTTTTCCTTCTAAAAGGCATAGGAACTGTCTGGTGTTGAATACTTAACAGACTTCATAGAGTTAATGAGATAAACTACACAAAACACTCACTTCAGATTCACTTCAGAAAGCCTTTATTAAGCCCCAGAGCCATGTGGAGTACTTTCTAAGATGGATGGATGCACTTTATTGGATTTCAGAATCTCAACAGCCATTCACTGCCATTATAAAGCTTGGAAGAGCCAGGACATTTTTAAATATAACTCCAATTGTATTTGTTTGAAAGAAGAACATCATATACACCTAGGATGGCTTGAGGGTAAGTAAATCATGAGGTAGCTTTCATTTTGTGTGAACTATCCCTTTAAAACTGCACAGTTCTACACCACTTCCTGGATCAACATTTAATTCAGTAATGTTAGGCAGTTTTGATATATATCCTGCTTTTATATATGTTTGTATCATGCGCGTTGCTAGACCCCATTTACTGGGGCACATGCCCAAGTAAAAATCTGCTGTGCCCCAGTAAAATCTCAAGTTTGAGTTATAATTTACTTTATTTGTCAGTGTATTAATTTAGACTGATAATCCCGAAATAAAGAAATTGATTTATATGTAACAACCGAATCAACGCTTGTAAAAGCAACAGTTTAACCGAAGAGAAACTGACCCATGTGCACAGAAATCCATGCCTGCGTGCGTCTGTGTATTTAACGGCAACTGCAACGCACACAATGCACAACCATTCACGCAGAAGTGTCAGCATGCAGTTGAGGTGGACTATGAAAAAAAATTAACACGGACTGGTATGCACCTGTACACCGTAACATCATGTTTATACTTTAACCTTTAGCGTACCCTGAATTTTTCTGCCTTTCTGGGCCGCTAAACCATGTGCCCTCCCAAATTTCCTCCCAGCACCCGAACGCGATTTCCCTCGTGCATCGGGAGTACCGGCAGTTTAAATCACTGGACGACATCATCAGAGGCATCAATATCAGGTCTTAGACATCAGATGAAAAGCATTAAGTCCCAGGAAAATTGGTCCGGGGGGTCTGAAAACCAGTCAAACATGCTTAATTGGTGAGATAATCCATCTCTGAGTTCAGATCATGAAAAATGGGGGCAAAAACAAAAGTGTTGCATTTATAATTTTGGTCAGTGTATTTCAGAAAATGTGTAATAGCAGTAAACACGGAAAGACAGAAAATTCTGTAAATGGCGGGGAAGCGTTATCTTGTAAATTACGGCAAATTTAATCAATGACGGGGAAAGAGTTATGTCTTTTCAGTAAATGCATGAGCAATAAATAAAAAATTAGCATTGCTGTTATCTTCTCTGTCATAGTTTCCAATAACTTGCACTTTCCGGGTTTACCAAAGTAACAAAAAAGCAAATCCAGAAACAGTCATGTAGAAAAATCGAGCACGGTGCCCTAACAAGCTCTCCGCGTGTTAGCATGATTACTATTTATCTCTCTGCAAAATTGGAATTATTGACAGATCCTGATGAGATGTTAACATTACGGTGTGATGGGAATCAGGCTCTTTACAGTGCGTGTTTCAAGTAGAATGCATTTCTGGAGGCAGAATTACGGGATCGATACCAAGCAGCCTCATTCATAAAACCAACGCCATGGAGTGCTATACAGACGGCTGTCCGCTGTCTCTCTGATCCATCTGCAAATGCAATTAGTAATGCACAAAGCAACTAGAGGTCTGCTACAATCAATAGCATACTTCCTTTTGTGAAATGCTCCAAGCCACCGCACTCAGAGTAGACTGTGTAAACACTGTCCTGACATTGAAAATGAAAATGGCCTGTAAGAAATGCTAGTATAAAGTGTGCTGTGTTCAGCACTTCATAGCTGTGAAATGAATGGCTGAGTGGCCCAAACCTTTATTTGTTAGAAACATCTTCACAGCCTTAATGGACTCAAACATCCTACAATGTAACAAACAATATGATGTAACACATATACTAGCCCAGTAGTGAAAAAATGTTTGTTTTTCACTCTCTCTCAGTTGATCATGGCTATATTACAATATGCCTTATGACTGTCTATATGTTTTACCTGTCTGTCCATACATCTCTTTCCTTATTTATCTATCTCACCTGCCTATTCATCTCTCTATGTCTTACCTGTCTGTAGCTCTATCCATACATCCATATACCGGTCTATATACCGGTCTATTACCTGCTTTTCTGTCTATCCATCCATCCATCCATCCATCCATCCATCTACCAGTTTTTCTTTTCTCTCTCTTTTTCTAAACTATCCATCCATTTATCCATCCATCTATCTGCCCACCTGTTTTTCCTTTCTGTTTGCCTTTCTAAATAGTCTGTCCATCCATCCATCCATCCATCCATTTTTCTATCTATTCATCTATCATCCATCAATGCATTTTTCTTTCTATCCATTCATCTCTCTGTTTTTTGTCCATCCATGCATCTGTCTATCATCCATCTACCTGTTTTTCTTTACTGTCTGTCTGTCATTTTAAACTGCCCATCCATACATTCATCCATCAGTGTATTTTTCTGTCTGTCTGTCCATTCATCTGTTTTTTGTCTCTTCTAAAACTGTCCATCCATCCATCCATCCTTTTTTGTCCTTCTAAATTGTCCATTCATCCATCATTTTCTATCTATCCATCTTTCTACCTGTTTTCCTTTTCTGTCTTTCTAAACTGTCCATCCATCCATCCATGTTTCTGTCAATACATCCACCTACATTTTTTTTCATTTTCAAACTCTCCATCCATCCATCCATGCTTCCACTTTTTGTCAGTCCATCCATCCATCCATCCATCCATCCATCTTCCACTTTTTGTGTCCATCCATCCATCCATCCATCCATTTCTTTGTCTTTCTAAATTGTCCATCCATCAATTTTTCGATCTATCCATACATCTACCTGTTTTTCTTTTCTGTTTGTCTGTCCATCCTTCTACCTGTTTTACTTTCTGTCTTTCTTTCTAAACTATCCATTCATCCATCCATCCATTTTCTATCCATCTACCTGTTTTTCTTTTCTTTCTGTCTCTCTAAACTGTCCATCCATCCATGAATTTTTCTATCGATCCATCCTTCCGTTTTTCTTTCTGTATATCTGTCCATCTGTTTATCCATAGTTAATCTATCTATCTATCTATCTGTCTGTCTCTCTGTCTGTCTGTCTATCTATCTATCTATATATCATCTATCTATCTATCTATCTATTTATGTTTCTATCTGTATGTCTATCTGTACTTTCTCTTTGTCTATCCATGGATCCATTTACTTGTCTGTTGTCCATCCACTCACTCAGTCAGTCAGTCAGTCAGTCACTCACTCACTCTCTCATTGTTGGATTAAACCAAAGAATACTTACAAAAGTCTTCAGTTCAACAAAGTTCAACAAAACTCTGGAAAAAAAAGCCCCAAGATGAATCATTTGAACTGGGGCAAAAATAGCTGCATAAAAAGTATGAAAACATAAAAAGCACATTCTTGAGGAAAGATTGAAATGTGGTTGTGCGGCGTGTGTGTGTGAGGGCCAGATGAATATTTCAAGTGCAAATGCTTTAGTTATGCTGCTGTTCAGCGAGTGCTAGAGAGTTCAAACATGCAGAGTGCTGGTCCAGAGGGGACTGGCCTGGGAGCAGCGAGCAGCTCTGAGCACTTCGGCTGTGGTGTGGTGTGGCGGTGCTGGGTGATCAAGAGGAAAGGAGTGGCTCGGGTCCAGCTGAGATAATGGAATTGGTGTGTTCTCCCAGGGCGGTGCTCCCAGCTGGAGTTAATTCTGTTAATAGCAGCCGACTCTAGCATCTCCCTTTGGTCCCCTCTCTCTGGCGGAGGCTGCATGCGGTGGGGACTGGAGAGCGTGGTGTAAACGGCCAGCCGTGGATTTATAATGAATGAAGCGAGGCTGAAGGCTACAGATTATAATTGCTCTCTGTGCTGCTAATGTGTCATCACAAAAGAATCGCACCCGCACACTTCACTCTTAATGGTCGGCCATTGAAAGCAAATCAGAGGGGTACAATGACCAGCGTCACCTTGCACAGCAACCTATCGCTTGAAAATCAGTCACCGTGCGAACATTTATTCGCTTCACTTGCCCTGGTTTCATTGTAAGCAACATGTAATTTAAAAACATTTGCTTTAGTAAGTGCTCACAGGGCTTCAGAACAAAAAAATGAGAGCATAGCAAGCCACTGGCTGAACATTAAGAAAACCATACATATAGGAAACAGTATTTAGCATAATTTTGTTTTAAAAATTAAAAAATAATAAATGTGAATATGTATTTTTAATTCTGTTCGTAATAAGAATGATGTCAGTGTTACTAAAGTATATGTAAATCACATTACTGGCTCCTGGTTTGTTTTGTTTAGTCAGATGTGAACTCAGTAACTAATTTACTGATTGATGCAGAGTAAATCTATGAGTGACCCATAGAAAAAAAAACTCTTCATAAGAGTAATTTATTCGTGTTTCAGATATCACGGCTCGTGCTTATTGTTGCATGCAGGAAATGATCTAATGAAATTACATCTTACAAAAGCACATCAAATGATGATTAAACTACTGAAACTGACAAACATTTGTAGTTTTTGTTTCCTTCATGACCGTTTTTATGATGGTACTCCAAACTTTTACATCCTCGCTAAACCTTAATAACCGAATTCACGACTAGACAAGTAAAGAAAAGAATCAGGGCACAGGCAGAACACGATGATCTTGGCTGATTTACACTCTGTCAGCTCTGCGAATTGAACTGGCAATCCTCAGGCCAGCAGCACCCACGAATAGGCAGAGAGAAGTTATAAAGAATTATGAGATTAAGGATCATTACGGACAATATTCTAGCCAACAGGGATTGAAGCATGATAGAGACTTGAGTGGAAAATAAAATTACATTTGTCACCAGCAATAACGAGATCGTCTCCGTTTTACAGGCGTCCAAGTTCATATTTCCCCGCTTTGGAAGAAAATGAATAAACTCATGTATATTTATTATGAAAAATGACAGAAGCTGTGTCCCACAGTGCTGTCGCCCTAGAGGAAGGAAACTGCACTTTGGAACAACGACACTACACATATCGTATGACAAGTCACCTCCGGGGTGAATCTTCCACTCAGTTTAAAAGAACAAAAGAGGATTTTCTCTTCCCCCCCACCAACAAAGTTTCAATAAAATATGTGTTTGTGGCAGAGCATTGCTGTTATTCAATAACCAACCGTTGGATCTCCTCTGCTCCTAAAGAACGGCGAGTCTTGTGGGAAAACAGCAGGCTCACTCTGCGACCGCCTCTCTGTGCAGTCTGTCCCTCTGGACGTCATCGCAGACCAGCCGCCCCGCTTTCTCATGGCACTCTGGGGGATAATTTGTGCCTGCATTATTTCTTGCCGCACGTCTACGCTCTACTGTTCTGAAATCAGTTCAATATGGCATGATTGCTTGAGAAATAACTGCAGATGACCAAAGGGAGTATTATTCCAGCTCTGCAGGCAGCATGTGGGGGAGCTCTTGAGCTTTGCAGCAGTTCTGTAACGCCAGGCTCGCCGGGAGCAAGTTTCTCCATGCTCATCTCCTCTACCTGCAACCTGTTGCTGGTAATTAAATGATAAATGTCTGCCATAGAAATAGAAATCATGGATTGTTCCTCCCTCCAATGCGTACAAATGGGGATGCCAAGCTGATGGCTTCTACGCTGTAAATATTGACAGGAAATGCCAGCTGGATAGATTAGCATGCGCTCCTGTCTCTGGTCAATCCTATTCTTCTTCAGAGTGGGAAGATGCTATAAATGCAGTCCATTGTTTCTGCAGCTTAGTGCTGCGTTTGAATTCCGTGTGATTCACTCGTCAGAGAATCAGTCGTAATCTTCACCCCCAGTTAATTAAAAAACCACCAAACAGAATGCTCCAGAAAACAGACTGAGGCTTTATACTAGCTGTGTACTGTGGGATCAGTAAGCTGGAGTCCCTTCTCAGTTCAATTGATTTCAAATGTAAACAATCTTTTCCACACAACAGGCATTTTGCTCCGTAATCAGATTTGTCCTGTCTTTCATACGATCCTACTGGAAGCGTATGCATCCGCAAATGACATCCATTACTTCCGCTGAAGATCTAATAAGCTCCCTCTCGCTCTCCGGCTTGAACGCTTTACAAGTTTGCAGGCTTATTTTGCATTATTGGCAAAGTGGCCTTAATGTTTTCACTGCATATTTCATCAAAGCGGCAAATCAAGGATGATAAACTCCTGCCTGAGTTTATAACCCACATCATTTTGATTTATCAGTGTTAACTGTACTAGCCTACATCCAGCTTATTTGTATTAGATAAATCAGCATGAAAAGGAAGTTGCAATTGTCTTTTCTTCTATATTGTGATACGTATCCGAGAAATGTAGGGTGGGACTTGATTATGTCCATTGAGAATTGAACGGATCGTTGTCTTTTGCTAACTGAGAGAAGCAATTATTCTCATGATTATGGTCCAGTCAGAAAATAATGTTTTTGGTGAAGCATTATGGGGAAACAAATTTTAAAGGGAACATCAGATGCAAAATTCACTTTTACATGGTGTTTACATATAACTGTGTCTTAGCAGTGTGTTTTTTTTATTCGCAAAAAAACCTAAACAGTCTCAATTATCAAGCCGCTTTGATTTTCTGATCAGTATGATGTCATATTGCTCAAGCCCCGCCCACAACCACTGACGGACTATGATTTAATAGTAACTTAATGCTTAATGTCAAATAAGCATAAACACTTAAAAAGCGGGCCCTTCATGGTTTTTTGTAAATATATTTCTCCTGTCTGTGTCACAAGTAGGCAGTGTTTTTTGTTCCATTTCTGGAAGAGTTTGACAGAGGCTGAGACGGCAAGCGCATTTTGTTTGTGTTCTTTATTTTACGAAAGTACAACGTTTCGCTGTTATTTTGAAGTTACACAGATATAAAATAGACCGTTTTAAATTATGTCTTACCTGAAGGATATATTTTTTCCCACTGATATAAGGAATCTAAGTGTTCGTGCCGGCGCCTCCCGCACACATCAGTTGTAGCATTGTAAACTTGACATCGCAGCCTCTTCATCATCAAACTTTGAGACAAGTAAACATACCGGTCACATACCGGTTTTGCCGGTCAGTGTGAGCATCATGATGCCGTGGTGGTTTTCCAAACACTTTTTTTTAGCGTATGTGGAGGATGCTGTTTTTAAGCAGATATTCAGACACGAGAGAACTTCTTTATGTAATAAATAATAGTTTAGCAACCACACCGCGTCTAACGGTTCACTCATGAAAACGATTCATGCTGAATGAGAGGTTCGCTTTTAAATAGCTTGTAAATGCCTGTGCGCATTTTACTTTTGCCTTTAGAATTAGCGACAATTCGGCATCACTTGATCGAATTGACAACAAAACCGTGACACCACTGTGTAGTAGGCCTATTGAGTCGAACCGTGACTTTGTAAGCCGTTACACCATTAATAAATATGCATTTATTTCTTTTCTGTTTTGAATGCCACTAAATTTAAACGATTTGGAATGAGGTGAAATAAAATACATGTGTTTGTCAAGTTTCCTAACATTCGTTTTACTATTAGTATTTATAGTAAAATGCGACTTACATGAGAGTTTTTTTTTCCCCTGACCTGGTGCAACGTTCCGGAAAAAATGGTAAATTTAATTATATTATGCCGTAAAAAGAACATATACAATGGGGACCATTTGCACCAATAAAACAATCATATTATGTTTAGTATTCCCACCCACATTCAACTTTAGCCTTAAACACTGTTATAATTATGAGGGGGTCCTTGGAAAATCCTCTTCTCTGTAAGGGGTCCCTAGCTCCAAAAGGTTTGAAAACCCCTGCCCTAAAGAATCATTCCAACTAGTGTAAAATAGCCATCCGATGTCCCCTTTAAATAGATAATGATATGTATATTTTAGCTTAGTGACTGAATTGATTTCAGCAGAGGAAGCAAAAATAAAGACGAGGTTTCTGCATCGAGTCCTCAGTCAGGCCATTCATTCACCGCATTAGTTTTAGAGCCATTGCCATGAGTGTTTCCGCAGAGGTAAATGCGACTCTCGGGTCTGTCTCCGCATCATCCGTAAAGGTCCAGGGCAGCAGGAGCTCATTGGATTGGCAGACTGTAATAGAGCAAACAGGATACATTAAACGGTACAGCCGGTGACACCCCACAGCAAGAGTCTGGCGACCACTGCAGTCATTACTCTTTAAAACTGCTGACCAAAGCCATCACAGCGCCCGGGATGTCAGACAACACACAACTCCTACCTGCCAGGAACAGACAGGCAGCGGGAGACAGAAAGATAAAAAGAAAGAGAAATCAAATGAGGTGTGTAAGAGGAACCATGGGATAGAGGAGCTCGGTCGTGATTCTAGTTCAAGGAGAAAAGATGAAGGAGAATGAATGAGATTAACAGGAGCGATGCATGAAATTGCAATTTTATGGGTCCAGATTTTCTGTTTTTATGAACACAACCATGACGGATTCAGGTTAATTTCACAGAACTTAGTTAACAGGCTGCCATTTGCCCTTGGGGGGCAGTTAGTTCACCTTTCGGGACACTAATAAATAAATAAAAAAAATTATTGTTTCAGCCCATTAACATTTAATGCAAATTATGCCCATAATGCACATTAATACTTTAAGAATGGTAGCTTGGAGTGCCATCAAATGAATTGCTTTGTATTTTTAATATCTGTCATAATTAATTTGCCAATTGTACCCAAAAGAGGTCTGACTTTTCTTTAAACATGACGAATAATACAAATCACAATCACGTCATTATATGTGTATTTTTTGGGAAAAAAAATAGCTGATACTTGATGCAGGAAATCCATTAAAGCCCCATCTTTCTATCACACCCCTCTCTTATGTCATCCTGGGGACAGATTCAGAAAAGCATCCATAATTAATGAATATTCATAAAAGTCATTAAATATGAATGCAGACAATTGCTTTCAAAAGTGGATCCGATGACCCAAATTTAAACCTCAGCAATATTTTGGATATGGCGCCTCATGAATGTTAGGGTGTGTAATACCTTTTTTCAAAAGCAAACTGTTCATAAGGCGTCAGAAAACACAAGCAGAAGCCAAGTGCAAATGATGAAGCTTTATCCTGCTTGTTTCTAAATCGCATAAAGATTTATTATGTACATGCTCATCATGCGCCGTCAGTATCTCCACAGCATTAGTGCAGCTTGCATTCATTAGGCAGCTATCCCAAAATGATGAACGCTATTTGACACAAACAGCTCATTAATTTGACCCTGTCAAACATAAGTTTAGCATAAAGTCACTAGGAGACCATTTTGAAATGCTTGTTTGCACTGCATATATTAATAGGTCCCACACAACACATTGTAACAGCCTCCTTAGCATCCTGCTCCCTCATCTAGAGAAAAAGGTGTAGTATTGTCGAGACACTCTGTTGTTTTGTGTATCTGTGTGTGTGTGAGTGGGGGTTGATGTTTATTTTTGTGATGTGGTGGATCAGCAGTTGACTGATGTACAAGCAAAAGAAAATGTCTTTCATTTGCTGCACTTGAGTTGCAATATGTTGAGTAACATTGTGACTTTTTCAATTCTGTGTGCAGGGAGAAACTGTGTTATATTGACTTGGATTGCTGCACTGAAGTGAAGACCATAAAAAAAACAGCTGCAATCAATAGTTTGGCACAAATTTTACACATTATAAAATATTCTATTTTGTAAAGAGTGAATGGTCCACACTCTCATGGGATGAAGAATGTATTCATAATAGTTTTCTATCAAAAAGTGAAAATTCTGTCATTAATTACTCACCCTCATGTCCTTCCAAACCCGTAAGACCTTTGCTCATCTTCAGAACACAAATTAAGCTCTTTTTGATTAAATCTGAGAGCTTTTTGATCCTGCATAGACAGCACCATAACTACCACATTCAAGGTCCAGAAAAGTAGTAAGGACTTTGTTAAAACAGTCCATGTGACATCAGTGGTTCAACCTTAATTTTATAAAACTATGAGAATGCTTTTTGTGTCCATAGAAAACAAAAATAATGACTTTATTCAACAGTTTCTCTTTTCTGTGTCAGTCTTCGACACACTTTCACGAGTACAAAATGCTAATAGCATAATATTGTTTGGTGATTTGAAGATGAAAATTAGACTACTCCTATTTTATCATACCTTATTGGTGGAGACAATGGAAGAGGAAATACCTGTATGGTTGAAGAAGCAGAAAAGCAGGGTTCAGGAGCACTTTCAGAGCACCTTCTAATCAATAATCAAAAAATCTGCCTTCCCATTACGAGGTGATATTTAAGTCCTTAAAGTGATTTACAGGGTAATTTTGTTTTTATTAACTTTATTAAAAGTATGTTATCTTTTATGTCAAATTTTGAAAAAGTTATATTTTTTAATCGTTTTAAATTTTCTAATTAAAACAACAGAAAAAGAACAAGCAGAATAAGTTACCAATAAGTATTAACAAAATTAATTTGTACTACAGAGGTGGCACAGAAGAACACAAAAGTGGCTTAAAATAAAACTAAAACTGCCAGTAGGTGGCATCAAGTCACTGATTTAATTACTGAATCATTCATTTGATTCGTTCGAATGCCTGATTCATTCAGGAATAAAGCAAGTGACTCTTTTTATGAATGGGAAATTGAATCATTGACTCACTAGTTTAAAAACGCACGTTCATTCATAAACTAAACAACGCTGCGGTTGAATGGTAGGGCCGTTCGTTTCCAAAAATATTGGAATCGAGTCCGAAAAAGTAATTAGTTATAGTTACTAGTTACTTCTCACAAATAGTAACTGAGTTAGTAACTGAGTTACATCAGTATAAAAGTAACTAATTACCAGGCAAAGTAACTATTGTGTTGCTTTTAAAAAATAAATAAATAAATAAATATATTAAATAACTTGGATGACCCCAATATTAAATATGTTAAATGAATGAAATTTTAATGAAATTAATTTTTAGTTTACTCACCAGACTAATATTAAATATCTGATATAATATTATAATTATAATTAGCATTCAACTTTAGCCATTAGAACTTTTGTAATTAGAATAACCATGTATGAATGCATGTTTGTCATGTTGACTGAACTTAGGACTGGTGGTGATATTGTTTGTAATTTAGTGTTTCTATGAACGTCTTGTTACTACCACGAATTCTACTATTAATAACAATATTAAACACACTAAGGTTTAATGAGCTGCTGGGATCATGAATATTAATCACGTTGTCTGCGTTCGCTCTAACTGATTTGCTGTAATCAAAACAGGGAAGATAATAGGTGAGCGCCAGCCAATGACATTGCTGTTTGCACATTAGTTCCGCCTACTACCGGAGAAACCAGCAGTTCTTAAAAGCTGAAGTATTCCAAAGGAGCTCCGTTGTTTTGAGAGGAAAATACAACAAAGAATATCGTTTCTGCATGGTATAAGACTCTGTCGCTCTGTATCTTTCTTTGGGTGTGTGAGAAAAAGTGACGGCTAGTCATGTGCCTTCACACTAGAGTTTACAGCTCGTCAAATACAGGTACGCTGCGCATCCATTCAGATGAACTGAAAAATAAAAGTATAATAATATTGTAATAAATGATAGTAACGCCGTATTTTATCGGCAGTAATGGTAACGTAGGAAACAGTAATTCGTTTGATTACTCGTTACTGAAAAAATTACGCCGTTTATTTATAACGCCGTTATTCCCATCACTGCCCACAGATGAGCAGTGGACATGCGTTTATTGCATAAATGAAACAAGAAGTGTACAGTTAAGCTGAATGGTTTACTTGAACCGTGTGCACAGAATTATAACGCTCGTTTGAAAGGCGCCCATATATACGCTTTTTTGAACTGAAAACGGCTCTGAATGGGGAGTCGATTCCCCCTGATGGAATCGATTCCGACCTTTGGAATCGACTCTCGGTTCCCACCGTCTCGGAATCGAAGAATTGATTCTTTTTGGAATCGATTCCCAGCCATATTGAATGGAGATACGCAGCGGCTCAGCTGTGACTTGTTTCAGACTATTTTTGACGACGAAATAGAGCAAAATAGTGTTATAGTCAGACAATGTAAGTCACTTAATATGAACTTCTTGTTTATTTAACTGTTGTATTAAGTCAATATCTCATTCACAAAATCATTAAAAGCTGTCACTCACTTACATATCTTATTTCATCGCGATCTCACAAAGTTCCACTATAATTAGTGAAGCTCTCTACACTGCACAATGAATCTCTTATTTACACTCTCACTACACTTTGTTTATGAAAGGATTACATTTATATTTACATTTACATTTCTTCGTTTACATTATTACATAGGATTCGTGAGATATGTCTGTGATACATTACTCAACGTTGCTAATACACGTAAAAACATTTTGAAGCTCCCCTCAGCGCAAACACAAATATGCTGATCGGATCACTTAATTGCACAATGTGCTCCTAAATATTTTTTCATGGTCGCAGTAGTCTTAAGTCGCAAATGCGATTGAAATGGTCGCACTGTAGAGAAGGAATACAGCTCCAGCTACTGGGCATGCGCACATCAATCTTACGTTATTTTTGACACCCTGTACAACAATAACTGTTTTTGTATGATAGTAAGGGCTAAGTTTAGGGTTTAGGGTAGGTGTAGACGTTAAAAAACAATCCAATAGGTATAACAATTCCTTTCATTGTTAGTTTCTGGTCGGAGCTGTTTCCCTTCTAGCCGCAACCACTGTAGAGAGCCCTGAAAAGGTCTGTTGACAGAAGAAAGAAGACATAAGTGTAAACAAAACATAGGAACAACAAACACAAGGTGGAAAGACTTATAGATAGAAAATTCTGAGTAGTGATTCCAAAGTTGCTCTTTTGGAGAAGTAAGATCAGTAACAAACATGAAAACTCAAAAGACAATCATGCTGAACCATGTCAATAGATGGCAGTGCAGCATCTTACACCACTGTGGTATCGGTACTGAAACTACACAAAGAACAGTGATTCTAATGTTAGCTGAAGAACTACTCAAGGCACTTTTAATTAATTAATTAATATATATATATATATATATATATACATATATACACATACACACAAACCATCAACAACACTGTGTTTTTAACATCAGCTTGTCTATGTATGAACAATATGTCCAGTTATTTGCTCTCAGTGGATGATTCCAGATACTGATACTGATTCCCTGACTATTGATTTGCTCTGTAAAGCACTGACATTGAGACAATAGCCTTTCTGCTATATGGATCGATGAAAAGATGGTTGATTGATAGACCAATTGACGATATTACAAGACAAAGATTAGTTCAGCCAAAATGAAAATTCTGTGATTATTTTTTATCCTCATGTTTCTCCAAACCTGAATAACGTACCTTTTTCTATGCAGCATCCTAGTCGATTTTTTCCATCCAATTACAATGAATAGTGACTAGACCTTTTAAATTGAAAAAAGACACAAAAGCGTGAAAGAATAAACAAAGCAAACCAAATGACTCTTGCGTTATATTCCAATTCATACAGTTTTGTGTCATAAACAGAACAATTTTTAGGTTGTTAGTCACTGATAATCTTAAAGGGATAATTCACCCAAAAATGAAAATTCTGTCATTACTCACGCTCATGTTATTCCATGCCTGTAAGACTTTTGTTCATCTTAGGAACACAAATTAAGACATTTGTGATGAAATCCAAGAGCTTTCTGACACTGCAGTAGACAGCAACAGTACTACCATGTTCAAAACATTCTGATGTCGAATCTGGATCGATGAGAAGTCGCGCACTGTACATAAAACAGTCTTTGTTAACGTGCCTGAAGAATTCGACAGAGGATGACTTGCAATTTTTCACCCATTCTTACTTATTTGAACTAAGAGAGATGGACGTTCTACTTCAGAACGCCATATCCCGTGTCAGGAGAACCACACAGATGCGTCGTGATACTCATAAACGTGACAGAGACTGACACAGAAGAAAGTACATTTTTGTATTTGTGCAAAAAGTATTCTTGTTGCTTCATAAAATTATGGTTGAACCACTGATGTCACATGGACTATTTTAATGATATCCTTACTACCTTTCTGGGTCTTGAATGTGTCAGTTGCATTGCTGCACTGCAAAAAAAAGGATTTTCTTACTAAGTATTTTTGTCTTGTTTTCTAGTATAAATATCTAAACATTCATGAATCAAGGTGCATTTATTTGACAAGTAAAATCACTTTTTTATTAAGATATTAAGTCTTGTTTTCTAAAAAAGAAAATATAAAAATTTTGTTAGTTTTTGCCTAAAACAAGCAAAAATATCTGCCAATGGGGTAAAAAAAATAATGTTAATTCAAAGGCTAAATGATTATTTTTCTTGCCCCATTGGCAGATATTTTTTTGCTTGTTTTAAGCAAAAACTAACAAAGTTTTGATAACCTTTTTTTAAAAAACAAGACAATATCTTAAGTTGTTTTACTTGTAAAGTAAATTCATCTTGATTGAAGAATGTTTAGATATTTGTACTAGGAAACAAGACAAAAATACTAAGTAAGAAAATTATTTTTGCAGTGCGTCTATGCAGGGTCAGAAAGTTTCCAGATTTCATCAGAAATATCTTAATTTGTGTTCTGAAGTCTTACGAGTTTGGAACAACATGAGGGTGAGTAATTAATCACAGATTTTTTTTCATTTTTAAGTGAACTATTCCTTTTAACTGCTTTAATTAGATGAACAGAATAATGTGAACTAATCATTGAGTCATTTGAGTGAACTGAATTTGAAAACCCAAATCAATTTGATTTACGAACAAACCATTCAGCCAACTGGATGAACTGATTAAAAAAAAAAAAAAAATGACATAATTACTTTGCACCAAAGAGAGCTAGTCAAGATTTTGCCAATATTGTTTTAATGAATAATGACTTAAACGAAGTCTGTTCCTCACACAAAATGTCTGTATTCCTCACTTTTGTTTTTCCAGTCTTTATTCACTTTATTCAAAAGAGTTTTTTTTAAATGAACTTTTTGTGCTCCACTCAGAGGTTAAGAATTGATATTGTTTCATGAAAATTGAGAAATTGATTTTTTTTACCCAACCCTAGCGTTTTTGTTGATTTTAGTGGCCTCCGCTGTCACTGCGGGGTGTGGTGTTGAGTTTACGAACGGTCTCTGTTCAGCTGTTCTCTTCATAAATAAATAAATCCATAAACCTATATGCTTGTCCTGTAAGTTCATGATAAAAAAGTAAACAAAAATATAAGCAATTAAATGTTATTATAATTAAAACCTGAAAATTCAAATGACGGGTAATAATAGATTATGTCGGAATTTTTACAACCCGGTCTGTCAAAATGACGGACAATGTTAAAATCTAACGCAACCTCTGGTTCCACTGAAGAAATAGTCATGCAGGTTTAGGACAAGAAATGATAGGCTTTAGTTTCATGTTTGGGTGAACTATTGCTGTAGGTTCACTGGCCAAACAAAACTTATTTGTTCCTGAGACACCCCAAATAGGCCAGGATTGACAGTCAGTCAGTCACTGAAAAGAGGTCCAGTAAGGTCAAGTTTTATTTGTCCACACTTTTCACAATACATTTTGTTTCAAAGCACCTTTACTGAAAATAGGACCTTACAAATTCCCCAGTGAGCAAACCAAGGGCAACTGTGCCAAGGAAAAAACACATTCTGAAAGAAATGTACTACTTCATGTTCTCTGGCACGGACAGGCCTTTACTTTTTCCCCTCTACTAAAAGAATAGTGAATTTGTGGTCCCATCTTCCAGTCAAGAGCATTTTTGTGTGCAGAGATGTGTCCT
Source organism: Labeo catla (assembly GCA_012976165.1). Taxonomy (NCBI): domain Eukaryota; kingdom Metazoa; phylum Chordata; class Actinopteri; order Cypriniformes; family Cyprinidae; genus Labeo; species Labeo catla. Next base: position 651,063 of record VONZ01000109.1, on the reverse strand, counting down.
GTGACAAACTGTCTGATGTGCGAGCGCTGGCTGCCCGTAAGTTTGCCATCACTCTCGCTCTGTCTGTGCCTCAGTGCACACTGGGAAATATTTCATGAGCTCTAAGTGACTGAAATAGTGTGTAAGCATTTTTATCGGCTGGCCATTTTAATTAAATAAGGTTGGGAGAGTTTGGAGTTTTAAAGAGGGCCTTTTAGCACTGCGCTTAGACATTTATAATGTACGTCTTCATGTCCATTTAGGTCTTATCAGCATTGACCCATTACAGCTCTGTCACTGTGGTCATAAATAAAGGATCCTTAAATATGTTATCAGCGCTGACCCAGACTTGATCACGGACAGGAGGGAATTTGCAGACCGTATTTCTGCTTTCCCTCAGCGGGACAAAAAAGTATGCATGTAAACACACACACAAACCCAGCTCAGCTAGGCGATGGACCTCTCGGTGTCCATCTCGTGATCAATCTTGAGTCAGCTCAGCTGTCCCACTTTCCACCAGAGACTTGTGTTAGCAGGACTCATCGATTTCCTTCCCAAAAAGAGACACCTTGTGTGCTTATTCTACCGCATATTAACAGAATCATTTCTTGCTCTCTGCCCCCGGCAGCAGGTTCTGACTGCATAAGGAGATGTTGCGCACCAAAAAATGAGTCATTGCAGTCTGAAGATCTGCACAGATCCACTTCACACTCATGCAGCTTATATATGTACCTTTTTGGATCCAAAAAAAGGATTAAAGGGCCCACAAATGAGGTTCTTTGAGGGCCCTGGAGAGTCTTCCCACCTCCGGTGGGAGCTGTCACCTCTGTCTTTTTGGCACTTTAATTACCAGGAACTCATGACCCACAAGAACGAATCATGTACAGGAACAGGCATGCTGAATGTTAGCGCGATGATAAGATGTTATCAGAGAGTGACATTTGCACCTGCAGAGCCTCGCACTTCTTTAATTGGTGATCGACGGAAGCTCTTTGTTTTTGCAGATTCATTAGAACAGCTCGGTAGTTTTATTCAATTGAGAGAACTGTGATGGTTCAGGATTCTCAGCAAAGCAAACTTGCTGTAGGCACATGCATTATTTAGAAGTACAGTGGCCTTAAAAAGTATCTGGATGCTTAAGCCGCACTTAAAAATGCATGAATGTCATTGCATTATATAACGAAATATCAAACCGAGAGGCATTCATTTTAAAAAAAGATAAGGCAAGAACACTTCACAAGAAAATTACACTTCTCAAAAATATTAAGGGAACACTTAATCATCACATTATCATCCAGCATGTCTGCTTTGGCAGCGAGTCAGTGATGGACTGGGGAGGAACTTTGAGGGTTGCACAGACCTCCCTGTTAGGTACCAGGATGAAATCCTCAGAGCCACTGTCAGACCTTACACTGGTGCAGTGAGCCCTGGGTTCCTCCTGGTGCATGATAAAGCCCGGCCTCATGCGGCCAGAGTGTGTCGGCAGCTTCTGGATAATGAAGACATTGATGCCACTGACTGGCCCTCGTGTTCCCCAGACCTGAATCCAATTGAGAACCTCTGGGACCCTTTGTATCGAAGCATCTGAAGCCACCAAGTAACACCACAGACTATCCAGGAGCTCACTGATACCCTGATCCAGGTCTGGCAGGAGATCCCCTAGGACACCATCCGCCATCTCATCAGGAGCATGCCTAGACGTTGTCGGGAGCGCACACAGACACGCGGGGGCTATACACAATACTGACTTACAATATGAGATGCTGTGATTGCAGTTAACCTTCAGTTACAAATGCATAAATAAAGTTTTGATGTTTTAAAAAAACGGTGTGTCTATTTACACTAATTGCAAATAGCCTGCCTTGTTGGCAGAGGCTATTTACACTAACTCCGGCCATAAATGTGTGATTGGGCTAGTCAACACTACACAAGACGGTGATCTAAAGACAGTTCCAGCGCAGGTGGTAAAATGCGTGTCATGGTCACTTTTGAAGATTCGACCCAGGTTCGAATCCACAGTCTACACCATCTGCCATCTCATCAGGAGCATGCCTAGACGTTGTCGGGAGCACACACAGACACGCGGGGGCTATACACAATACTGACTTACAATATGAGATGCTGTGATTCGTTAGGTTGAATCAGCCTGTAATTAATTTTTTTTTATTTTTATTTTCAGGGTGATTTCGAATCAAGCCCTCAGTGATTTGAAGATATAGGTTTCAATGACCATTTCACACTTTGGTCTCAGCGAATTACACAATGTATATAAGTAAATCATTTTTCATTTACTGAGATCAGTGTTGTAATGTAACAAAGTAATAATACTTCGTTACTGTACTTACATATTTTTTGGGAGTATATGTACTTTACTTGAGTTTTTATATGTCAGCCTACTTTTACTTTTACTCCACTACATTTCCTAATTTAAATGTATACTTCTACTGTGATACATTTCCCCAAAGCATATTTGTTACTTACTACAAAATAATCAGAAGTCAGAAGAACACAGACTGCAGGAAAGCAGGTTTGACGAATCAGTGTTAACTGATGCTTGCAAGTGTTGCAAGCCGGGCTCACACTACAGGATTTTTCAAGCAAAAATCTTGTCGAGCATCTCAATCGGTCCCGAAGTTCGGCACGGATTATCTGGTAATGTAAGCCATTCACAGATCGAATCTTGCACCTCCTGATCTGCTTTCCTTCCTCTGGAGGAAACTGCTTCTCATGTTTTTGTAGTAACACCGTATAATATGTTGAAAACATAGCACAACAGCATGGAGCAAGGAAAGCTCTGGAGTGAAATCGTCTCAGTTTGTAACATACCAGTGAGTGCATAAAGCTGCTTTTTTTCCCAACCTAATTAAATGTATGGATCATCTTTTGTGTAAAATTCTTTCATTTTATCACTAAATTCAAATAGTAGGAAATTATAGATCTGTTACAAACAGTGTTGGGGAAAGTTACTTTTAAAAGTAATGCATTACAATACTGAGCTACTCCCTAAAAAGTAACTAATAACGTTACTTAGTTAATTTTTTTTTTTATGGAAAATCATGCGTTACTTTACTTTTGCGTTACTTTTTAAAGCTGGGCAGGGCTTGCTTGTTTGTTTTTAACATAAAAAGTCATATTTTTGGCAAATGTAAAAGCCTTTTTACACCAAAAGCCTCAAAAGCTTCAGGCTTTGTCTGTACAGTAGACTGCAGAAGAAAAAAATGTAAACTCTTAAGCAATAAAAAAAGGAACACAAATGTTGGATTATCTTGAGAAATTTTTGCTTATTAGTTTGGTTGATTAGGATCATGGAATGTCGGCAGCAAAGAAATTGGTTAATAAAATGGGATTAAATGCATGAAGGATGTTTGTATTAACATATTTAATTATTGCAGGTTTGTGTCATATTCTGAGTTGAATATAACTGTTTTTATTTATTTTGAGGAATACTGAATCTGTTTTTTTGTGAGTGAGATTAGAATTGTCATGAATCCTGTCCGGTCTGCCTGCCACCAGAGGTCGCCTGTACATTTCGCGAACAGTTCACATCACACACACTGTTGCACTACATCCCTGACTACGTCTCCCATCACCCATCGCGCTGATTGCGCTAACACCTGTAGCCAATCAGACGCTCTATATAAGCCCCGGATTTCCATCTGTATCTCACCGAGTATTGTGGTTTATTGGATTGTTGTTTCGCATGTAGTTCCCATGTTTTCTGGTTCCCTGAGTTTAGCTTTCTAGCCTGGCCATCTCGTTTCGTCTGTCTTGCCGCCTGCCTTTTGGACTCCTCGCTCGTTTGTTCGGATTACCCCTTGCCTGGCCCTCTGGATTACATTTGCCGCTGATCGACCCTCGCCTGCTTCACGGATTATTCTTGTGTCTTGCCCGAATATACCTGCCTGCCATTGTTCTGACCCTGCCTGTTTTCACCATGTCTCTGTCTCGTCTCAATAAAAGCTTGCATTTGCATCCGCTCGCGTCTCGTCTCCCTCTCCACGTTACAAGAATTAATGCATGTTCACATTTATTCTAGAACTAACATCTTACTCCAGATTTCTGTCAACATGGGGACAGGAGAGCTTTTAATCAATAAATGGGGGAAAAAATAACTGGCGTTACTTATTTGAAAAAAGTAACTCAGATTATGTATTAAATAAATAATCAGATAATTATTTATTTAATGCGTTACTTTACTAGTTACTTTGGAAAAAGTAATAATATTACGTAACTTGCATTACTTGTAATGCGTTACCCCCAACACTGGTTACCAGCCAAATGAAATCATTATCGACACAGATGGCACAGAATCTGCATCCAAAGTGGCATTTAGATGCATTTACACAGACTGTTTAATGCAGGAAATGAATGCAGTTAACCTTCAGTTACAAATGCAAAAAGTTTTGATGTTTTAAAAAACGGAGTGTCTATTTACACTAATTACAAAAAGCCTGCCTTGTTGGCAGAGGCTATTTACACTAACTCCGCCCATAAATGTGTGATTGGGCTAGTCAACACTACACAAGACGGTGATCTAAAGACAGTTTCAGCGCAGGTGATAAAATGTGTGTCATGGTCACTTTTGAAGGATCGACCCAGGTTCGAATCCACAGTCTACCAAACTTTTTTTCTCCCTCTTGAATGATCAAAAATAAAAAAGTTTGAAAATAAAGTATCGGGTAGGGTTAAGGTAGGTGTAGGGATGGCTTATATTGTCATCAATTTAATGATTTGAATTAAAGTTATAATTTACACTCAATACGTTACTATTGCATACTGTTTTAAAATGTACTACAATACTGAGGTGCAGATATTTGCAACTATTTGTAGTAATATGAATAGCAGAAAATCCTGCTATTTTTACATAGTGTAATAATCTATCGCTATTTTCACTTAGTGTAAATATAATCTATTGCTATTTGCACTTTTTCTGTTTTGCTGTAGTTCTGTTTTCACTGTTTGCACTTAGTGTAAATAGCCAATATCGTTATTTACACTTAGTGCAAATAGCTGCTGCCTTTAAAAAATTTGTTAAATGTTCTTTAAATATAAACCTAAAATAGCCAGTAGGTGGCAACAAATCACTGCATGAGTAAGTCATTGATTCATTCTTTCAACCAATTCGTTCAAATATAGCGTATGCCATGTTGTGACAGAGAGACCGCTAAATCAGGGCAGACACAAGAGCAAAACGAATTTCGTTTTAAATATAGCCTATTCAACAAAGTCACAAACACGATATCCAGCTAGCATGAGCCAGCTAGCATGATTTTAATGCACGACTTGGAGGCAAAGGGTAAAAATTACGGTCATTTTCGTCAGTTATGGCTCATTCTAGCATTCTGTATTTTTAAAATCAAGCACAGAGATTAAGTGTGGTAAGATCACATTTATTTGAATTAATTATAACATTTGTTTGAATTAATTAACCAGAGAGAGGGGACTGAAAGTTGCTTGTGTGATTACCTGCGTCTGTGCATCTCTCTTTCTATACAAACATTGAAGCTGAGTTTAGTTACAACGATTTTACCCACTCGTTGCTGAGAAAAATAATGTAGCCAGTCAGTATCGATGCTATTTTATTAATAAACGTTTCTCTGCGCCACAGTGTTTGTGTGTTTGCCCTGCGTGTTCTCCGATCTCTATGTGCAAGTAATGTGTGTACGTCAATGAAAGTGTAGCTTGCTGCATATAGTTTTACCTTAGCTACAAACCCAATCCCGACCCGAACCCGAAGCTATTCGTTAAATATTAACCCGAACCCGACCCGACAGCACACCTCTAAGCCACAGGGATGCAAAACTGCTGTGGCTTTGTTTGGAACTATTTTCATTGCTGAAATACAGCAAAAACAAGAACTATTGTGCCAAAAATGAAAGTCAACTTCCTGTTTATTGAACTGTTCATCAAATCAATATCAAATTTGCAATTGTGCCGATGTTTGAAGAAAAACTTCACTCTTTGTGTGATATTAACAGATGACAGTATAAATGAAGCTCCAAAATATAGGTTCGGTAGGAGCCTAATCATTCAGTCCTGTCAATCATTATTACGAGCCTATATAAGCAGCTCTCACTGCACCGTCCCAGCCTCAGTTCTTCCGGCATCCCTCCACCTCCCCTTCTCCTCCTCTATTTCTCTTATTCTCCCTTTAGGTAATATCGCAATGAGGGGTTGCACTTTACGCAAGCCAAGTTTGTTTACCATTGCCCATCAGGAACTCGTGAAAAGATATTTAAAAGTCATACGAGGACATTTTTGCCTGTGAGATGAAGTTGCAATTACAATAAAAAATTCAAGATTGTGAGAAAAAAAAGGCTCTTTTGATTCAATTATGTGATTGTGAGACACAAAGCAGCAATTGTAAGATAATGTGAAAAAAAAAAAGAAAATCACACTGTAAGATCTAAAGTCACCTTGTGAAATATAAAGTTACATGAGCTACAGTAACAAATGGAAGATAAAAAGTCGCAATTATCAGAATTGAAGTTGAAGTTTCTTTCTTTTATTGCGAAAAGTTATTTAGATGATATTTCTGGTTGTCAAACAAGTCAGTTAATGTGAACTTGGGACCAGCTGGTTAAAGTAATTGGCCTAGTTCTGGAAAATGTCTGGCATAATTCGTTTGCAGACGCCATTTGGTTTGACATTTTGTTAACTTATGTAATGAAATTCATGCATTTTATATAAGACTTAAGTATCCAAATACAGATTCCTGCAATGAGAACATGAAGCACACAAGCACTGGCAAACCAATTAAGTATTATTTTTCTATTCATCCTTCGGTTTCATCCAAAACATTTATATAATCAGGAGAACTATCCAACAAAACTCAGCAAATTTAGCCAACAATCTATGAAATTATCATTAGAAGGTTCTGTAAACTGGAGCAGTGTTTTTCCAACCCGCTCCTGGAGGACCACCAACACTGCACATGTTCACATATCTCTCTTATCTAACACCTGATTCTTCTCATTAGCGGAAGAGTAACGAGTACCTGAATAGCAGAGCATCCAAAATATCTGGAAACACTCAACTGTAAAAGTGGGGAAAGAAGCTTCAAACTCACGTTATCTAAATGTGTCGTATAAGCGGTGAGTAGAATCCTTTCAGTCATGCACATCTGTTACCATGGTGACAGAGGGCCTGCTGGGCTCTTCAATACATGCAACATGTGTTTGACACACTGCCATGAGCACAATAAACGAAATTTACATGCAGAGATGCTTAAGTAGTTGCAATGAGTAGTTTATGTGAATGTATTTATTTGTGTACATGCATATGAGTGCATATGCAAATGACGGAAATTCTTTTAAAAATCTATTGCCAAAACAAGTTCTTATGAATGTACTCATATTAATGTCAGTTTCAAATGGTTTGTAATTATTATTGTTATTAAAGTACAAAACTACTTTCCTGATTATTTACATTCAATAACAATTATAACAAATAGAGAAGTATGTTTTGCATTTTTCCTAAGAAACAATAATGAAAGAAAAATAAATAATAATAATAATTATTATTAATAATAATAATAATAATAATAATAATAATAATTTATCGTTATTGTTTATATTAGTAAAGTACAAAACTGCTTCCCTGATTATTTATTTTCAATATTGTGTATATTAACAATAAAAATAATATTACATGCATATTAATGACACTAATGGCATCCTTATTATTATTATTATTAATACAATAACAACAACAACAACAACAATAATAATAATAATAATAATAATAATTATTATTACTATTATTATTATTAATACAACAACAACAATAAGAATAATAATTAATAATAACAACAATCATATTATTATTATTAATATTATTATCATTATTATCATTATTTTGTTGTTAATGTTTATATTATTAAAGTACAGAATGCTTCCCTGATTAATTATATTTAATATGAATTATAACAAGTAGTGAACTATTTTATATATTTTTTCCTAAGAAATAATAATAATAATTATTATTATTATTATAATTATTATTGTTTATATTATTGAAGTAAAAATCTGCCTCTTTGATTATTTATTTATTATTTATTCAATATTAATTTATAACAAGTAGTGTATATAATAATAATAATATAATAATAATAAACGTCAAACTATTCAAATCAGGTTTTCTTTTTCAAGAATTTCATTTTCTAATGAGGCTCTTTTCTTAATTTTGTTATCAAGACTATGATATGACACTTTAGTCTCAAAATTAGTTGCCATTCATAACTCGATAACATTACATTATGTACTGACATTATCACTTTTAATGTTATATAACCAGTTAACTGTTGTAGATGCAATTTTTATAAAGTCCTGGATCTTCAGAAAAGCTTGTAATTGTAAAGTACTGCAGTCTCTGCAGTTTCATTTAATATTATATAACTGAGGTTAACATCTGAACCTGGAACGTTCCTTTTAAGAAAGCAGTATGTCATATTGACAACTAGCGGCTGAAATAATCTCAAAATTAATTTGAATTCAAAAATTATACCATGCTAAAACATAATAGTAGTGTTATAATGGAAGTGTATTCATTATCATAACCATTAAAAATATAATAATAATATAAAAGTCTACCTGTTGTGATTTGATTTCAGTTACTACACATGCATTCGTGATGTGTCCGAATGCGTTGCTGCATACAGAAGTGTGTGTGTGTGTTGCGGCAGAAGTGGCTTTGACGTGCTCATCCATCAGCACAGCGAGCTGAGGTCTCCGTCAGAGCGGCAGGGATACAGTGGACCGCAGGGAGGGGAGGTGTCACTCTTAAACAGGATATATGGCCTCTCACTGAGACACAAATTACAGAGTAAATACATTATGGTGCTGCAGGACTTCCCCACTGCAACATCTCTTTACTAGCTGCAGCCCGGCGAATGCACGCAGTCCCGCATTAGACGGCTCCACACCGCATACACAATCACATTAGAACGGCCTGCCAACACCCCATACAGTCACATTACACAGCGTCGAGAACTGTCACGCAATCACCGCCGGCATAAAATGAACTCGCTGGATCTAAATGTTGATCGACCCACCACACAGCGAGCAAATTTAAACGCCGCATTCAGCTCCCACAGCATACCGGATTCAAGATGGTCTCCAACTATATCCCAATGATGGCATTTCAAGGATACAGCCTGATCCATCATAAGCTACACGGCCTGTGCACTTTAAGAGAAAATTGCTCTGTCTGCTGTCTTTTCCTCCTTTTTTCCCCCTAAATTAAGCTCAATTGACAGCATTTGTGGCATAATGCTGATTAATTAATTACATTTCCATTTGTATCTCTTTTACTTTTAAAAAAGCAAGAATCCATTATACGCCTCAGCAATTACAATGGAAGTGAATGGAGCTAATCTATAAATGTTAAAATTCTCTCTTTCAAAAGTCACAGGATGTAAACAGTATGTGTTAACATGAATTTAGTGTGAAAAAAAAAAATCACTTGCTAACCTTGTCTGTAGTTTCACAACACTGTTGCCATGACAATGCAATACCACAAAGCCTAAAAACCTAAAAAAGACTGTAAAAAATTCTTAGACAGTTTCAGAGCTTAAATAATACATTTTTAACAGAGATCTTAATGCAAGTGCTTTTATGAAATTCACATTTCTGTTTTCAAATCTTCCAAAAAATTGCCCTATTTACTTTAATGGTAAGAGTCTGACTGTTACTTTGATTACATACAGTTGCAATCGAAATTAATCGAAGCCCCTTGACCTGCAAGATATTTTGCGGCAGTGAACAACATTTTGTGAAAACTATTCAACAACGGCATCAGTACAGTATTGGAAAAAGTTTATTATTAAACATTTGAGTAATTCTGAGAACGTAAGTTGATGATTAATGAAAACAAAAATCGAATTGCCTCTAAACGTTCATGTTTAAAATGATTCAACCCTCAAAAGTAATTTTTGTTGCAGAATCTTTAATTCTTCTTATTCTTTTATTCTTTAACCACAAATAAACCCTACTTGGAAGTGCTTAGAAGCTTCTGTCACCTCTCTACTGCAACCTTGGCCCATTCTTCACCCAAATAAGCTTTCAGATCACTGGTAATCTTTGGTTTTCACATTGCCAATGCTTTCTTCAAATTCAACCAAATATTTTTAATGAGAATTATATCTGGAGACTGAACAAGGCACTCAAGAACATTCTATGACTGATCCGTGAACCAAGCATAAGTAGATTTGGATGTATACTTTGTGATGATTGTCCTGGAGGAAAGTCCATTGATCATCAACTTCAGTTTTTGCACCAAAGGCATTACAATTCTTGTCTAAATGGGCTGGTACTTCAAAGAATCCACAGTATCCTTCATACGGTCATGTTTTCCACTCCTTGCTACAGTAAAACGACCCCATAACAGGACTGGCCCACCTCCATGTTTGACAATGGAGATGGTGTTCTTCTGCTTATAAGTGTTGCCTTTTTTTGCACCAGACATACTGTTGATCCATAGGCCCAAAAAGTTCCAGTTTGGTCACATCACTCCATAAAACATTCTTCCAGAACTCCACAGGTCTATCCAAATTAATTTTAGTATGTTTAAGTCGGCCGTTTTATTCTTCTTCTTCAAGAGTGGTATTCTGCAAGATGCCTCAACATGAGGCATACATTGCAGGTTTTTCTCAGTTGCTCTGATCAAACATTTTATGATATTGTGCTTTTTTTGTTCAACACCCTCAAAGGTTTTCTGGTACAACACACTTTAAACTAAGGAATAAGGCTACCAGCTGTGTCCAGCTGGTTTTGAAAATCTTCATATGTAGCCTTAGACTTTCTAATATAATAAAACTATTTCTTCTCTATAGCTTTTGTGAGAGCTCTATTGACTTTACCATATTTGCTACTCAACATCAGCACATGCATGAGCTAAATATGCATGTGTAACAGCCCAAGCTAATTCTTTTCAAGCTAAAAACTTTTTCTAAAGACTTAATTGTGTTTTAAGACAATTTTGTTTCCTATCAAAAAAATAAGTGACTTAAAACAGCAATTTTGAATAGGGGTTGAATAATTACGACATAGCTGTGTTATTTTAAAAAACCTATCCTCACGTTTCCTACGCCCAATGAGGCATTGCGTCAAAAGTGGGAGAGTCTTCCGGTTCAGAGTAAACAAGCGTGACGTGACACTCATTTATTCAACAGCTGACAGGAGTGAAGGGCAAATGAAGCCTCGTGAAGCACCGATACTTTCCTCTGACTGTTTCTGGAAAAGATTCAAAGCTTGGAGAGTGTCGAAAACTCCGGTGGTTAGTAAAAAATAAAGCAGCCAAAAGACAAAAGCTCTGTCGGAAGAAGCATTCACCACAATTTCCATAGATCGATCCATGTTATATGCACAAATAAAAGCCTAACCATGTGTGTGTTTGTTTGTTGATTTTCTGACTCTGATAAATTAATTTACCCATTGAATAGTGCCATTAAATGCCAGAACGAATATCAATATAATGTAATATAAGAATAATGCACACATATATTAATTGCATATGGCATATATTTAATTTTTCTGAAATAATTTGTATTCTTCATATTACTTGTATGACTAGGTATTTAAAAATGTAATTATTAAATAGGTCCCAATGAAAATGTACTCGCAAAGTAAGATCTGGGGGTCGAACATTAGGACACACACAGTGAATCGCGCACATGACTGGACAGAAAGTGAGGCTTCTACGAAAGGGATTTCTACATTAACAAGCCTCGAATCGAGGCTTCATCTGGCATGCGCTTTAATACAAGCTCTGATGTCTCGGTCCAAATGTCATTTCACTAGTTGACAGTCATTCAAGATTTAGCGATCCAAACTTGCTAATGATGTGGGAACACAAATTTGAAAAGCATATGTTGTGCATCTTTACAAAGTAAACAATGGCCTAAAAAACACTTTGCCTCTTTGCTAATTAGCACACAAAATACCATTTGGTATACTACGTCCGCCTCACCGGAAGTTGTATCCACGTTCTTTTTTACAGTAGCGCCCCCCGGAAACTTGTGGATAACTCAGTAACATTACATTATATACTGACATTATCACTTTTAATATACTAGTAAACTGTTGTAGACACAATTTTTATAAAGTCCTGGATCTTCAGAAAAGCTTGTGTTTGTGAAGTACTGCAGTCTCTGGGGGTTGAATAATTTCGATTGCAACTGTAAGACAAGTTGAAATTATTTTATAATTTCATTTAATATTATATAATTGAGGTTAACTTCTACTGAAGCTGAAATTTTCCTTTTAAATTTAGAGTATGTGATATTAACAACTAACAGCTGAAACACATCTGCAGTACAAATTCAAAATATTGGAGAGAGTAGTTTCTCTTACCCCCACCTTCTCAAACTCAACCAATAAGTGGATTGCGGGATTGAGGAAACGCAACCGGAACGAGCACATCGGACAGGGATGAGTTTTACAATGTAAATTGATTAGTTGATTTTTTTTGTTTTAATATGCATGTGGTCCAGGGGCATTTCCTTAGAGGAGGCAAGGGAGGCAGTGCCTCCTCAAAATATTGGATGAGAAAAAAATTCATGGTGCAAAAATACCAATATTACAAAATCTAACATTAAAAAGTGTATACATGATTGTCCAACAGCAACACTAGCAGGTAAAATTACAGTGGTAGTGTGCATCTCTCTCGCCTCCCCTGAGGCCATAAGTTTTCAGACCACCTAAAGCATGCGGTGGGTTTGGTGGGTGTAATTGAGAATGAATAGGGGAAAGTCATGTGAGAGGAGGCAATGCCTCCATCACTATATGATTGGATATGACTGATTATAATCAGCTGTGATTGGTTCATGTGATAAATCCTGCCTCGTGTTCTTGTGCATTCCACATTTGCGAATCAGTCTGAATAAGCAATATAATGGTGTTAATAGGAAGACTAATTAAAAAAAAAGTAAGCAACTGACAAACTTACATATAACCACTTTGTTACATCAAAATGAGACTTAAAATGGCACAAAAACATGATCTGTGGGAGTTTTTAGTATTTAGCTTGATGAAATTTGATTCTTAATGTCTATGACCATTATTTACAGAGCTTTGATGACAGATGATCTGAAAAATTCAAAAATAGTTAAGTTAACCATTAAAAAGAATAGCCGAACATAAGTTCACAAATATATGGTTTAAATTCCCACTGCCTTGAGTTATTATTTTGGAAAAAATGGAAAATGTTTAAAAACCCTTACTTTGCTGAGATTCATACTCGGCTTTAATAAACAAAATATTGATTACCTTGTCTATGCAAAAATATAAAACAAGAGTAACAAATGCTTATTTAACCCATAAAATGTGTCTGGGACATAAATTTACATTTAATAATAACAAAAAAAAAAAACCTTTGAGGACTTTGCCTCCACCGCACACCACTGATCTGTTCATAGAAACGTGGCTAGCGCAGCCACCGGAGCTGATCGCGTCCACTCTAGTCAATGCTAGTGTTTATACCTGCCGCTGCACGTTTTTGAAGCGTCCCAGAAGCAACTCTCCACTTTGCCTTGCTAAAGTTTAGCACCTGCTCTATTTGTGATGGCTAATAATAATAATAATCATCTTGCTATCATCAAAGGAATTAGCAACAGGCGATATCTCTATCGCTGATACACGATACTACTGGCACAACCCTACTTCAATGGCTGCAATACTGTTTTTTACCACTGTGTTTCCTGCCAACTGGCAAGCCAGGTTGTCAAAATTCTATTGGGTAAATCGGCAGTGGACAGGATCACACAGACAGAAACAGACATTTCAACACAGAACACAAATGTCAAAGTAGAACTAGCTTTAACATTGTTTTCTGGAGAAACAAGTATGTTAACTTAGCATGTTTCCTAAATATCCACAAACATATTATGGTATTATGTTTTAGTAGTCAAAAATGACATATATCACCTTTAAACAATAAAAACTCCATACAACAACAAAAACCGAATACTGTCAGTTGGCTGGCCACTAACGTAAATGAACCACCAAGACGGTCAGTACATCCATACATCAAAAGCCCACAAGTGCTTCATGGTTTCAGCATCTAATAAAGACTGATGTCCAACATGAGGCTCAGGATTTCACAACTGCCTTAAAAGCAAAAAAGAAAAAGGTCTTTCCACCATATCATTTGCTGACTGTCAAAACAGAGCATCTTCCTTGACAATCAGTATACAATTCTCCATCTATAAATTATGATTTTTTAACATAGGGAGCAGTTTGACATGAATTATGCCCCGTTTGTTTGAAGCACAGCTATAATTTTCATAACTACACCCACTGATAATAAAGTGCCACGGGTGGCTGTCTGTCACCTTGCCGGCATTCTGTGACAGATGACATCCTGCTTGGTTTATTCCCAGCTCTCTGCTCTCTTCTCATGCCCTCAGCGAATCACAGCAGCGCCCCGCAAAAGCACAAACATGCTCGACGTGAAATTAAGCTTTTTTTTGCCGGTGCTGTCAGATAATGCGGCAAGGATGACGGTGACTTGTTTTACGACCTCATTTCTCGTTTTCAAACCTGAAGCTTCACTCTGTATTTTCCTTCCTTCGTGACTTCTCCTATGAGAACAGACAGGGCAGGGTGCGCAGAACGTAGACAAATGGCCTCCTGCTTCCGTGTTTATAGCTGGTGGAGAGAAACAAAGATGACCAATGAGAAAGAGGGGAATAGGTCAAACTAAATCTTTAATTTGAGAAGCGGAGGTATTCATTTAAACTAGCACAAACAATCATCATATATTATTTTGAATTACTGCCGACAGGCCACTGTTTGTGTACAGGTTTCTCTGAGGCAAGGAACACAGTCCAGGGTGAATGGACAATTAGATCCACATAGGCTGATCTGTGCTGAGTTTTCCTCCAATTATCTCTGGTGTAAACCACAGGGAGGGGGGTGGGATGAACCTAGCCCTTAGCGAATAATCATGTACAAATGAGTGGAAGCAGAGGAGGGGGTAGAAATGAGAGAAGATTCTACGACGGCTCTGTGTGAGGCCTCTGAGAACCGTCTGTATGAAGAAAAAGAACTCTTCCATCTCAGTGGTTTCTACTAGACAGTTACACATTAAATAGAGAGCAAATGGAGACTTTTGCTGACATGTCTCTGATGTGTTTTCAGAGAGAGAGAGAGAGAGAGAGAGAGAGAGAGAGAGAGAGAGAAAAATCCTCAACAACATCAAAAACTGTGTTCAGATTGGCCAAGATACAAATTCACAGATTTCCACATGAACTCTTTTTAAAAATGTACTTGGCAAAGCTAAAACACACACACACACACACACAAACAAACAAACAAAAAAAATCAATATTTAAGTAACTATTTCCTTTTTGATTATATTTTATATTTAGCTCATTCCTGTGATGTAAAACTAAATATTTAGCATCAGTAGCCTACTCCAGTCTTGAGTGTCACATAACATTTCTTAATTTTAATTTTTTTATTCATATTTCTTAATCATGTAAGACATTTCTTAAAATTCTTTGATATATACTTTAATATATACTATATCAAAAATTACATATTCATATTGAAACAAACAAACAAAAACAAAACAAAACAAAACAAAACCATTTTGACACTATGGTTGGAAAATGTTTTACCTGATTTGCAATGAATTCCTCTGAGTTGATTCTCTGATGAATCAAACAAATGTATTGTTAAAGACGCTTAGCAAAGCTTTTTCTTTCATCGCTTAACGATATAAATATCTACTTAATTTGCCACTCTTACTGATCTGTGTTATGAAGCTGCTATTTTCCAGTTGTGGGTCATAGATTGGAATAACCGAGTCTAAAAAAATAGCAAGTTTTAAACATAGTGCTGCTTTCATGCCATGTCAAATAGAAGAGCTCCTCGAATTCAATTATAAAAATCGTTAGTTGGCATATGTTCACAGGACGAACCACAAATGTGTCTGTTTTAAAATATTCCATTTCCATGTTAGAAGTGTGAAACCGTTTCAAATGGGTCAGACCAAATGTCGAACCGATTTGACCAATCCATTAGAGATTCATTAGAGAACCGACTCCATAGAAGGATTTATTCGTGAATTAGTCATTGCTAGTTCTGAGCACAAACGGCCGACAGAAACTGAGACAATCTGTGGTTGCATAAATATTGTGAGGGATAATGTTTCTCAGATCCTCTCACTTTTCTGAGGAGTTACAATTAAGGAGTTTACTTTGCTGAATCGTACATGAGGGAAATAACTGCCGAAGCCAGTGTTGCCAACTTCTTTCAATGGAAAGTAGCTAAACTCTGCTTGAAAAGTCGCCAAACGTCGCTAGATGACGTCATACGCTAATTAGAATACTCATGACACCAGTGCGTCCTACTACCTTGCCTCTCTAGGCTCACATACTGCATTTTAATGCAGCCAGATTCTCAATAAAACGGTTTTCATTAATATATTTCATAGACATATTAATATATTTTACTGTTTCTGTTCTCACACGAGATGAATTTGAAATATTGACTGAAACGCGGCTCATTAAGACTTACCAGCTCTCGAAGATATTAATTTACACTAAAATCCTGTTTCATAATCACATTCTCTAATTAAATCAAATACACATATGATTAAGACAATGGCTGTGCTGTGATTTCAGCTTTACACTTGCATGCAAAATAGTTAGAAGCAACAGAATATCTTTTTTTTAACTGAATGCGCTGCTCTTCTGCCACTCGCTGAACAGAGCAGAGGCAGTGAGAGAGAGATAGAGAGGGAGAGAGTGAGAGAGAGGTGCGTGGTCTAGAAAAGCACAATCTTGCGCTCATGCGGCAGTATGAGCCTCAGAAACTAAATAAGGTTTGTCCAAGAAGTTACTAGATTTGTCGCTAGACGCTTTTTTGGAAAAAGTCGCTAAGAGGGGTCTGAAAAGTCACTAAATCTACCGACAAAGTCGCTAAGTTGGCAACACTGGCCGAAGCTTCAGACAGCTGATTGTTTCGATGGTGGGCGGGCTTAACTCTTATGTAGTAATCTTATTGGATAGTGCTCATCTTCACCGTCCGCGTTTTGATTTTAGCAAATCACTTTGAATGAACACAGACAGCATGATTAATATTCATGAGCCCAATAGCTTTTCTGACATAATGCAGACTACAGTTTGCTTTAGTGGTGGGAAGTTCGGATTTTACCGACTTTGACTTTTGAGTCTCGTTCGGCAAAATGAACGAATCTTTTTGAGTCATTTTGTTCATTTTAGCAAAATATAATTAAAATGTTACGTGTTACTTCCCTAACACATCTACTGCTTTCACAAACGTTGATCACACTACAAACAAGACAAAACTATAATGCTATAAGAAACAGAAAAGATTAATTCATTGTTTACCTGGGTCTTTAGTCTATGATTAGCTCTATGTGATGAAACTATGATTCTGACAAGTTTTCGGGTTTGAGTCGTTCGTTCATCACGTGACAGCTCCATAAGCTTAAAGGGGTCATCGAATGCTAAGTTCACTTACATGTTGTTTGAACATTAATGTGTGGCAGTGTATGTACATATCTACTCTATAATGATAAAAATCCATGCAGGCGAGCAGAGCTCATTTGCATTTAAAGCAGCCTTGACCAAAATGGGATGATTTTTGCAGAGCTGATCTTGTCAAGGTAAAATGGGTGTTGTTTTACACAACCATTGAGAATTTTTAACCTAAGTATATTATAGACTTTACCTCTAAAAGACCCTAAAGAATCATATCAACTTGTGGAAATTGGGCATCCGATGACCCCTTTAACCTATGCAGTCTGAGCCGGAAAGAGAACTGATTAGTTCATCTCTCAAGTCTTCAGGTTCGAGTCGTTCGTTCATCACGTGACAGCCCCATAAACTTAACCAATGCTGTCCGAGCCGGAAAGAGAACTGATTAGTTCATAGGTGCGTTCACTACGGCTACAGACGGCGATCAACGAGATTAGCCGAGAGCAGTCGAGGTGCAGTTGAAAACGGAGGAGTCAAATCAGACACTTTCTGCTCTCGTTAGTGACACTCTTTATCACAGATGGAGTGAATTTCAAAAGCGTTTTCATCAGCAACAGAAACTCGTTTAATTTACTGCTTACTACAGCGCCATCTAAACAAGAATAATGTTCAACATAAACATAATAATATTTAAATACTAATAAAGTGGGGTTATATATGCTTTTATCAGTGTTTTATGATAAATGTGACTCAACATAACATTGCAACTACAGTAAAAAAAAAGCTTCTACTGTTCTAAAAACACAGATTTGTGAGCATTATTGGACTTATTATGCATTATGTTTAGAATAAACCCAAAACACACGTGATCGCTGTCATGCGGTGAATCTGGCCAATCGTGAAACAGCTGTGTTGTCATCAGAGCTCCTGCAGCCGCTCTGAACAAACTGTGGCGACTGAGGCCCTGATCACACTGAACGCGTTTGTTATGTCTGAAAACACGAGGCGCACCACACTGCCCTTTTCTGGAGACTTTTAAAAAAAAGAGCAGTACGTTGTGGCTTTTTATGTTGCTAGGCAACCATCAAATCAGCTGTACTATCAATCTAATCCAGTGGTTCCCAAACTTTTTCTGCCAGGCCCCCCTTTTGCAGAATAAAAAAAATTCAAGCCCCACCCTTCATTTACACATAAACACAATTTCAGAAGGAATTATTTGAAATGTAATAATTATTACAATTATTATAATTCAGTGTGTGACAATTTACTGAAAAAAACTAAACAAGGAACTAGTCACTTTTAGAGTAGAAACATTAAAAGTAAAGCATGCAGCTTTACTATGTACTATGTAACAGCTTTTATTGTTTTTTTAAACAGATTTTCTCAATTTTCTTAAATTTTTATCTCTTTGTTGTAGTTGCGATCTCTGAAGTAGATTCATCATCTACCTCATCTACCATCTATCTACATTTACCTGGCACTTGATGTCTTTTCAAAAACTTGCTTAGAGCAGAACTATTATGCGTCATTCATTCATAATTTTACTCGGCAAACCGCAGTTCTCATTTCTGATATCAACTGCACCATCTAGTGGTCTGTTATTTTACGACAAAAACAATTACAAACTGCGAGTCGTCTTGAGGTAATAAAATATGATGAAATTCATATTTTGTGTTAAATTATTTACATGTGGCAAGTAGCCGTATAATACGCAAGATAATTTCACAGTGGGGTCTTGTATCACCCTAAAACATTTCTTACATAAAAATGTAGAGATGTACCGAAATGAAAATTCTTGGCCGAAACTGAAACTGCTTTGTTATAATTATTTATTATTTTATTAAATAATATAGTCATTTTGTAAGACTTTTATTTTAAGTAATTTTAATGATACTGAATAAAAAAATAATCACAAGCCAATAAAATAACCACGTTTATTGAAAGTAACAATAAAATTGGACAGAAAATATATGAATATTAAATCTCAATATATTATTTTTTATTCAGTTCTATGAAACGGAATTAGATATTAGAACATTTTTGGACTAATTATCAAAATAATTTACCAGCGTTGTCCAGTACAGCAGTACTACAGCATGTTACAGTATGCGACGCTATTGCAAACAGGAACAAGTATACATTAAAATTTTCTGTCGGCGCGTTATTTGAGCGGACTTTGCTTTTCCCTTGAGCATAAGCGGTACACGAGTGGATCATTCATATGGGCCATGAGCAACTCAATGGAACGCACATTCATAGAGCGGAATATTGAGCGGTGCGCGCTGAATACTGCCGGGCAGTGCGGCAGATATTTTCGGCCATTGTTTCTTTCGAATCTATATAAAAATCGGCCGACTGTACACTAGCATTGCCACGTTTTTTATTTTACACGTTTTTGCCGGAGCGCTTAAACAGCGCGCATAACGCGCCAATCCACCTTATTTTTCCCATAAGAGTGGGTGCTGTCATTTGTAAATTCTTTTGTGTCTGGCTTCCAGTCTCATCCACTTTCAGCTATTTTTTTTATTTTTTTAGCTGCACAAAAAGCTCGTTTTGCTGCTTGATATTGCAAACTGGTGTGTCTTACCATATTATTTTAATGTATTATCTTAATTATGAACACACTGGTTTGTACTGTTTTACCGTTTACTGCACTTCGATATTCTTCTTGTTATTTCCCTATGGCGGATTATGAACCGGACGTCTAACACACTACCAGAAAACAGCTTACTTTCGCATTGAAAAATAAGGTGGATAGAAAACAATTCAAAAAGGGCGCCTCTCACTGCAAAAACGCGTTCAGTGTGATCGGGGCCTGCGTCAGCCGGCTGCTCTCGAATCGCTATCGCGGTACTTTGTTGGCTCACGTGACAGTCACGTGGTGCCGGTGCCGCCTCAAGTCGGACAAAATTTCTGATTTGTTCAAAATGAGTTTGCCTGAGGGAAGACGTCGAGCATATAAAACAAGTCGTCTTTGATTATTGTAAGTTAGTGTTGATGGATAGATAAAAATATTTTACATTCAAGTCATTTTAGCGTATTTTCAATTGTTGGACATTAGTATTTTTTTTTATCACAAAAACAGTGACCGACCATAAAGTCCATAATTCTATTTGATATAAAATATTTCATTCATACATGGTTGCAACACATTTTAGTTGTTTAGTTGTTATCCCATATAATGTTTAAGCGTCTTAAAAATCGTGTCATATTGTGAAGATAGACTAATTTAAAATTTAGACTGCAGTTTTCAGATTGTTATGTCCTTTATTGTACTAAAACTGCCTTGGTAAAATAGGCAGTTGCCAAGATGGTGCCCTAGACGACAGGCCTGGATTTATGTATGCTTATACATAGCTTTTTTTATCAACAGGTTAAACATTTAGATAAGAATGGTTCATTATATCTATGTAGACCTTATTTTATTTCTCAAAATTACATTTTGTAAAAGAATTATGGACATATATTAAAATTATCTGGTCATTGGATGATTGAAGCTCTGTATTTGCAGTACGGAGAGTAATAGACTCCGTTCATAATTCATTTTTAGGTTTGAATTTTTATGGGTGAAAATAGATGAAGCAGGTTATTTCACAGAAAGCCTTTCATTTATGCAGGCCTATAAAATGATGAATTCATCTCATCCCCAAACCTGAAGCTTAAGTGGGTTTTTTCCCTCAAGATCACCTCTTTATAAAGCCGCTGGGAGAGGGGTAGCACTGGACCATTTTCTCTCTGCGCTGTAAGGTAAGAGAGTGTTCGTTCATGATATGAATCTCATTTGAAGCAGCCGGAAACATTGCTTTGCATGAGTGGCCCTATCGCACGACTGACGCAAGGAACGCAACGATTTGTCACCCGCTTCCCGTGCTTCTGCAAAGAGCTCGCGAGTAAACGCTCCGTAGCCGCCACAAAACAGCCTAAACCACAACAGGCCATTAAAGTTACCTCACCATGAAGAGAGATTACACCACCTTCTGAGGAAAAAAAGGTGAGAGAGAGTTCTGGCTTACATAACTGAAATCTTTCAGTAATATGGCCTTATTCAGGGTAGACAACATATTTAATCCTGTTCTACTGTTTCAAGGTACTGTGTCATATCTGTATTTTCACACATTATGTCAAGTTAAAGATTTAGATTTTTTCTACTTGCTCGGTCGGGCCAGTCTGCTTGACTTGTGAACATTTTCACCGGCACAGAAAAAAAAAGAAAAAGAAAGAAAAAACTATTTATGATCGCATAATTTTGTATTTAGTTTTCTAATATTTAAATTCGTATTCTTCATTTTTTTCTTTTAGATTTTTTTAATTATCTCGAATACAGTATAAATGCTTTTAAATCAGACATTAAGTGTTATTTACAAATAAAATCTGCAATAATAGCTTGAAATTATTCAGTTATTATAATTACACACTGGTCAGCAGGTCATTCTTATTGCTTAGCCCTGAGACATCGGAAATATAATTAGGTATGATAATTTTTTCCACTGTCTCAATTGCTTGGACAACCTACTCTTTTCAAGCTTCCATGAAGTATAGAGTCTGTAACCTTTTTAATAGCAAAAGCAGTGGCTTTTGGTCTTGTAGTCAAAGCTTTAAAGAGGCTTGGTGAAGTCATTTGTGGTCACACAAGTATAGGGCAAAAATGTCAACGGAATCAAAATATTCATAATTCTGCATTGCTGAACACAGATCTTGCACACGGTCAGTTATTGTATACAATTCAATTATACAAATTTGCTTTGGATAATAAGCCAGTGCACAATTCAGCCTTCATCCTGGTTCTTTTTCACAGTAGTACAACCCATTGAGCAGACCATACATCTTTCGCTCATAGTATCGTTTTCACTTGCGAAAATGAATGATGGTGTCTCTCCTGAATAAGGTCCATTGCTACTCATGTATTATCTTGTTCTCTGTCACAACTTCTGCTTTTTTCTTACAGAATTATACCAACGCAAACAACAGATCTGGAAAAATTGACTTTGGATGTAGCTGCTTTATTCATTTTAATTTTCTGACTATGCCTGAGAAACCTGACCGCACTCGTCAGCTCTACTTCAGACACATTCACAGTGATGAGAAAGAGAGAGAGTGGAGCTCCGCTGGCGTCCTCCATCTCACAAGAACAAAAAGGAAATACAAGTTTAGTCAAGTGTGAAGGGAGTACTCATTATAAAAGTGAAACATGTCAGTTTTGGTGTAAGAAATAAATTTAAAATGCATTTGACTTCCTGCTTCTCTCCTACAATAGAGCACTTTTACATTACATGATTAGTGTTGCTCGGAAAAAAGGGCTCATTTTCACACTTTACAACTCTTTATGAAGTCAACACATCCTCTGGAGAATATTCTCCATTCCATCATGAAATCTTGGAGAGTTCAGCCGGGAGGTTATCAAGTCTCACTTTTCCCCCATTTTCCTCCCCAGAACAAAAGACTTTCTGTCTCCTGGCAACAAAAGAACAAATTTATGGAGAGTGGAAGAGAAGAAATGTGACAGCATGTGGCACCCAAAACATATGCTTTATTTTTTTTTTTTACCGAGACTATTCAAAGTCCCTCAACCGTTTCTTCAAAAACACATCATGCGCTGAATAATGGCTTTGAGACTCGCCATTATCTCGAATTCAATGTGTTGTTGTTTTGAGGCACAATCTGCACTATCGTAATTGGACAGCCAGGCCTGGTGTGTGTAGCTCTTGTCTGAAAACACAGTAAGTCAGGTCTGCAACTTAGTGAACTGGGAGAGATACTTCTCCTGGGAGACACGGGTCCGGCGCTGAGGACAGTGGAAGAAAACTAGCTGAAAAAAGTGACTCTGCACTCTGGGTTCGAGATGGAACCTCCAATTCCACATGGCTTTAGAAGATCCAGTCTGGGAAGCAACAAAGTGGATGGGCTGAAATTGGCTGGATGCCGAGGGAGAGAGGTGTATTGTTAGGGCTGCGGCGAAGCCTCGGTGCCTGAGGAGGGAGACAATGATCTTCAATTACCAACAACTCTCAGTCCAATTTACTGTGGACATGAGAGGAGGAACGACGAAAGAATTGTCTTCAGAGGAGAGCTTCGGGTTGTAGAGGCTGAAACTTTCCGTGGCGATCTGCGAACAGAGAAAAAGGTGAGATTTTCTTCTTTTTTTTATGTGCGGCTAAGTGGATCGACATATAGAAAAGTGAATGGGAGCCTTTTAATTAGATGACGGACACAAAGAAAGGGTGGTTTTAATTAGAAGCGAATCGATTCCAAAAGGAAGAAAGTTTTATTCAGA
The DNA here is from genome assembly GCA_012976165.1 of Labeo catla. Classification (NCBI taxonomy): domain Eukaryota; kingdom Metazoa; phylum Chordata; class Actinopteri; order Cypriniformes; family Cyprinidae; genus Labeo; species Labeo catla. Next base: position 627,367 of record VONZ01000109.1, on the reverse strand, counting down.
AGGGAGAGGGCTAGGAAAAATGTGAGCTTTAATGAGACTACAAGATCAGAGCTTTTATCTGAGGTAGATGGCAAGCGACACTGGGAAGTGGCTGTCATTAATGGCTGCGCCTGTCATTAAAGTCATAATGTATTTTATTTCTTCCTTACTAAAGGCCAAGGCGCACACAGTTGCAGCGTATCGGAGAGCAACAACAAAAATAATCGTGCGCTTCACAAACAAAACGTTTCATGGCTACATTGGTGGAGTAGATCAAAAGCGTCTTGCATTATTCACCGAAACGCACTCGCTTTTCTCCCTAATCACGTGCGTCCAACCTCAGCGGTCGGCAAACAGGTGAGAGCGTTCCCCAACGCCTAAGATATAACCGCAGACTAAGTCCGACAGCACGGCAATTATACTTTGATACAGAAGGATTGAAAGAGCAGAAAATGAGTGCATGGGGTTGATCAGAGGCTCCCACGGCTGAGATCAGCTGATGCCACTCAGCCGCCCAGGTGTGTGCTTAATCAGGAGTGCTTCTCCTTTAGATTTCGCCTTGGACAGAAGGAGCAGGTCCGCCGGGAGACCGCCTGTCAGTATTCATCTTCTAAATGAGAGCCCCCTTCCCTACTCCATCATGTAGCCTGTCTCTTCTTCTCTGGGAACTGCCAGTTCTGCTCTCCCCAGCAGCTACAACATTTCTCAACAAAACGCTGTGTTTTCCAACTGTACCCTGACTGTCTTTACAAAGCCATCAAGCAAGTGCAGGAGAGCTGCCTCTGCAGCCTTAGAGGCAGAGGAAGCACACTATAGCTCACCATACCTGTAGGGTTCATTCAGGTGCATAACAATATCCGACAAACCTCTAGAATGTTGTTGCTGCACGAAACGACCGTCGAAATAATCCGGCCCTACTCGCGCAAGATTAATATGTAAAAGCAGCTCTGATTAGGCTCTCGACTGATCTCCCTCCAAAATAAACCGCTTCTTTCCACCATTAGCGGCGGCGTGTTTTGTAGTAACTCCGTATGGCCTTCAATAAAATCGTTCAGAGCAGCTGTACACATGATGTTTAATTGCACCCCCTGTGTTTACAACAAAAGATCCATCTTTCCTCGCTCTCCATTTTCTTGCCTTTACTATTTACCTCTTGAGCATCTGCTTCTATCCACTTTGTCTAAGGTTGCTAAGTGAGTTTCTCACGGGAGAATTGTCTCTTTGCTATATTGAATCTTCTCTTGATTTAAAAAGTTTTATTTTCTCTAACTTTCCTTTTAGGCTACTGTTGCATACTAGAAAAAAAAAGAAACTTTATTGCCTGACTGGACCTCTTTTCCCAAAGGACTGGAAAAAAAACAACGGCTGCCCACAAGTGTAGATGTAACCGAGGAGTCACAGATGGAGAAATACGCAATGTGTTACTGGAGCTGAAAGGTATTATCAAATGCAAACTATTGTCTAAATGAATTCTTAAATAAAAGGATGCATCCTTTGAGATTTGAGTTTGTTTCCTTATCCTTCAGATTACAAACTGCAAAGGAGTCTCTAACAAAAAAGGGAATATACCAGAAAAATGGCTAAAAGTAGATGAGGGTAATGATGGAAGATAACTGACAAATTCCAAAAATACCAGTTTGCATAGAAAGCCAGGGTGTAAATTATGATCCATTAACATTAATTAACACCTGCAAGCAAAGAACAACCTTATTTTTTGCTATGCTTAATGCGATGTGTCACAACATGTGTGATGCATTTAACATAAAAAAACAAGCTATCACATTTGCTAACCTGTCTAAATGGCAGGGTAATTAAAATCCATTTCTGCCACACAATAAAAATGTTTATTGGCATAGTTCAGTGTTATTTTTTTTATAAAGAATGCCATGGGTTTCAGATCAGACCTTTGAGAGCAAAACATCACTACATTACTACATACATTATGGTCTGAGTCATGATGATCAGCTGGAGTGGAATAATTAATATTGCTGCATTAAGAGGTGATTGTTTATGCAGGCTCATGGTGTAATTACTGCATCCACCAGCAGGGGTTAATGAGCCATGCTAACCAGCCAAACCATGACCCTTTGGGTGAAATACATTGTTTCCAAAAGATTGCTGGAATTCTGGGCTAGTGTGGATTTCCATTATTATCAGTGGATCAAGAAAAGCACAGAATTTGACACAGATTATAATAGTGCACAGACCCAGACATCATAGCTTTCATAATTGACCCCATTGCCCCCAGCTGGTGACAGTAGATTTGGATCTTTTTGAGGCATCGCACAATGCCTGAAGATAATCACAGTGACATTGAGTGAATTCATGACCAGTACCCAGTCTCAGCATTACTGCAGCACAAACTGGCTCCTTCAGAAAGAATATGCAAATAAAAAAAAAAGTATATTTAATACACCCCTAAATTTAATTCTGTCATCATTTTGTCACTTTCATGTTGTTTCAACACCTGTATTTGTATCGATTAATTGATGGATTTTCCACAGTAACATTGGAAGGCAGTGATTTTTTTTTTGTTGTAGGCAAAATATATATGTGACCATGGACCACAAAAGCACTCATAAGTAACATGGGTATATTTGTAGCAATATAGCAATAGCTAACAAGACATTGTATGGGTCAAAATGATTAGGATATTATGTAAAGGTCATGTTCCATTAAGATATTTTATAAATGACCTACCATAAATATATCAAAACTTAATTTTTGATTAGTAAAATGCATTGCTAAGAACTTCATCTGGACAACTTTAAAGGTGATTTTCTCAATATTTATATATATATATATATATTTTTTTTTGCACCCTCAGATTCCATATTTTCAAATAGTCATATCTTTGCTAAATATTGCCCTATCCTAACAAACCATACATTTTTGTATGGTTTGTTAGCTTATACATTTGTTTATTTATTTATTTATTAATGATGTTTCAAAAAATGGACCTTGTTTTGTGGTCCAGGGTCACATCCATTTTTCAAAATGTATTCTTTATGTTCAGCTGAACAAAACAAGTCATGAGGGTGAGTAAATGACAGAATTTATATATTTTTATAGATTATATTATTTTATGCTATTTTATATTTTTAAAGAGGACATCGTATGCAAAAATCACTTTTACATTGTGTTTGCATTTAAATGTTTCCTAGCAGTGTGTCAACACATCCACCCTACAATAAAAAAATCCATTCACTCTTTTTTTTAATTCCCCCCCAAAACTAAACAGTCTCACTTGTTTTGATTTTCTGAGCAGTATGATGTCATATTGCTCAAGCCCTGCCCACATCCTCTGAAGTACTGTCGTGTCTTAGCATATTCCCGTCCTCAGCCATTTGTATACTGTCCGTCATTTTTTTTTGCACTCACTGTAAAAAACAACCTATAGAATCTACTCAATAAAATGAGGTAAACTGAGGTAACTTTTTACACTCAGTTTGTTTGGGTAGATTCTATCCTATATGTCTGAGTAAAGAATACCTGAATTTATCAGCTAAGACAAACTAAAAAAAAGTAGGTAAAGTCTACACAGCAAAAAGCTGTGTTAAATGAACTCTCGCGGGAGTTTATTTGAGTGTTAACATGAACACTGAAGCAGTGTCAAAGTTAATGAGGTAATTAAGTGATTCATTGAGTGATGATTGAAAATTATTGAAGACACCTGAAGACATGTTTACGTCACCATTATAGTGGTCAGTGTTAGCATTAGTTGGGCTCTTGACCCGTAGCTTTTTAACATTAGCTTTTGTTCAACTGTTTAGTTAAACTAGCCAGACAAGCCAAAGAGCAAAAGTCATGCAGTGGTGATAATTCTGTTTTAAAATAAACTTAATTTGAGCCACTGAAACCATTTAGAGTTCTATATCCTTTATTTATTACAACTGCCTTGTGGTTTCACAGCAGCAAAAAAATAATAAAGCCTGAATTTTTTTTTTTTACATTTTGAATGGACTTCTTACAAGCTCCTCCGATCAAAAAAACTTTCAAAAGCTGTTCTTTTAGGCACACACAGACATCATGAATCAGCATATGAATCTCAAAAATGGTGACAAACAGCATATTCAGAAACAGATCAACTCTAAACATCACGGAAATCATCAGCTCATAATTTATTCATGCCACAATGCATGATGGGAGATATGGATGAGTTTTGATTGGCTACAACATAAGTTTTTGTTGGTCACCATTGTTGTGATTCTCATGCTGATTGTTGATGTCTGTGTGTCTAAATCTAAAAAATGTTTATATTTTTTCCAGTCAAATAAATTTCAGAAACACCTGTCTGATTAAACCAACATCAACAAAATACAACTCACTTATTCTGATCGCTACTTCATGACTTTGTCAAAGCATATTCAAAACCACAAAATCTAATTTCTTCTGGTTTGTCTGACTGATATAACTCAATTACAACACCCAAACAAAATCTAATATTAAGAAGTTACTGGTAAAGAGCTAAACTAATGCTAACACTGACCACTATAATGGTAACTTACAAAATTAGATTTTCTCCTTTTGGTGATTCTGCTTATTAACATCAGGCGTCTTTAATAATGGTCAATCATCACTCAATGAATCACTTAATTACCTCATTAACTCTAACACTGCTTCAGTGTTCATTTTAATACTCGAGTATGGACTCAAACTCCCGGGAGAGTTCATTTAACACTCGGTTTTTTGCTGTGTAGACTTTACCTACTTTTTTTTAGTTTGTCTTAGCTGATAAATTCAGGTATTCTTTACTCAGACATATAGGATAGAATCTACCCAAACAAACTGAGTGTAAAAAGTTACCTCAGTTTACCTCATTTTATTGAGTAGATTCTATAGGTTGTTTTTTACAGCTCAAGCAGTTGGATGTAAAAGTGAACATAAACCCGGTTTCACACTGCAAGTGAGAACAGCTGCAGTGTACAAACACTTCCAGTGTCAATACACTTGCGAGTCGATGAAGTTACGTTGCGTCACCAAATACAAAAAAAAAAAAGTGGAAGAGAGGGGATGTGGTGAGCAGAGCTCATTAACATTTAAAGAAACATGCACTGAAATGAGTCACTGTGAACAGAGCTGGTTTTGACAAGATAAAAAGACAAGAAAAATGGTTTTACACAACCATTAAAAGAGAAGTCCACTTCCAGAACAAAAAATTGACAGATAATGTATTCACCCCTTGTCATCCAAGATGTTCATGTCTTTCTTTCTGCGGCTTCACATGATCCCAAATGCGGTTGTAAACGATCCCAGGTGAGGAACAAGAGTCTTATCTACCAAAACAAATGGTAATTTTCATAAAAATAATACAATTTGTATACTTTTTAATGTCAAATGCTCGTCTTGTCTTGCTCTGCCTGAACTGTTTTTTCTGGTTCATGACAATTAGGGTATGTCAAAAAATTCCCATCTCATGTTCTCCCTCAACTTCAAATCATTTTATGTCGCTGTGTATCCTTTTTTGTTAAGGGTTTTCGATCTTCTTTGCATGTTTACTTTGCAAAGACTGGGTCGGTACTTCTGCAGTGATGTAGGATGATTTTGAAATTATTTTTGAAGTTGAGAAAGAAAATACGTGTTTTTCGACATACCCTAACTGTCTTGAGGCAGAATACACAGAGTTCAGGGAGAGCAAGACAAGACGAGTGTTTGAGATTAAAAAGTATTTAAATTGTTTTTTTTTTTTGTTGCTTTTTTATGAAAATAACCAATCGTTTCGGTATATAAGGCCCTTCTTCCTCGGCTGGGATCGGTTACAACTGCATTTGGGATCGTTTGAAGCCGCATTTAAACTGTATTTTAGAAGTTCAAAATCGGGGCACCATACCAGTCCATTATATGTAGAAAAATCCTGAAATGTTTAATTAAAAAAACATAATTTCTTTATGGCTGAAGAAAAAAAGACATGAAAATCTTGGATGGCAAGGGGGTGAATACATTAACTGTAAATTTTTGTTCTGGAAGTGGACTTCTCCTTTAAGGAATTTTAACCAAAGTATGTTGCAGACATTTCATGAAGACCCTGAAGAATCATACCATCTTGTGGAAAATGGGCATCCGATGTCCCCTTTAATGTTTTTTTATATATATATATATATATATATATACACAAAACACTATAGATGTTTTGCATTTGAGGATGAATTGTTTTTATGTTGTCATAATTCAAAAACCTATAAATGACATATTTCAAATGCTGAATAAAGTAGAAACCGATTTTCCCTGCTGTTCAACGCTGTAAATCATCAATGTTACTTCATAATACAGTTCATTAACATCAACAAACATTATATAATGCATTTAAAAAAGGTATCATGATAATTTCATCTGACAAATGAGAATTTGCAAGTTGCAAAATTAGTTTCATAAGTGTATTTTTAGTCACATCCCTGACTTTCAACACAGACCTATTTTTTATTTATTTATTTATTTTTTAATATACATACATAAAAAATTAAAACCTTGAGATACAGAATATAAATATTCACATAAAAATACCTAGGTGACTCAGACATTGTTGAATTCATGTATGCCAGTGGTTTGAAAAGCTGTTTTAATTCCATTTGGGCAGAGTCTTGCAGTAAATTAGATTAATGTTAAAGTGTCATGTTTCTAGGATTAGAAGATGAATTCAAACGAGTCTCTAGGTGTGTGATGGAGCTCAGCAGGTGGGCAGGAAAGTGTTGAGCTCCCTCTCTCTTGAAGGCACCGCTGATTCTGAGCTCTCTTCCATGTCTTTGCGATTTCAATAATCCAGTTTTAACAACCCGACAAACGCACACAGCGTGGGTCAATAAAATATGACTTTTAATAGTACTTCCTGTTGGACTACTCCACAAATGTGACTCTTATAGTACACTATAACTCTCTCTCTCGCTGCCGGTCATGAGCTATCAGCCATTTTTATCAAGCAGAATGCCACAGACGAGGCAGTGAACGAATGTGAAAGGGACAAGTAGTTATTCAAAAAGTGATTTTCCACTTGAACATACAGGAGAAGCCTCCTGAGGCCTAAGCGACTGTGGAAAGGGGGGGGGGCGTTTAGGCCCAATGAATGGGTGAGGAGGCACTGCCATGAGGTGTGGCGTATGGTCGCTGTGTTTGTCAAGGCTGATGGATGGCTCTAGGCTGTTTCGGGATCATAGATGATTGGAAGATTGAGTTCAGGTGGGACGTAATCGGGTGTTAAATGAGACAAAGAGATGTTTTATTGACACTTTTGGGCAGCAGAGGTGTGCAGTAGCTGGCTGAACAAAAACGTCTGATATACACTTATGGTGTGACGCGAAATGAGTTTTTCATGTGTGATGTTGCATGTGCCTGCGGTTCCGAAGCCATCTCCCCAGTGCTTATTGACTTTGCACATAAACCTTTTTAATGATGATGCTGTTTAAATTGCGTCATTGATTTTAATGCACCAATTACGTCTATAGTGTATGAGTCGATATGTAGGACAGCGGTACAAATAGCCGAATATGAGAGGGCTTTAGTCCAGCAATTTTCTATGAGTCTTAAGTGCCGACGATCTGTAAAACACCTCACTTTCCTGAAAAATGTGCAATCAATACTGTGGAGAAAACCTTTTTAGGGCTTGCAGCTACATGCATTTTCTGCTGAATGAAAGAATAATCAAGTTTTTAACGCCTTGTGACTACAGGAAAAACACGCCGGCTTTAGCATCATTACGGGTGCTGCCGGAAAAGGTTGGAATTTGCGCACACATCGATCTCCGCGTCTGTTTGTTTAGGTGCGGCTGTAACGATCCTTCTTTTAGAGGCACAAACGTGTCGTGTGATAGGAGGGGACGGCGGGAGGCGGCGGTTTTGAGATCCGCCGTTATTTGACAGTGTTTAATTGGAGAGTACATTTGAGAGGCAGCCGTCCCCGCCGCTGGCTTTGCTTCTAATTGCCAGCAGCACCGCGCTTAACGAAGCGAGCGAGAACGAGCGTGGGTGAGGGAGAGAGCGCAAGGAACAGAAAGAGAGAGGGGCCAGGTTGCTATGGCAACGGCACATCAACAGTAGGCAGTAGCCGAGGGGGTAGTTTCATCTTGAAGAAAGACCCTCTCTGCTGAGGCTCCCTTCGCAACAAGAAACAAATGCCCCAGCCGCACGTAAACAAAACACCAGCGAAACGGCTCCTTTTAAAGCTCAGCCTGCAGAGTGCGAGGCGAAGCGAAAACCTATCCATTAGAAGGAGATTAATGAAAAAAACTCAGTGGGTCCTCCCGTCGCAGCCTCGGTTAAATAAGCCGCTACGAGCATCCCTGTCTGCGAGATGCGCTTCTATGTGGTCCAGAAACCACTATCGTCCTGATCTCAATTATTATTCATGCAGCTTCGCTCGTTTCATCCGCCGTCCTCGGGAACGCGTACGCTGTAGGTGATGTCAACAAGAAACTGAAGAACCCCAGCAGAAAGGAAGGCTATCTGATTCATTAATCCTGACTGTTGAGTATCAGGTATTAAACACTAATCCTTCGCCCTTTTTTTGGGGGGAGGGAGTTTGGGAGTAGTTCTCCCGACGACCATTAGAGGGCAGTTTGGCCTATCTTATTAATACGCTTGACAGCGTAATGTGCATTTCTCACATTCGTCTCTTTACTCACATGCTTGCTCCGAGTATTTCCATCTTGTACGTTTGATATTCTTTTAAACTTGTTTACGGCTCTCGCTTTTCACAGCGTTTGTTTGCCGGCTCACATCCGTTTATTTTTATCTGTGAAAGCTATCATTTCAGAGGTGCACGAATTACGTCGTGGCATATCTATGAAGACAGCGCGCCAAATGAAAGCCGGATTGATTTATTGTCTTTCATCTCGGCGTTATCATCTTTACGGCTCCGTCTTTATTGTGCTGTCGAGTACCGGGAGGTCTTGGGTGTAACGGTTTAACTCCTCGTAGAGGAGAGAATTAGGTTTCCGAGACTGGGAAAATTCGGGGTCTTGTGTTTTTTGATCATTAATATTGATGGACAGCTTTTGTGAAGTGAGAGCTTCACATTACTAGATCTCACATTCGCTATTCTGTTCTATTAAGTTCCTGTCAGTCTGGCGAAAGCGTAACCTTTTCCTCTTTCTCTGTTTACGCGGGCAGAGAGACCCAGGATGGGGGAGAAGAAAAAATTGAGTCTTATATCTTTGTCAGATCAATTTGCTTTATTAATGAAAAAGCTTTATGGAGAGATCACAGTCCCTAGATTCATTCTTAAACAATGACTCACCAAGCAAATGTATTTCTTTGTTTGTCGTTTTTTTTTCTTCACTCATTTTATTACAAACTTTGCAAGGACTTATTACAAGGGGTTTGTTTTCAACATGCGGAAACAGAACGAAACAAAACACATGGGAATCAAACAAACAAGTCGGATCGGACAATCCACTGTTCACAATAAACATAAAATCTGATAAAGCCCTCGGTGACAGGAGCCAGTGAATGACTACGGTGCAGGCATACGACGGCCACATTCACACTGACTCGGCAAAAAAGATCAATCCATCCAAGGCAAGATGTGCACATCTCAATAAACACTTTACGATTTTTATATGCCATCGGCTTTTGTTGTAAGATTTAAAAAGCTTCACTTGCATGTACATAAAACTGTACAAAAACAGATCATCACAAGCATTTTTAGTCCTATATAAATATAACCAACAATTAAGGATAACAAGTTTTGAACTCTCCTGCAAAAGACATACTTTCAAGGCAGCTGTCTTCAGTTTGGGGTGAACGGTGAAGATGAGTTTTGTGCAGTGAACGTCGCTTTTGTTCTCAAGAAAAGGTTTCTGAACCGGCACTAACATTTCAGCAAGAACAGTAAACGGTTTCTACCAATTATCTTTGGAATTCATGCTCAACTCGTCGCCTGCTTGACACCACGCACGGGGGATGTGGAGAGCTATGTACAGAACACTTTTTAAGAGATGTTTACCACAAACACCAGTTTTCGTTAGTCTATGAAGAAAAGTCTCGCTCTAAGGACGAAGAAAAGACTCCCTCGTTCGTTACGGTCGTCTCGTCACATCCAGACATCTAACAGCGAAAGAGCACACATCTAAACACCAGTTTAAAAAAACAACCACGAGAAGTGGACATTCCTCCCTCCGTCCTAAAGGACTCTAGGAGTCTAGCCTTAGAATTACTAGGAATAAAACAGCCGCGACGAAGCCAGAGGAGTCGAAACCTGCAATTCAGACTATCTGACTCAGGCTGGCATCAGAGTGGAGGAAGGTCAAAACCTGCTTCACTCAGAGTTTGAATAGATGAAAGCCTTTAAGTGGTGGTAGAGTTTTGTGGTCATCTCTATCTTTTAGCCGTGTTAAGTCCAGGTCAGCGATCTCGCACGTTCGCCTGGGAAGAGCGCGGCCGCAGCGCGAAGGAGGGAAAGCTGGGCTAATTACGCTGGATCATGACTCTCGCTGGATTTTTTTTTCCCTTCCCCTATCAGAGTCACTAAATGGCTTTGAAAACAGCATAATGTGCTTTCTTTCCTTAGGGCGGGATAATCATTCGCCTTATTTAATCATGGCTACGTCCAGTAATTTCCATACGTTTCAGCCTTAATTATTCGGCGGGAGGCGCTGAAGGCAGTCGCGATGAGGTAAGTGCAGTGAAAAATGCGACTCGCTAAACAATTGAAGCGTTTGGACCGGGATCTTTTTCTGTGATCTGTGCTTCCTTTGGGGGCTGGAGTGTTCGCATATGCCAACTGCACCACACTCATTACTCACCCTAATTAAGGAAATGCCCATCGTCAACCCCCCTGCAGACACAAAGCACGCTCGCCCGAGCGCCGGGATCTGGGCAGGTACTGTGCTGCAGCAGGTGCGGAAAAAGTAGAGATTGAGGCGATGCACCGTGATGCAATAGTAATGATAATGTCCATCAGATATATGGTCCTTGAGCACACTAGATAGTCATTGTCAAAATGGTCCCCCAGAGATTCTCTGAAACTTGGAGGGAGACACAGCTTTAGAGCAGGTTAGATAGTCAGCACAGTGTCAAAGAAAAAAAACTAACCCGAAGAAATACCCAAGTGATGGAGGACAGAACATTTATGTATATATAAAAAAAAGAGAAGTGGCTGAAAATAAGCAAATGGCGAATGGCGGTTTGTAACATTTGTCTTTTTTTGATTGTGAAAAAAAACATGCACAATTGACATGCGAAGACAAGACAGGATTATCAGTCTAATTTGTCCATTGTGATTGTTATATACAACTGTTTTTAAGGCATTAATACATTTGTTCATCAAACAAAGTCTAAATAGGACACGAAGATTTAATTTAAAACTCTTAAAAACAACAAAACAGGACTGAATATGAGCGTGGCGAAAATGGACCCATTCGATGGAGACGAGGTGTGCTTGTGGACTTAACACACCATCGAGTTAACAAAACTATACTGATAATTTGAGGGGAGGCAGGTGGTCTCCTCCTCGCTAAAGCTGTGCTGTGTGAGCCGTAGGCGTCTTTGCGAGTGCCAGGCAGCGTTTGCACTACACCGTGGGAGTTCAGGAGAGATTCACAGTGCCAAAAAACACAAGTTCTGCCGCATGACACAAAAGTATGCACGCGCGTTCTCATCTGTTGAATAGCGAGTTAATGTGCCAGAAGCCACATGTGTTACTTTTCATGACAGTAGGTCCCCTGACGCACGAACGCATATGTTAAGGGTCTGTCATAGTGAGTTAATCGCTGCTAAACCAACTGCCCGCCCTTACCGAACGCATAACTATACAGGATCTGGGTCCTAGACGGGCACAACGAGGGTCAAGGAGCACCATCAGGACGTTTTCCCCTCCACTCCGGCTCGTCTTTTCACGTTCCCATATGGCCGTTATAAACGTTCAGACCCTCAAAAGCAGTGGTACCGACACACTTCAGGTGTTCAGGCTGATTTAGACATGTTTTTACGATTTTTCAACTTGAGCCTGATAGGAATATTCATATATACACCATACAAATGTATTTACAGTGTTTTACAAAGACTGCTCTCCTCTGAGGACAGGATCAAGTTAAGAGTGTTAGACACTCTGTATGTGGCTCAAGACCCTTTTACAGCAGTGTCTCCTGCCCACTACAGCACTTGGTAATCTAGTAGAAGAACCCATGAACATTCTGAAGGCTAGCGAAGCTAAACATCTGTTAGTCACGTAAAAGTATGCGTCGGTTGGTATGCAAAAACAAATAGTGTCAAAAAGTGCTAATAAATAGATGTATGAATGAATGAATAAATAAATAAATAAAATAAATCTACTCGGACATTATGACAAAAGCGTATTTTTTCACTCTCCTTCCAGTTGATATCCTGTCGCAAATTCGATGTTCTCTTTTCGCAACCGTGTCTCTAATTTCTGATGTGCGTCAATCAAAGATGGTGGGTGTGGTTTTCTCACAGGTATATCTCTCTTTTTGAGGCGTGATTGGAGGGGGGGCTGGTAGGCGGGAACTCTGATGTCACGCTCAGAGGCACCTCCTCCAGTGGGGCGTGGTCACTGGGGGCGTGGTCACTACTGGAGTAGGCACTACGGGAAGGTGGGAGGCGTGGCCTGTTCTCCTCTCCTCCCAGCCTCACGCTCCCATTGGCCAGGCGTCCCAGGCTCCCCCTCTCCTGATAAGGCACAAACGTGGACAGTTTAGGGGGGTTGCGGGTCTTGCGGACGGGCGAAGGCTGACCGGGCATCCAACAGGCGTCTGAGTGACCCAGCTCGCTGCACTCCTGACTGCAGTTTCCCGTCATGGCGACATCAGGCAGCGAGCGAATATCTGTGGGAGGAAGGCACACAAAAAGGCAGTCTTTAATGATGAGTAAATGATATTAAAGAACAGCAAATCAAAACTTGTTTTGATACGCTCAAGTTCATTTCTACCGGGTGAGTCACTGAGACACTGCAGTTCACCTAGCGTCAAATGCAAGCAACTAACAGGGAATACACAAAGAGCTGCCAGTGGTTGCTATGCACTGTAGTGTGGTTGCTATGTGAGAGGCAGTTGTTGCTATGCACAGTGCTGTTGTTATGCACTGCATACTGGGATTTCTTCAGTGGCTACTGTGGGTCAGACTCTTCTGGTTTGATTCCTTCAAGTCATTTGAATTGAAATGGTTAGTGGAGATATGTACGCTTGCTAGGTGCATTCGAATGTCTGCATGCCCACATACGTTTTGGAAGTTTAGTGGCAAAAGGGCGAAAGTGCAATTCACTTTGCACTGCGTTTATGTCCTCTGGGCTGCAATCCCTCAATATACATGTCTTGATAATATTTATGTACATTTACACATACTGGCACGCTTGCGTTCAGTATCCTACATTCAACACTAAATGAGACCCACCAAGGCCCCTGAAGGAAAATTCAACACTAAGGCTTATTGATTGGCAGGTCTGAAATTAGTGAGCCTCTGATTGCTATCCATTTTCCATTCCACTGTTCCCTAATTAATTAAATAGGGCCGAGACCCAGTGACCTCATTCCAACAGAGCCACACGGAGAGCTACATTAACACACACTCCCTGTAATCCGCCAACCACATGCACTCTTTCTCAGGAGCTGTTCCACTCGGTGGGCCACGTTCCTCACCCTTGTGCATTCACACCAGAGGTTCTCAACGAACCCACGTGGGGTTGCTGGATGTGCGGATGGGGTCATGGTCTTCTTATTCATGAAATATTTTTGAGCAGAATTTTTATACTTGTAGGTAGACAGAGTCTAAAAAACAGTAAAAGAACAAAATGACTTAAAGGATTAGTTTATTCCTGAATTCAAATGTCCTGATAATTTACTCACCCCCATGTCATCCAAGATATTTTTGTCTTTCTTTTTTCAGTCAAAAAGAAATTAAGGTTTTTAAGGAAAATATTCAAGGATTTTTCTCTATATAGTGGACTTCAATGGGGATCAATGGGTTGAAGGTCCAAACTGCAGTTTCAATGCAGCTTTAAAGACCTCTACACAATCCCAGATGAGGAATAAGGGTCTTGTCTAGCGAAATAATCGGTCAATTTCTACAAAAAAAAACAAAATGTATATATACAAATTTATATACCTTTTAACCGCACACGCTTGTCTTGCACTAGCTCTGCAAATGCTCTGCAAAAAACAATCACGTAATCATGTTAGAAAGGTCATGCGTGGTTAGTTCTCCAACATCGTTGTTTTACCTTTTTTTTGTAAATGGTGTTTGACTTGCACATTTGCTTTGTAAACACTGGGTTGATACTTCACGTGACCTTTCCCATGTGATTACGTAATGCGTGAAGTCATAGACGCGCATCACAGAGCTAGTGCAAGATGAGCATTTGTGTTAAAAAAGTAGGGCAGCCCTTGACTAAAGATTTTTATGGTCTACTCATTTTAAGCATTTGTCAACTATTAGTCGCACATTAATTAATAAACCATATAAATCATAATAATGAGCCTTTATATGCCTACATAGCCTAATAAATGCTTAAGTGCACACAAAAAAGCACAGTGCAAGGGCAGAAGCAATGATTATGAATTTGTCAGGAAAAAACTGCAATAATGTTTTAGTAATTTATTGATAAACTAGCACTTTCTTTGTTTTCGGCTTAAGAGATAAAGTGGGCGACAGTGACTTGGCATCTCCGCAGTAGTGATGCGCATGTATGCATGTTTCATATGTATTACATTATCATTTGTTTTCTATTTGAATTGGTTCATTTAAAAGTAGACATTTCACTCTCTATATATTTTTCATGTCTGTAAGGCAAGTATACACAGAGTTTCAAAGTTTCACACTCAAGTTCACAGAGACCAAGACGGCAGAAAGCGCATCCTGTTTGCTTTCATTATTTTACAAAAATGCAATGTTTTGTTGTTATTGTGAGTGGACACAAATAAACATAGAGTCTTTACAGATTCAAAAGATGTATTACTACTATCTGTATGACCCAAATGATGGAGTATTTTAAGAGCAAGTGACCACACAGACAGCTTCCACACTCCGCACAGACACTCCAATAGTGCACATTTTTCTAGGTTAACATTAGATTGAGCTGCCATGTAAAGTTGCTACTACATACACCTTTCAGATGAAAAGCCATATTAGTGGTCGATGAATGATAGGCGTGGATTTGGATGTCCTGCCTGATGTACTACAATATAACCACATAGACCAGCCGTTAACAATCTGTCCATCTCGGACTGTGTGACTTTGCCACTTCCTGTGGATTTTTTTTCTTCTGCGACTAAGCAAATAATGAAATTTTGGTCAACCAAGACTCTTCTCGTCAACTAATGGTTTGTTGACTATTAGGGGGAAGCCCTATTAAAAAGTATAGAATTTTTATTCATTTTTAAAAAATGACAAATCATTTCGCTAGATAAGACACTTATTCCTCTGTTGGGATTATGTAGAACCATTTGAAGCTGCATTGAAACTATATGGAGAAAAATCCTGGAATGTTTTCCACAAAAACCCTAATTTCTTTTCAACTGAAGAAAGAAAGACATGAATATCTTGGATGACAAAGGGGTGAATAAATTATTAGGAAATTTTAATTCAGAAGTGAACTGATCCTTTATCCTATGGCATAAATAAGAATTTCAAGTAGCGTTGGGAATCGAGGACCAAATGGAGGCATGTGCAATAGCTAAATAAATATATAACGGACTCTCGCATCGCTAGCGTACGTCTCCTGTAATCGTCTTAACCTTGATTACAAACGTCATCCATTAAAACTTTACTAGCGTGACTCTGGTTTGCTTTATCCTACCGAGAGATATTTGCATATCATATGCTCATGTAGCAGTTGGCTGTTTTGAGCCACCGTTCAACCCATATTTCACAGTGAAAAAAGGGTTGGGCTGCTCTGAAACAATCACAGAATATGAAAGAGGTTGTGGTTTGAAGCCAAACACATTCAGAAATGAATAATTTACTAAAACCTAGATGTGAGTCACTATTCTTTCTGCCGTCTCTAATATAATCGGCCGTGTTTTTAAAGCATTAGCGCTGTTGACTGCTTAAATGCATTTGCTTATGCATTTATGGATCCTTGGACTTAAAGTTTTCCAAAATTATCTGATCGCAAACAGAGGAGCGGAAACATATCTTTGTCTTGTTCAAAAAAACGCTTCTTTTCACGTTTTAAAGTATTATTTCATCTGTAATGTACTGATTGAAATGGTTAATCAGTAATTAAATAATGAATAAATTTTTTTTTTCCATTTTGCATGCTTCTTTTGACATGCTCTGGGGAGGCCTGTCAACCAGCTATTTATTAACGTGTTAATTATTTTGCAAAGTGTGTAATTAGTTTGCTTACTTTTTTATTAGTTTTCCCATTAACACCATTATATTGTTCATTCAAACTGATTCATGAATGTACACAAATGCAAGAGGTGGGATTTATCGTATGAACCAATCATAGTCGATAATTTTCCCCCATTCTTTCTTAATTACCCCCACCAAACCCACGGCATGCTTTAGGGGGTCTATTAAAATTCAATGGGCTCAGGGGAGGCAAGAGAGACACGGACTCCCGCTGTAACTTTACCTGCTGGTGTCAATGTTGGACAATGTTTCTTTAGAAAAACAAGTGATTTCTCTGTCATATTTTGTAATCTTTGTTGTTTTATTTTTGTACTATGGGTTTTTTTCTCATCCAGTTTGGAGGAAACACCTCTGGTATCTTTTTAAACACCAAAGTTTAGCAAAGTAATGTGACAAGTTTTTGTGCCATCTAGTTGAATAAAATCAAATATCCCATTTATCCCAATGCTCCTTCAGGTCCATTATTAAATTGCATTAATTGTACCTCTAAAAAGTGAAAAGTCTTTTTTCCTAAATATGTATCGTTTATGGAACTAGAATCCTTAAGAACAATTGGAAATGCTAAATTATTAACGATTCCCATCTCTAGTCACAAGTATTTTTGATCCTAAGAAATGGGTTGCGGACCACAAAACGTTAAGAACCTCTGATCTGCACACTCTGCCTGCCATGTTACCTTTATTTCCACTTTCACTTCTTGCCAGAGTTCTAAACTACTTCATCTTCCAGAGACAGAGAAAATGAAGAGAAAAGTAGTAGAGACCCTTAAATGTGCAAGAGATCTACAGATGGCAGCCCCGAGGCAGACGCTGGGGCCCAGGGGATGTACCTCCACCGGCCTTGAACATCCATGCAGCTTTAATGCACTCATTAAAAAGAGCTCTGTGAGGCTCCACAAGCACAACATAACTGACAGTTCTCTCCACACGAAAACACCACACTGACCCCACCACCGCACAAACGTACGTATGCTTCAAAAAACTCCCAATAAGCAGGAGCCGACATGGTCAATACATCAAAGAGGTCTGGAATGGTGTAAAAGAGGGTGTTTACTGGAGGAGGAAAGAGGCTTTATATCTCGCCAAGCGGAATAGATCAACTCGCCCCTCTGGAACAAACACATTAGAGTCCTACTGTCCTGTTTGTGTGTGTGTGTGTGTGTGAGGGGGCTAGAGTGTGTGGGTGAAAAAAAGTGTGGTGAACTCGGAATATAATTGAGTGTGTGTGTTAGAGGCGCAACCTGTGAGGGATAGGATGTGCGTAGGAACAGGAGCATGTGTGTTAGATGACGCTTCTGTCTATGTGTTTGTGCAGTAAAAGTGTGCGCACACGTGTTTGTGCAAGAGATGTGTAATACAGATGGTGTTTGAAAGGTGAGGTGCTGGGAGTGTAGAAATGTGTGTGTGTGTGTGTGTGTGTTTGTGTGATATTCTTGTGGCTCTATGTAGGAAGGCGTGAAAACAGTTTTTTATATTTTATATTCATTACTGGATCTCATTTTTTCCTATATACTTTTAGGGCTGGGTAAAAAATATTGTAAATCTTTCTGAAACAATATCAATTCTTAAATTCCAAGAATCGATTAGTCTAGCCTGTTTTGAATGAAACACTGTAGCCTGCCTCCCATTCAATAAATCACAATAAGCTTTGTGGTACTTTTGATATAAAACAAAGTCTCAGATTTCAAATTCTGTCCATTTTATTAAAATACTCAAAGAATAAATGCCGTTTTTGGCGCTGTTTAAGGTGTAGTGACAGATCACTGTATAGTTCCTCAGTTTAAGACAAGCGGAAGCATGAAACGCACACAAACTGATTGTCTACGTTTTAATAAGTTTCAACATAAAATTAACATGAAAAAACATCTGAAGGTATGTTAAAAGAAAGAGTACCGCTTATCGAAATCCATATCCTGTTGCATGTAATTGCATGTTTTTGTGGTCAGTGTTTTAACCTCTCAAAGACGTCAGTATAACAGCTTGTAAACAATGTCACGTAATGTCACATGTACCTCAGAAAAAACATTTTCGATGACCATAAACTTGTTAGTCAGCTAGAAAAATATCTAGGGAAGAGCATTTTGCTAAATATATGCACCATATAACATATTCATTAATTTTTTTTTACTGCTCTTCAATGTTTAATTCATATTTGAATACATCTGTCAAGTTTTTATGATAGCTACATTTTAAATGTTTACTTTTCAACAAATTGGAGTATGTATAATTGTGTAATTCAAAGTATTTAGTATGCAATATTTAACCTTTAATATTGTAATAATGTAGTACCAACTAAATGAGATTTATGATATTTAGTACCAACTAAATGAGCTTATGTATATTTTACAGCGTTAGCTGAGTAATTTTTTCTCTTGATAGAATTTTCCATGTACTGTACCTGATACAGTTTATGTGACCCTGAACCACAAAACCAGCCATACGGGTCAATTTTTTGAAACTGAGATTTACACATCATCTGGAAGCTGAATAAATAAGCTTTTTATTGATGTATGTTTGGCTGAGACACAATTATTTGAGAATCTGGAATCTGAGGCTGCAAAAAAATCTAAATATAGAGAAAATTGCCTTTAAAGTTGTCCAAATGAAGTTCTTAGCAATGCATATTACCAATCAAAAATTAAGTTTTGATATATTTACGGTAGGAAAATTACAAACAATCTTCATGGAACATGATCTTTACTTAATATCCTAATGATTTTTGGCATAAAAGAAAAATAGATAATTTTGTCCCATACAATGTATTGTTAGCTATTGCTACAAATATACCCATGCTACTTATGACTGGTTTTGTGTGTGTGTGTGTGTGTGTGTGTGTGTGTGTTTAAATTATAGAATAAATAGCCAATCAAATGCTGCTCTATTTACAAAAAGTGAAAATTAGAAAAGAAAGCATGCATTTAGATGCAAGTACATTAAACACAAAATTGAATCAACCCAATTTTCTTAAATGTTTCTAATTATGCATGATTGATACAGTACTAAAAACTATTATACCTATATATATATATATATATATATATATATATAATATATATTATATAACTGTTTTGCCCAAAAAGGCTGATGGTGCTAAAGATATGTAGGCAGGGAAATATAGCCACTAGTATTACACCCTTACTGTAAAAAACTATTTGTTCAGTCAACTTAAAATAATTTGTTTCACGGCTGCCTTAAAATTTTAAGTTCAGTCAACTCAAAAAAAGTTTAGTCAATTTGAAATATTAAGTTGTACGAAGTGGCAACTTTGATATTTGAGTTGATTCAACTTAAAATTTTAAGGCAGTTGGGTAACAAGCCCGGCTTTTAAGTTTAACAAACTAATTTTTTTGTTTAGTCAACTCAAATATCTTTAGTACATACTTAGTACAACTTAACATTTCAGGTTGACTAAACCTAAAATTTTAAAGCAGCAGGGTAACAAATGATTTTAAGTTGACTCAACATTTTTTTTTTTTTAATATTTCATGATCTAATAAATCTCAAATATGATCAATGTAAAAAAAAATATAAATAAATAAAATTATTATTTTTTTTAATTTAATTTGGAAAACATCACATTAAAAAAGTAGTGTTTATAAAACAGTTACTGTAATTCTTCCTCTAAATTTTGATTAGATGTGCCACATTTAAAGTCATTTTTAAAATGCTCCTATGCAACCAACAATTTAGGTAATCCATGTGCTACATTGTAGAAGAGTTTATTCAAAACAAAACAAAACAAAACAAAACTGAAATAATTTATTTGCTATTGGTGTCTTTTATCATGTTTCAGCTGCCCACCATACACCTTATCCTTGATACAATCATTGTGTGTTTAAATGCACTTTACAAGTTTTATTCGATTTTATTTGATTTGTCTTTTTTAAATGTCAAGTACACTGTTAAATAAAGTTAATAAAACAAAGATTACTGCCTGGAGCACGTTCTACAAGAAAATGCAATTTCATTCTTTCTTCCTCAAAAAATTTCATGTTTAATTCAATGCTATACTTTTAATTTCTTTGTAAATATTTTCTTAGTGAAAATTGTTTCAGATGTACTGAATTCGCACCACAGACCCAGATAATGTGATTGTAGTTCAGCTTTGTATACACATTAATTGGCAAGTAGCTCGATTATAACTGCCTTTCAAAGCTTGGAGCAGCTTATTGCATCCATAAATGTCTTTTGACATCTTAAAGGCATGTGTGTTTTGGCGTTTACTGTGATTGGCATTGCGTATGGGGTTTGGACTGCACTTTGGTGTTCTCGCTATACAACAACAAACGCTTGAAACCATCCAGGTTTACAGCCTTAATCACAGCACACAACCTGGAAGAGACCAAAGGAAAGTCAGAAAAAGGAAAGATGAAAGAGAACAAAAAAAGGTAAACCGCACGCTACAGGCGCTTCGCCGTGACCACCTTAGCATGCAAAACTCGCCCGTCCTTCGTTTTAAGACACATGTAAGGGTGGGTTTGCAGTGTTCTTGCATCAGGGAACCAGTGGGATGACTGGTCTCGTGGATCTGTGGCAGGTTTCCTCTCTGTCTGATCTCCAGCCGAGGGGTAGTGGGGAGGGGAAATGGGCATGTTGCTCTTCCTGAGATTTCACAGAACACCTCCTGTTTGATCCGGCGTGCACACTTTCTAACGTACCTTCAGCCTTTTGCCCTCTCTCTGTCTCTCTGATCCTCTTTTTTCTAGTGCTTTTCCGAATGACTCTCTCTCTCTACCTTGCCTTTCTGCTTTTATTCTCCCACCCCCTCCAATGCTCTTTTACTTTCTCTCCAATCTGCCACTTTTCCTCTCCCTTCGTTACCCTCCCTCCATCTCTTTCCTTCTACCTGCTGCTTCTGAGTGCGCCGCTGTGCTCTAATCAGCTGGAAATTACAGTCCAGTTCACGGAAAAGCACACCAGACGAAAAGAATCTGTCTGACTCCACAATTGTCCACGGTTTTAATCAAATGTGCAAAATGCTCGCGTAATTATAAGAATCTATTATCAAAAATCAGGTGCCCTGTGGTTAACCACGAAAAAACAATGATGTCTGTATTTCGGTAATAATTTGCGGCAGCCGTCTTCTTGCGGAGGGAAAATGACACAGCTTGGTTTTGCCTGACATGCTGAGGTTATTATCAGACACAGAAGCTCCTCTAACAAGCTGGCAGTACCGAGTACATCATGTTCCTCTCTAGAGCAACCAGGAAAGACAAAGAAAATGAGGGAAATCAGCCGAGAAAATAACACAAAATAAGACAGATCTTGGAATCCTTCACATAATGGCAAAGACATCCCAAGAAGGATACATATTTAAAAAGTAATGATGGCAAATTTTCAGGTACTGAAGCATTATGGACGCCTATTATCCTGAGTTGTTTCGGTGACAAGGAAATTTCAGTTGCTCTATGAAAGCAGGTCATTTCTAGGTTACAAAACCCTTCGTATATTTGGAGCGAGAGGGGCTTTTGAGGGCACAACAAGTAGCATTTCTTCCAACTGATCATGTCTACCCGTCCTTCAATCTCCACCGACTCAGCGTGGGGCTTTTGTTAAGCTAATCTCAGGCTGTAAATTTTTCACTCCAGAAAGTGCAAAAAAGATTTCAAGGAAGATTTGATTCATTATTGAACACAGCACTACTCTATTTTTGTACTTGTGAGTGTGTTGATTGCAGCTTGGAGCGTTTGGGTTGCTGGAGTCTTTGGTCTCAATTTTCCTCCTCCAGTGTTTGACGCGCCGTGCCGTGCCTTTCCTTATGAGAACGAACGGAATGGATGAGAAGCTTCTTCTAGAAGATCCTCCATGTAGAGAGGCATGCACGGGATTGATTTCTCAATCCCACAGGATTACACCCCGCTGGAGAATATCCAACCCTGCACTTGTAAACATTTTCTAACATAAGTAACTTTTATTTTACTTTCACACACAGTCATGGGCAAAACAATTGGTACCCTTGCAATTCTGTCAGAAAATGCAACACTTCTCTCACAAAAGTGTTCCAATTGCAAATGTTTTGGTATTCGCATGCTTATTGTTTTTGTTTGCACTGTAAAAACACTGTAAAGGACATCATGGCACTGTTTACAGAAAAAGGCCTTCAAAGAAAAGAACACAGTCCCTACAGTCAAACATGGTGGAGGTTCAAAGATGTTTTGGGGTTGCTTTGCTGCTTCTGACACTGGATGCCTTGACTGTATGAACGGTATCATGAAATCTAATGATTACCAAAGAATTTTGGGGCGCAATGCAGTGTCAGAAAGCTGTGTCTTCTCCAGAGGTCATGGGTCTTCCAGCAGGACAATGACCTGAAACACATTTCAGAAAGCACTCAGAAATGGTTACAAAGTGTTGGAGAGTTCTGAAATGGCCAGCAATGAGTCCAGATCTGAGTCCCATAGAACACCTGTGGAGAGATCTCAAAACAGCAGTTGGGAGAAGGCATCCTTCAAATCTGAATTACCTGGAGCAGTGTGGTCCAAAATTCCAGCAGAGAGGTGTAAGAAACTCATTCATGGTTACAGGAAGTGATTGATTTCAGTTATTTTTTCCAAAGGGGGTGCTATCAAATATTAAGTTAAGAGTGCCAATAATTTTGTCCAGTTTTTTGGGTTCTGTATCAGATTTGACTTCTCTGTTTTTTGTGTTGTTCCAATGCGAACAAAAAAAAGTGAGTACCAAACATTTGCAACTGCAACAATTTTCTGAGAGAAGGGTTCTGACAGAATTGCAAGGGTGCCGATATTTTTGGCCATGACTGTAGTTATATTTAGTGGGAGTCCCACGAGTGATTTCTTTCTCCCGCACTGAGAAATTCAGAACGTGTCCCGCACTCAGTTGCGTCGAATGCAGACCTCTACCTCCGAGAGAGGAGAGGGAGAGAGGCTGGGAGGTGGTGCGGCCATTCTGATGAACTGATTAGCCGCTTGCTTCTGCCAGGTCCTCCTGATGGGCAGCAATTTTTGGGCTAGGGATCATTTTCCTCTTGGCGCCGGAGTGGTGCTGCTTGGCTGTAGCATGTCCTGGGTTTTATTATGGTGATTGCTGGCGCTTGTATGGTCGTATCTGGCCTTGATGCAACACACTTTGGCACTATCAGTTTGCTGTTGGATTATGGGGTAACAATTAAAGTCTGGCTTTCTGGTGCGTGACTGTATAATCACAAAGCATTAGAGCATGGAGCGAATGGGCAATGGTCTGTATGGCTGCACCAATACGTGCGAGGGAACGTGACTATGTTCTGTCCACGGATTTACAGCGTATGTTTGAGTACACAGGCCGTGTTGCCTTTGGCTCGCTGGTGAAGATGGAAAGCGGTCGCAGTGGACTTGTTCCTCTCAACACTGCTGAAAATAAGGAAGTACATGTCAGAGCCACACAGCTCCGCTCCCTCCAGTGCCATCCATCATAGCAGGCCAGTTCAGTAGTTAGAGAGCGCTTCGCTGGCTCTCCGTGTATGCGTGTGTGCGAGACAGAAATGGAGGTATGAGCCCCAGGGCATTTCTTTGCCTGTATGAGCAGCCCAACTGGGGTGGAAGTGGATTTGGCCGCAAGCCAACGGTCTCTCAAAAGCGCCCTTTGCTCTACCTGCTCTAAGAGAGCTTTTCTGGGCAAGTCACTGCGGTGCAGAGGTGGCGCATGGATTTTGGTTACGCATAACCCCTCCTTGATCATCTAATGGACTCTTTTCGCATTTTCAGGGTTCTCAGAAGTTATTAAATTTGTGTAAACTTCTATAGTGGTGAATGGAAACTATGATAAATATAATTTTTCCTTTCTATTTGTCAATAGCAAAAGAAAAACAACATTTACAATAGCAGGGCAGGAATTGGTCAGAAAAGAGAAAGATTTCAAATTTGCCATCACTCCCTCCCTCCTTCCGCCATTGAATTAGAAAAACACTAAGAATTTACCCGAAAAATCTGTCATGATTTACTCACCCTTATGTTGTTCCAAAGCCACAAGGCTTTGGTTAATCTTTCCTAACACATCAAGATATAATTAATGAAACCTGAGAGGTTTCTGTCTCACCTCCAAGTAACCAAATCTTAAAAGATTCAAAAATATTTTAAAATTGTTGTAAAGTACAGTATGTGCATGTGTGTGTTGTATGTATGTGCCCTCAAAAAATTATTGAAAACAGTAATACAATAAAAACAAAAAAGCAAAGGACAAATACAATAGAAAAAGCAAAAAGAAGTGAAATGAAGCAAACGGTGCTTTAATTTTTTTTAAAGCTAGTCTAAAGTATTCAGACATTGAACAATCAAATGTAAAATAAAACAGCATAGTCTTCAGTGTAAGAATTAAACTTGCTTTGTTTCTTATTACAGCTACAAAAGTCCTTCACTCAAGAGCAGTGAGTGATTTTTTCTTTGTCTTTTGTTGTTTGATTAATATTAACTCTTTCCCTGCCAGCGTTTTTGAAAAAAGTTGCCAGCCACCACCATTTTTGATCATTTTCACAAAAATTTCATGGCTCTCAGAATATTTTGTTGTATGAATATCTGAACATGCAATACTGCAAAATACAGAACAGAGCATCTACTTTTAAACAATAAATCTTTTTTATTCTAGTTTCAAGCATTTTTTTTTTTTTTACAAACACTATTTTGAACAAAAAGGTGAGAAAATAGCTTTTTAATCTAATAAATCTGGATCATATTCAGTACAATGATCAAAGTAAAGATGCAGTAGATCGCTTCCATCAGCACCTCCAAAGCAAATGAGTGTTTACATGAATAATCCTAAAACTGACATTTTTTTTGCATGTATTTAACCCTTAAATGCATGAATGTTTCGCCAATCATTATTACATATTCGGGTCTTTAGCGACCCAGACCTATAAATCCAGCAGAGCTGGATCTCTAACTGCTGCAATAGCAAAAACTCTCTTGTTGTTTTAAGAGCAATTACAGAAGAATAAAATCAGGCATATTTTGTTACCTTTTGGAACTTAGAATCGTTCAATTTGAGCAGATGATTGTACCACCGACGTCATCGTCAGAGCGCATTTCCACAGTACATTCAGTATGTGGCTTATATTCGTGATTTCAAACACATTCGCAAAACTGCCATTTTCAGTGACATTTTCAGTTTGATTGCTGGCAGCTTATTCACCACATCCACCATCACATGACAGTTACATTTATATTTTATGGCATACAGTAATTGCTCTGCAGTATAGCCATTCAAACCAGTTCAGTTTTTGCTGATGATATTCTTTTGCTTTATGCCTGCGGTAATTACGAGTGAAACATCACATCATTACTGTCTATTAAACAGTGCCACCTTGAGGAATAATTCTGAATTGCATGTATTGAGTCATCAGATATTTGAATATTTTTGCACAGAAAAAATATATTTACACTAATACACACCTCGGGTCTCTAGCAACCCTATACACTTTTTATTAAAAAATTAATCAGAAAACATACATTCTTTTAAATTTTCTCAATTATTGTATTTACATGATTGTAGGAAGCTGAAATTAAATAATCACACAGCCACAATAAAGATATAATAAAACTTTTATTTATAATGTTAGTAAAAACTAGAGCTGCACGATTCTGGATAAATTGAGAATCACAATTGCTTTGTCTCAAATTAAGATCACGATTCTCCCACAATTTTGAACTTAACAAAATTATGTGTGACAAAATATTAATTGCTGCAGTCTATTTAAAAGTGTTTAATTAATTTGAATAAATTAACATTTTACTATATATGTATTCAAATATATTTAATACTCTTTTTTTTTAATATTAAAAGTATGAAAAAGTGGTTTGAATGAATGATTCAATGACTCACTCATAAATACTGGATGAATGAGCGTTTTTGAATGAATCTCTTGAATGAATGATTCAATGACAAATTATACATATTTTAACAGTCACTTGTTGCCAACTAGTGACGAAACGCTGCAATCGACACAAATGTTATTTGAAGCGCCAGTTACTTTTAAAAGTGTATTTCCTCCATTTTGATTGATACCATAGACATCAATGTTTATATCTGAACTATTACCTTTCATCCCAGTACTTCTGATAACACGAATGACTGTAAGACAAAAATAATACTGTGTAGTTTAAAAGACTGTTTGTGAAGCCTTATCTGCTCTCTGTGTCAGCGGTAGCACAAACACAGATTTGAATGTTCCAGTATGACTTTTTCAAAGGTTTAATAGACAAGGGCAAATCGTTGTCATTTAGAAATTAGATCTTGTGGGTGTTTCTGAATCAAGATCTTTTAACGATTATTAAAAATGTGTTAATACAGCCACAGTTCAGTGGTGCAAAAAGGATCCATTGGCCCATGGCATGTCTAATTTGCTCAGGAGCCCCTTTACAGAGACTGGAGCTTCAGCCTGAGCTCAGATATGTTGTTCTTTCCTCTTTGTTTTGAGCTAATCCTCTGTCCGGCTTCGCCTCATCACATCCCATCAGCCACTGTTTTGCAACGTCAGTCCGCCGCAACCACGCACACAAACACCGTGGAGTATTTTCATGCGCTTTTTCAAATTATCCCCTGCGTCTCTATAATGTCTTACAGTTCCCCTTACTCTTCTAACTTAAGTCTATAATGTCAACTTCCCCAACTTTGCGTGTTATTTATTGGGTTATGTTGTGCTATGTGTATTGTAATGCTCTCCATCTGTCAGACAATCAAAGGTGTTTATTGTGTGAGCAATCCACATGGCAGTATAAAAGGTTTAGCTTCTGATTAGCATACAGACGCGCACGCTCACAGAAAGCATGCTCAAATCGACCGCTCACAGAAAGAATATTGAATCTATCGAAACTTGCTGAAAAAATCTATTGAAGCACCAACAGTTCAGCTTTACTGCTGTTTATGAATTAACTAATATCTCATGGCCATTAAATAAATAACGGGATGATACATTATTGACTTTCACACTGGATTAAACGACTTCAGGCTGGACCGCATGAGCAGATCGAGATGAAACTTAAATCAGAGATGAATTATATGTGGCACGAAGATGAGAAATCTCACCGCAGCAAAGCCATGCTATAGTTCGATATACAGCATCCAGCCCGACTTGTCAGTCCACATGATGTAACGTGAGGAAAAATTGGGCGTTATTTGCTGGAAAATGAGCGAGGAGCAGGCGAGAGGTTTGAAAGGGCTTATTTGTGCTTTATTGTAATGTGACATGATGAGGGTATAATCAGTTTCATTGAGGCACAAACCGAAGGCTGATGTTGACGTTCCGTGAAGGCGATAATCATCTAATTTTTATCTATGATCAGCTCACATTGCCGAGACCCCATCAAGCCCCGAACCCACTGCTGTACTTTGAGTGATCCACTTTGTCCTAATGACAGATGTTATCTGCACCACTTGGGCCAGATCGCCTCGCGGTCATTACAGACAATCCTGGGTAAACATCGGTGCGATACGTGAAGGGAGGGCTGAAAATGGGCGCGTGGAGAAGAAGAGAATACACCTGGACAAGATTGGACCGCAGATTCTAACTAAAAATAAGCACCTAAATAATATTTAAACTAATAAAACAAATGACTTTGACAGTTGACTGAGGTCATTTATATCTACCTCTTGCAGTAGCCCTTTAGTGTTGCACACACTTTGTCGATTATTTTTGCAAGTAGAGTACATACAAAGTCAATGCGGAGACGCAAATAGACGTGAGTTCTCGCCACGCGACACGAATGACACAAATCGGGTGATGCAATTGCCTCAATTTTCAATTTTCATGACGTTGTGTCACACAAGCCAATCAGCGAAGAGCTTATTGACATGTCCGACATGACACTGTCATCCAGGCACAGTTCCTGGAGAAGACAGTGAAATTCACTGAGTTGTGTGCACCTCTGGATGGTGCTGCGAACCCAGACATGTCAGCGTTTGGATTTCCAGTGTATTTTTGACTTCTACAACAGCTACAGAGGAACAATAGTAGTTAGGGGTGGGTGATATGACCAAAATCTTATATGACGATATTAGTAATCTTTTCACAGAAATGATATATATCATGATATAGTTACTTTTACTTTAATTAATGATGTCAAAATAGAAATTTCATAATTCTTGTCACCAGTGTCAATATCAACAATAAAAAAAAAAAACACTCAATCTCACTGAAGACAAGTAAACAGTCAGTGATTAAAAAAGAATAATAAACTAATTGCTCAGCTGTTTGCTTTCACTAAAAGGAATAGTTCACCCAAAAGTGAAAAATTTGTCAATAATTACTCACCCTTATGTTGTTCCAAACCCGTAAGACTTTTGTTCATCTTCAGAATCCAATTTAAGATATTTTTGATGTCCAAAAGCTCTCTGACCCTCCCATAGTCAGCAAGGGTAAAACCACGTTCAAGGCTCAGAAAAGTACCAGGATGATCAACAAAGTAGTCCATGTGACTTCAAAGGTTCAACTGTAATTTTACGAAGATACGAAAATTCTTTTGCACAAAGAAAACAAATTACATTTATTAAATTTTCATCTGTACTGCGTCACTTGTGGACGCGCATTCGCCAGAGTACCACGACTCATACATGTAGTGGCGCCGCCGCTGACCCAGATCTAGCATTATGACGTTGAACACATGCCTTGTTTACGTGTGGCGAAAGATGCGTGATGTGTGAAAGCTATTGAAATCTATTGACCTGGGTCAGCGCCGCCACACGCATGCATCGTGGTGTACTCGTGAACGTGTGTCCACAAGTGACACATTAGAGATGAAAATGTGGAATAAGGCTGCGTTTACACTAGTACGTTTTCGTTTTAAAACGCATAACTGTTGCTACGGTTACGCCTGTTGTTTACGCTACTCCGGCGTTTTCAACCCTCAAAAACGGAGACTTCTGAACATGCTGCAGACCCCATTTTAGTTTGAAAACTACTGGGCTGAGTTTCAGTGTAAACGGACCAAAACGGAGACTTTTGCAAACTATATCGTGGCTGCCCACTTTCGATCTGCATATCCTTGACGACCGTGTAAACAATAACATCATGCTCATTGTTGTACCCATAGATTTGTGCAGGTAGATGCATCATTCGACCGCTTGAAGCACGTAGACACGTCCACCATAGGGAATCTACCTATACATATCTATGGTTGAACTTACGTGAATAGTCATGTGACATGCGTTTTCGGTTGTGTATTGTAGACGGAGATTGTTTCTGAAATGCAGAGAAAATGCTAGTGTAGACGAGGATCGTTTTCATTTAAAACGCCGTTTTAAAACGAAAATGCAGAAGTGGAAATCAGGGCCTTAGGCCTTTTTTGACTGCCAGCGTCTGTTCTACATTATAATGCTATAGAGTAAACAATGTTTTCAAAAAAGTCCTGAGCATTTTTTTAAATGCCACCGCCAGCGTCTTTTTCTGCAGCTCTTTTCAAGTTGAAAAAAGTTCAACTTTTCTGAAAAAAAAAAAAAGCCCTACGTGAAGCGTTTTTTTGACAGCTGACCAATGACAAGGCAGTAGCGAGCCCTGACATTTCCATAACAACAAGAACAACAAGAAAAAATGTTGTCAACCGACATTCCCCTCCCGGTTCTCTTCAAATACCAACGTGTGGCGCCGATAGCCCAGTGGGCAGCGACATGTAAAGCCGTTGCACTTCGGGCGTCCCTTTTTTTCGACTCCCACCTTGCTTCCTGTCTAAATACTATCCTATTAACTAAAGACATGACAAAAATAAAAAACAAAAGCCAACGCAAGAGCAAGCTTTCTCTTTTCTCGACATTTCTCGTCATTCATACTGTTGCAGCAGTTGTTATAGCAGCAAAAGATGCCTTTGGCTGCAACGCTGCCAGATTTTTTGTTTTTTTACTAAAAAAGCACCCTTGTCAACTTTTTCCTGTCAAAACAGACGCCAAGTGTGAACAAAGACTAAAGTCATTATTTTTGTTTTCTTTGCGCAAAAGTATTCTCTAAACTTTGTAAAATTACAGTCGAACCACTGATGTGACATGGACTACTTTGTCGAACATTTTAGTACTTTTCTGAGCCTTGAATGTGGTGGTACCCTTGCTGTCTATGGGAGGGTCAGAGTCCTCTTGGACTTCATTAAAAATATCTTAATTTGTGTTCTGAAGATGAAGGGTCTTATGGGTTTGGAACAACATGAGGGTAAGTAATTAATGACAGAATTTTCATTTTTGGATGAACTAACCCTTTAAGACCTAAACTACTGAGTTTATGTATGTATTAGGGATGGGAAGATTCCCTGATTCGCTCGGTGCATCGGCTTAAAAAGTTAACAATGCGATGCATCGGTTTAAAATGTGTGCATCGGACACAAATTGGCATTTGTATCGCGATGCATCGTTTCTATCGTATCTGCATCGGTAAAACCCGATTTATTTCTTTATAATTATTAGTAGACATACTATACTTTCATTATTCAGAAATTGGAAAATATTTTTCCACTTTCCAGATCGTTTTCTCCCCTCTAAACTGTTTCTCAAGCACGCCTCTGTTCACTGCTGCGTGAATATGACGTAGCCTATCACAACACTACAGAGACCGGGGCGTGTCCAGAAAGTCACATAGAGCATAAATTAACATGGCAGAGGTAGAGCAGCTGCATCCTCCACCAAGTAATTATAAATCCTACGGTGACCGGGGGAGGGGACACCTTCGGTTCACTTAAGTTTGTCGTGGCCACGACATATCAACTCGTGGGAACGTGATATTATGTCGTGATCATTTTGTCGAGGTAACGACATCCTTATGTCGTGGCCACGAGATGCTATGATGAGGGAACGACATCCATTTCTTGTGGCCACGTCTTATGTTGAGGAAACGACATGCGCTTCTCATGGCCGTGAGTTTAATGCGTAAACAAACCTGCGTGACCATAGTAACCCGGGAATATCAGAGATAGATTTATTACCATTTTATTTTGAGTTAAGGAATTATTATATTAATTATTATAGAAATTAATACAATATTAAATGATAATATTAACAACAGGGGATGCTGTCTATGTGAATGCTGTCTGTGCGCGATGCATTCGAAATAAGTTTATCATTAATAAATATTACCCAAAGTACAGCAAATAAAATAGGCCTACAAGATAACAGTTATGAAATAACTGTTTGTGAAAGGTTTTTTTTGTACTTATTATTATTGGTTATGTCAAAATAGCACCTGTTTTCTGTTCACTGAGTAATCCTGTCTGCTGAAAGCACATTCATCTGCTAGCAAGTTATGGAACATTTCTTCAGTTTATCTCTGAGCAGCACCTTTGCTCTACCAAAGCTTATTTATGTAAGTGTCATGCACTACAAATCAGAAGGCACTTAAGTTAATTTATGATTTGTTGTCTGAAATAAAAGTATCTGTAACATACTGAAGTGCATAGCATCATATTTGTTTCATTGCATCATACTGCATCGAATCGTGTTGAATCGAATCGAAATCGGATTGCACTGCATCGTAACAGGGGTGTATCGTATCGCATCGCATCGCTAGCTGCTTCATGTATCTTTAATGTATCGTATCGTTGGCTATGCATCGAGATGCGTATCGCATCGGCCTCAGTTATGGAGATGCACATCCCTAGTATGTATGCGTATATGTGTGTGTATTTAGTCATTTAAGGCCTATAAAGTGGCAAAAATAACTCTGTTCAATACTTCACTGCTCTATAAGCCCCAGCTTCACATGTGTGCACCTCAGAAACTCAGAAAAGTCTCTCAGGCAGTGCATGCATATAGCGAAATGAGTTCTCTTTTTCTGCATTTCAACTGAATAAAATCACTTGTTTTTAAACCTCAATGCTTAAAAACACATGAAGAGTTCGGATGCAAAACCAGCTAAAAGGCATCTCGGTCAAAAATGAGATAATGATACTGAGTGAATACTCCTGACACATAGTACATGTCCTTCACATACTTTTTCTTCAAACTCGCTAAATTCCAGCCTCAGCCCAATCAGAAGTACCAGTAATTACAAAGAAACCTATACAAAGTAGCCAGAAAGAAATGCTAATTTGAAAGAAATACATCAGATGGATTTAGAGGCTTTTGCATCTGAACTCTTCACATGCAAACCGTACGTTTTTATGAGCACGTAGCACAGCAGAGTCACGTGAATGTGTAACCGTGATAGAGACGACTGATCAAAATCCTGATCGGAAAAAAAAAAAGTGTTGTTGACATTCCTTAACACGTAATGTTTTTATTCGCACAAGTGATGCGAAAAACCTCCCGTGAGCAATCTAAAGCGAGATGCAAATATTTTGAGATTCACACACCGTTAGACACCAAATGCTCTTAAAGTGTGACAAAATGAACTAAATGGAAAGTGCTGCATGCTTGAGTTGGAAGATGCAGTTTTTGTTTTGTTTGTTTTTTTGCATTGAGCTTTCAGAATAAAACCTTTAAGAAGAGGAAAACTGATTAAATGAAGTAAACATTTCAAAACATTATTATAGTTATCAGTCTTGGTGAGAACTGGCCTTTAGTGCAAGGATACTATAAAAAACATGACACGAAGAAAAAAAAACGTACATAAAAATAACCATATCTGGCTAGAACTATATATATATATATATATATATATATATATATATATATATATATTTTTTTTTTTTTTTCATTCGTTCATTCATCTTCCTCATAGCCTTGTTCACTTTCATATGTGCCTTAAAAAGAAATATGGGACAGTTGAAATTATTTTCTGAACCAGAAGGCTCTTTTAAACCGGGCTGTGACCCACTCTTTCGATCTTTTTGCACTCTGTTTGCATTCACCCAAACTCTGCAACACAGATACATCTGAGCCCTAGTTGGTTATTTTTTTTCTGCCACTGCACTGTAACTGTAAACGGCGCAGTACAGAACAATAAAGGCGGTAAAAAAATGAACGATAGCACAATGAGCACAATAGCTGTGCTGGAACCTACTGGCATTAAGGCCAGAGAGCCACTGACAGCTCACCTCTTGAGGGTAAACAGAACCAGGACACATTGTTTCACTCCACCCCCCTCCACCTGAAGCAACCACCAGGGAAAAAAAAAAAATACTGTCCGAAAAATCCAGAGCATCACATGCGCCTCTCTCTTGTGGGGAAGGTTGAGCAGAGAGCAGAGAGCAGAGAGGCTGGCTCGGGCCTCTGCAATCAATTCTACTAACAGGCAGGGACTCTGACAAGGCCCAACGCCATCTGTCTGAACAGAGCCGTGCCCCGCATCGTCACGCCACGCTGGCACCCGGGCAACAGCCCAAGCTGGCACCCACAAGACAAACAAGCCCCCTCAGACTAACACTCTGTTCTTCAGTCTGTCCCTCTCACTTCCTCTCTTTCAACACGTGCATTGTCACATACAGAACAAACAAAGACATGTCATCTTTGGTTCACCCAACAAACTAGTGAACGATCACACACAAACACGAATCGCTCACAAAAAAATACTGACTGCCAAAGCGGCACGAGATCTGAACACGACGTGTGATTGAACAAGCTCAGGACACAATGAAAATGGTTTCATTAAAACCCAGAACTTGAAACCGAGAGAGAAGCTGTCAACAGAGTTCAAAGGAGTTCAAAAATTGATTTATTGAATTTTTAAATAAAACAAAGATTAATGGAGTACATTTGGCAGGAAATACAATTTCAGTCTTTATACTTAAAAAAAAAATCATGGTTTAACTCTTCCCCCGCCAAAAAAGGAGTTTTCGTTATTTATGAGACAACACTTCTCTGCCAAACAAAGAATTTTACGGGTTTCCATATTTTCACTGCTATATGCTAGGGGGTGCCTATTATACATCTCTAGAAATAGTCCAAAACACAGCTGACGAAGATGCAGAAACGACCGTTCTCATATGCATTTGTATACGCAGATTTTAAAAAAAATAATGCTATCATCGACAATAAACAGCATATATAAATGAAAAATGTCCAATGTACACTGTTGGTCCAGGAAGTGGTAAAGGACTGTGAAGCTTTGGGAGTATTGATGGAAGCGATCTACTGCATATTTGCTTTGATCATCATACTAAATATGATCCAGATGTAGTATTTGATTAAAAACGTGATTTTCTCATCTTTTCGCTCAAAATGTTTTTTTTAATGAAAATTTTGTTTAAAAGTAGAGGCTCTGTTCTTTGTTGTATGAATATCTGAACATGCAATACAGCAAATCAGAGTATTCTGGGGGTCGTAAAATTTTAGTGAAAATTATAAAAATGCAAAACAAAAAGAAAAAAAACTTTTTTCAGAAACAATGATGGGGAAAGAGATAATGTGTTACTTGCTGTTGTACTTATTTGTGAAATTTAATAAAGCACACAATTTAATAAAACGAGGGCACGAAATTAGTAGATCATGCGCTGGATTTAGTAAAACAAGGCAACAAATCAGTAACTTGTGTGCATGATTTAGTAAAACAAGTGAATGAATTTGCAACACGTGCCCACAATTAAGTAAAATAAGGGAACGAATTAGCAACTCGTGCACGATTTAATAATACGAGGGAACAAATTAGTAACTCTTGCAGATGATTTAGTAAAACAAGGGAATAAATTTGCAACTCGTGTGCACTATTTAATAAAACAAGGGCACAAAATTAGTAAATCATGCGTACGATTTAGTAAAACTAGGGAAGAAATTAGTAACTCACGTGCTAGATTTAATAAAATGAGGGGATGATTTAGTTACTCGCGCACACGATTTTGTAAAACGACGGAATGAAATAGTAACTCACGTGCACGTTTTAGTTAAACGAGGGAACAAATTAGTAACTTGTGTACACAATTTAGCAAAACAAGGCAACAAAGTAGTAATTTGTGCACAATGTAGTAATACAAGGGAACAAATGAGTTACTCTTGCAGATGATTTAGTAAAACAAGGGAATGAATTTGCAACTCGTGTGCATGATTTTGTAATACAAGGACACAAAATTGGTAAATCGTGTACGGTTTAGCAAAACAAGGGAACAAATTAGTAACTTATGCACAAGATTTAATAAAACAAGGAAATGTATATGCAACTCGTGTGCACAATTAAGTAAATTAAGGGAATGAATTAGTAACTCGTGCACGATTTAGTAAAACAAGGGAATGAATTTGCAACTTGTGTGCATGATTTAGTAAAACAAGGGCACAAAATTGGTAAATCATGCATACGATTTAGTAAAACAAGGGAACAAATTAGAAACTCACATGCCAGATTTAGTAAAACGACGGAATGAATTAGTAACTTGTGCACACAATTTAGTAAAACAAGGGAACAAATGAGTAACTCTTGCACACGATTTAGTCAAACAAGCGAATGAATTAGCAACTCCTGTGCACAATTTAGTAAAATGAGGGCACAAAATTGGTAAACTATGTGTGCGATTTAGCAAAACAAGGGAACAAATTCGTAACTCATGTGCATGATTTAGTAAAACGAGGGCACAAATTAGTAAATCGCGCACATGATTTAGTAAAATGAAGAAATGAATCGAAGAGTTTATTTGCAAAAACAGATAACTGTTTTTTTTTTTAATTTTCAAAAATCTTTTTTTTTTTATTATGTGCTTATATTTTTATTGTGTTTTATTGTGTTAGTTAGCTGTATTTTTAGGTTTATATCAAAATAACCCAACTGCAGTTTGATTGAGATTAATTGGAATGCACAATGAAAAAACATGATTTCTGAAAATGGTTAAAAACAGAGGTAACTGTTTTTGCACACTAAATCGTGCATGAGTTACTGATTCGTTCCCTTGTTTTACTAAATTGTGCACACAAATTACTAATTCATTCCCTTATTTTACTAAAACGTATACGCACGAGTTACTAATTGAAGAGTTCGTAAAACAAGGGAATAAATTAGTAACTTGTGCACACAATTTAGTAAAACAAGGGAACAAATTAGTAACTCGTGCACATGATTTAGTAAAACACAGGAATGAATTAGTAACTCGTGCACACAATATAGTAAAATGAGGGCATGCACTATTTTGGAAAACACAGGAACTCATTTTTTCCAAAATAACGTGGAACTCGAACTTTAGTAAAAGGACGGAACTAATTAGTAACTTGTGCACACGATTTAGTGAAACAAGGGAATGAATTAGTAAGTCATGAACACGATTTAGTAAAACGAGGACACAGAATTAGTATACTGTGTGCACAGTTTAGTAAAACAAGGGAATTATTTGGAAACTCGTGCACGATTTGGTAAAACGAGGGAACGAATTAGTAACTTGTGTGCACAATTTAGTAAAACAAGGAAACAAAATTAGTATATCATACACACGATTTGGTAAAACAAGGGAACAAATTAGTAACTTGTGCGCACAATTTAGTAAAACAAGGGAATAAATTAGTAAATGGTGTGCACGATTACCCTTTCTTTCCTGCATGTTAGGTGTATAGTTCTGTGTGTCTGCATATATACTAGTTATAACATTCTTCTCCATCCAACAAATTAGCGAACAATCACACAAAAACACAAATCACTCACAAATAAGACCAACCACCAAAGCAGTGCTAGATTTGAATGCAACATGCAAGTGAACAAGCTTGGAACACAATGAAAAATTATTTCATTAAAATCCAAAGTTTGAAACTGAGCAGCTGCCAGCGGAGTTTAAAAGACATGCTACAAAAACAAATGTTTTTAGAAGTTGTGCATAAAAACAAATATTATTGTAGAAAATACTATTCCAGTCTTTCCAAAATTTCAAGTTTATTTCACTGTCTCCTTCCGTTTCATTGTAACTATTTGTAAATCCTGTGAAAATGTGAAAATCCTTCAAAGTAAAACCTACACCAAAGTTTTCTCAGAGTACTCTCAAGTGACTTTAAAATGTTAAAAGTGCACTTGTTTACAATGCACGTCTGGATATATGCCATTTGTGAAGTTCTTCTCCATCGCAAAATCAGTAACTTGTGTGCATGATTTCGTAAAACAAGTGAATGAATTTGCAACACGTGCCCACAATTAAGTAAAATAAGGGAACGAATTAGCAACTCATGTGCACTATTTAGTAATACGAGGGAACAAATTAGTAACTCTTGCAGATGATGTAGTAAAACAAGGGAATAAATTTGCAACTCGTGTGCACTATTTAAAAAAACAAGGGCACAAAATTAGTAAATCATGCGTACGATTTAGTAAAACTAGGGAAGAAATTAGTAACTCACGTGCTAGATTTAATAAAATGAGGGGATGATTTAGTTACTCGTGCACACGATTTTGTAAAACGACGGAATGAATTAGTAACTCACGTGCACGATTTAGTTAAACGAGGGAACAAATTAGTAACTTGTGCACACAATTTAGCAAAACAAGGCAACAAAGTAGTAATTTGTGCACAATGTAGTAATACAAGGGAACAAATGAGTTACTCTTGCAGATGCCAGCGGAGTTTAAAAGACATGCTACAAAAACAAATGTTTTTAGAAGTTGTGCATAAAAACAAATATTATTGTAGAAAATACTATTCCAGTCTTTCCAAAATTTCAAGTTTAATTCACTGTCTCCTTCCGTTTCATTGTAACTATTTGTAAATCCTGTGAAAATGTGAAAATCCTTCAAAGTAAAACCTACACCAAAGTTTTCTCAGAGTACTCTCAAGTGACTCTTTAAAATGTTAAAAGTGCACTTGTTTACAACGCACGTCTGGATATATGCCATTTGTGAAGTTCTTCTCCATCGCCATACACGTACGCATTGTCAGATACTAAAGAAACAAAAACACGTCATCTTTGGTGTGCCCAAAAACGAGCAAACGATCACACACAAACAAGACCAACCACTAAAGCAGCGTGAGATCTGAATGCGACGTGTGACTGAACGAGCCTGGGACACAATGAAAAATGATTTCATTAAAACCCAGAGCTTGAAACTAAGAGAGAAGCTGTCAGCAGAGTTCAAAAGACACGCTACATTATTAGGACTTCATAAGGCACCCGAAACATCACAGGAACCAAGAAGAAAGAAAGAAAAAAAGAAATCACACGGCATTGCTAAAGTTCCTCATCATTATGCAAATGCCATTTTATTCCATTTTATCTCTGTCTCTTTTTCCACTCTGGCCATATGTGCTGTGGCTCATGTTGGGGCTTCAAAAGGAGGCTCAGCCAGGCCACATGCAAATACCCCCATCTGGGGATCAAACAGCCCAAGCTGATCACCACACACAGGACACGCTGTGGCCGCCGAGATGTGGTCAAACGTCACCGCTGACCTGTGTAAAACTCCCAGCGAGGAAACCTGTGCACTTCCCTCTCCCTGAGGGACAAGCGAGCGCTTGTCTTAAAGAGTACAAAAGCAATCTAACACGAGTAGGACCCAATATCAGTGCCTCAGAGACCAAGCGTTCTGACAATCGTGTCTAATGAGCCTTTAAAAGCATTTCTGAGAGTCAAATTATTCCAGACGCACGCAAGACTGGATTGTCGTTAGAAAACTGCGATGTTCGATACAAAAAAACATGCTTGATAGTTCCTTCATAAATCAAAATTAGCAGCCCTAATCAGAGTCAAACAACCACTTATCAGGAAGGAATGATTCATCAGCGTCAATCCCTCCTCTTTTTCCTTCTCTCTCGAGTGGAGGAAGCCGCAATAAAGAGAAAATCAGCATTCGCGAGCATGTCATTGTTTGCCGGCTGTCACTCAGATTGCCTACATAAATGAGTTCTGTACACCTGGCTCGTCCAATCAAACGAGTCCAATTAAGAGAGAAGATTAAAACTCCGAACCTGTTATGGCAGACGTTCTCACCGCTAGCGCTGCCTGTCTCGAAAAATCATAATCAAAACCGGGTGCGCCGTACGCATTAGTACAGAAATCTCTATTTTGGCTGGCCTCTGTGTTGCCGTATTTATAATCCAGAAGTGAAGCGCAAGCTGTTGTATAGTATGCTGAAGTTGTGTTGTCGCCATTGTAGTGATGCTTCTACATACAGGCAAGTTCATTTGTAATGCATTTACTGTAACTCAAGCAGATGGGGCCCACACAAGAACACGCTAACCGCTCAAAACAATCACTGATGAGATCTGCGAGCGAAATGAGTGGCCCTTCGTGTTCTGTACACTTTTGATTTCATGTTCATTTTTCATCATAATGCTAATATGATACTAATAAGCATTAGCCAGCACTTAAACTAATGACGCTCATCAATTCTAATAATGTCCACGATGATGACAGATTTATTGAAAGATTGCATTCAATACAGCTAAAAAGATTGACAATCATTCAGTCCATGGGAAACGATGACTTTTTCCTGTTTATTAACTACAGTCTAAAATGATTCCGAATCAACATTAATCTAATTATTATACAGTGCACTATCATTTATCTGCTTGCATATGGTGATATAGCGATGCGAATTACTCATCACTGCATAAATATGTATGGCTGCTTGGGCAAATGTTCATTTAACAAAATCAATGCTTTTCTACAAAGTTGGTTTATGGGAAGTCTTTAGCCAAGCTCTGAACCAGAACACAGAAAAAAGTAAGAAGTAAATATATAAACATAAGAGCAATTTTTACACTGCATTTCCCTAATTTGCGAGTTGCTGTGCTTGGTTGTGGAGGATTCAGCGGACTATTGTGATCTGCCATGCTTTACTGGAACCATACAGCATTATACTCCCAAAAAATGTTTTTTTTTATTTTTTTTTATTAAAGATTATTAGAGGAAGTATATTTTGTTAGAAAATACTATTTCAGTCTTTTGACTTCAGAATTTCCTGTTAATTTACTCACCCCAATGTCATGTTCATGTCTTTCTTTCTTTAGTCGAAAAGAAATTAAGGTTTTTGAGGAAAACATTCCAGGGTTTTTCTCCATATAGTGGACTTCAATGGGAGCAAACAAGGTCCAAACTGCAGTTTCAATGAAGCTTGAAAGGGCTCTACACGATCCCATTTGAGGAATAAGGGTCTTATCTAGAGAAACGATCTGTCATTTTCTAAAAGAAATAAAAATTGATTTACTTTTTAACCACAAACGCCTTCTTGCAGAAGCTCAACCTCAAGCATTAAGTAGTCACGTTGTAAAGGTCACAACGGTTACAAAGCGAACATGCTAAAAAAGGCAAACGCCTTTTAGGGTAAAGCGATGGCGGGCGATTTTAAAGTTGGAGGGGAAAATGAGATTTTTGCAACATGATTATGTAATATGTGAAGTCGCAGACACAGAGCTAGTGCAAGATGAGCATTTGTGGTTAAAAAGTATGCACTTTTTTATTTTTTAAAGAAAATGACTGATTGTTTCGCTAGGTAAGACCCTTATTCCTCGGTTGGGATCGTGTAGAGCCTTTTGTAGCTGCATTGAAACTGCAATTTGGGCCTTCAGTCCAC
Source organism: Labeo catla (assembly GCA_012976165.1). Taxonomy (NCBI): domain Eukaryota; kingdom Metazoa; phylum Chordata; class Actinopteri; order Cypriniformes; family Cyprinidae; genus Labeo; species Labeo catla. The sequence continues at coordinate 586,790 of VONZ01000109.1, read as the reverse complement.
TGATCCCCATTGAAGTACAATATATGAAGGAAAATCCTAGAATGTTTTCCTCAAAAACCCTAATTTCTTTTCGAGTGAAGAAAGAAAGACATGAACATTTTGGATGACATGGGGGTGAGTAAATTATCAGGAAACTTTTATTCTGGAATTGAACTAATCCTTTTAATTCAATGTGTCACCTGCCATTTTTTTTGTTAAATTTACAGGCAATTTCTGAGTAAAACTGACGAGTAAATCCTCTTTTCTCAGTTTTCTCAGTGTTCTTCACCTCAAGTGTTGAAAGTGGACTTCTGCATAAATGCTAATTTTAACACTCGTCTCTATAATTTGATGTTGATGAACTGTTTCAGTGATCAATTGTAAATGTATGCAAACATCTCTTTTAAATGATACTGCCATTACTTCGGTGTTCCACGAACAGTAATAGAATGCTGTTAATTGCACCAGGCATGTAGATTTATAAATAAACTGTAATTTATGCTTACTATAGTAATAACATTAAATCAACCAACCCTAAACTAAACACCAGTTCTAACCCTAGAAACAAAAAAATGTTGGATTTACTCAAAAACTTTGCTAGTGAAATTAAAATAATTACAAAGAAACAGCAAGCACTGAATTAAACAGTTTTAATTTTAAAGTAGAACTTAATTTTCTTGTAAAACATACTATAATCTTGCATTACTTTTACAGCTGAGTACATTCTTGTTCTCAAATGTATAATTACACTGTAATAAGGATACCTTAAAATAAAGTGTAATCTAATCTATAATAAGTCTCATTTACATATAAAGGAGGCGTGTTTACATTGAAAACAGTCGATTACTTGATTTAAATACAACACAGTGCTACTTATTTAGCGCATTTAGCGCCCAGTTAAACTGGATTGCAAGTGGTGGATGCAGGATTTTGCTCTTAAATATTGTGCACAAAAATGTTTTTTACATTCGCCCCCACAGTACTTAAACATACATGGGAAGATCAGGGAAACATAGTACAGAACAAAAACCAAGAGCAAACCAAAAACCAGAGCTAATGTTAAAGCCAAAATGAGAACTGTAGAAATCAATAGTAACAGATCATGTTACATGAAAATCAAATTGTGTATCACAGATCTCAGGAAGCCCGTCTGAGCCTTTTCTCTAAGGAGAAAAGCCTTGAGCAAGAGAGAGAGAAAGAGAGAGACAGATTGAAAGAGAAGAGAGACAAAAACGAGACCGACAACAAGGGGAAGACAGAGCAACAGACAGAGATAGAGAGACAGAAAGGGATACAAAGACTCAGAGAGACAGGTAGACAGACAGAAAAAGGGAGGGGGAGAGAATGGGTGAGAAAGCAAGCACAAAACAGAAAACATTTTCCTTCCACTAAATCATTGAATCCCAGAATTTAAGACCACCGCCCCGTCTCTCCCCCACCATATACCGCCAAATTACATCATACACTTCAATCTGATCCAGGATCAAAGGGGAATTGCGCGGGTGCCATGGAAACACACTTCAAAGACTTCCTCTTCCAGCATCCAGTGTAAACCTCTGCAACTGACTGGTGTTCGTGCAGAGGAGACGCCGGGGTTTTGTTGACTTCTTAAGAATAAGAATATGTCTGACAACTGCCTGGGCTCAGATTTGATATTTACCGATGGAACGATACAACGCTGCTGCAAACTGCAAAATGAGAGATGTCAAAGTGTAAATTTTTACATTGCATTGATGGAAGAGACAAGTGTGTTTTCTGCAGTACAAAATAAGACTTAATTAGAGTGGGAATCACAGTTAGGATTCACAGAAATGCTGGTTGTGACGTCACAAAACGGAGCAGACGTTTCTCATGAATATTAATTAGGTTATATAATAACAATTTAGTTTAATCTGATCTACCACAATCATTCCTGGGATTTCACAGGTCAGTTAATATGGATTGATGGTCATTATTACATTATTACAATAACGTTACGCAAGAGGTGGATGTATATTTGGACTGGAGTGACTTTGTTTGCATTTTGTTTTGTGAATTCACTAGAACGCATAGCAAGCTGCTGAAAAGCAATAGATTAGAGTCCGAGTCTGAGAGGTGTGAGCTGGAGAGAAAATGCCACTGTTGCTTTCCACAACTGATAACAACCGCAACAAACATACTAGCTAAAAAAAATAACAAATTTCCAGAACCGTTGGTCCATTACAACACACACTAAGTAAACAAAACCATCCTGAAGAAACTAGAGCTGCTGGAGATGTATTAAGATACATCCCTGCCACAAACTTTCATAAAAGTTGTGGAGACCAAAATTGGGCATTGCTAGAAAGGCGGAAACTGCAAAACAAAATGCAAACAGCATAAATTATACCTATCGTTTAGGTTTCTGTTTTTGTTGTTGTTAGAGGTTTAGGTGCTTAGCACTAAAACCCTATTGTAATTGTTAGAATGGCCAAGGATCAGCATTCTCCAGCTAGTTGTAGAGACTTAAAACTTGGAAGGATGGTAGTACTCACACCATCTACAACGTTACCAAGGCTCACCCCAATCAGCCTCACGGGGCATTACAGTACAAAATTGCTCATATCGTTAAAATCCTTGGCTCATAATGGACAAAAAAATATGCCTCAGGTTTGGTCACCTGGTGAAATTTCAGGTGTTTTTGGATTTTTTGAAAAACCTACTTTTGTGAACTAGTCTTGGATTTTTTGCCTGCTTGGAACCAAACTAGTGCAGAAACATTGAGAATGATGAGAGTGAATATCAGTAATTATAAGACTCACCCTCGCAACAGAATGCCATAACGTTCATAAGGCGTGGAGCCCCTTTTACTAAAACGCCTATAACGAAAAGAATGGAAAGAGATAATTTCGTCAAACTCGGAATTAGTATGTAAGAGCTCAATCTCAGGTCACCGTAAAAGAACTGTGGAGTTTGGCCACTTGCCAAGTGATTGACTGAAATACATAACAATAAGTACATATCACTGCAGTTTCACTGCAATATCACTGCAATATCATTGTCAAATATACCCAAAAGCCTATAAACTCTAAATGAAAACTCAAAACTTCATGAAACTAGGTGAACACATGCAGCATATGATTTGCCAAAAACACTTTATTTAATCATTGATTTAGGTATTTGCAAGTTTGCTAAATGATATGTAATGTCTTTTTACATACAGTATGTGCTTAAATGCCTTAAAGCGATATTTTTTTTTGATATTGCATTAAATTAATGTTACTGCTTAAAGAGTTGCACGTTAACGCACTTGAAATAAAATAAACATTAACTGAAATAAAATAAAATAAAATAAATGAAAAGTTTTTAAGCTAGTAGCCGAGATAACATTTCTCATTTAAACACTTCTCAGAGAACATAAAAATAAAATCTAATCAGAAGTATATTGACAAAATCTATAATAGTATATCAATGATACTAAAATAACACTGTCACTGAATAACGGATATTTAATTTTTTTTTTTTTTGGGACATAATGTACATTGCTACATATACTGGTCATTCTACTCTTGGAAGAAAATAAAATATTTCCTGACCATTGTCAAACTGTGTGATCGACAGTTTGTGGCTGTTGTGGTGAACGCAATGCACTGTATATGCATGAAATAAATCACTAGTCTTCTACGTGCTGCGTAACCCTGTCAAGATGACAGCAATCAATCATCAGTCGATTGACAAACGAGCGGTGTAGTGACAGGCTGAAACATTAGCGGAGCTCTCAGTACGTCAGTTTGTGGTCTTATGGATGGATTAGAGGTATCATGTATATTGCGCTCTGTATTGATAGCAGCTAACAATGGTTGTTGTGTCAAATATCCCGTGAAGGGCATGTGAAATATTACATCTGCCATTTGCTCAGCCTGAGAGATGGACGATATTCGACACGTTGTCCCGGGCTGGAGAAATGATTGGTTTAGAGTTGCAGTCGGTCACTGAATCAGTCACAGGCTGCAGGTGTTCACTGTATATCGAAAATAGGCAAAAGAACAATGCGTCGTGTTCCAGCACTGGGAATCAAGAGGGCTGGTAACAAAGGTCAGAGCAAATCATAAAACACAATCGCTTCGTGCACGAAGGGGCCAACGTCGGCAACAGAAAAAAGGAGACTTTTCATAACCAAAGGCCAAACTGCTTCGGGGATCCGCCGTGTCATTTCTGCTGTGGGCCACAGACGCACAGGAATGTGTGTGTGAAGTTCACATATTGCTTTTCATCCAGCTTAAACGGAGTGACACCCCTCCCCCCAACTGTCAATCATTGCAACGGCAGCGAACAAAACCCTCCACCGGCCCTTGCTTGTCACTCTGTCACTCAAATCCCACCGCAAAAATAAATAGGGGGCAGGAAGCAGTGGCGTACGGTAGATGGCTAGAGGGGGTGGGCGAGTGGCAACAACTGCCTTTTTAAAATCATTTTCTCCTCCATTTCTCAATGAGGGATTTCTTTATAATCTCCCTGAGGTGAGAATCATATTTTAATTAGGTCTACCTCTGGTTAACAGTTCCCCTCCCTGCCTGATCAGTGTACGTGCCCACCCGGCGGTGCTAGCAGGGCTGTCAGACTCACTCTCTTTCAGATCAAATTGGATCAAATCAAAGATGCCAACAATCCTCAGTCTTCTCTCTCTCACGACACCCCCCAATAAACAAAAAGTCAGCTTGTGCCACGCTAGTCTTTAAAGGAGACGTTCACCGAAACATGAACATTTTGCAACTTACAAAAAGTAAAAATAAAAAAAGTAAAAATTAAAGGCATTATTCTGTGATCGCGGTACAATCTTGTCACTTTTCGATAAAAATCACCATTTGGAATCAAAAAACGGTAATCTGTGCAGATATCACGAGTGCTTCAAGCGTGGCACTGGTTTTATTTACATGCAAGCAGATCATGTTACAAGCGAGCAGTCTGTTTTCAGTGTCTTGGAGCAGCTTCGGTAGCAGTAAATGCTTCTCTACAGGATTCCGTCTTTGCAAGCGCTGAGAGTTTGGTTGACTTATAATCTGCATTTTAAAATGCGACAAGCGAAAACCTTCTTTGCAAGTTTGTAATGAGAGTTGTTTATGAAAACTGTTGTCAACAAAAAAGAAGCTTTATGGTCTCCCTGTGGCTCTCCTTTTCTTTCTTTTTTCTTTTTTTTTTTTTGAAAGCGAAGAAATTAAGTCAGCCATGAAAATTTGTATTGTAATTTTACAGTTAAATAAAATTGTTATTATTATTAATATATATATATATATATATATTGCCTTGTTTAATTTTTATAATTTATCAATTTATTTTAATATTTAAAATTTTATTTTATAATAATAATACATTCCCATTTTTGTTATTTTACAGTAAAAAAGTATATTAATATATTTCTTTATTGTCTTATTTAAATTTTATAATAAAATTGAAATAAAATATTTTAGCAATAATAAGAAATAAGTATTATTATTATTAATTATTACTACTATTCTTATTATTATTATTAGCATTATCATTAGTGTTGTTCTTATATACATTATTATTATTATTATTATTATTATTATTATTATTATATAAGTAGTATTATCATGGTAATATATTTGTAAATGCTACAACTACTACTAATAATAAATACCTATTTTTGTTATTTTATTGTTATTATTTTTCTAAAAATCTCTTAATATATTTATTATATATTTCTTTACCATCTTGTTTAATTTTTATAATATACTTAATTTATTATTAATAATTATTATTATTAATAATTACAGTAAGTAGTATCGTCATGATAATATATTTTATTGCCTTGTTTATAACTTATTAATTAATTGAAGTAATAATAATAATGATGGTGATAATATTAATAATGATAAATCTATTTTTGTTATTTTGTATATATTATATATTTTTCTAATAATCTCATAATATATTATATATTTCTGTACCTTTTTGTATGTTGTTTAATTTTTATAATTGAATAAAATAATAATAATAATAATAATAATAATAATAATTGTTGTTTTACAGTAAGTAGTATTGTCATGATAATATATTTTATTGCCTTGTTTACAATTCATTAATTAATTTCAATAATTATTATTATAACAATAATTATAAAAATAATAATATTTTAGTAGTAGTAGTAATAATAATAATAATAATAATTAAATACAATATTTTAGGAGTAATAAGAAATGCATAATAATTATTATTATTATTATTAAATGTTAAAATGTTAGTTATTTTTCAGCATTATTGTTATGTTAATATACTGCTTTATTGGCTTTTTCAAAATAATTGTTATCATTTATTAAAATAAAAATATTTTTGTAAAAATAATGCTATATACAGATCAGTATAAAAAATTACCTGAATGAATAAAATATTGGATGAATAATAAATAATGTTGTTGTTGTTGTTGTTGTTGTTATTGTATAGTTACATTATATGGGTTCTACAAAACACATTTACCTATTGACTGCCAGGAAAAAGAAAATCTGACTTAAATTTCTGTTTGTGCAGGCCTATTGTAGGGCTTCTGAAGATTTATAGCACTACATTTTACAATATATTTTGTTCTTTCTAGAAGTTGACAGTCCTATAAAACAATCTGTGGAGATATTTAATTTTTTGTTGTATTTCATGTCAAAGATAAAAGAGTTAAATATTTAAAAGTCCCTCTATTCATGGCTTCCTAAAAATATTGGCCAAAGCCCAATCAAAACACATCAGACTAAGGTGAGACCCACAAGGCAATGTACAAACAGAAGGTTATGTGTTCATTTACCGTAGGATTTTCTCTGCCGAACACAGAGCCAGTCACACGCAGTGCTGACATTTCACTTCCTAAACGGTTCCCCTAGAATCTGATGCATGTCTGTGGGGCTGGCAGACACACCCCGCACGCGGCGCAGGTTCCCAGTGTGAAATCAACAAGACGTTGTTTCACCGAGCATGTTAAAACTAAGGTATATTTCACACCCAAAACGTTAACACGAGCTCACCAAGACATCCAGAGGGATATAAACATGGTAATTAAGCACTAATAGAAGACAAATCTGAAGAAGATATATGTGAAAAAGTGATATTATGGAAGTGTTGAAGTGTTGTAGTAATGGAGCTTAAATTGAACAGAGATGAATTTGGGAGAGCGACATTTAAAATGGCAGCTGCTGTGAGAATGCTTCTGGTTATGAGAGCGACAATATAAATGAATTACAGGAAGAATGTCTAGTTTGTCTCCGGCGGAGTTTAGTAATGGCTTACGTTAGACTATCCTGCCTAGTCCTCACGTTTTCGTTTTTGGATTCGTTTTCCGTCTTATTGTTTTATGACCCCGGCAGCTGCTGTGAGAGCAGTTTGGCTTCAGCAAAAGAAGCTGTTTACGATCGGCACACTGTTGTCTGGGCGGACGTCAAAATGCAGATTTATTCCGAGACCAAAAGCTCCATTAGTCGGAGTTTTTAATTAGCACACTTGTGTGAGAGGGTCATTAAGAATGATTTGCTGTTGTGATTGAGGGCTTGCTGATGGGCAAGACACAGACCCTGCTGAGTCTGCTTCTGACCCCAAACTCATAGATCTACCTTTGGCCAAAACAAAGCAGTGTTGATGGAAAAAAAACGTATTTGGGCAATTTTTCACCCTGCCTACCAGTTTCTGGGTGTTCCATCTCTCCGATGCTGCCATCAGGGGTGGTCCGCTCGTAGTGGTCCTCGGGTAGGGCGAGTGGGCCGATACGTGGTCCCGAAGAGCTCTTGCTGCTGGGTGTCTCGGACTCCTCCAGACCACTGTCATAGTAACTCTGCTGCGAGGAGTCCTGCTGATCCTGCACGGGATTGGCCGTGGAGAACGTCACTCTGCGATGCGGGAGCTGAAATCGAGAGAAAAGAGGGGCCTTCAGTCAAACAACAATCTAATTATAACTTTAGGCCCCAAAACTAGGCTAATTGACCACTAAATTTGTAATATCACACTTCAGCAGACGGGCATTTTCAATATGTAATTTCCAGAGGGACGGCTAATGAGGAAACATTTTGTTCAAATTGAGGGGAAATGGTAAAGAGGGAATCACTTATTAGAGTATCTCTCGGCAAAGGGGGGAAAGCAATATAACTCTCCTTTGATATCACTGCTTAGGTGACTGCGTTGTTTTTCACGAGGCCAATGAGGGCAAACACTCAAGCTGAAATACAGAGGCGCAGAGCTCATAAAACAGTGGAAATCACAGAATCCTGCAAAAAAAGCTTCCATTCCCAATTCCTTGTGAGCTCACAGCTCACCAACTGCAGGGAGGGATCGATAGTGCCAGGCTGCACACACACATACAAACACACACATAGACTGGCAAACAGAACCATTTTAGAGTAGGAATTAGGGCCATTAAGAGAGCAATTTCAGTTCATATAAAAAGCCCATTAACACGGCCATTTAAAACATATAGAGAGGCCATTAACGCTACGTACTTCGCCATCCCAAAGTCGTAAGGCTTACGTTTCCCTCCTCTAATTCAGCATGTTTATTTATAAGCTCATTCATCAATTATTTTCTTGACTTCTGCTGAAATTGAATGTCTAAACTGTTCAGAAATTCAATGCACATACTAATACTGTTAATCTGCATATTTGCATAGCTATTCATGCAACATATTGCACATTTACATACATGCTAGAGTTATGCTATAGCACCATTTTTAGCACCTTTCCATCAGTCCAACATCAGGTAGAAAATGACAGCATTTTCTCCAAACGGTGTCACAGATGTGCACCCTTAGTATGGACAGCTTTGTTAATTATAAAGAGAGTGATTTTTTTTCACCGTGTTGCACTGTGCTGCGTACGTCTGTACCTTGCTAAATTTTTCTTGTTCAAACATAAAATATGTTCTGTGAATGACTAATTTGACTCCTTATATGAGCGTCTGCATGTGTAATTAAGTTTAGACAGTCTGCAAGAATGTTTAGTAGCATCCGCGGTGTGAAATTGATCGATGCAAGACACTGGCCGAATGAAGAGTGAGGGTGCAGGCACAGCCTAAGTCTTCTGTTGCCAGATCCAGCTGTTATAAGCATCTCTGGACTTGTCTTTTCCACTTACGTTGACACTTTAGAAAGTTAATAAAGAAGGAAGTTGCAGTTTAGGGTTAGTGCTATCTTGCGCTATTTGCAAAAGATTTTAATTAATTTTGGATTATCTTTAGTTTTTTTATTTGTTTTCGTAGAAATATCTGGCAACACGGCATCGCCCGCATTTAAACTGTAAGTAATCAAAAAAGCCCACAGGTTATTGGTGGCAGGATACCACATTTAGTAAGGCAACCGTAACAGGCAAAAACAGAACTGTCAGAAATGCCATCAACACTATCAAAAACACTAGTAGTTGCCCCCAGTGAGGGGTAAGTTGAGCCACATGTTAAACTTTTCCACTATTTAAAACTAGTAAAACTGAACATTTTTACCTCATGCTATATCAAAACAAGAGAAATTCAATATAAATGACTTCTTAAAATCTATGTGAGAGCATTGTGATGGACTGATCATTCATCCAGGGAGTTTTTTCTGCCTGCGGCTCAAGACACTGGGTTGACTTTGAAAGCATTTTTAAAATTATTAAAGCACCTCAGAAAAAACAAAGTTTAAATGAAAGACTTAAAAAAATATATAAAATAAAAATAATAAAAAACTGGCTGCAACTGACCTCACAGAACTGGGCTAATAGTACTCAACATCCCACGTATAAATGTTGTAGGGAAATACAATTTTATAGATACTTCAATGGCCAATTATCATAAACAAGACCTATTTAAAATTTTCAGAACAAAATCAAGTCCAAAACAAAGAACAAAATCTAAAATTTTGGTCTAAAATTAATGAAATATCATGAGTAAAATAACACTATAATCATAAGAAGAAATAAGAAGGGCCCAGAAGCCCCAGGGTTTTCAGCTCAAATTACCCCACTCCTACCATTTTAACTTTTAACTTTCAAATGCTCGCTGATGCGTCAGAAGTAAACACGATGCATTAAGAACCAGGGGGTGAACATTTTTTGAGTTTGAATATCAGGGTATATTTAACTTATTTTGTCTTCTGGGAAACATGTAAGTATCTTGTGTAGTTTCTGAAGTGAAGTACTAAATGAAAAAAAAAAGAAAGAAAGAAAGACATTTAGGCAAAATAAGAAAAATAAGATTTTGTTCAAAAGTTTACACCCCTGGCTCTTAATGCATGTAACAACACAGTGTTAAGAATCAAGTGTATGAAAACATTTGAAAAGGTGAATTTTTATAAATTAAACTATTGTTTTCTCTTGTGGACTATATGTAAACATCTTTTATGTGAAATATCTTATTCAGGTCAGCACTAAATAAAAAAATAACATGCATTTTGTATAATCCCTCTTATTTTGGTAAAATAATTAACACGTTGCAGATTCTGCAAGGAAACTTTTGACCTTAACTGTATGTGATCATATAACCAATTTTGTTTAAGGTTGTCTAGAAACTAGGGGTGGCTCAACTTCCCCACAAGCTCGAATCACCCCCTCTCCCCTACGCAAATCTGTAGAACAAGTAGGTTACAGAATGAAATGAAATATGCAAACAGTAGCCATTAAAAAGTCTGTGCTATTTCATTAAGTATATTAATTAAATTTTCATAAAATCATACTAACACATTCATAAGTTTAGACAGTTATCATCTATATTGCAATGGTTATTAATGAAACCTATAACAGTTATTGTATGAATAATAAACAACTGATAAAATTATGCACCCCTAATCCATAGTAAATTATTAACAAATGTGTCTGTCTTTTTCAAAGTGTCTCTTTTTCAAACCCTGGTTACAGACATGTAACCACAATTCCACAATCTTGGAACTTGTAGTACTATAGAATTAAAAACCCCATGAGTTTTATATATTAAATAACCATGTATTAATGGCCTAATATATCCTATATATACTGGGTATATACATTTAGGTGTTCAATTTCCACCAACATTAACTATATTGTGATATATACTGTTACCATGATATTAAATTACTTGCACCATGATATAAGATCTTGGTCATTCTGCCCACCCCAAATCTATTTACTTACTCACATCCCCTCATTGCTCATATGCCGTACACACACTTCCACTAATCATTAGTACTTTGTGCTCACTCTTTACTTTGTCACGTTCATGAGTTGTAGGCCTGTTCTTCGTGTGCTCCCTTGTGCCCTGGTATTTACGGTTAGTGAGGCACTGAAGTGCGTAGACGAACATTTTCACTGCACAGTAATTACATCGACTTCCTTAGCAAACTCAGACATGGACTCACAGCATGAGTCTCTCCGTTGCTTGTCAGAGCTTTCATACAATTTGTGTGGAAGAGAGAAGGAGATACTGGGGCGAACGATGGGGTGTTCTGTCTTGGGGCAGTAACTTTTTAATATACTTCCTTTTTTAATTTTCTTATTAATTTGTAGTCTTTGATGTGCGAGGGACCGCATGCACACCATTCTTCGGGTGGCGCACATTTTAGTCATTGTTTTATCTTTTGTAAAATGTGCTTATCGTTCTTTGTAGAAAACGCAAATGGCACCGCTTGATCACTGTAAAGGGATGTAGTGATTACAAGGCCACGTGTAGTATGCAAATTGCAGCGTTTGATCTATAGTAAGGGACTTTGAAAAGAGAAATCCTCAAGTGCGGTTTTATTAGGGAAAGCGTATTATTACCGTTGTGATATTTTAATTGCGAATATCGTCGCCATCCCAGGTACCATCCTGGAATAATGGCATTCTCACAGACTAGAATTGTACTTCAGACACGTTGCTATTTAAACCTAAGAGAGGCATTTAGTTATTTAAATATGGATTCTTGCTTAAACTGCTCCTGCAGGCATTGCTCGAGAGTCAGCACTTTTATCCCCCCTCAGCGCTGGAAGCTGCAGCTCTGCAGTTCTGCAGATGGGGTAGAGTCTCAGTGCACGGTCCAGTCTCTCTCTCTCCCTCCAGGGGGAGCGCTGCAGAGCTGGGACGGGGAAGGTGTAGCAGTCAGGCAGGACCAAGATAAAGAGACAGGGCCTTGGCTTTGAATGTAAGAGGGACAGTCTCCATTCTAGCTGGCTTGAGTTCTCCACTGATGCCTGGAATAAAGAGATCCCTGATTAGAATTGACCTGTGTGGATTTTGATGGCTGTAAATTGGGTAACTGCAGTTGCAGAGAGAGAATCTTAAAATTCTAGAGGATAAAGTCTTGGATTGGAGAGTGTCTTGTACTGGGCAGAGAATCTTGGACAGGTCAGAGAGTGTTGGACTGGAGAGTGTCTTGGATTTGAGAGAGAGAGAGAATTGGAGCAGGCAGAGAGTTTTGCTTTGGAGAGACAGCCTAGAACTAGGCAGGGAGTCCTGGATTGAAAAGGGAAAGAGATTTGGACAAGGCAGAAAGTCTTAGTTTGGAGAGAACTAGGCAGGGAGCTTTGGATTGGAGAGGGTCTTGGACTGGAGACTGAGACTTAGATTGAAGAGAGACTTGGACTGGAGTGGGTGAGTGTTAATCTGCTGTCTCCAGGACAGAAATGGAGAACTGTATTAGGGTTACTGGGACTGGCTGGTGCACTAGACTTGAAGCCAAAGAAAGGTTCAGTTATTCACGAAGATGATTGGACAAAGTAGACAGACAACACGGCCCTGAAGGAATTCGAGTAAACCAGAACGGAATAATGCAAACACGCAATGCCGAATATGCAAAAGCATTTCACTTGACAGAAATAAAACCCCAAAGACACAAACAGAAGCAGAGGGAGAAAATGGCGTTGGGGTGTTGTGCCTCTGAGGATAATGGAGTGCTGCCTGATATCTGTCTATTCATCACGCACGAGGTGTGGTTTGAGGTGAGATACTCCACAAATGGATAGCCGATACACGGGGTGGTTTAAGCTGCAGGCAGGGCGGCGAGGCTGAGCTTTTCCTACCAGTGATTCATTCAGCCCATTACTCCTGCATGCTGTCATACCAAATGGCGTGAACTATGAGATTTGTCATTAGAAGTGGCAGCTCGATCCCCTGTACTCTGCGTACGGCCAATGCAGGCTTTTACTGTGTCAGTGCTGCCGCAGCCTCAAACCCTGTACCAGTTTTAAACATTCTGCTCTAGGAGTGCTGCTTTCGATGCAGGGAGGGAGATCTATTGAGGGAGAAGCTCTCATGTCTCTCAGACACAGAGGGGTTTGTATCTACCGAGCTTTGCTGGTGCAATTAGCCACTGGTGAATGCTAAACAGGTCTGACAATGGCTTTCTCCTGCCCTTTTTCATTTCAATCACCAGCTCTTCTTCTTCTCCTTGTTTCACTTCTTCACTCTTTCCCTTATTTTCGTGACCACCCCCTCCATTCTGTTTCATTCCCAGAATGCACCCTCCCCGACTCCCCATTTCTCCCTCCCTGTGTCTCTTTGATAAGTCTGGACTCTTTGAAGACCCCAGTGTCACACTTCTTGCCTCTAAGCTATTGCACCTACAAAAAAAAGAGAGGAAACACAACTCTGGAAGATGGGAGAGGAAAAAGCTGAGGAGGTGAGAGTCGGATGGAAAATAAGAACAGATCCGTATGTGCCTACACATCCCCCCCCCCACCACCAACCCCTTTTCTTAGCTCTCTGTGATTTTATGCTGGCTGCATCTCTTCCGAGGTGCACTCCTTCATTGTCATGTTTGTTTGCGCAGCTCATTTTTCCTCTGCTCTACATGCCTTCTGAAGCAGCGGCTCATTGATCCCCGCACACGCCCGCAGCCCTGCAGCCTGAACGCTCACTCAGATCCCCTTTAACTAACGCATGGCGGCAAGAGTTCACCCACCGACTTTAACCAAGCGAGAGCGCAGAGGTTCACACTACATCTCCTACTCAGTGTGGGTGCACAAGGGCAGGAAAGATCTCTAAATTAACCATGGGACAGCAGCTGAGAAAACAACCTTCAATATCTAACACATAATATATCACCGCAGACAGCACAACAGACCTTTCCAGACATGTGAATGAAATATCTGCACAAAAAGTTGGCTTTAATGCTTTGAGAAAATTAAAAAATGCTAAAAGTCAAATAAAAACAGCCATACTTCACTTTTTTGGCCTAGGGCCAAAGTTTTAAACCAGGGACCACTATGGAGTCAATTCACACTACTTCTGTCCACAGCAGATTTTTTATTTCAGCATTCAATTTGGGGTCTTAACCACTCACAAACCAGGTTAAAGGGAGTTTAGAATTCAATCAAAACTCTGTCATCATCTGCACAACACAAAAGAAGATATTCTAAAAAACGTTCTCCGTAAATGTGCTGAAATAGCACCTGAATTAATTTATTGTGATTTCTATGTAAATGAAGCTTTATTCACAAAATGACTCAGTGGTATTTGCCTGCTGCAATGAACACTGCTCTATTAACGCTCACAAAAAAAGCAGGTTGGAATCACAATTTTATGACAAAGAGATGCTTGTGCAGATTTTCTACTGATCATGGCAGCAGTTTTTAATCAAATGATGATCAAATTATGGAGAAGAGCACGATAATTGGGCATACATTCAAATGCATGGTGTAGACGAACACACTTTCACATTTTAAAGGGAATCACACTGTTATATAATTTACATAATTCTTTAGTGAATTGGCTACTAAGAAAAGACAGCGTGGGCAATTAAGCAGCACTAAAAGCAGGCATAATGCTTTCTCAGTGAGTGTTAATCTCGTCAATGAAATTACGGACAGAAATGTTTGTTAAAGTTTTTTTTTTTTTTAAGTTGACACTAATGAAGACAGGATAATTAAACTATTTTAATAACAAAATATTGTAGATGTGTGTGTGTATATATATATATGTACATACATACATGCATACATATATATATATATATATATATATATATAGGAAATTTATTGGTAAAGAGTATTTATGTCAAAAGGAAAAAAAAACTGACAGCTAAAAAAACTTTCAAACAATCAGCACTAAACTCCACACAGAATTAGATGTTTCCTAACTATTTGAATGAACATTAAATAGAGACCTTCTATAAATTTTATGACATTAATGTTCTTAATTTTTTTTTCTTAAAGGGATAGTTCAACCAAAAATGAAAAACAAAAAAAAAAAGAAAAAAACTGACAGCTAAAAACATTGAAACAATCAGCATTAAAACTTTCCACAGAATTAAATTTTTTTTAACTATTTGAATGAACATTAAATAGACTTTCTATAAATTTTATGACATTACTGTTCTTCATTTTTTTATTCTTAAAGGGATAGTTCACCCCAAAATGAAAATTCTGTCATTAATTAGCCTTTTTCACACTTCCGTGTTTCTGGCTTCCGGATTGGCGCTTGCAGGGTAAACGTTTTTCCGGTGACAGCAGCGGCCGTACTGAACAAGAGTAAGTTCGGGAATCAAAGTCTATTTTTACAAAATAGATACTATGATACTATGATATATACCGGTGTTTTACTCTAAAAATAGCAAACATTTATTCAAAAACTTTGTGTCAGCGTCTGGTCATCACAAATACTATGTTTATTTAATTATGAATGTTAGCACTTATAATACAGTACAGTTTTAAGTTTTGCCGTACTGTCTATTTGGTGCTGGCTGTGCATTATGACTCTTCACATCATTTTTTTTCGCGATTAATATTGTTATTATTATTATTATGAAAGTAATATTGTATTTTCTACTTGCTCTCCTTTGCATTATTAACTTTAGGGTGTAAATGTACGTTGCATAATGTGCCCAGGGATATACATAATAAAATAATATAATACTAAATAAGACATGACTCCGATTAATGGCTTTATTCCTTTTGGATCTGGATTACGTTGTTGTATTGAGTTTATGCATCATCCGGACTCAGAATTGTTTCATTTATTCTTGAGGAAATGTGCATTTGGATATAAACGCTGTCATAATTTACCATGATGTAGTGATTCGAGGGAAATGACTGAGTTTTGTGAAAAAGGCTAATTACTCACCCTCATGTTGTTTCAAACCCGTAAAACATTCGTTCATCTTCTGAACACAAATTAAGATATTTTTGATGAAATCTGAGAGCTTTCTGACTCTGCATAGACAGCAATGCAACTACCACTTTAAAACCCAGAAAGGTAGTAAGAACAATGTTAAAATGGTCCGTGTGACATCAGTGGTTCAACCATAATGTTATGAATCTATGAGAATACTTTTTGTACAAAGAAAGCAAAAATAACCACATTATTCAACAATTTCTTCTTTCTTGTCAGTCTTCGTCATGCGTTCACAAGAGTACAACGATGCATGTGTGTGGTGCTGCTGACAAAATGTAAAACTTAAGGTTGAACCACTGATGTCACATGGACTATTTTAATGATGTCCTTATTATCTTTCTGGGCCTTGAACGTGGCAGTTGCGTTGCTGTCTATGTAGAGTCAGAAAGTTTTTTTGGATTTAATAAAAAATATCTAAATTTGTGTTCTGAAGATGACCTAAGGTCTTACAGGTTTAAAACATTTTAATTTTGGGGAAAACTAACCCTTTTCGTATTAAAGGTTCCTGGGTTGACTGAGAGTCTTTGTCTGGTCCAGACCATATGAAGACAATTGAATAAAAGATTATCTTGAGCGCAAGACGAAAACAAGATTTCTGCTGTCTGCCACATCAGGCGAGACAGCCGTCTAAACTTGAAGATTCTCTGTCCTGACTAGGAAAACACACAGTAACCGAATCTGCAATCCAGCTTTGGCATTTTCTCGCTAGATCGCAATGGCTGTCATTGTTGACCTTGCCGTGAACCTGTAACCTTTCAAACTCTTCGGTTTCCTGTCCATCAGCGGGACAAGATGCGAAACAAACACTCTAATCTACACTCCTTATAACACCTCTCCATCTCACCTTTACTTCTTTCACACCATCTAAATTTTAACCTTTCTCTCCTCCCAGTTTCTTCACACCCTCTATATTTTACCTTTCTCTCCTCCCTTTTCTCACCTGGCATCTGTCACTCCCTCTCTGCCTCACTCACGATCTCTCCATCTCTCCCCCACCCCACCTTTCTGGAACTGTAGGCCGCCATTGGGATTTGGAGGAAATTGAATTGAATTATGAAGGAATTTCTCTGCAGTTCGATTGGCATCATTTCCCCCCTCACAATAGAACATCATTCTCATATCTCTTCGTGTGAGAGAATGAAAATAGGCCCGGGCGCCATTCTCTCTCTCATCCTTTTAAATTGAATTTTTCATATCAGAGGGCACCCGAGACATCTGCCGATTCTTTTAAGGCTGGGGAGAAAAACCCATTTCATAACGTATGAGAGGTATATACCTGCGATTTCCAACGTGAAAAATCTGACTTCCTGCGAGGGAGAAGAGCATCAGTCACAGCACAACATAAAATAATAACACAAGCCTCTTTTACAACATTAGAAGGTGGAGCCGTGTCAGTGGTGCGCGAGTGTCAAGTCTTCGGAATATTACCATTTAATCTGGGGGGATCAAGGAGCCGTTTTTCCGCTATAAGTCCTTTATCCTGAGGGATGCACTTTGGTCGGCCCCACTGCAAGTGTTTGCATTCAGAGGTGGGCAAACACTTGGGCTCGCTGTCCTAAATTGCATTTTATTTATGCTGTGTTCTGAAAGTCCTTGTTTTGAAAATATTGAGTGACAGTGGGAGAGGCAGTCGGAATATTAAGCCGCGACGTGGAGGTGGAAGGGAAAGGAGAGAGGCGCAAAAAGGAGAGAGAAAAGCACTTGAGAAATTAATCCTCAGTATCCACTCC
This sequence comes from Labeo catla, assembly GCA_012976165.1. Classification (NCBI taxonomy): domain Eukaryota; kingdom Metazoa; phylum Chordata; class Actinopteri; order Cypriniformes; family Cyprinidae; genus Labeo; species Labeo catla. The sequence goes on along the minus strand of VONZ01000109.1, from coordinate 569,047 downwards.
CAAGTGGACACCTTTTTCCTTCTTAAACCTCCATTTCAGAGTTAATATCTCAGTCCCTAAAGCTCCTGGCTGGAAGGCATGCATGGAGCTCAGCCTCAAATTGCTTTAAGGACCTGATATATAATGGGATTGTGGGGAGAGATGACAAAGCTCTCAAGCGTGCACCAGACTTTAGGAGCTCCCCCCGGAATTGTTTTTTTGCATCACTATTAATAGGCTATGATGGAATAGCTTGGAACATAGTTCACAGTTAAAAATTATACTACTAAAGACAGTTACTGTATTACAGCGGTTTTGTAGAAGCACTGTAAAGGTGGTGTGGGAGACTGCCCTAGTTCTCAAATCCTGTACGATTCACGCATTTAAATCTGCCGCATTGACGATATACATGAGAACCAATGAAAAGCCAGCACAGTTTCTCTAATGGTGTTGCTATGCTTATGTAAACAAAGACTTTTAACTCAAATTATCGACTAAATAATCAACACAATCAAAACCTGTTGTACACAATCTGCTACATGCCGTCTGTCATCTGAGTATTTTTTTTTAGCAAGTGAAGGTGTATGTGATATGTGAAGATATACAAGATAAAGCCTGGAATGTTGCCCTTTAGGGCAGTGAAATCTTATATTTTTATAACATAAAAATAGCTTTTGTATTGTAGGTAATATTTCAAGATCAACACTTACTGGAATTAAACACCTTATGTAATTTTTAAGAAGTTATAACGTTTCAAAAATATCATCTTAGGCTTCTAAGGAATGTGTGTCTCAATTATCAGTTTATTACACTGCATTACAGTCGAGGTCAAAAGTTTACATACACCTTGCAGAGTCTGTTTATTTTCTATTTAGTACTGACCCGAATAAGATATTTCACATAAAAGGCACTTACATATAGTCCACAAGATAAAATAATAGTTGAATTTATAAAAATGACCCTGTTCAAAAGTTTACATACACTTCTTAATACTGTTGTTACCTGAATGATCCACTGTTTTTTATTATATTTTTTATTTAGTGATAGTTGTTCATGAGCCCCTTGTTTGTCCTGCCTGTTGTTCTACTCCAGGTCCCACAAATTCTTTGGTTTTTCAACATTTTTGTGTATTTGAACCCTTTCCAACTGTATGATTTTAATATCCATCTTTTCACAATGTGGACAGCTGATGGACTCATATGCAACTATTACAGAAGGTTCAAACACTCACTGATGCTCCAGAAGGAAACACAATGCATTAAGAGCTGGGGGGGTGAAAACTTTTAGAATTTTAAGATCAGTTAATTTAACTTATTTTGTCCTCTGGAAAACATGTAAGTATCTTCTGTATCCTCTGAAGGGCAGTACTAAATGAAAAAATATGATATTTAGACAAAATAAGAAAAATGCACACATCTTCATTCTCTTCAAAAGTTTTCACCCTCCGGCTCTTAATGCATCACGTTTCCTTCAGTGAGTCTTTGAACCTTCTGTAATAGTTGCATATGAGCCCCTTAGTTGTCCTCAGTGTGAAAGAATGGATCTTAAAATCATACGGTCATTGTTGGAAAGAGTTCAAATACACAAAAATGCTGAAAAACCACATAATTTGTGGGACCTGGAGGATTTTTCTGAAGAGCAGTGGGAAGTTTAACTGTTCATGACAATAAAAGGAACTAATGAACAACAATCATTCATTGTTAGTTCGTGTTAATTTATGGAGCATTAACTAATATTCACAAGCACAACTTTTAATTTTAATAATGCATAGTAGAAGTTGAAATTACATTAAAGATGAATAAATGCTGTATTAGTATTGTTCATTCTTAGTTCATGTTAACTAAAGTAGTTAACTAATGAACCTTATTGTAAAGTGTTGCCAATTATTTAAACATAACTTTCAGCTCCTTTATGTTAAATTGCTGGCTTTTAATTTGTAAATATTTTTGGATAAAAAAAAATGCTAAATAAATACATACTATTACATGTTTTTTCCCTACATTTTTATAGCACATAATCGCACCACTACTATAGCTAGACAGTCTTTTTATCTGTATACTTCTCCTACCTTCTTCTTACTGAAAAGAGATGACTAACCAGTCTGAATTTCCTCAACATATAAAATAAGAGAGGCTATATTAAAAAATAATGTTTAATTAGAAGCCGGAGAGCTCTTTCATCTCCTGCTCAGAGCGCTCTGCCGTGGCCATGGAACTAGGACAAAATTCTTTTATTGATCCATTTGAGCGAACCCGTGGTTTGGCAGCTGCCTAAGTGTGTTCAACCAGACGTAAAAATGACTCTTAGAATTTTTTTTTTATCTGCAGTGAGGCCAGCTCACTCGTGTGCGTTCTCCCTTCGCTTCTGAAATCAGAAGGACGTCTTGTCTGGAGTTCTGTTTGCAAATATCAAAAGAATTCAAAGCCTTTTAAAGACCCCAAGCAAATGATGGAGTAGATGATTCTGCTCACATCTCATCCTCCGCCCACTTTAGCCAGTGGGTGAAACAACACGCTGTAGAGCTGATGAATTCAAAGCTCTGTCCTCTTAATGAATTAAAAGCTGATTACAGATGGGTGAGTATAGCTCTGGCTACAGCTGGGCCTTGCAAGTGAGATGAGGGAGGGAGAGTGAGAGAGCAAGAGAGTGAGAGAGGTTAGTCTTTAAAGAAAAAAAAGACAGTGCCGGAAAAAAAAAACACTGCCGTAAGCCAGAAACAAACTATCTTGTGAAGCCTGGTAATCAGAAAGCATTGATCCGACATTTCCAATTAAGTGAGGACGCATGTAGAGTTGAGGAGTTTGTGATTACGCATTCATGCGTGTGCGTGCAAGGCAAAGTGTTTGTCTGTGCTTAGTGTGGTGTGATAATGGCTTGAAAGTCAAGGCATTCGCTCGCTCGCCCTTCTCACTCTCTCACTCTCTGTGTTTCTGGGCATTATCTGAATTCAAACTAAAACAAGTTCTACACTGTACCCTGCAATGAATGGAGTCAGTTTGTGGCAGCAGTTAACTTATACAAGAGCAGGCATGAACAGAATGTGCAACTGGAGAATTATGTAAAATAACTTTAAAGGGGTCATCGGATGCAAAGTTCACTTTTACATGTTGTTTGAACATTAATGTGTTACCCTATAATTATAAAAATCCATGCAGTGGTTTTTAATTAATCTGTCGCTCCAACAATAGTTGATTGACATGAGCGTCTTACCTCAGACCTGTAACAGTCCGACCTCCATTGATTTGATGTCGGAGCAGGGATGTAAGTTAGACAATAACATCTCCGATTGAGCGATTGAGGTGTTGTGTTGCTGGATGTAATAATGAACATAGTGGTCATCATTTACTCCCAACATCTAAGCAGCTGAAGATGCAGTAGATTACGTTTGTTTGTGAATGGAATGCGCCTCCTGATCTACATAAATCCGTCTATGTTCGCGCGAATCATTCGTGATCCAGCTTCACCTACAGCAGAAGTGAGTATAAGGGTTTTTCTAATGAATCTTTGCGATCGCTTTTCCTAATAATGTGCTAGTTAGCAAGTTTAACGGCAAAACGTGGCTAAAGTAAACAGGTTCGTCACTCCACAAAGAGAAGAGAGGGGCGGGTCGAGCAGAGCTCATTAACATTTACAGCAACCTCGACCAGAACAGGATGGTTTTTGCAGAGCTGATTTTGGCATGGTAAAAAGGTGTTATAAATAACTTGTTTTTCTAAAGAAACGTCCAACAGCGACACCAGCAGGTAAAGCTACAGAGGGAGACCGCATCTCTCTCGCCTCCCATGAGCCCACTGAGTTTTAACAAACACCCTAAAGCGTGTAGTGAGTTTTGTGGGGGGTAAGTGGCATGAGAGTAGGCAATTCCTGGATGGATATGACTGGATATGATAGGCTGTGATTGGTTCATGCGATAAATCCCGGCTCTTATGTTCATGGGTGTTTCACATTCACGAATCAGTCTGAATAAACAATATAATGGCGTTAATGAGAAGACTAATTTAAAAAAAGTAAGTAAACAACTCACACACTTAGATATAACCACTTTGTTACATCAAAATAAATGTAAAACTGCATGAACTGCATCTGTGGGAGTTTTTAGCTTGTGAAATTTAAAGAAAATCTTTGTGTGTGTGACCGATAATTACCGAGCTTTGATGAAAAAATAGGGCCGGGCGATTAATCAAAAAGTATTCAAAAATTAAATTCCGAACCTATAACCATCATAATTTTCCTTAGTTGTTTATTTAGTTTTTTTAATCCTATTAATACTTTCCCATTAAAAACATACTACCGTGTATAGTAGGCGCTATACAGACATATATGACTGTTGCGTCATGAATTTGAACCATTTTGAACGATTCTTCACAACGTCATCTTTCAGCAATGAAAACAAAAACTCGCTTTGATAGTGCAGAACACAGTGACTTTTCGCACACTAAATAGCGGATGTGTTTGTGGGCAGGTCAGACTGTTCGTATTTCGCAATTTTTAAATACAATTTTAACACCCTACGCGATTTGAAAACTGATACTTTTAAACATTCTCATCAAATATACAGTGTAATATGCATGAGTTTTCTAATTCAGTAGGTCTGCTACGACGTGATACGGCGTTGCACTTGAGTGAAACTATGGATCGACAAAACAGCTCAAATCCACATGAGGAAGTTAAAATAGCACGGCTACATCAACAATGCAGGGATAAAAACGCAGCTGTACCACCATAATAAAAACGTGCCACGGTCACAAATTGAACGTGTGTTTTAGCGCCACTCGGTGGACATTTCACTTTGAAACTGCCAAAAACGGTAAGGTACTTAATCACGGTGTTGCAGAAATGTATATCGAGGCACGTATTTTCATGAGCCTTGGTTGAATAAAATAAACGCTCAATAATCGTAATTGGTTTTAAACATTCAATTAATCGAGATTTTGATTTTGGGTTATATGATCCAGCCCTAATAAAGTTAACAGCTAGGCTAACAAACTACATTTTTAATGAATTCTTTTTAAAAAATGGGGATGCACAATATATCAGTACCATATCAGAATCAGTTTATGAGCCAGTATTACAGATGATACTGGATATTGTGCATTCGTATTTATAGAATTTTAATATCAGCCATTTCATTATGAGCCTTCAGCTTATCATCACCTGGACAGAATTTCAATATAACTGCATTATTATTAATAAATTACCATCAAGGCCCAGGACGATGTCTGGTTGACATGCACTTACACCTAAGAACACCCATTACCAGTGGTAAAAAGTGGCTTATTGCTTTTATATCCCCTGATCCTTGTATATTTGTTAATTAAATATTTTGGCTAATATTAAAATGCTACAATTTCTGCAATGATTTGACACGGAATTGAATTCTAAATAAATAAACTCCACAGATTCTCCTCCATAATCAGCTTAAAATGTGTGAGAAAAGTAGGCAGGTGTTGGCCTATGTGTAAGTTAGTAGATTTCACAACATTTCTACACTTAGTTTGCTGATTAATATGAATAAGCTTGAGGGTCCTGTCACCTGTTTCCAAACCCCTGGATAACACAGGGATTGAAATGTACCAGCCTTCCCGGAACCAGTATTTTCTTATGCAGTGCGACTCAACGCCAAAACGCTTTCTCTCGCTCTCGCTCTCTCTCTCTTGGATTTGTTTCAAAGATAGCCCGTCGTTTCTCATGGAAATCAAGAAGTGAGTCAGCTAGTTGGGGATTAGAATAGCAGATGGGAGGGAAAGGAGGTTTCTCCAAGCTGCAAATTTAAATCTGCATTAGTTTTATTGGAGACGTTTGCAGCCAATCAGCAGGCTGGGATTTGAGACCCTGGCTTTACTAGGCTTTATAGGGGGTTTTGTAGGTCAGTGGACTAATCGGGAGCCAGAGGTGATGTTCTGCAGCACACACTGACCTCCATTACACTACTGCAGGACATTAAGAGAAACAGATAGTGAGAGATACAGACAGAGATACCCATTAGTCCCATGTTAAAGCAACTCATTTCAGTACATTTCTGACCACAAACTGAGAGGCAGACCGGGAGCAGAGTCTGGCCACAGTCTATATGTAACACGGCACTTCCGTAGCCATAAAGCTCCAGGGACCTTATCAGTGCAGTGATCGTGTCAAATACACAGAGCGCTTTCAACTCTTCTAAAACATCCAGACTCTCACAGTCCAACCGTAACTGGCATAGACATTCACAATTGGCTTGGAAAAAAAAAGAACAAAAACATAAAAAGGACCTGACACATGGTCTCGATCCCTGCGGACATATGCAGGCCATGCCACATTTTCCACTCTGAAAACCTGGGCAACAGTATGTGTTAAAACCACTTCCAGCTAATACAGAAAACCAATTAAAGTTTTTTTTCATCCTCAAATGTAAATTATATAATCAGTTACTCAACCTCCTGCTGTTTTAGTGTCCAAGCTGCTGTTTTTCATACAACTAAAGTGAATGCAGATGAACTCCGTCAAGCTACAAAAACACAGACTGTAAATTCATAGCATTATTTGCTTAAAGTCTTGCCTTCTGTGATATTTGCATACATTCATATATGTGACCCTGGACCACAAAACCAGTCATAAGTGTAGATTTCTCAAAATTGAGATTTATACATCATCTGAACAAATAAGCTTTTTGTTGATGTATGGTTTGTTATGATAGGACAATATTTGGCCAAGATACAACTATTTGAAAATCTGGAATCTAAGGGTGCAAAAAATCAAAATACTGAGAAAATAACCTTTAAAGTTGTCCAAATGAAGTTCATAGCAATGCATATTACTAATCAAAAATTACGTTTTTATATATTTATGGTGGGAAATGTACAAAATATCTTCAGAGAACCTGATCTTTATTTAATATCCTAAGGTTTTTTGGCATAAAAGAAAAATCGATAAATTTTATCCATCCAATGTATTTTTGGCTACTGCTACAAATATTCCCGTAGAACATAAAATCGGTTTTGTGGTTCAGGGTCACATATGACCAAGATAAACTGTAACAGACCACACTGGGAAAGCAACTTTGTAAGCTACACTGAAAAAAAAATTACTCAGAAATTAAAGGAGTAAATTAAAGTTCACTTGCAGAACAAAAATGTGCAGATAATTTACTCTCCCCTTTGTCATCCAAGATGTTCATGTCTTTCTTTCTTCAGTCGTAAAGAAATTATGTTTTTTGAGGAAATCATTTCGGGATTTCTCTCCATATAGTGGACTTCTATAGTGCCTGCGTGTTTGAACTTCCAAAATGCAGTTTAAATGCAGCTTCAAAGGGCTCTAAATGATCCCAGCCGAGGAAGAAGTGTTTTATCTAGCGAAACGATCAGGTATTTTCTAAAAAATATTACAATTAATACAATATTAAGTTTGGCTAAACCCCCACCTCGTCCCTACACACCAGTAAAGGCTAGAAGGGATACAGCTCTAGCTACTGGGCATGCGCACATCAATCTATTTTTGTCAGACTGTACAACAATAATACTGTTGTTGTATTAGGGTAAGGGCTAAGTTTAGTGTTGGGGTAGGTGTAGACGTTAAAAAAAAACACAATCTAATAGAACAATTAATTTCATTGTTAGTTTCCAGTCAGAGCTGTATCCCTTCTAGCCACAACCCTACACACCCCCCAACAATTCAAATTTCTGTAGGCGGGATTTAATTTAATGATATTCTAATGGACCGCGTTGTGACATCATGGTATGTGGAAAACTAACGCTGTAGTCCAAAGGACTGTTTGTAGTTCCTGGAGAGTTTTTTTTTTTTTTTTTTAAACGAAATATGTCCCTTTGGAGTGGACTTTGAGATTTGTAACTTTGTAGATCTTTTTTATGTCCAAAGATACACACCAGACACTGACTAAAATTCAAAAAGTGAAAAAGCATAATAGCACCCCTTTAATAGATAATTAACAACTGGTGCCAAGTTCGACATCAATACATGGGTAGCGGTAAATCACAATACAGCTTGTTTGATTCAACAAAAAAAGCCCAATCTAACTAAAATAGTATATTTGATCACTATTTTTGTGATGTATGATTACTGGATAAATATACATACTAAAAGACATATTATAAAAATATATTTTAAAATCAATTTGATAGAAATTGCACTGACAAAGAGCTTGGCTGTATATTTAAAAGATGAGCATAGCAATAAACATTTTGTGACTTTCACAGGCCTGAAAAATCACTGTTTTAGAAACTCCCTGATATTTCCAGATTTTCCACAACAATATGAACCCGATGTAGTGTAAATAATTTACAGATGCTAAAATTGTGTAACATCTGTTGAAACACAGGTTAAACATACGTGTGAAAAGAATAATTCAGTGCTAGTGTTCTGGAGACACTGTTAACATAATTTTTTCTTTTCTTTTTTTTTATTGTAACACATTCACAGTGCCGGTTCCTAAAGAAGGCTCTCTGTGATCACACATTCTCATTGTCTGTTAATGCATTACAATGCATTAACTATCTGCAGTGGTCATTGCTCTTTTTAACCCCCAAATATCATGTAAAGGAATAGGCAGCTCTGGGAACATTATGAGTTGCCATTATAACTCAAACCTTTTCAATTATTGATATTCAGTCTGACTTGCGATGAAGGCACACACATACTTTTAAAGTGCATAGCAACAAAACACGCTTTGATTAAAGATACATCTATGCCAAGTTGGAGATATATCACAGTCTTTATGCTGGCAACGTTCCAGTGTGTTCATGCTCACTCTATGCACATAAACATTTGCATACACTACAGTTGGATCAATACTAACATTTTGGCTTCATTATGATACTAGCCTCTGTTTCCTCAATATTGATACTAAATCAATACTTTATGCAACAAATAAACAGCCTCGGGCAAATGATGAAACGAGGGCTGTGAATAAATTCAGTCAAATGTAAATAATTCATAATTAATCTCATGTTTTTATAGATAACATTACTGTCTTCAGTTCCTTTTTAATGTAAGAAAACAAAATTTCTAAGCAATTAATTTGGATGACAAACGTAACAGAATATTTTTGTTGCATCAAAAAGCACAGGAAATGCAAACACAATGCAGAGCTCTTCTAAAAATGTAATATAACAAGTTTTAATAAACTTGAAACTGAATAGATGCTGCTGCTGTCTGATGGTCTCCTCATTATTTGTTTTACAAAAATGTATTTCATATGAGCGTTGACAAAAATCTAATTTTGCCATACAAAGGGTGCAAATAACTTTTCCAAACATCCCTTAAGGATTTGATCCATAGATAAATTTAGGGATGCATGATATTAGATATTTGCCGATATCTGATATGCTGATATTTTTCAAATAATTTTGCCAGTACCAATATATATTTCCTTTTGTTTTGAAACAACACCAAATCTCTCCTGTGCAGAAATTATAAACAATTTTTTTTTCAAACATTATTAAACATTATTATTATTATTTATTTATTTATTTATTTTTGATATAAGCTTTGAAAACAACTATAATAAAATCAGTCTTGCTTTTTTAAAATTTTTATTTAGATAAATGCAGTTGGAATCTTTACATTTTATTTGTGGATTTAATATTAATGGTCTAAATCAAATGAGCTGTAAAAATTCTAAAAAAAAAAAAATACAATAATAATAATAATAATTGTAAAATATTGTTGTAATTTAAAATAGTGGTTTTCTATTTTAATATACTTTAAAATAGAAATTATTCCTGTGATGCAAAGATAAATTTTAATGTATCATTATTCCAGTCTTCGTTGTCAAATGATTCTTCAGAAATCATTCTAATATGCTGATTATTAATGTTTAAAATGTAAATTTTTTGTTTCTTTTTTTGTCTGAAAAAAATTAATACTTTTATTCAACAAGGATGTGTTAAATTGATAGAAAAAAAAGCGATAGTAAAGACTTCAGTTGTTAGAGAAGATTTCTATTTTGATGCTAAGATTGTGTAACATCTATTGAAACAGGTTAAACATATACTTTTGAAAAGAATTATTCAGTGCTAGTGTTCTGGAGACATTGTTAACACCATTTTTTTTTTTATTTTTTTTTTTTACTGTAACACATACACTTTGCCAGTTCCTAAGGAAGGCTCTCTGTGATCACACATTCTCATTGTCTTTTAATGTAACTTTTTTAATTTCCAGACAAATGCAGTTGAAATCTTAACATTTTATTTGTGGATTTAATATTAATAGATGGTGTAAATCAAATGAGCTGTAAAAATTCTAAAAAAATCTTTTGTCTTTTTTAAATAAATAAATAAATAATTATAATTGTGAAATATTATTGCAACTGAAAACAGTGGTTTTCTATTTTAATATACTTGAAAATAGAAATTATTCCTGTGATGCAAAGATGAATTTTCAGCATCATACCCCAGTCTTCACTGTCAAATGATTCTTCAGAAATCATTCTGATATGCTGATTTATTATCAATGCTCAAAACAGTCAGTAAATGTTTTTGTTTCTTTCTTTCTTTGAAAGAAATTAACACTTTTATTGAACAAGGATGTGTTAAATTGATAAAAAAGTGATAGTAAAGACTTCAGTTGTTAGAGAAGATTTCTATTTTGAATAAAACTCTTCTTTTAAACTTTTTATTCATCAAAGAATCCTGAAAAAAGTATCACAGGTTCCAAAAAATATTAAGCAGCTCTGTTTTCAAAATTGATAATAAATTAGCAAATTAGAATGATTTCTGAATGATTGTGAACGCTGAAGACTAGAGTAAAGAATAGAAATTGCAATAATATTCCATAATATAAAATCTTTTCCAGTATTTTTGATCAAATAAATAGATAATATCATGCACGCCTAGACAGATTACAGAAGGAAACTGATAATGTCAAATCAGTGAAGTGCATAAAAACACATTTAATGAATCTCATACGCTGCACTGTCGAATTACAGTGAATAGCAGCACATTGTCATTCACCTCAGATGCCGAAATTTGCAAAACGCTAATATTTTTGGTTCTTTTTAGTGACAATATTTCATTCGACTCTACACGCGCACACATAATCACATCAAAGCCGTCACATTTGAGTGACTTCTGTTCATATTTCTTTGAAAGTGTTTACTCATTGGTCGAAATGAGAGATTGATTGGAACTTGAAACCATCTAACAAAGAGACACTCAATCAGCCTGAAACATTATTAAAACATCAAACGACTTCAACACTCCACCCCTCTCATTCAACGGCACACAAAGGCAAAACACACTTCATTTTCTCTGTTTCTCTCCCACACATACACTCACACATGCTAACACCCCCCCCCACTGCCCCCATCCTCATAGTTAATACATCAAACAGCATTAGCTCACAGTATTGGAAGGCCTCAGACAGACACGTTTCTGACAGACCGTGATCTCTCTCTGCCTCTCAAACACACAAACACATACACAATGTGCTGACAGTGTGTAGATTGTATCTGTGTTACTAGACTTGTGTAATATCAAGTTGAAAGTGATGTGCTGTCTTACCTGCCAGTGTAAACTGCTGTGGGATGAGCCAAAATGAGAAAAAAAACGAAGCGACAAACATGGAGATCCAACTTTTGAAAGCCTCGTCTATAAGGCTTCATTATTGTCGCTTATTATCACTGTCCATCAGGGATGGAAGAAATGCGTCAGCGTTCACAAAAGACCTCATTATCATGCTTTACATATATGGCTAACACATCCATATTCATGAGTGTATCTTTTATTCGTTTGTAATGAAGGTTTGGATTAGAATGCTCCCGAACAAGCTTTATTGGCTCTTAAACCCATAAAGGCCTTTGGCGTCTAATGAAATGACCAGGTGGTCCATTAGATTTCCCCTCAAAAAAGACATTAATTAGTTCACGAGCTGAATAAAACTCCATGTAATTAACACTGATGGACAGAGCTCTCGTCCATTTCCCCTTTTCATGGAAAATAGCGCGTGGTGTCCGTCCTCTTTTATTTCATCAGCTCGGTAATTATGCTATTGATATTCATTATTAGTTTTCAAACAAGCCTTTGTAAGCGCAGCAGGGTTGTTAAATCGAGGTAGCCAAAAATAAACAAGCCCCATTGTGGACCCGCTTCCACGCTCAGCCCCCAGTCTGGCCGGGCTTTCTTATTTTTTTTCGCCGTCAATTTGCTATATTCCACTTCAAATGCGCGAATAAAGGAGACGTTTGCTGTGTTCCGCCTCAGCCGCAGCTCTCAGTAGGCATTAGAAAGGAATACCGGTGCTCTATGAAGTCCTAAATGCGCCCTGACAATCTGAGACCCACTTGTTATGCCAACTTGGTATTAGCACTGACACGGTACTATTTGGAAGCTGAAGTGGTGTTATCTTCAATTACCTGATCATTCTCTGAGTGAGCAGGTAATCCATGGAAAAAGAGTGTTTGGCTTTAAGGATAGAGAATGTCGACAACGTCTCTATTTTTCCACTCTGTTTTCCCCGCCGTTCTCAGCGGACACGTTTCATTAGCCTAAACCAGCTGCGGTAGGAAACTCATCGCGATGACACTTAGTAGATGGATTTCTCGTGTTTGAGAGCCATCCGGAGAGAGTTCCTCCGGCCTTGGACGTGGGTGGGTCTGCTCGGGAGTGCAAATGCATAAACGCGCCGGTCGTTTCTGCAGTCGCACCACGTGACTGCACTCTGGTGTCTCTGGAGCATCTGAAAAAGAAATGAGTGTGGGCCATTATCTTTAACCCTCCAACAGTGCAGACGCAACATCTTCTCGGATATACCCGTCGAAGTCCTTCCCCCAAGACTGCGCTCAATAACGCAGCTCCTAACATCAGATTAATGATGCCTGCCTGGCATGTGCACCAAACTCTCTCTTAATAACAGCACTTCTCTTTTCTTTTTTTTCCACGGACCAATTTAGCAGAACTCAAGTGGCCTGATTTCTCCATAAATCTCCTCCGTCATTTGGCCTCCCGCCGCGGTATCTTTACGGGGATGGCGAGATATCCCGGCGAATCTCCGTGGACCTATTTGCGATCTACTCGGCTGACTGAAGGTGTCTCGAGGAGCGCCCGTCTGTGTTCGCCTGCCTGTCTCTCCTCATTGCCACCCACAAGAAAATGAGAGGCTTGATTTAATTTCCACTTTGTTTTCGGTGATCTGTGTCATTCCAGTTAAAGATGTCACATGTCTGCGGACCCGTCTCACCTCCGGCGGCTCGGTGACATTTTCAGAGCCGCTTTCATCAGCGTCTATCTGACAGGCTTTCTCTTCTCGGCGCTCTCCATAAACATATAAGGCAAACATATGAAAAGACACAGCCCCTTGCGCTTTACCAGAGTTCCTATCAAAGAACCCCACATTAACTTGTCAAGCTAAAAAATAAATAATGTATTGAATTTAAATAAAAAGGCAGAGACGCCAGTGGTGGCAGCTAGTGTGGCAGTGCTTTGATCCACTTCATCAAATATAGAGCGTGCCGTTCCCCCTCTTCCACTCTCCCTCGCATTCTGTCTATCTATATTGAGCCTGCGCCTTTCTGCATTGTTTAAATGACAATCCTGGAAAAGAAAGGTTTCCAAAGCGATAAAACAGAAATGCTTTTCCCCCGTCCAAATCGGACTGGGTTTTTTAATTTGCATGGGCGTCTGATGTGGGGATAAGTCACATGAAAGGCAGTGGCATTTTCAGGTGAGGTAGATAATGAAGAGGATGTGAAGAAGGGCTGCAACTGCCAGCGTCTTTCCGCTATGAATGGCGGTCCGGTGAATAATGCTTCCATTTCCCTGCTGGCATTTTAGTGGCATTTTGATGTGAGTGCGTGAAGGGTCCCAGGAGAGAGGGGAGGAGAAATCCAATAGAGATAAAACTCCCTCTTCTCTGTGTGCATTTATAGTTATGCCAAACATCAAAGATCAATATCCACGCTTGGTCTTCAGTTGGCTGATGAGGGAGAAAGAACGTAAAAAAAGACTTCTAAGAAGATCTGATCGATTGCGATGCATAAGCTTCCATTTGCACTCTTTGTGTACCTACCTTAATGCTTTCTGAACGTGTGTGAAAAAAGAAAAAAACAAAAAAAAAAGTGGGGGCTTATAATTCGGTAGGTTCTCTTAGGACGCTCCTCTGGGGTTTTTGCTGGGCTTGTTTTCAGTGGTTACGTAATGGGGATCGAGCGATGCCGTGTGACTTCGAAAGAGCGAGGAAGAAGAGAGGGAGCAATTGAAAGAGAGAGAGGTTTCCTTCCTCCCCTCTTGCTTTATTTATGAGGGCTGCTGGTGCTCTCATGGCTCTGATTCATGAATGGAAGGGAGAGCAGAAAAGAGGAGTGGAGCACAAGTGTACACCGCGAGCCACTCCGGAAACCACTTCCCAGCTCGTTGCTTGCACTCCGCTTTCCTTTACTACACATGGCCTATTCAGGGTGTGAGATTTCACTCACCTGATGATGCTGTGGGCGCAGACTTTCTTTGGTCGGTGTGAAAATAGCTTTTCAAATTAAGTCATTGGGATACAAGTGCAGCTCCTATCTTCCTTAATAGGAGGAAACCAAAATCCACCCAATTTGATTACAATTCTAGAATACTCTTCAAAATCTGTCGACAATAGTATCGTAAATATCAAATATAAATTGTACTGTTATATCAGGCTGGTCCAGTTAATGTGCTTGCACACTCTACAGTAAACAAACTCTATCAAAAAGGCAATAGAGTGTAATGATCGGGTTCTGGAAGTACAAAACGCATTAATTTTCTCCATAGAGAAACTGATTTTTAACAGTTCTGTGTAAACCTTTCAAGACAAACCCTCCATGAGCCTTAAGGTTATTAATTGTTAGTATAAGCTTTTGTTGAAGCCATCAGTCAACTTCATTATTTTTTACTGCTATTTATTAGCTTAATTCCAGTTGAAAAACAAATCCTGAACAAAAAAACATACACAAAGAAACATTTGGTTCAGAGAATTAAAGAAAACAAAGAGCTCATCTGCTGACCCTTTGTACGTGTGCGTTGGCACTGCGGAAACTGAAGTATGTCTGAAATTCAGCTGTTCACAATACCTGTCAATAGTTTGGATTTTAAAATTTTTTTTTTTTTTATGTTTATTAAAGAAGTCTCTTTTTGTTCACCAAGGCTGCATTTTTTTGGTCAAAATACATGAACAAGCAGTAGTACTGTGAAATATTATAACTATTATACATTATTTTAATATATTTTAAAATGCAAAATAATATATATAATATACAGGAAAGACATTAATAGTGTTAAAAAATTTCTATTTAAAAATTTTCTATTTAAAATGAATTTGAACTCCCTTTTAATTAGGGCTAATAAAAAACACAATTTGTTGAGTCAGCTTAAAATAATTTGTTACCCTGCTGCCTTAAAATTTTAAGTTGAGTCAACTAAAATAAGTTTAGTCAACTTGAAATGTTAAGTTGTACTAAGTAACAACTTAGATATTTGTGTTTGCTAAACTTAACAGATGGGTAAGTAACCCAGTTGCCTTAAAATTTGAAGTTGATTCAACTCAAATATCTAAGTTGTCACTTGGTATAATTTAACATTTCAGGCTGAATAAACTTTTTTTGAGTTGAGTGAACTTAAACTTTTAAGGCAGCTAGGTTACAAATTATTTTAAGTTGACTCAACAAATTGTTTTTTACAGTGTAGTTGTTCATTTTAAGCATTAGTCGAATATTAGTAGCACATTTATTAATAAACCACTATATAAATTATAATAATGAGCCTTTATTTGCTTACATAGTCTAATAATTATGAATGTGTCAGGGGAAAACAGCAAGAAGACTGCATTAATGGTTAATGTTGTTGTTTTCGGCTTAAAACACTGACTCGCCTGTATACATGTTTTATACGGATTACATAATCTGAGAATATTTGTTTCTTTGATGTGAAAGTAGACATTTTCATGTCTGTAAGGCAAGTATACTGTCACGTTGGGTGTACGGAAAAATGAGGTCCGGGTCCAAAATGCAGGAAAGGAAAATATTTTAATGAAACTAAAACACAAATGAACATAAACCAAAAGGCCAACACGGCACAACACAACTAGAATCAAAGATCAAAAACAAACCGAACCAAAACACACACGAAGACAAAAGACAATGCAGACCTGAACAGGAGTGAGAAGTGAGAGTTCTTATACAATAGTCCAGAGTGTGAACAGCTGTGAGCGTAATCAGTGCAAATGACAAGACAGACGTGAACAATCAGGGGAGTGCAGTGCAAGGGGAACAGCGACCTCGAGAGGCTGAGAGAAGACCCACAGCCCCGATCATGACAGTACCCCCTCCCTACGGAACGGCTTCCAGACGTTCCCAAAGTCTGGAGGGAGGAGGTACGGAGGAAGGCAACTCAAGGGGAGGGACGGCGGGCCAGGCCCGTGCAGCGCAGTCACCGCCGCGTCAGGAACAGAGAGAGCGGTCGCCGCCGCGTCTGGAACGGAGAGCGCGGTCGCCGCCGCGTCAGGAACGGAGAGCGCGGTCACCGCCGCGTCAGGAACGGAGAGCGCGGTCACCGCCGCGTCAGGAACGGAGAGCGCGGTCACCGCCGCGTCAGGAACGGAGAGCGGTCGCCGCTGCGTCCGGAACAGAGAGCGCGGTCGCCGCCGCGTCAGGAACAGAAAGAGCGGTCGCCGCCGCGTCCGGACCAGAGATAGCGGTCGCCGCCGCATCCGGAACGGAGATAGCGGTCGCCGCCGCATCAGGAACAGAGAGCGCGGTCGCCACCGCCACGTCAGAAACAGAGATAAGCGGTCGCCGCCCGTCCAGAACGAAGGCGGTGCCCGTAGCGTCAGGAACAGAAGAGGCGGTGCCCGCCCAGCGTCCGGGGAACAGAAGGAAGCGGTCGCCGCCCAGCGTCGGGGAACAAGAGAAGGCGATTAAGCGTCCGGAACAGAGAGCGCGGTCGCCGCCGCGTCAGGAACAGAGAGAGCGGTCGCCGCCGCGTCCGGAACAGAGAGAGCGGTCACCGCCGCGTCCGGAACAAAGATAGCGGTCGCCGCCGCGTCCGGAACAGAGATAGCGGTCGCCGCCGCCTGCCCGAGGAAGAGCGTCTCCGCCCCCGCCAAAAAGCAGGGCCGCATCTGCGCAACCTCGGCCCTACAGGCGTCCATCCCCGCCAGACAGGCGTAGATCAGCTCGAAACGGGCGGCCGACGCCGCCTCAAAGGACATTCCCTCCGTGTCGGGAAAAGAGCGGGTGGTCGCCGCCCCCAAACGCGCGTCCGCCGTCGCCAAACGGGGAAGCTTCGCCTCCCCGAAAAAAATCCTCCCCGCTGGACCCATCTTTGAGGTCTGCATTCTGTCACGTTGGGTGTACGGAAAAATGAGGTCCGGGTCCAAAATGCAGGAAAGGAAAATATTTTAATGAAACTAAAACACAAATGAACATAAACCAAAAGGCCAACACGGCACAACACAACTAGAATCAAAGATCAAAAACAAACCGAACAGAAACACACACGAAGACAAAAGACAATGCAGACCTCAACAGGAGTGAGAAGTGAGAGTTCTTATACAATAGTCCAGAGTGTGAACAGCTGTGAGCGTAATCAGTGCAAATGACAAGACAGACGTGAACAATCAGGGGAGTGCAGTGCAAGGGGAACAGCGACCTCGAGAGGCTGAGGGAAGACCCACAGCCCCGATCATGACATATACACTGAGTTTCAGAATTTCGTGCTCACTTTCACAGAGACCGAGATGGCAGAAAGCGCATCCTGTTTGCTTTCATTATTTTACAAAAACGCAATGTTTTGTTGCTATTGTGAGTGCACACAAACAACGTAGAGTCTTTACAGATTCGAAAAATGTATTACTCTTATCTGTATGACCAAAAATTATATTTTAGTATTTATAAAATTATAAATTAGTATTTTAAGAGCAAGTGACTGCACTGGCGCCTCCATCTGTCATACAGTGAGTGCGCTACTATTCAGCTTCCACACTGCGCACAAACACTTGAATAGCACACATTTTTCTAGGTTAACATTAAATTGAGCGGCCATGCAAAGTTGCTACTACTTACATATTTCAGATGATAAGCCATATTTGAGGTTGATGAATTATAGGTGAGCGTTTGGATGTCTTCCTCAATGTACTATATTACCACATAGACCAGCCGTTAATGATCTGTCTGTCATGGACTGCTTGACTTCACCACTTCTTGTGGATTTTTTTTTCTGTGACTAATAAAATTTTGGTCGACCAAGCCTCTTCTCGTCGAAGCAACAAAAAATATTTTTAACAAGAGCTATTATTAATATAATAATTGATAATAGTTGAGCAAATTAGAACCATCACAGGAGAAAAACTGCATTTTAAAACTACATTTTAACAGAAACAGTTCTTTTCAGTATTTTTACTCTATTATTGATCAAATAAATACAGCCTTCTTTGAAAAGCTTAATTATTTAAAGGGACGGTTGACCCGCTTCGTGGTACTCTCATACACATGGGTCGAAGACTGATACGGAAGAAAAGAAATTGTTGAATGAAGTTGTTATTTTTGTTTTCTTTGCGCACAAACAAGTATTCTCATAGCTTCATAACATTACGGTTTAACTACATATGTCACATGGACTATTTTAACGATGTCCTTACTACCTTTCTGGGCCTTGAACTTGGTCTATGCAGGGTCAGAAAGCTCTCGGATTTCATTAAAAATATCTTAATTTGTGCTCCGAAGTTGAACAAATGTCTTAAAGGTTTGGAACGACATGAAGACGAGTAAGTAATGACAGAATTTTCAGTTTTGCCTGAGCTATATATTTAGCAACATACATAGTAGCATGCTTCAGGGAGTTTTGCAGTCTAATAGTAGTTTTAAATTGCTCACTCCTCTCTGTCACTGACAATTCCTGCTTGTGACAGCCATTTTGGTTCCTTTTTTTTTACAATCCGAGTCTCTCTGGTGCTTACTACACAGATGGACTTCTCTGTCATACGGTAAATGGAACGGTTTCCAACGTGGGTGCCGCCGGGGAGGCCGAAGGGACTCTAAGGTTTTTCTTATTTCTCTCTCGGCCTGCTTAGCAAAATGACAACCCAGACCAAAGCTCGTGTTAAGGAGGCAGAATCTGTCCGGGCAGCCTTGTGGCTGCGAGCTAGCCAAACACTCTCTTCCCTCATCATGACATCTTCATCTCAACATCCTCTCAAAGAGAAGAGTGACTTGTCTTTCACTCTCACTGACTCACTTCCTTCCTCCAAGTCTGTATCCCTCTCTCCTTCTCTCTCTTGGCTCTGCAGCGTGCCTGTCACTCACTGTCGACTGGGTGGAAGCTCATGTCTGACATGCTTCCATTAGTAGGGAGACTGTTCAATTACCTCAGCTCACGATGTTTAAACCCTGCCAATTACTGATACATCTTCCATCTAAATTATGCATACACAGGGCTGGGCTGCTGCGTGTAATGATTTTCCCCTTTTGACACCGTGCTGTGTCGAGACCAGCACGCCTGCAGTCGGAGGGAAGGTTGATCCAGATGCCCGTGCCCGATAGATCCCGGTTTAGTATCTCGCTTTGGTGTATCTTGTGCTCATTTGGTCTGATGCCTTCACAACAGCAGCTTTCTGAAATCACTGGCACAAAGCTCGCCGTCTTCAAACTGGCACACTATCTCTCTGTATGCGCTCGGCACATCTCTTCTCATCCCACAGTCTCCTAGCAACCTCGGCTGTCTCCGGCCCATGAGGCTCCCTCGTATCTTCACTCGGCATGACTTATCCCCCTTTATTCTACCCTCCTCCCCCTCCGCTAGTTGACCCCCATTCTGCGTTTGGGATGTGACCCCATCTCTTGCATGAGTACTCTCTCTCTGTACGATCTCAATCCATGACTACTCTAACCTCTCTCTTTAGTTTGCTTGTTTCTTTCTTAGACTGTCTCACTCCATCTCCATCTATTACTCCTTCTAAGGCACCCTACAGTTAATCTCTGATCTCTAAAACCACCACATGTATCCGGACCCAGCATTCCTTTAAAAGACGACATAAAACGGCATTCAAGATGCATTTAACTTGTGTAGCGTAGCATTCTGAATAAAATACACTCTGAGAAACAAGTTCAAGAAGGTGGTTTTCGCAATGATGTCATAGAAGAACAATTTTTGCTTTCTTAAAGAACCTTTTTTTCTTAGTGTGAAGAACATTTTAATAATATAAAAAAATCCTTTTGTGCAGTGGAATATTTCCATGGATGTTGAAGGTTCACCCTAGATGACTTAAATTCCTGATAATTTTTTTCACCCACATATCATCCAAGATGTTCATGTCTTTCTTTCTTCAGTCGAAAAGAAATACAAATGTACATACTTTTTAACCACAAATGCTCATCTTGCACTAGCTCTGTGTCCCAGACTTCACGCATTATGTAGTCACGTTGGAAAGCTCACGTGTGACATACAGTTGAGGTCAAATATTTACATCCCCCTTTCAGAATCTGCAAAATATTCATTATTTTACCAAAATAAGAGGGATCATAAAAAAATGCATGTTTATTTAGTACTGACCTGAAGATATTTCACATAAAAAATGTTTAAATAATAGCTAAATTTATAAAACATGACCCAGATCAAAAGTTTACACCCCCTTGATTCTTAATACTGTTATTACCTTAATGATGCACAGCTGTGTTTTTTAGTGTTGTTCATGCCTCCCTTGTTTGTCCTTAACAGTTAAACTACCTGTTGTTCTTCAGAAAAATCCTTCAGGTCCCACAAATTCTTTGGTTTTCCAGCATTTTTGTATAGTTGAACCTTTTCCAACAATGACTGTATAATTTTAAAGGGGTCATCGGATGCCCATTTTCCACAAGTTGATATGATTCTTTAGGGTCTTAATGAAAAGTCTATAATATAATTTGGTTAAGAATTCTCAACGTTGTGTAAAGCAACACCCTTTTTACCTTGTCAAAATGAGCTCTGCAAAAATCATCCCATTCTGAGGGGATTGCTCCTTTAAATGCAAATGAGCTCTACTCACCCTGCCCCTCTCTTCTCTCTGTGGAGTGCCAAGCCTGTTTACTTTAGCTGCATTTAGCCGCGTTTACCCGCTAAACTTGCTAACTAGCACAGGCATCTAGCACAGGCACCGACAGGCATCTGATGAATTAAAAAACACTGCGTGGTTTTTATCATTATACGGTAGATTTGTACATACACTGCCAACTCACATTAATGTTCAAACAACATGAAAAAGTGTACCTAGCATCCGATCACCCCTTTAAGATCCATCTTTTCACACTGAGGACAACTGAGGAACTCACATGCAACTATTACAGAAGGTCCAAACGCTCACTGATGCTCCAGAAGGAAAAAAAAAAAAACATAAATTAAGAGCCAGGGGATGAAAACTTTTTTAATTTGAAGATCAGGACAAATTTAACTTATTTTGTCTTCTGGGAAACATGTAACTATGTTCTGTAGCCACTGAAGGACAGTACTAGATAAAAAAATCTATAATATTTAGGCAAAATAAGAAAAATGTACACATCTCCATTCTGTTCAAAAGTTTTCACCCCCTGCTCTTAATGCATTGTGTTTCCTTCTAGAGCATCATTGAGCATTTGAACCTTCTGTAATAGTTGCATATGAGTCCCTCAGTTGTCCTCATTGTGAAAAGATGGAGCTCAAAATCATACAGTCATTGTTAGTAATGAAAGTAATGAAAATACAGAAAAATGCTGGAAAACCAAATAATTGACTTTTCTAACATGATTACGTAATGTGTTAAGTTATGGATTAAAAAGTATTTTTTAGTAACTTTTTTTTTTTTTTAGAAAATGACAGATTGTTTTGCTAGTTAAGACCCTTATTCCTCTTGTGCAGAGCCCTTTGAAACTGCAGTTTGGACCCGTTAAACCCCATTTAAGTCCACTGTATGGAGAGAAATCCTGGAATGTTTTCCTCAAAAATCTCAATTTCCTTTTTACTGAAGAAAAAAAGACATGAACATTTTGAATGACATGGGGGTGAGTAAATTATCAGAAAGTTTTAATTCAGGAGTGAACTAATCCTTTAAGAACCTTTATTTTTAAAAGTGTAAAGTAGGAAATAAAGCAGCACAGGCCTTTTTTGATTGAACTGTAAAAAATGAGCATTACATTACCAGAATGGCACCAAATCTGAGTGCAAATTTCTTAAAACAATGTCTGAATCACCATTTAGCTATTATTTAAAATTATCCAGTAGCAAAAGGAAAGCCGTTTTGGAGTTTGATGAAGGATTTTTTTTTTTTCTTCTTTGGAACAATAGTGATGAATAATACACAGTATGACCAGAAATGTTAATTACGGAAGTAAATAATGTCACTTTTGTTGACTTTAAACACATGAAATGGCATTTGCACCACATTTATCACTCGTAATGTGACATACTTCTGAGTAAAGTGTAATAGAAAAGGAAATAACACAAGGCAGAATTTGTTTTTATCCATCAAGATTTGATTGGACTGTGATCCCTAGGCAATGATATTATTGGGTAATGTAATTTTTCCCACCTGCAGAGCCATAGCTACATAAGCAGAAAAACAGTTATTACATTTTGATAAAAGCAAATGATTATGAAAACATTTTTTCTTTAGAATAGCATGACTTGATAAGTCACGCAGTAACATTACATTGTTGAGAAAGTAAGTACATCGCTGTAAAATTCTTAGAAATTCCTCCACTTTTCGTGAATGCATTTTAAGCTTGTCTGTGAGGCAGGCATTATTACCAGCGAAATCAAGGAGAATAAACTGAATTACTCTCAAATCATCAAAGTTCCCCATAAGTAATTGTTTCTGAGTCAGTGACCACGGGCGGCGGGGGGCAAGAGATGGTCTGCCTGCCTGCAACCAAATAAGCCTGCAGCAGTGCTTGTAAGTGCATACTGCCCTATTATGGATAAATGCACAAAGAGCTCGCATTAAATTACATTCAATTCAGACAGACTTCATCACACAGCATGCCTATACACAGCTAACACGGGCCATATCAAATGAGATCTGAATCACTTCCAAATCTGCACTTTGATTAAATATATTCGCTCTATCAACAAGAAGCCACCTTTAATCTAACACAAATGCGCATGGTGCTAAGGAAGACACAGACTTAAAAAAAAACCTAAATTGAAAGAAAAAACAAATCAAAATAACTGAGGATAAAACAGAAACTCATAATTACGGAACTCAGAAAACTGCTGGAGTTATATAAATTCAGGCTGAACTTTAAAACACTTTAAGTCATTATTAAAAACAGAATCATTTTTATCTGCACTGTTATGTTTTCACCCAATTTACCATTTATGTCTGTAAAACATGAAATTATAGAGCTAAGAAGAAGCTTTTTAATTATTTCTTTCAGAAAACAGAAATTTAAATATTTCGAAATGGCTATTTGGAATATTTCAAGACACACAGTATATTTCTGAACATTTTTGGGTTCATTAAATAACCATCCACTGAAACTGCATTGGGAAATTGAATTTGGTGGGTTAAGGAGGTTTGGTTGCTCTAGGGCTGTTACGATTCTTTACAATTCGAGTACTCAGTTAAAAAAAATCCTCGACTGCCCTTGTCGAGTAACTGGCAAAATACTAAAAGTGCCATATTCCATGGACGAGTTTTCCAATTCTCAATATGCTAATTGTTCATCGCAATTTTAAAATAAAAGCTCAAACCCTCACTTTGAGTTTACACGTTTTGAAGTAGAAATGACTGTAGCATTTCTGTCATGACCCAATATTAAATAATGAATCCAATATTAAACAAGGATTAGATTGTGCAGTAAAGTGTAAAAACAATCGTCAAGCCGTTGGCGCCCTCTGCAGTCATTTTTTATAATACGAAATCTACATTAGTTCTATTGTTTCTAATACATTATGGCTAAGACTAAGCCAGGATTAGGCCATAGCTCAATTAGGACATTAAAGTAATTTTTATAAACATGCTTAGAAAAAAAAAAAAAAACATTACTGGTGTGCATCTTGCGACAAAACAAAGGCACTTTACTATTTTTAGATCAGTCAGTGCAAGTTTCTTTAAGTTGAAACAGCTCAGACTTACATTTTAGACTAGGACTAGGCTTAAACCTTGTCTGTGAAACTGGGGGCAAGTATTTTAACAGTTTTGTTCAATAAAGGATGATTAGTTGCTTTTGATGCTTTATTTTAACTAGTTACTAGTTCAAATTTTTATTACCACAAAAAAATAAATAAATAAATAAAATAACTCGATTAATCATCAGATTAATTGAACGATTACTTGATTACCAAAATAATCGTTAGTGACAGCCCTAGGTTGGTCCAACAACTGCTTACAGAAGACAGAGAACAAATGGTGACTGAAGGTCAAAATGTAAATAAAAAAATAACCATGAGATGTAAATGCATATTTAGTTTTAAAGGGGAGATTTCCACCATCTTACAGTTAAATACTGAAATAGAAGGTAGTTCAATAAGCACAAACTCTGAGACTGGCAGGAGAAAGATTGAAACTGAGTTCAACTGCAATCCAATTATAATATCATGATGCATTGCAATGTATTGCATAGCAACATACTTATTGCAATGTGTACTGTATTATGAAGCAGTCTGCACTACCCAGTCCTAATTCCAACCTTGCCTGTGAATATCAAAACATACCAGTATCGCTTTGAAAAAGTATTTCGGTGACGGTAAGAAAAACAACAGTTGCAAATAAAGATTTTTCCTCCACGAGAAGCGCTTTAAAGATTAAGAAGGGAAGCTCATTTCATATGCTGTGTTTGAGGTTCTCAGTCACAGTCAATTCAGGCGGATTGCCCTAAGACTTATGGAGGCTCAAGCTGTGATGCTCTGGCAGAGGTGGTATAGGGGGCTGCATCCCTCCCCAGCTGTGCTTCCATGGAGATGGGGTATGTAGAACACAGCCAGGACAGGCTGGTTTGAATGCCAGCTGTGCTGCAACGGCAACAAGCAAATGCAGGACAAAAGCGGTTCGTGCTTCATTTGGACCCCAGCTGGGTAGCCAGGGCGATGCCGGAAAACAGGACGGGCCCAGCACACGCCCTTGTGGAACCCCAGCTGCGCTGGGATTGTGATGGAAAAATAACACCGAGGGGGGATACAGATGTGGCCCCCTAGAGCCTCGTACGCCAAGACGAAAATGAAGGGCACAGAATTCCCCTACACTGGAGACGATCCGTGCCTCCGTAATGATGCCATCTTGAACAACAAAGCTTGAACACCGAAAAGTGGGGCAGAGCAGTGTTCTGTCAATATATCACAGATATGCTACTTTTTTCTCTTCCCACAAGCCACAAAAAAACTGGCACAGACAGGTTTTTAGAAAACACGGCCAACGCGACCAACGGGTTGAAGCTAATAATTAGCTTTATCAGACAATGACATGGGTCGTCCAAGAGGGCGCGTCTCTCTCTTTGGTGAACAATAGCAGACAATATGTTTCAGCTCAGGAGAAATCTCCAGCGGGGATTGCCTGCTTCATATAATACTTGTCAAATCCCGGTTGACACTTCATATGGACTGCTAATCAGAGACAATCCATCCCTGGGCGAGACCCTGCAGTTTCCACAAATCTTTTTGTTGTGAGCACAAAACGCCAGAGAGCTGCTGCTCGGACTTCACGTTTCTGGTCTTTTGTTTACTCTGACATTAATCCAAAAGGGAAACGAGGGGGAAAAATATGAATTTCTAAACAGGTATTCAGTGTGAAGCAAGCTAAATGACTGCTGAAAGACTCAGTGATTGCAAACAAGGATAACGAAAGTATGAAAAACTGATAAATAAAACAAACGGAAATAGACTATTTTCAGGATCGGTGCTCTGGAGACTCGTGCCTCCACGCCGCTTTCTCTAGTCTGGTATTTTTAGATGGAAATTGGAGTGTGAGTATGACATCGTTTCCCATACCTAACAATTACGCCTTGGGAAGTTTGCCACCCAGTTAAAGTGTGAGTAGTTCCTCATCTCCCGGTACGTCTTTAGAAAAAGGCAGACTTGGGAAAAAAATAAACATGGAGTGAGACGCCGCTTGACGTAAATGTTTAGTCTGCCGCTGGACTACAAAATAGAGGAGTTTGTGATGTACAGTGGTGTTTTGTAAATATGAATGGGGTGGCAGCTGAAGAACAAGGTAAGGGTAAGAGTTTGATTACAGACTCGTGCATTTCTCTTGTGATTGGCATCGCGAGCAACCAGAAGACAGTCATCTGCTTTTAGAACGTGATTACATAAGTATAGCAATCCAGACCAATTTTGTTCAAAGTGTTCATGTATTAGCAAAGTAATGAAAACATCTGCCTCTCCAAGGTCTTTAAATGCTATAATAAATGCTGAAGAACCATGATAGTCTTACAAACAATCTAACACGTAATTGCACGCCACAGTGAACACTAGATAATTTTAAAAGCCCGATGAAACCCCTCTCAAAGGGACCGAATCCAATCTCCCAAACTCTCTCATTTCATGCTATAGTGCATTATGGTATTGTTAATTATCTTCTATCATCCTGTTGCAAACAGCCAATATTTTTTTTTTCCAATCTTGTCGATACCACAGGCTATCTTTAGCTACCACACTGGTTTTGTTGTAGTAGCCTCTGCTATTTGGAGCAGATAGATACTGGTGTGCTGCTAAGCGAAGCGGTTGAGCTTTGTGACGCAGTGTCGTGTGTTCCTGGTTATGAAGTGTAGAGGCTTTAGCGGACTGGCCCATTGCATTAGCATTACCACAGTGAGCATGGAGAGGGGGAGATAGACAGGCTCAGTGAGCATCAGGGTGGCCCTGCTCTTCTCCTCTTATCAGCCTGCAGTGCTTGGCGTCCAAAAAAAAGGCAAGGAAGGGAGGGCAAAACAGAAAGCGCACAAGACAGACGTAGCCAAGCAATTAATAGTCGCCTTGCCCGGCATTTCAATGCAAAACTCCAGCAAAATGTCTATTATAAGGATGGTAATTATAGATAGAAAAGAGCTTCCTCACCCATCGTATTACCCTGAACCTAAAATCCCATATGGACTGGACTAT
Source organism: Labeo catla (assembly GCA_012976165.1). NCBI lineage: Eukaryota > Metazoa > Chordata > Actinopteri > Cypriniformes > Cyprinidae > Labeo > Labeo catla. The sequence goes on along the minus strand of VONZ01000109.1, from coordinate 542,078 downwards.
ATTATTTTAAATACACATTAAGTCAGTGCTGGTAATAGAATATGTAATACAATATGGCTCTCTTCCGTTTAAGAGTTGGAAGCTGAACTCCAGTGTTTACGGTATCTGAGCATGGAGGACTATAATAATCTTTTTCTTATTATTATAACAACTGTATATGTGACCCATGACCACAAAATAAGTGTCATTTTTTTAAAACTGAGATTGAAAGCTGAACAAATAAGCTTTCCATTGATGTATGGTTTGTTAGGATAGGACAATATTTTGCCGAGATACAACTATTTGGAGTTTTACTAAATATCTTTATGGAACATTATCTTTATTTAACTTCCTAATGATTTTTGGCATAAAAGAAAAATCTATCATTTTGACCCATACAATGTATTATTGGCTATTGCTACAAATATACCCCAGCGACTTAAGACTGGTTTTGCATTCCCGGGTGACATATATATGTTAAAGGGATAGTTCACCCAAAAATGAAAATTCTGTCATTAATTACTCACCTTCATGTCATTCCTCTTCAGAACACAAATTAAGATGGACTATTTTAACGATGTCCTTACTATATTTCTGGGCCTTGAACGTGGTAGTTGCGTTGCTGTCTATGCAGCGTCAGAAAACAGACGGATTTCATCAGAAATATCTTCATTTGTGTTCAAAGATGAACGAGGATCTATTTTATTTTATACATATTTCCGTAGGTGGTATTTCAAGTATGCACTACTGCTATTTCAATTCAACACAGAATGACGCACCACCCTGATTCAGACCAATTTCTGAATTAAGCGTCTGGTGCGACTCATGCCACACATTGAGACCTTGCCTTGGGCCATTTCTTCAAAGACACGCTGAACACAAAGACATTTCAGAGAAGCAGACAAAGACAATATAAGAAGGAAACGGAGAGAAAAGAGGGATAGAGAGAGAGAAGAGGGGGTAAGGGGGGTGCACTTGGAGAAGAAAAGGTTATGGTTCATTTGTTACTGTCCGATTGGCTCGCTTCTTCCTCATAACAGCAAGCATGAATTCTTTCCCTAAAACCCTCTTCAAAGTCCCCCACTGGCATTCATACACACACACTTACACTGATATAGTTACACTCTCTTAGCCTGAGGAGCAGCTTTATAGGATATCCTCAATCCTGTTCTACAGAGCTTCTCAAGGATCCTTTTGATTGTCTTTATCCGGGGCAAATACTTTATTTATACTCTATAAAACAGAAAAGATCTTTGTTTTAGATGAGGGAAAACCTCTTGAACGTTCTCACACACACTAAGCTGGACAGTTGACCCTGTCAAGCTGTAGCTGAAGTACAAGACCAGGGTTGGGCCATGATGATACTGAGGTCAACAGTTTTTTATGGGCCATACAGAACTGGTCCAAAGTGAGTTCAGTTTATCTTTATTTATTTATTTCCCAAAGGCAATTTAGTTGCAGCAGACAAGCATTTCACATAGGACAACAAGAGGCACAACACAGAAAACACACTCAGTTTCCTTCCTAAAAAGTACTTACCTTAAATTTAAAAACTTCACAGCTGTGGGAATAAAAGAGTGTCTAAACCAATTTGTTTTACTAATAGGGATTCTATACCGAATGCCAGAAGGGAGAAGATGAAACTCATGATACTTTGAAAATGAAAATACTCTGGGCTTTACCTTAAACCTGTCTATGATATAACTGGGCCATAGACATCTGAGTGGGAGTCAGAGTTGGAAACGTCTTAAAAAAACGTCTTTTTCCGAAAAGTTTGTATGTATGCAAATATCCAAGATACACATTTCTAGTAATTGTGCAGGTAATTCTAATATTGTATCTTCAAAACATTTCGGAATATTTGTTCTCTTCCCAAATGTGTCACTACCAAAACACAGTAATATATAATTTAATTAGAAGCGTTATATTGACGTTTTAAGATTTTGCTTACATCTACATTGTAAATGTATTTTTTTGCTATTTTATTTTTAAAAAAATCAAGGAAATCAACAACAGTTGCATTTTTAACAATATATCACGTGTAATTTATGAGATTTGTTGTATTTTTAATCCAATTTTTCTTTGTGAAAGACAAAAGGTTGATCATACTGATTTCAAAGTTAAGGATTCATTAGTCTGAATATGCACTGAACCAAAAACTATCATAACATCTTAGTTGATAAATCAGTAAACTTTATTTTTGACAAAACATCCCATGTTTCGGTAGTGACTGCACATTTTCGTTAGTGACAGTAATGCTTTGGTAGCGACCACATCATATTACAGAATTTTAGCTTGCATACTAAAACACTACTAAAACATACTAAAATACAATAAAAATGCATAACTGTACTAAAATTTTGTCACTACCAAAACAATAATGACATGTTTCAGTCGTGACTGTTACAGTAGTGACAAATTTATGGGATAATGCACAAAAACAAAGATGTCACTACCAAAACTTCATCAAATGGTAGTGACAAGTTTAGATAGTTTTGAAACTAGCTTAAAGATGCTAATCAGCGCATGGTTAACTAGCATAGTTCTGAACAGTGGTTCACATATAAAAACTGCATGTAATGGAATAACTTACAAAAAAGTGTGCTTAGATGCAGAAAAAAGGTGTTCGGTAGTGACATTCCTTAAAGTTACACACAGATTTTTCAGAATTTTGAACATATGTACCTTTAAATTATGTAGTTATGAGAGAGAGGGACACTTAAATATTTTCTGATCATAAATGTAGGGGTGTAGTTAAAATAGCCAACGGACTAAAACATGCACTGTTTAGGCAGTGACAAGAAAATGTGGGACATTTTTTATTTTTACATAAATTCTCACAATTTACAAAGAAAAAAAAATCTGTAGAATGGCCCGTATACATGTGGTTAATAGGGATTGCACAGACTAGTCGATTAGTCAACTTTTTTTACTCTGCCATGACACTTTAAGCTTGACGTTGACTAGTCCCTGGTTCTATAGAGGGTGCAACAGGATAAAAAGTCTTTGAAGTCCACATTTACACTCCAATTACAAACAGTTAAAATGACAAATAAATCCATACTCCAAAAGCGCTTCTCAAGACTTGTGTGATTATACCATCTAGGTGCTTGAAATTGAACAGGAGAAAGCACGTAGCTCGTAGATTGCGTGGAAATTGTCAACACTGTTCTGTGATTTCTCAATAAAATAGCTTTGAAACTGAAAAGTTTTAGCATATATTTCTAAGTAACTAAAACCCACAGCTTCACTTTTAGTTGAGAGAAGCTCCCAGGTAGAATTAATTCACACACGCAATCGCTCTCTCACTAATGCATTCATATAAATGTAATCTTTACTGTGCTACTTTATGTGTATCTGATTCAGAACGAGCAGAAATCTGTAAGAAATATAACAACCCAAAGACGAAAGAACTTATAAAAATGAGCTGTTATAGAAGCAATAGCCATGTTGCCAGTGCTGTCATAGCTGTGCTCAGCTCAAGGTTCAGAATTATTTGTTCATTAATAACAAAGTAACTGTTGACATAATGACGTCAAGTAACTGTTTTCTGTTATGTTATTTGGCATTCTATAGAATAGAACTGCTGTCCCAAAACAAAACAAAACAAAAAAAAAAACATTTAAAAAGTATTTAAGTATTCAAATCTTAGAAGATTCCTAAGGTCTTTTTATTATCTATTGAAACCCACAATAACATTTAAAATATCAGTAAGCTTAATATATATAAAATCATCACTTAGTAAGTACTTTCAAATGGGAGATAGCTCTCCTGAACCCTAACCCCTAAATTTTAACTTATGAAAATGATATTGAAATCATTTTTGCATTTTATTCCATTGTTGTTTTTAAAAATATCTTTTAGATATTGAAGTTTAAAATGTGAAGTTTCAAAAAAACTATATTTTATATTTTTTAAAAATGTGTCCCGCATTTTTTATATCATTGCGGAAACAGTGCGTTTTAGTCCATTAGCTGAGACTGATTTTAACTACACCCCTACATTTATCATCAGGAAATATTTATGTCACTCTCTTTCATAGCTACATGGTGAGTAGGTCGCATCATTTTGAAGTAAATGTGTTCAAAAATGTGAAAAATCTGTGTTAAAGAATGTCACTACCGAACACACACACTTTTTGGGAGTTATTCCATTACATTTAGTGTTTATATGTGTACAACTGTTAACTGTTGTTTCTATAGTGACAAAAGTAACATAATTCTTCATTTGTGGGAAATAAACAACATTTTAGTACAGCTATGTACATTTTTAGAATTTTAGTATGTGGGTTAAAATTCTGCAATGTGATGTGGTCGTTACCAAAACATTACAGTCACTACCGAAAATGTGCAGTCACGACCGAAACATGGGATGTTTTGTCAAAAATATATAAGTATACTGAATTATCAACTAAGATGTTAACATAGTGTTTGGTTCAATGTATATTCAAACTAATGAATCCTTAAGTTTGAAATCAGTATGATCAACTTTTTGCCCTTTACAAAGAAAAACTGGATTCAAAATACAACAAATCTCATAGATCACACTAGAAATATAGTTATTGGTAATTAGTTAATGGTAATTGTTATTGATTTACCTATAAAAAACTTTTTAATAAAATAGAAAAATATATATATTTACAAGGAAGATGTGAACCTTTCTTATTAGATTATATATTACTGTATTTTGGTAGTGACAAATTTGGAGGAAAAACAAATATTCCAAAACTTTTTGAAAATACAATATGAAAATGAACTGTACAATTATGCGTACCTTGGATATTATACAGTCTGCATACATACAAAAGATGTTTCCAAATCTGACTTTGTACCAATTCTGTTGAATTGCCCTTTAAAATACTTTAAAATGTAATTTATTCCAGTTAAGGCAAAGCTGAATTTTCAGAAGTCTTTGCTTTAGTCTTCAGTATCACATGATCCTTCAAAAATCATTCTAATATGATGAATTTGCTGTTTAAATATCGTCTTATTCTCTTATTCTTATTACCAGTGATTAAAAAAAACAGTGCTGGTTTATATTTTTGTGGAAACCGCAATATGTGTTTTCCCCCCAAGATTCCTTGATGAATAGTAAATTATTTTGTAAATATCTTTACAATTAATTTTAATCAATTAAATGTGTCAAATAAATAAATACATCTCATTAGCCCAACTTTTGAACAGCTGGGTAAATGTCCCTAAGGAATATGTCTGATCAGCTTATTATGACAAGGCTTCCTAAAGATTGATTAGAGAACTAGCCATTCAGACTAAAAAGTCAAGATTTGGCTGGTTAGAGTAGGCCTGTTAGCCCTCTGCTGGTAGATGCCCTAACTACACCAACAACAAAAAAAATCACTGTAGCAGACTTTTTTATTTATTTTTTTTAAAAACAATGTCTCTCTCTCTCCAGTGTTTGCTGCATTTCATGTCACAGCTTAGGACAGTCACTAGTGAAGGGTTTGGGACTGAGCTCACAAGCAAAAATGGTAGATTTCAAACTGTATCTTTCCAGGGGGTCCTATGCCAGGTGTCACTGAGATGAATAGGAATACTACTGGATAGCTCTCACCAGGCACCTCTTTGGTCCAGGCAACCCACCAACTAGTGGATTTTAAAACATTTGCAATATACAAGCCTAGGTATTTTTTTTTATATGAAGCATGGTGGTAACAACTAGATTTTTTTCTCCCTTTTTCCTTCCCTCCCTCTTATGTTTTCTCACTATCTTTCTCTACCCTGCTGGGACTGATATGACTGTAGGATGTGAGGAAGGCCGCAGCTGAGGTAGCAGTCCAGAATGCACTGCCGGCAGAATTGGATAAACTCGTTTATTGGTATTGTGTGTCCACTCAGAGAGCATCAGTGTGTAATGAATGGCAGAGCACAGCTACTGCAGTAAACTCTCTCTCTCTGTCTTTCAAATTCACATCCAATGGAGCTTTAATGATGTGACTGTCCAAACTATAACATTGGCAACACGATGTAGAGCCATTTCGGAATTCTTTCTCTTTCACAGTGCACGGTCAAGCAGGTGACCCCGCTGGCTGCCGGTTCAAACCCCAACTGCGAACGAACAGAGTGTTTTCCAGCAGCTAGATAATTAACCTGAATTCTTCTGTGTATCCAAGCGCATAATGGACAACTGAGAGCCATGTCAGCGACTGCAGATAAGGGCATCTGCTCTGCATTCTGATTACAGTCATAGAAATAACGCTGATAATGATGTGTTATTATCATCAATTATCTTCTCATATTATGGAAACAGAAAAACACGAGTTAAAGAGATTGGATGTTTGTCTAATCTGTACTGACAGTACGGCGACTGTTGTACGTCTGTGTCTGTTTCGTCGAGGGCAAGACAAACTCAAGTCCGTCAGGGTCCGAAATGACGGAGCTAACGAACGCAACCTCCATGCATCGACTCTGTGGTTTTATCCGATTTTCTGCTTTTTTTAAAGCACTTTAATTGGATTTCATCATCCTGACAAGTGCTTTTGGACTGATAATTATCACTGGTGCATTGTCCAGTGCTATCTCTGCCTCTCTTCTCACTGGCCTTTGTGTTTAAACATGCCTACTATCCAGATAAGAGCATGAGACTGCCATGCAAATAATCATCTCTGAACGTGCTTTAGAGCACTCATCCGAAGAATCTCTTACCACGGGAAATAAAGGATTAGACTGCAGTGGACGCTCTCCCTGCGCGTCTCTTCTCTCGTTTTCTCTCTCGCTCTTTTTCACACCAGTGCGTAGTTATTAGTCAGACAAGGGATTCCAACATGGTGGAAAATATTGGATCTGGATCAAGTGTAGCCGTGTTATTCAACACCAGTGACCATTTCTACAGGGGGGCGGGGGAAAAGCTTCCGGAATCAATGTTGTAAGAAATATCATCCATTTAAATAGAAATCAACACCGCGTACACAGACCAATATAAAATTGCAAATGTACCGTTCCTCCGGTCCCAGGTGGATCTGAGCATGTTACACCACATCGCCGGGTTCAAGAAGTTTATCTCGCAGACGGGCGAAACCGTGGGGCACTTCAAGAGCTGGCTTTTGTCTGAGCGCATTCAGCTCTTTCTTTTCCCCATCATTCTGATTGACGCTGTTGCTTTTGAGAGGCGCATCAGAACAATTTACATTGTCAGAAGCTCTTTTTTCTCACCCCATTTTATAGACTTATGCAATTAAGCCTTGTTCCTTTTGCTGCCAACATGAAACAGCGGAGAACATCATTTCTGCCACTGCCAAAAAAGCCAGGGAGAGCTCAATATTCATGAAATATTCTAATATCCTACCTTCCCACTGGGTGAAGACAGTGAGAAAAATAATGATCAGTGCTCATGTCAGGCAGCAAAAGCAGGAGAGAGAATTATGCAACAGCATATCTCTCTTTTTGGTGATTTCTCACTTTTTTTTTTTTCCCCGGTAAGTGGATTATTCTCCAATCCAGGACACAAGAAAATTAATGTTTTCCATCATGACTACGAATAGTTTTGAAGCCTCGGATATTAAACTAGGCCTTAAACACGCTCGCCGCTGAAGATGTGGGCTGAACAATTTGAACATAATTGCTTTGCTGGTTTCTCCAAAACTGCACTATGTAGCAATTCTCTTCAGGGGTGGAGATAGAGAGTGGAGGATCTTATTAGGACTTGTGTTTTGACGGGGTCAGGTGTTGAGCCCGCTCGTTGACATCTCAGTAAGAGCGAGGCCGTCTTGGGGCTGTCGAGGAGCTTGACTGACAAGCCTCTGACGATGAATGCTGGATTTGAAGAATTGATTTAGTTGTATCTTCTTGTTTGTTTGTACCAGGGTGTGATGCATGATTGAGTCACTGACAGCTCAAAACTGGAGAATTAGAGCAAGCACATCATGACTGCAGGACTGCTCCTTCATTTCCTGCCACCCTTCCTGTACAGAAACAAAGCATGTCCCGTTGATTTCCAATGCAAATTGCGAGCGTGATCAGGGTATGCTCGCCGTAAGTGGTATTAACAGTAGGTTTAGAAAAGCAAAGCTCTACCGAGTCTGCCCCCAGGCGTCTTTTCTGCGGCGACACATATCATGGTCAAATATGAAACCGTGTTTTCTCTTGGTAGTGTGTAACCTGCATTATGTATGAATGGTGTGTCTGAATAATGAGATGTGATTGTAAGTGTAATAACACACCACTGCAAGGCTGTGAAGGTGCTAGTGCGTGTGTGAATGTATACCTCTCTAATGGAGCTTAATGGATTGCGTTCAGATCTCTACCGCTTTAATGGGGTGAGATGTCTGAGAGACCTTTATCCTTGTTTCACTCTCTTCGGTTGAAACTTTCCCACTGACCCACAGGCGAGACTGAGACCAGTGTCCACCAAACTGCCATTTTTAGGCTGGCAAGAATCTTCAGGTTGGTTCACGCTGCTTTTGTGCTACTCTTTGCTAGTTCTGAAGCATGGTGGGGAAGCAAGCATCTAAAACATGTTACCAGCCATTCTGGTGGTTTCCTCAACGTATTGTTAGTGAGATGGGAAAACAAGATCTTCTCAGTCTGTCAAATCCAAAAATTATATTAAGGAAATGAAAATATATGAGGCTCAGGGCAGCTTCAGTCTTCCGTAGACTGTTTGCCTTTTTTATTTAAAGTGACTTCAGTTTTAATATCATCAATATTTCCAAATAAGGCTCTGCAAATGCAGAGCTGTTGCCCATTTCTCCATGGCAACACAATGAACAGAAATGTGCCTCACAGTTATCATGCAAAGCCTATGACAAGACAATTACATCATGCAAAGTTGATTTTTCATCGCACTGAGAGAATGAGCCACTTCATTATTGACACCTCGGAAATCCGATTGGCCTTGTTGGCCTTTGAATGAGCAAAATAACAGCTTTTATTTACATAATGAAAGATAAAACAAGACGAAGGGAGGGAGAAAGAACACAGAAGACAGAACGGAAAACTAAAGCATGACTGTAATAAAGTAATTATATTTTATCTAGCATACAGTGCTTCTTTAAATCACACAGAACACAATATTCCTTCAAATGTTGTCTCAGCTCACCTGACAATTTCATATTGTGCAGTAGTTATCAATATTAAACCGATAATTGAACTAGTTGTCAATTATGCATATACAGTGGAATGCGAAAGTTTGGGAACCCCTTGCAGAATCTGTGTAAATTTGAATATTTTTAACCAAATAAGAGAGATCATACAAAAAGCAAGTTATTTTTTATTTAGTACTGTCCTGAGTAAGATATTTTACATAAAATATGTTTACATATAGTCCATCTTTGAGATCCATCTTTTCACACTGAAGACAATTGAGGGACTACTGAACAGTTCCTGCAGATTCTTCAGTTTTCCAGCATCTTTTGCATATTTAAACCGTTTCCAGCAGTGACTGTATGGTTTTGAGATCCAACTTTTCACACTGAGGACAACTGAGGGATTCAAACACAACTATTAAAAAGGGCTCAAACATTCAATGATGCTCCAGAAAGAAACATGATGCATTAAAAGCCGGGGGGTGAAAACTTTTTGAACTTGAAGATCAATGTAAATTGTACTTAATTTGTCTTCTGGGAAACATGCAGGTATCATCTGGGCAGTACTAAATGATAGAAAAATGATATTTCAACAAAGTAAGGAAAACTTGGACATCTTCATCCTGTTCAAAAGTTTTCATCCCCTATTTTTTAATGCATTGTGTTTCCTTTTGGAGCATCAGTGAGTGTTTGGACCTTTTTTAATAGTTATGTTTGAGTCCCTCAATTGTCCTCAGTGTGAAAAGATGGATTTCAAAACCACACAGTCACTGCTGGAAAGGGTTCAAATATGCAAAATATGCCAGAAAATTAAAGAATCTGCAAGACCTGGAGGATTTTTTCTGAAGAACAATGCTCAGTTTAACCATTCAGAACAAACAAGGGACTCACAAACAACCATCACAAAACAAAAAACAGTCGTAGATCATGGTCTTGTGGACTATATGTAAACATCTTTTATGTAAAATATCTTACTCAGGACAGTATTAAATAAAAAATAACATGCATTTCGTATGATCTCTCTTATTTTGTCAAAATTATTCACATTTTTACAGATTCTGCAAGGGGTTCCCAAACTTTGGCATGCCACTGTAAATGCGCATCGGAGATTACTTTCTTCTCAGAGACGAAAAAAATTAGGTCGGGGGAAAATGACTTGCCTCACCAATATAAGACTAAATATACTATGTATGTCACTGTACAGCCACAAGCTAATCATTGCAATTTTAGGAGTGTTTCGTGGGACGTACTTACACATATAATTTAGGGATGTGCTAATTTCTTAATTTAATATGGACTGTTTAACACATTAAAAATAATTAACACAATTAATGCAACATTTTTTTGAACTTCCTAACCTCATATATTTTCCGCTCTTCGCACACAGCAGGTATAGTGAAACTGTGATTGGCTCGGTAAATTAGTAGGGATGTGTGGATTTATCTTAAAAAAAAAATAAAATAAAATCTGTCACCACAGATTCTGTCATTCTACACCTGTATGTAGCAAAAAATGACATTTTGGTTTGAACTATTCCTTTAACTAGAGATCTAAGTATGATTTATCATAACAAAAAATGCATAAAATAAGTTATGAAGTGAAAATTAAGTAGGACGTATATAGTTTACATGTATAAATATAGTTTATAGCCTCTGAAATTCAAATTATTATAATAGAAAACTTGACTTAATTTATAGCTTATTAATTAATAGTCTGTGCTATATTGTATTATTGGCTGAAGGAACAACTTAAAGAGACAATTCAACCAAAAAAACACAATTCTGTCATTAATTACTTACTCTCATGTCTTTCTACAACCATAAGACCTTTGTTCATCTTCAGAACACAATTAAGATATTTTTGATGAAATCTGAGAGCTTTCTGACCCTGCATAGACAGCAACACAACTACCACTTTGAAGGCACAGAAAGGTAGTAAGAACCATAAAATAGTCCACGTGACATCAGTGGTTTAACCTTATGTTATGAAGCTACGAGAATACTTTTTGTGCGCAAAAAAACAACTTTATTTAACCATTTCTTCTTTTCTCTTCGTGTCAGTCTTCGACACGCATTCACAAGAGTACCACGATGCCACCTATGCAGGGTCAGAAAGCTCACTGATTTCATCAAAAATATCTTAATTTGTGTTCTGAAGATGAACAACGGTCTTATGGGTTTGGAATGACATGAGGATGAGTAAGTGTTTTCATTTTTTGGGTGAACTATCCCTTTAAGACAGCTGAGAGAACCTCAAAAAAAGCATTTTGCTGACTTTTTTAAAACCTTTCCACCAATTCCTTTTTTACAGTGTACATCTACCAGTGTAAAGGAAAACAAGTAAAACCACTCAGACGGGATAGAGGAAGGCTGAAAGAAAAAGAAGCATCTAGGAGTTACAGCAGCAGGAGAGAAATGGCATAGCACATTATTGAGAGAAGCATTGGTGCTAAGCTGCTTATTGATAAAAGCACTAATCTGCCTGGCGGAAGGTAAAGGAGGCTGGAATGAGTAGTGATAAAATATTTGAGCTAAAGGCAATGCCATCAGGGAGCCTAGCCTCTACATAGCATTCCCTAAAGGAGCTTCTCATTTTTTATTAAGTGTGACTCTGACCATCGATGGCTCAAAGAACGTGTTTCTGTCAGCGGTGAAATGAGACGGGGGCACAGAATACAACCGCCACTTCCTTTCATCTGCTCAGGCAAACAGTTTGGAGAATTTCACTCTCTATAGGCCTGTCACGGTTATTACAAAAGCACCTGATTGATCTGATCTCGTCGTGATTATCAAGCATTTTAAATTCCAATCCACAGTTTAAGCCAATGTAGAAATTCCATGAAACATCTTTATACTGTACATCAATATATCACCATAATATAATATCCAGCTTGGCTGAGTTTCAAAAAGCAACACTGTTAATGGAAAGCGAACTAATGATCGCTGTTATTTGTATGGCAATTATTCATAATTGTGTCAGCCCGACCTATCTACATTCATCCTTATCGTAGCTTTCTCCTCTCATATCATAAGCAAGAATGCAATATGATGAAATCAGAGATGCTCTGCCTCTGGCGCAATAAAAAAAATGACACCGCTTCATAAACACCCATGTAGAAAAATGCTTCCAAGACAACACTCGCATAAATCAAGCTCTTTGTGGTTGTGTGCAGAAATATATTTGGGAGGAAATGAATCTGACTGTGAACACTTGCATATTACCATAATCATTATCATTATTGTCATCCTTGTCTTCGACGACACTATCATTAGTCGCACATCTGTGTGCTGCTGTGGTGCGCTGCGGTTCGCCATCGAACGGCTCGACAACATCAGCCATCTCCTTCGGCGACTGAGAAACCGTCTCCCGCCAGTGAAGCACCTCCTGGGTAGGGGCCGTAATCCCTCTTAACAGGTAATCAGTGGGATGTTAGATCGAAATCGCCAACGACACGCACCAGAGGCGTGAAGACTCACGCAAGGCCTTTCCGCTACTCCAACCCTAAGTTTCCGAAAGAGTTTGTGTCCTTTTGAGATGAAGGGAGAAGGAGAGAGACACAGAGAGAGATGATCCAATTCTACTGTGTCAGTTCTACAGGCCCCATCCCAGCGTGCTTGTCAAGATCATGAGAATCGATTAGCCCAGACTCAAAATGTCATGTCGGTCTCATTTATTTGAAGTAGAGATCCAACAGAGTGGTGATATCTAGTGAATCATTTTGGCAGAAGAACCGGCTTGAACATACTAAAATTGGTTGGTGGCCAAAATGTGGTTTGACTACAAAATGGCTAAGAATGAACTGTAATCCGTCCGTCGTGGCCATACCGTCTTATCGCTACCGGACAAGATTACTCATTTGGAATATGTCTGCCCAGTGCACTAAATCCCTGAGCACTTGTCTAGGTCAATCGATTCTGAAGTGTCAGCCAAGACCAGTCAGTCCGTAAGTGCCTGCAGAGACTTGTTAGTCCCAGAGAGACCCTCCGGGAGCAAACAAGAATGCATATCCTGACCCTCCTCGTTGTCTTCACGACATCCGCCATGTTGACACAATCATACCGGCTGTAGGTTTCGTCTTATTTTGCTAATTTCCCTCAGTGTGCGTGATCTCTGTAGAATATGATTGCAGAGTATTTCTTGATAATTGCTTAGTTGTTCGCTCCAGCAGGCTGGAGGGAGAGCGGGTGCCTCGAACTCTCGAATTCCTGTAAGTGCAGCAGTTGTCTTCACGCTGAGCGTGAGCCTGTGAGGCCTTCGCACCTGACAGTAGATTGGTCCACCGAGAGGGAGCTGAGTGCCGGCAGTATTGTGCTCTAATGAGGAGCAGTCTGAGAGTATTATGGGCTGTATTCACTGAGGGGAGATCTGAGAGGGTGGGCGCCAGGTTTGAGGTTTACGGCTGCATTCTGCTATGGATATTAGCCAGAGCTGGGTTGAGCAGATGCTCAAAATGTGGGATTCTGGGAAGGGCCTTGAGGCAGCCTCCATAAAGGCAAGGCTGCTTCACATAGAGAATTTGTGAGTAGGAGATGAACCATACAAAGAGCAGGGGGCTCTAAAGGTACTGAATATTTACTCTTTTAGCTTCTCTTGGTGCCGGGGCTGATTTATGGCCATATTGGATTTGTTACATAGGGTGCATAATTTAGTAAAGCGAAAAAGGAAAAGGAAGAATGCTCTGTAGAAAGGCAACATTTTGATGCTAGACCCTCTTATCTTAAAGCTTTGCTTGCCAAAGAATATGAGGCGCGTGTGGTAGATATGAAGATAGAGAGATGGAGTGGAGATAGCGCAGAAAGACTTGGCTTGGAGCTATTTTTCAGCTACAATGCTTTGCTAGCCTGCACAGCAGTGCTTTTACTTATTTTGCCATGCCCTGGACGGTCAAAAGCATTCTGACAGAGTAAAGGCGAGCTGAATCTTATAAATCCTAGATCAGGTTATGAGAAATTTCATACCACTTTGTTGTGTATGACTGTATCACAATAGTTATTTGTCTTGGAAAATCAACTAAAAAAAGGTTTAGCGAATTAAAGGTGAAGTATGATGTTTCTGCACCATTAGCTGCATCACAGTTACAATCTGTTTGTTTGAGGGACCCAACTGGCCTGGATATATTAGAAATGGCTCAACCAAATGGTGTTATTTTGGGACAGAAGTATCCGTTTGTCCAACCAGTGTTTTAAAGGAATAGTTCGCCCAAAAATGAAAATTCTGTCATTAATTCTCAGCCTCATGCCGTTCCAAACATGTAAGACCTTTGTTTATCTTCAAACCACATATTTCGGTATTTTTGTTGAAATCGAAAAGCTTTCTGACCCTGCATAGACAGCAACGCAACTACCACGTTCGAGGCCCAGAAAGGTAGTAAGGACATCGTTAAAATAGTCTATGTGACATCAGTGACATCAGTCAATCATAATTTGTGCGCAAAGAAAACAAAAATAATGACATTATTTCGTGTCAGTCTTTGAAGCATGTTCGTCAGAGTACCACAGTGCTGGCGGTCTGACATAGATCATCTACCGTCGTCTGTATATTCTGATTTAAATAAGTAAGGCTGGGCAAAAAATTGCAACTCATTCTCTCTGTCCAAATTTTCAGACATGTTTACGAAGATGTTTTATGTACTGTACAGCGTGCATCTTCTTCTGCTTGTAATCAAGGCACTGCGCATCCAGGATCTACATCAGAACGCTGGCTTCTGTGTCAGCGGCATCACACGTGCCGTGGTACTCTCATTAATGCGCATCGAAGACTGACACGAAAGAGAAGAAATTGCTGAATAAAATGATTATATTTGTTTTCTTTGCACATGAAAAGTATTCTTGTAGCTCTATAAAGTTACGGTTGAACCACTGATGTCACATGGACTATTTTAACAATGTCCTTACTACTTTTCTGGGCCTTAAACGTATCAGTTGCATTGCTGTCCATGCAGAAAGTTCTCGGATTTCATCCAAAACAACATAATATGTGTTCTGAAGATGAACGAAGGTTTTACGAATTTGGAATGAGGGTTTTGATTTGAAATCATGAGAATTTTCATTTTTGGGTGAACTTTTGCATTAACAAGTGCATTATGTAACATTTTAAAAGTAACACTATTAAACCAATAGTTCTAATGCTAAATTTCACACTGAAGTAAGCTAATATATGCATCCTACACATATTAGAATAATCAGGTACACACAGCATAAATGCAAGTCAGAGTGTGTATCACGTTGCGGAGCAGACAATAAAGCAAGCATAATTTCTTTTTTGACATTTAAAAAATGTTATTGTCCAAAAACAAAAGAAAACAGTGCAACACTGCATATAACTATGGAAGCCTGTTTCTTTCACTGAATAAACAATAAAAAAGCTAATTTCGACTTTTTATTTCACAACTATGACTTCTTTTCTCGCAAATGCGAGTTTACATCTTGCAATTCAGACTTTTTAAACTCATAACTGCAAGGAATAAAGTCACAATTGCGAGATATAAACAGGTAACTGACATTTTTTCCTCAGAATTGCGTGATATAAACTCGCAATTGCGAGAAATCAAGTCAGAATTGTGAGATAGAATTTTGCAGTTCTGACTTTTTTCACGTAATTGTGAGATATAAACTAACCATTCTTACTTATAAAGTCTAGTTCTGAGGGGAAAAAGACTGATATTTTGTCAGAAATGCAAGGTTATATCTCACAATTCTAAGTTAATAACTCACAATTGTGTGTTCTGCAGTCAGGATTGTGAGATAAACTCTGAGAGAAAAAATTAAAATTGTGAGATATAAATTCGCAATTCTGGCTTTATAACTCACAGTCCTGAGGTTATATCATGCAATTTTGAGAAGAAAGGTCAGAATTGCAAGTTTATATTTTGCAATAAATCTGCAATTATTATTGCGAGATATAAACCTGCAAAAAGATGTAAAACTTCAAATGCAATTCTGACTTTTTTTCTCAGAATTGTGAGATATAAACTCGCAATTGCAAGAAATCAAGCCAGAATTGCAAGATATAAATACGCAATTCTGACTTTTTTTCTCAGAATTGTGAGATATAAACTTGAATTTAACTTAATTGTTATAAAGTCTAGTTCTGAGGGGAAAAAAAAAAAATATATATATATATATATTTTGTCAGAAATGTGAGTTTCTATCTCACGTTAATAACTCAAAATAGTGAGTCAGGATTGTGAGATAAACTCTGATAAAAAGTCACAATTGCGAGATATAAACTCGCAATTCTGGCTTTATAACCCATAATCGCGAGTTTACCTTTTTTCATTTTTTGTTAAGTGACGGAAATGGGCTTCCATTTATAACTGAATTCTACTGTAACGCTGTGAAACCCAGACTGTGCCTTAAAGTACTCCCTTTATAAAACTTCCTCCTTATCAATAAAAGCAAAGCAGTCATGCATATTAATAGGTATAGGTGCAAAATCTTTGTCAGATGAGACATTTTCTGAATACATATCTCACAATATATGCCATCACCTGCCCAGCCCCAATATGAGTGTTTTATGAGTGCTCTTCCAACACACTGGCATTTGCAATGTTAAGAGATGTGTTTCACTAACTAAAGCCCACCCCAAAATCCAACCTAAAACCCTGCCGCCCAATCCTCCTCCCTTCAGTTGGAGATGAAGGGCAGCCCAGAGTGAAGAGGGGGGAAACGGAGTGTTATCTCAGTCTAATAAGGCATTTTAATTGTATGGATTTAATTTAAGCACAGATTTACAGCTTTACAAGCTCTCATCACGCCCATTTAAAAATAACTGGGAAGGTCTCTCCCTTGATCCCTGTCTGTGTGCTATGTCTCTCACTCAAGGCTGTTCCGGAGAGAGAGAATCACATCACAAAAAAGGTGTTAGATCTTTGCCATGACCAAGCTAATTATCAGCACTGTACTTGATGAGCCCATGCGGTCCCCTCGGTAACTGTCACACAGTCTAACACATTTGGAGGTTATAGGGAGATAGTTTTGGGAAGATCCATGAACTGTGAAAGACACACGCACGAACACAACACACAGCAACACATTCAAACAAATCTCTCCTCACGGAGTCAGGCCATGCCACTGTGAATTGAGCATTGAAGGTTTTTTTCACACCTCGGGAGAAGTCTTTTCGAACAAACAAACTCCTCTTAATGAGTTTTTTACGGACCAGGAAGGAAAGCAGTGAAGCCAGTCATCACGCTCAATCCTCACTGGCAATAAACGGCAAACAAGGCCACTGTGTTTACACTCATCAGAGCTTAAACTGGGAGAGCTTGAGCCAAGGATGTCACACGCACCTGAGCACATTGCCACGCGCACTGAGTCATCGGTGAGCGTATTACCATTCGTTCTGTCATGCTCCACTCTCCACATCTGTCACTCAGTTTGGCTGAGATTTTAATTTTTTATTTTGGTCAATCTGTTAAGCCTGATGTGGGTTTGGGATGGGATGGAGGGGCTTCCCTCACGAGTTCACATCTGCTGAGAGATGTCACATGAGTCAACATCTGTCCCCTTGTTTATACACCTATCAGTCAACTCTCACAGATACAAATATCCATTTATGTAGCGTATGTCATCGAGTTAGAATCTGATCAGTTAGGCCGACTCGCTGAAACCAGTCCACACACAGGAAACTCAGCCCACATTCACACAAACAGATTACATGAGTGCATACAGAAGCCTGGAAGTACACACACAAAGAAACAATACACACCAATGCAGCACGCTCTCCATAGCTGGAGTCTATTGTCACTTCCATGCCATATGCTGTCGATCACAGTGTGGGAGCTGCCGTGGGTAACTGTTCTCCCCAGTCAGTGAGTCTGCAAGGCCTGCACTCACCCTGACTGTCATCTAGCATCTGCTGGCTTTATCAAACACCAGACTGGTACTGACGGAGTCAGGACCCATGTGCCCTTGCTTTCTGTCTCAAGCCTCTGCCCAGTAAACTTCACTACCACACTCACCGGAGGTTACACTCAATTTAAAATTTCTTATGTTTCGCCTTCACCCACGCATAAATCATAGCACCAACTGCTTTGCTTTTCCCCCCTTGGATTCCATCTGAAATTAGCATGTTGAATTGGCATCAAAATGGGTCAGATTGGATTAGCATCTGAGCAGAAGAAAATGACTTTGGACTTATTCAATAACAGCAGGTCACACGGGCACCTCTCACTGACTAGATCGGATTTCATAAGAAATCTGAGAAAACATGAGCTCTAGCAAATATGCGTTTTGCTCTCTACCTACACTACAAAAATACAATGAAATCATTTCATGACTGGACCTTTGCAATTGTATGATCACAAAGAAAATTGAAGTGTGTTTTCAGACAGTGAACCAGTGGCCAGACAATATATAAAAGGGTACATGATGCAACACGAGAGCCATTTTTGACATCTTTCAAACAGACAGATTCTTGTTTGGCAAGATGGTCTTTTCATGTCATACACTGTGAATTAACCCACAACAAAAATGAGGAGAATAATATTTAGCATATAGCAAAATATTAATTTATCATCACCCACTACTGTAGCACAAGTACCACTTTGAACAAAATTGAAAAGACAGTTGCAAGCACAGCCAATTTTTCCACAACAGCATTGTACGTGCAAAATCAGAAATAAAGATCGGTACCGTTTTTGTGCTGTATTTTGGTTGATTGGTCTTGTAGCTGTAATCCGAGTACTGGTCTGAGCCGGTGGAGTTGTCATCTCCTCCTGTTCCCACAAAGGTGTTGGCAGCAGGGAGCTCCTGGACAGCCTGATGCTTTTGGGAGGCAGATGGGGACTGGGCCTGGAGCTGGATGGAGGGCAATGGGGAATTGGAACGGTAGTGCCTGCCTAGGTCAGGGCTTCCAGGCGGATATGTCAGAGGCAAATGGATCCTGGGGCTGTCGTTGACCCCATCAAGGTTAAATTTCAGACTCTTTTGAAGGCTGACTTCCTCGTCCTCTCCAAGAGGTTTAGGTGACTTTGGTGGCTTACCTTTTTTACCCTTTCGCCCCTTGCCACTTTTTGGACCTTGCTTGGGAGCATACAAATCTTTGGTCTCCTTCTTGCCAGCCTGATAACCACTCTTGGCTTCTCTTTGAAGGCGATGCCTGATGAAGACCACCACAACAATCACAGTGACCACTCCCGCCACTCCAGCTAAGCTGCCGTATACAATGTTGCTTCTTTGGGCGGCCAAACCATAATCTGGGTCTCCTGCAATGTCCATGTCCAGTGGGGTGTACAAGCTATGCCCCACAAGTGCCTCCACATGACTTACGTTAGCAATAGTTTCGTTTACGTAAATGTGTACCAAGGCAATGGCGTGGCGGGATGGTTTACCCCTATCGCTCACTTTTACCACCAGTCGATGCAGACCACTATGCTTCCGAGTAAGCTCCTTGGTTAGTGTGATCTCACCATTAGATGGAGATATGTAAAAAAGGTCATGTGGATTTCCCCCAGCAATGCTGTATACTAGCTCAGCATTGGAACCGGAATCAATGTCCTCCGCTTCGACCACTTCCACAACACTGTCTGGAGCAGCCATGGGAGACAGACGTATGAAGGATGAGTTAGATGGTTTGGTGACAACAGGTGCGTTATCATTCTCATCGAGGACATTGATGGTCACTCCAACGTAGGACGACCTGGGCGGGTCCCCTCCATCTACAGCTTTCAAGCGGAATGTGTAACTGCTCTCCTTCTCTCTGTCAAATGAGATGCTGGACAGAATAGTGCCAGTACCATTCTGAATCACAAATTTGCCCACATCCGGTTCCACAGATAGTTGCACTTGAGCATTCTCACCCTCATCCATGTCCTGTACTGTTACCATGCCAACAGGGCTAAGGGGTGGCATGTTCTCCAAGACCGAGAAGCTGTATCCACTCAGCATGAACTTGGGATCGTTGTCATTCCGATCAAGTACCTTGATTACAACTGTGGCAGTACCCCTGTGACTGGGAACCCCTTTATCTGCTGCAGTAACACGAAACTCGTAGCGCTCCTTGTGCTCACGATCAAGAGGACTCCGAGCACGTACTTCACCTGAGCTAGGGTCAATCTCAAAAAGTCCCCTTGTTGAAGAGTCCGCAATAATGCTGTAGACCAGCTCTGCATTAGTGCCACTGTCTGCATCTGTGGCGACTACATCTACTACCTTTTCTCCTGGCTGGTTCTCCTCAGCAAACTCTACTTCAAACAGAGTCGGTGAGAAAACAGGGGAATTGTCATTCGTGTCAGTCACTTGGACTTTTAGCGAGTTAGTGCTGGACAGAGCAGGATTGCCTGAATCCACTGCCACTATCTCCACCCGGTAGTCTCTAACCCTTTCGTAGTCCAGAGGTGTTGTGGTCTGCAGAAAATACTTCCTCTTGTTGTCAACTGATGAATCGCTGGCTGGCCGAAGCTGGAAAGGAACATCGCCAGCAACCACACAGGTCACCACGGCATTCTCTCCCTCATCCTTGTCTGAAACCTGTACCAATGCCACTGCAGTGCCTACAGGCATATCCTCTGAAATGTTCGCTACTCCATCACTGTGGGTCACAAGACCAATGCCTCGAATCTCCACTGCTGGTGCATTGTCATTCTGGTCAGTTACATCAATAGAAACATACGTTTTAGAACTTTTGGGTGAGGGACCTTTGTCTCGTGCAACGACATAAAACTTCAAATTGTTAATCTCCTCACGATCCAACGGGCCTTTGACATATATGATGCCTGATGAGCGGTCTATCCGGAGAAGTTTTGGCACAGGATCAATGGCCTGATGTAATGTGTATTCAATCTCACCATTAGGACCCAAGTCTGAATCATTAGCCTTCACCTGCAATAGAAAACATAGTTATTAAAACTTGACTTGAACTGCAATAAATGAAAACGTAAAGTACTAAAATAACAGCAAAATGGACTTTACACATACTCAAAACAAAAAATACCGCAGGACAAGACTGCAAAACAACATTCATCAGACACTGGGCATTAAATGCTGGGTATTTAAACACAGTGAATCTATTTATAGCACAAAACTGGGAACATAGTCAAAGCATTGCATAACAGGAATTCTGGGGCATTGGTTATCTATAGAGAGTGAGGTTCCTAATAAACTTCACAGACTACTCAGATCATTTCAATAATCTAATCTTTCAAACTCAACTTGAATAGTTTATAGTCATTGCTTATTTTACCAAACGAACGTGTATTTTATTTAACAAAATGAATATGTATTTATTCTTTAACCAGATCATGATCAAACTGGATTATTCTAATAATTAAGGAAAATGAATTTGGTAAGTCAGGCCCTACTCCACTGATGTAAGGCATCAAAGTAAAGAACAGACAGCTGGGAGGTTGGAAAAGCAGTGCTCATTAAAATTTCACACTCTGACATGATGCAATAGGCAATTTATCTTGCCTTGTTCGGATCTAAAGGTTGACTTAGCACGTTGCCATTTTACCTGTAACACAGAGTGTCCAATTGGGCTGTTCTCTGCGACCTCTGCTTCATAGGAGGATTTTTCAAATTGGGGTGCATTGTCGTTGGCATCAGCAATGACGACCCTCAGCAAGGCACTGCTGTAGCGAGGTGGATTGCCTCCGTCCACAGCTTTGATGGTGAGATCGTAGGAGTCTTTCCTTTCTCGATCAAGGCTTCCCAACACAATGAGCTGAGGCAATTTTTCACCTCGGTCCTCTGCAACTTGCAGACCAAAGAGAGCTACAGCTTCTGGTCCTGCTGTTAAGGTGTAGTCAGCTACTCCATTTCTCTCTGTATCTTTGTCAGTGGCCAGTGGAATTGAGAAGAGCGCCCCCACGTGGGTGTTCTCTGGAACTGAGAGGGTAAGGACAGGTGAGGGGAACTGCGGTGTGTTATCATTGATATCCTGCACTTCGATTCTTCCCTCTATCAGCCGTGGACTCTGATTCTGAATAAGGTCTGTGACGGACACCTCAAACTCCAGAAAGCAGGGCTTGCCTTTATTACGACAATCCTTCAGTGTCTCTCTGTCTATGGGGATCTCAGTGGTAAAGATATCTCCAGTTTTGCCATCCACCCGCAGATAGGGAGCGCCCACCTCCAGTTTGTACAGGTGTCCAGTGTCTGGCAGGCCCTGGTCAGCCGCCAGACTGCCAATGAGTGTGCTCGGAGGTTGTTCCTCATGCACGCGGTATAGAATGCCACCCACCGCACCGCTCAGCAAGTCCAGTAACAGTCCCCACAGCAGAAACAACACCACGGGGAGATCCATGGGCCCTCGGAGAGGTAAC
Source organism: Labeo catla (assembly GCA_012976165.1). NCBI lineage: Eukaryota > Metazoa > Chordata > Actinopteri > Cypriniformes > Cyprinidae > Labeo > Labeo catla. The sequence goes on along the minus strand of VONZ01000109.1, from coordinate 519,795 downwards.
ACCTCAGTCTGCAAAACAGTGTGAAAAACATGTTAAATCATAAACAAGTGCGTCATGCGGTACTCTTTTGAACAAACAGAGAAAAACAAACTTCCTTTTTTCTTTTCTTTTAATTTACTCTACCAGTGAGGGACTAGCCAAGGGTGAAACAGAATGCATGCAGCACACACTGTTTTGTGTACACATTGTGAGCACTAAATCCAAGGCTAAGAGTTGTAAAAGCTCTCCGGAAAATGCCTCTTCCCCTGACACCACTAAAAGCCTCCTCTCTCATTATCTTACATTATTTATCATCCTCATTTTTGAGCAGCCGATTACTTGTATGTAAAGAAAGACAACGAAGACCTACTGTACAAATGTCGTTCAAAAAGGTGCTAATGTTTTCGACTTCAGACAATGATTTAGTAGCATAACTGCCACAAAAATGCTCCATTTATTAAATCTAGAAGTTAAATCATCCCTATTAATACCACATAGGAAAATGTTAATTATCACCCTTCTGAGTGCCTGTCCAAGCTAAGCTGCTTTTGAAAATTAATGATTTAGAACACGCAATAAGACACTTCTTAATGGGCTTTTTAATAAGAAGGTATGGGTTACTGTTAGGCTCAAAACAACAGCTCAGCAAGCTTTGTACTATTTACAACATAAATTAAACCATCTTATATGCCGTTTATAATGCACTTTCCTCAACATATGCTTAATCCGGTGCATATTCACAGCCAGTGATGGGGCTATTATTTTGGATGACTTCCCTTTAATGAAGGTTACACTCATTTGATTGGCCCATAACGTAAAATAGGCAGTTTCTCAATGCAAAGTGCTGATGAGACAAAAGGTACGAAGAAGACTGCTAACACAGCAAAGGAACCATTCGGCATCGCAGAATGTAGGCTGAAAGATTCCCCTCAGTGAAACGCTGGTATATTAAGACGCTGCACTCCCAGGTCACAGAGCACCTGAAGGCCAGCCCTTATCTCAAAGTACAGATTTACTCAAGACAGATCTGTCCTATCAAGGCTCAGAAGTTTCAGGCTAATTTACACACTGTAATGCTCATGTTTGATTTTCAACCTGCTAGGCCTCCTCATTAATCACTATCCTCTATTTTAGCATCTGCTTTGATCTGTATTCCCCTGGATCCAGGTTTCTCTCAGTTTTAAGCACCAAATAGGTTTAGAGTTTAATTATTTCTTGAGCGAGAAGATGATGTGCCTTTAAATGACGGCAGACAGGTTTATTGAGCTGTGGCACTTAATGCTGCGGTCATTGTAGACCCCGTATGTTTATATGCAAAACATCCATGTAACATCTAGAACGGAGCATGAGTCAAACCGAAATCAATACAGGCTTTTCAAGCGGCCATGATCCAAAGGAAAGTAAATAAGTGTTATACAAAATAGCTAAACACAAGAATGCATAGAAATCCAATCAGAAATCCAATTCCTTCGTATCTGTTAAGATTGGGAGTGCAGCGTATTGATGCACTAATTGCCCAGGTATTGATGTGTCCTTTTTTTGCATTTGCAGGGCAGCCTCCTGTCGATTCAGCTGTGCTGATAGTGTATAGGGTAAAAACATGATTAGGGACTGTGGCATAAAGCACAGCCTCTGAAGGCCCAGGCAATAACTTGCGCTCATGGCAGTGGGAAGGTGGACCCTATTAATGCAGTAAGACTGGAACACTGGATCTGCTGCTACGGATATGAAAAAAACTCATAATGGTGATGATATGTCGGCCCATACATTACATCCTAGTGGAGAAAATGCAGTTTTGGTGCATTATGGGTTTGTTTGTTCTTGTCAAAATGTATGAACCTTAAAGGAGAAGTTCACTTCCAGAACACAAATTCACAGATAATTTACTCACCCCCTTGTCATCCAAGATGATCTTTGTCTTTCTCTCTTCAGTCGATAAGAAATGATGTTTCTTGAAGAAAAAATTTCAGGAATTATCTCCATATAGTGGACTTCAGTGGTGCCCCCAAGTTTGAACTTCCAAAATGCAGTTTATATGCAGCTTCAAATGGCTCTAAACAATCCAACCAAGGAAGAAGGGTTTTATCCAGCAAAACGATGGTTTTCAAAACAAATTGATAATTTATATACTTTTTAATCTCAAATGCTTGTCTTGTCTAAGTCTGCATGAGCTCTGTTTTTTTACGGTTCAATACAGTTAGAGTATGTCAAAAAAAACTACTATCTCGTTTTCTTCCCAAACTTAAAAATCGTCTTACATCTTTGCAGAAGTACCGACCCAGTGTTTACAAAGTGAACATGCAAAGAACATCAAACAAAAAAAGGTAAAACAGCGATGTAGGACGATTTGACGTTAAAGAAGAAACCAAGACGGGAGTTTTTCGACATACCCTACCCTAAATGTGCATCACACAGACAAGACAAGACGAGCATTTGAGGTTAAGAAGTATATAAAATGTCAATTTGTTTCGAAAATGACTGATCGTTTTGCTAGATAAGACTCTTCTTCCTCGGCTGGGATCGTTTAGAGCCATTTGAAGCTGCATTTTAACTGAAGTTCAAACTTGGGGCCACAGTCGAAGTCCACTATATGGAGAACATTCCTGAAATGTTTTCCTCAAGAAACATAATTTCTTATCGACTGAAGAAAGAAAGACATGAACATCTTGGATGACAAGGGGGTGAGTACATTATCTGTAAATTTTTGTTCTGGAAGTGAACTTCTCCTTTAAGCGCTTTAAGTATGCTCCTCCAAGTCATTGACTAGTGCATGTAATGGTTTCTGAGAAAAAAAGCGAGCAATAAAACGGCCTACAATTTGAAGGAACCTTTAAGCCAGTTCTACTGTATGACCACTCAATTCAAACTGAATAGAAAAAGACAAAAGTACAATAACTACACATTTTCTCAAAAGTGGGTTATGACCGAAATTGGGTCTCTTAGTCTATGATCTGTCCTCTGACAGACAGGTCTAGCTGAACTATTCTCAGATTCAGAGAAAACAGGGTATAAAAAAACAAAAAAACTTTGAAGCTATTTTTGCTTAATTGCATTGACAAAGTTGTTGCCTTCATTTGGTCGGGTTACAGGGAAGTGAAAGTATTTTGTTGAAGAAATGTATGTCAATAAATTGACACAGATTCATACATGGATCCAGCAAATCTTAATAATAATATTAAAAATGTCAAACACGGAAACATGCTTTACATAAGAGACTCTTCAAACACCCCAAGAGCATAAGCACTCATCCTGATAAGAGTCTACAAACACTCAACAAACTATTTAAGTGCTGTTGATTTTTAGCTATTCAGAATGCCTCGTGAACAAAAGGTTATTATAATAGCTCTGAACTCAAGTGTAAGCGCTGGAAAATACATTGATGAAAACATTTACTATAGGGTTTCAAAGGCATCAGCTGGTTACATGCTGTGGAGAGGCAAAGAGCAGAACATATGTTCACTATGTATTGCTTCCCTAGTGAATGCTGGCAAACACCTAGACAATCTAAATGAACCAGCCACATTCAGCCAGTGTATCAATCTCACACAGTGCTGAGAATATTCAAAGGTCTGTTGAAAATACAGCACAAGCACTTTCACACAGAGCCCTCAGTTGTACATTTCAAGCCTTGCTTACACTGCACAAGACGCCTGCAACAATTTCCGAAATGAACATGCATGAAAGCCACCCTAAACAAGTTCTGAAGTCATTTTCGCTCTGCTCTTGAGACTGATAGTTCATGCAGACATTTTATTTTCCCTGAAGTATTGTGACCTTTTATTTTTCTGCAGTGCTGTAAATCATCTGTTATCACATTTATTCAGGTTCAACAGGTTTAGCATTTCAGCTCAGGCCAATTAAATCACTTACCCATATTATTAGCCATACCTTTCCCTATGGACAAACGCTGGGTCATTTTACAGGCAAATGAATTCAGTAATGGCTGTGTAAGACCATGCACTATTTTTATCCCCTCATTAGGAACAGTATCATTTCTTATTTTAGGTGCATTATTTTTTCTTTTTTTTTTTTGCTATTGATATGTCATATGTAGCAAAAATAATAATACAATATAAAATATGTCTATTTGTTTATTTATTTATTTTTATAAACCCCACTTTGTAGATGCACACCATCCTTTCCTTTGAGCTCAGACAGGGTTGTGGGTGGAGATGGTGGATGGGGGAATCCTGTAATCAGTCTTACAGGGATTTGACCAAACATTGATCCTGCTGTTGACCCAGCCAGCCCAGGTGGGCGCTCCACTGCGATTTCCTTCATATCTGCAGCCCCGTGGAATCAAATCAAACCCAGTGCGGCTAGATGGCGAGTTATTACCGATAATAATGTTATACATGACTCGCAGTTGCGCAGAGCAAACAGCACATTCAACTGGTCGTTCGTCAACTATCTTCATCGCAGCGTTCCTTAAAATACGCACCAAAAGATCTGCGAAACGTTTACTGCACTAATAAATAAGATCTGCGAATTCGCAGCGCGTTAAATAGCTACTAGGGGGTACAAACAAGTGTTATTTGGTTATGTGTATGTAAACCTAAACAGCCCCATTGATTCTGCAGCACATAAACGCCGTGGTCAGAATCTCGAAATAATAAAGGCTGCCGACAAATCACTGACATCGATACGCAATCTTTCAAAATTACTATAGTTTCTGCAATGGCATACCGCCGCGTATTGACTATTTAAATATGACCCATCGACATAGCTATCGAACATTCCCCTCAGCTTTATTCATTTTCTAGTGGCGTCAATAAAGTTCGTTGCCTACCTTCGTCGATCACTTTTTTTCCTGCCGAGACCGAGGCTTCTTGTCTGAGGATCAGCTACAGCTGATGTTTCCTTCGTGGTTACACGGACCCCTAAACACCTGCTTTAAAGAATCCAGACATCAAGAAAGCATAAAATCCTTTCGTCGGAAACCAATCCATTATTTTTCCACGCCATTCCCACGACTCCGCGTCAGTTTGATAACGTCGGCACTCATTAAGTGTTAATAAATGTTAAGTGTTGAAATGTCTTTTCTGTTGTTTCTCAACACAGGAACAGTTCTAACGCCAGCAACTTCCCCCGTCTCAGTCCATAAATCCTCAAACACTCATTTTAGGAGAGTACAGGTTCTCACCAAATTTGACAGAGCACCTCGTTATTCGTTACGGAATGATAGCGTAATCTCCCGGAAATAATGTAAAAATGTAACAGTACATGGCAGAACGTGTGGATTCGGGTTTTTCCCCCTTCGCTTTTCTCAGAAGTAGACTATCAACGCAGTTTTGGCACAGGGATCTTCTCCGCACAGGGTTAATCCTGCATTTCTATGCATGTGAGAGAGTGAGTGAAGAGATTTCTCAGCACCGCGCGCTGTTCCCCTCTAGAAGCGCGCACAGGCGGACGCGCAAAGCGAGAGGAGGTGGGGCTCTTGCGCGCCACAGGCTGTTTGATGAAAAAGGCACAATTAGGTTAGGAAAATAGTATAATTGTTAACAGCCTAATATATATGGCCCATATCTTTTTTTACTGTGTTTCATTGCTTCCTATTAGCAAGTCAGATTCGTGAACAAACCGGGTTGGACCTTCTCAATGAATTATTTGAGCCAATTCACAAAACCAGAATTGGACTGAATCGGTTCACGAGTCATTGATCTTTGAACATTCTTGAGTTCAAAACATCACTGCATCTTTCGGACCAAGAAATGTGGTCTGATGGTAAGAGCCTGAGCTGATTTGACCTAAAAGTGAGTTTAATTGCCAAATACCAGAAATGTAGCAAATGTTTCTTGGTTATAAGAAACTAGACTGGCCACATACAATTACAGTGCCCTTACGAAAATTAACCGTGGTTTTACTACAAATAATACCAAAAACATGGTAACCAGAAATTAACCATTGCTACACTACCCATAGTTTAATGGTATTTGTAGTAAAACTATGGTTATAAAAATGGTAATCAGTGCGCCAACAAAACATGACTACTGGACTTTTACTATAATAAATCCATAGTTAATTATCGTAAGGGTAAACATACCTATAATATGATCAAATAATCAAAAGTGTCGTTTTAGTGAACACGGCATTGACAAGACTTATTAAAATAATCGCTTTTGAATCAGCTTTTGAGAAACGGTTCTGGAGAAAACGAGTCGCATCCATCACTATTTTTTTAAGCAAACATCTTTATCTGTTTTCATTTAATGAGTTGTTAGTTTTAAAAAGGTGGCTTTGAAGTCTTTAAGCATCAGACCCTTCTAAAGGTCACCCACGGAGCTCCGCTCGCTGTGTCATTACTTTCTCGTGCATGGATCATAATACTGAGCAATTGGGTCGTAAAATGTGATGAGTATTGATCGAGTTGGAATCGCATCCAATGAACAAATACAGTTTGATGCATTCAACAGTTAAGCGCCGAGCGCTCTTTGCTCTTTTGGCGCCACCCACGGGCGTTTGAATGTACACACGGCTGGCAAAGCGTGTTCACGTTTGCTCTAATCTACCCCATAAATCCACTCCCCCATCGCCCACGCACACACACACACACACGCAGACAGAGCCGCTGTTGTTGTTCTCATGCTGAAGAAAGGATGTTAGATTGTGTAACAGTTGGTGTGAAGAGAAGGCTAGACTTCATCCTTGAACATACTGTATAGAAGTGAGCACATAGGAATGAATGGAGATGTGTGATTAAGCCTTGAATGGAGACACTCAGCAACAGAAAGGAGACATTAACTGCTGCATTTGTTGTGTTTATTGTTTAAATTAGGGGCAGGTGTGGGCTCATGCCATAATGACATAAAATTATAATGTAATCAAAAACGCTGTATTATGTTTACATGCACCCAAATAATCCATTAGTAATCTGACTGATGGCTTAATCTGATTGAAAAGCCTTCATGTAAACACCTCAGTCAATACGATTGAAGTCGATCTGAATGCAGTTTTGATCGAATTAGAAGGGGTGGTGTAGACCTGAAATAGTCTGATCAATCTACCTTATTCTTCAATGTGGAAGTAAGCCTATGGACGAGACTTCCGGATCATTAGCCGCTATAGGGAAATAACGAGATGAATAACAACGTGCTGTAAACGCTAAAACTGTTTGTACTACAAACCAGTGTGTTCATAATTAAGACAATACATTAAAATAATATGGTAAGACACATCAATTTGCAATATCAAGCAGCAAAATTAGCTGTTTTGTACAGCAAAAAAAAAATAGATTGACGTGGATGAGACTGGAAGCCAGACCCATAAAATGTAGAAATAACCCCACCTGCTCTTACAGGAAAAATAAGGTGAATAGGAAAAAAATAAGCATGTAAACTCTTGAATCTCAAGCGGATTTTACGTTTTATGAACGTGCCTGTTTGTTTTTGTCTTTTGTCAGTGCACAAAAAGTTGTTTCAACTTAAAATAATTTGTTACCCCACTGACTTAAATTTAGTTTAGTTAACTAAAAAATTCCAGTTGTCACTCAGATTAACATTAAGTAACTTAAAATTTAAAGTTTCAAATTTTAAGGCAGCGGGGTAACAAATTATATTAGGTTGAAACAACTTTTTGAAATATATATATATATATATATATATATATATTTATATATTACAGTGAGGAGGAGATTGCATATTGACTAAATATTTGCTAAAAAAGCACTTCTGACATATCTTAGCATTGTTTTTAGATGTGTCATCAATGCAAAAATGTCAATTGCACTCACCATAGCTCCAGTGACAGCTTTGCTGTGACTTTATCCAGTTCTGAATGCGGCAAAGTTTTTTCATAATACATATAATGCATGTTTAAAGGGTTAGGTTATCCAAAAATTAACATTCTGTCACCCTGTTAACTCACCCTGATGTTGTTCCAACTCCCTAAGACCTTCGTTCATGTTCAGAACATATATACCAACTATGATAAAACAGCACTGTTTTACCTCACATACACATGACGGGAAGAAGCGGAAGTGATCAACTATGGCATAATAAAAGCGCTGCCGCTTTCGAGCTGTGTATCGCTTGCCCTTTATTAGCAATTGCTCCAGCGTCCTCGTTTCGCTTCCGCGACTTTCAGCCCCACCATGTTTTATACTACAATGACCTTAATAAGTCTTTAATACATTAGCACATTCATGGACATGATTTCTTGCCGAGTCCCAACGGATTGCATTGGCTGTAGGAATGAAGACTACAACTCCCATTATTACATACACAATCACGGTGTCAAGCTGCCTTTGGTTCTTTTTTTTTTTGTTTTGAATATGCGCCCTCTAGGGGTGAAAACTTACATATTGTGCCTTTAATGAGAGAATTTTCATTTTTAGTTGAGCTATCCCTTTAAATTAATATGTGCATCGGAGTGTAAAATTAAGGGTTCATATAAACAGCACTTTCAGAATCTGAAATCAGATTGGATTCATTCCAATTGGTGAAAATGACAAATTCCGTGATAAAACTCACATCATAAGACTACTAGGCACAAACTGATTGGTTCATGTTGCGTACGCAACCAATAAGCTTGCTGCTTTACGTTTAAAGGAGAAGTTCACTTCTAAAACAAAAAATTACAGATAATTGCTCACCCCCTTGTCATCCAAGATATTTATGTCTTTCTTTCCTTAGTCAGAACAAATGTTAGTTTTTTGAGGAAAACATTTCAGGATTTCTCTTCATACAGTGGACTTCTATGGTGCCCCCCGAGTTTGAACGTCCAAAATGTGGTTTAAATGCAGCTTCAAAGGGCCCTAAACAATTCCAGCTGAGATTTTTTTTTTTTTAAATAACCAATCGTTTCACTAGATAAGACCCTTCTTCCTTGGCTGGGATCATTTAGAGCCATTTGAGCTGCATTTAAACTGTATTTGGGAAGTTCAAACTCGAGGGCACCTCACGTATCCATTATATGGAGAGAAATCCTGAAATGTTTTCCTCAAAAAACATAATTTCTTTACAACTGAGGAAAGAAAGACATGAACATCTTGGATGACAAGGGGTGAGTAAATTATCTGTAAATGTTTGTTTTGGAAGTGAACTTCTCCTTTAAATGGCTGGTTAACATTCGCTAGAGCATTTCCCAGCACGCTCTCAGAATTACTTTGAAACCCTCCACATCCCCAGCTCCACCTGTATAGATCTGCTACGGGTTATTAGTATGTCTTAAATACTCACAGCAGAGTATTTGCATACGTATTGGCAGTAGCAAGTTCCTGTACTTGCTTTGTAGCTGTACCAGCAGCAGTCATCTACAACAACAGCAATTCAGCAAGCCAAGAGAAAAATACATTAACACTGTCATATTTATTACCATGCTAAAATCTTCTGAGAGTTGTCATGATAGAAATTGGTACATGTAAACATACCTAGAATCTAAACCTCAGTGTTTTGTTAGCATCAGTGCTATATTATCAGTTATTTAAGAGCTATGATAGCAAGAGAATGTCACGCAAATACCAGTGATTTGGTAGTTGTGATTGTGTGCTGACATTTAGTTCTCTCATCTTGGAGTTATAAATTACATTTTGGAAGGACATACATTATGTTCATCTAACCTTGTCAACTTCACCTGTAATTCTCATCATTCCTATTCTATATTCAGTATTTAGCTAGTCAAGGGGAGAGTTTAGACTAGAGCTTGAATCGTGTTTCATTCTCAAGCCCTCCATTACAGACAGCAAGCCAGCAAGTTGAGCTTCATCTCATTCAAGTGTTATATTAACATCCAAACTTGTGAACTCTCATTCATCCTTCATTTAAATATATCATTCACCTGAAATGAACATCTACTCACCCTTGTATCTTTTGCTAACTGTGTAATTAAACACATAAATAGTTTTTTTTATTAAAATGTGTACAAATGATAATTACTGAAGCTGACTTCTGAACTTTAGCGCACAAGTGTGAACTACTTTTAGCGTGCTTTGTGTCCCCATCCGCTTTCATTGTACAGAAAACATTCTGCTAAACATCTCTTTTTGTGTTTCAGGGGTGTGGAGCAACATGAGGGTAAATAAACGATGACAGAATTTTCAATTTCAGCAAAGCTTTCCCTTTAAGTACCTTAAAAACAGTCTGCCACGGCCTTTATTGATTGTCGTGAGACCAGCGGAGCAGAAAGTAGAACCTGCTATGCTTAATTCAGTGTTTACATTGCAAAACTGAGGATTCAACTCAATATTTTTAGCCCTGTATGTTTTCAGCATGGTAGATGTTTCCTACACTGGGTGTAACAGCATGCCACCTGATGCTGTGTGTTAAAATCATGCAGCTCCCACCAGCCGAGAGGAGGTCTGTATAAAAGAAAGACAGCAGGCAGTTTGTCCTTCGGAAAAAATGCAACAGACGTTTACGATTTTTTGGGGTTGGAAACTACACATTTAATTATTTCCACCATGCTGTGGGGGGTTTATGAAAGCTCTGACAGAAAGAACAATTGAAGTAGGATTCCGTACAGATAAAACTGAGCCAATCCGCCGTGCGCCGTTACCAAAATCACATGACCTAAATCCTAAAAATGGTTCATCATCTCTTTATATAGTCATCTTTTATGAAAGATCAATACCAACTTGTTAAACCTAATTATCAGAGACACAGCAAAGCTTTGACGAGCCACATCTCCCTGGTCTCTGTGCAGACATCAAATCCGATCTGCGGCGAACAGCGGTGGCAGAACCCAGGAGCATCCAGAGCGGCTCACTGCAGCAGACCCCCGAGCCCGGCCCTCAGGGAGAGGTAGGACTTCTTCTTTTCTGCCAGGCGCTCTGAAGGCAGCCTCTTTCAAAGAGTTCCAGTGTGTGAGCCTTTCTCTCTCCTCTACCAGTCTCTCATTAGCAGCAAACAAACAGCTGTCGGGTTATCTCTCCTGGGCTCTCATTAAGCGCTGCCAATCATTTACGAGCCTGGCGCCAGCCAATCAAAGCGAGGCTTCTACCCACGCTGTGCCCGCCTACATGCAACAGGGAGGAGGTCAGAGGTCAGTTATGTATGAGACGGCATTTTTTCACTACGCCTTTGTGTCTCACAAGTAGGGCTGCACGATTAAAAGAAAAATCGCGATATGACTTGCGATTATCAACTCGCTAAGGCTGCGACTTAAATAAATATATATCGCTGTGTTTTTCAGAGTGAAGCATGGCACTGTGTTCTTACACACCAGCAGCTCATTATCTGAGGTGTCTACAGTAAATGCTGTTCCACACAAACTCTCGTCTCTGCATCTGCCCTGAGTTTGAGTCGCTTTAATGTGTATTTGGCAACCATCTTCCCATACTTGTTATAAGAAGAGAAAAACAGAAGCTTTAAGGGCTCCCTGCAGTTTTCCGTCAAAATAGTTGGTTTAACATAGGTTTAACAGTCAAAATATTACCATTGTAACTTTACAGTTATAATGTAAAATAAAAAAGGATTATTATGATTATTTTAAACCATAAAAGTTTTTATTTATTGTAATTTGTATACTTTAGTTAATTCAAAAATTAATCTATCAGGCCATCTAAGACATAAATGAGTTTGTTACTTTGTCTGAACAGATTTGGAAAAAAATTATCATTATATCACTGTAACGCCCCTTGAACTGTTTTTGTTGGTTTTGCCCATTGTCACTCCCCATTGGACTGTTTAGTTGGTTTTTCCCGTTGTGCCCATATTTGGTTCTTCCTACCCTCGTTGTGTCCTTATTGGTTTATTTGCTCCACCTGTCTGTGTCTCATTAGCCACTCTTTATAAGTTGTATTCAGTTTTATGTCTGTGTCGGATCTCAAGGTTATTTTGGTTGTGTGTTCTCCTGCCCTTGTTGGAATTACCTGTTTGGATTTGATTAAAGATTCCTGTTAGTGTTAATCTCGTCTTCGTGCGTTTCCTTGCCACACCCAACCGTGACAATCACTTGCTCACCAATGTATCCTCTGCAGTGAATGGGTGCCGTCATAATGAGAGTCCAAACAGCTGATAAAACATCACAGTAATCCACAAGACTCCAGTCCATTTAAAAAAAACGTCTAGTGAAGTGAAAATCTGTAAAAAGTGTGGGTACATTTTCAGCTATTTATTAATAATAATATAAACTGTAAAAAAATATATATTCATATTAATCTTATTATTATTTTTATTATTGCAATGTTGTACAGCCAAACAGACAGATGCATTTTAAAATTGCAAAAACATAAAATAAACTGCAGTTACATATTTTTGCCCTGAATTGTGTAGCCCTACTCACAAGCTTTACAGCCAAAAACAGGTTATGCCATTTATTTGCCTTTTTTTTTCCTTTTGTTAAAGAGGCGTTAGAAACCCAAACAGTAGTAAAGACATCTTTTACAGAATTCTGTTAAATACTCCAGTCAGAAGCAGCTTGTCTCACAAAAAAAAGTCTACATCCAGGTTTTCTATAGCCTGAAACCTGTTCTAATGAAAGGTGAGAGACTTTAAAATCACCCGTCTTTTGTTCTTTGATTGTGTAATAGCAGTGACTCATTCTTCACACAGTTTGCGATAATGACACCCCCCACTGTCAATCAGTATATTCAGAAATATTCAAAGGGGATAAAACTGCATAATGGCGTAGCAAACTCAGAGGGGGGTGCAGAGGAGTTGCTTTGGTTAGTGCTCTATTTCACAAGCAAAGCAGTTTGATTATTCTCCTTTTTAGAGCATGAGATGGTTTTGACATTTCCTCACAGTCACTTCACAGAATATGCATGCGGATGACATACGCATTGTTCTTCTGCAGCTGAAACTCACTCTTCTTCCGTCTTCAACTATCACACTGAAGAGCGGAAAAGCATAATGTGTGGGCATTTTTTTGTTTCCACAAACTGACATTTACACATTAAAACGACTGTTTTAGAGAAACTCATGTGAATTAATGCTTCAGCCCTGAGGCTGATTCACGTGACAAGACCACAGGGAACAATTAACTGGGCTTAGGAACAAAACCAGGCAGGAACCTTTTCTACACATTTCAGGGTCAACAGCTTTATGACAGCACAGAGCCAGTGTATGAAGAACAAGACATTGCCGCCCAAGGAACCTGATAAAATTGCTTCAAACGCAGTGGTGAATCCAGCCTTGAACACGGTATAGGAGAGTAATGTTAAGAGAAGGCCAAACACTTTTAGCTAGTAGTGCCGCAATCTCTGAATGTAAGAGCACATTGGTATTCAGATGGTTTGTTGACCTTAGCTATATTTTGGTTGACCCACCACTTTCAGCTCTGCAGGCCCCTAAAAAACACCACTTAATGCCCCATTCACACTGACAGAGATATTACTGCTGGACGTCATCAGGTCGCTATACTGTTGGTCGCTACTTTCTACTGCTTGATGCGCTAACATTATTGGCATTATTATCTATCTATCTATCTATCTATCTATCTATCTATCTATCTATGTGTCTGTCTGTCCATTTACAGTATTGTCTGTCTATCTATCTATCTATCTATCTATCTATTGTCTGTCTGCTGTCTGTATGTCCGTCCGTCCATCCGTCCATCTGTCTGTCTATCTATCTATCTATCCATCTATCTATCTATCTATCTATCCTGTCTGTCTGTCTATTATCTATCTATCTATCTATCCTATCTATGTGTCTGTCTGTCTATCTGTCTGTCTGTCCATTTACGGTATTGTCTATCTATCTATCTATCTGTTCTGTCCGTCTGTCTATCCATCCATCCATCCATCTATCTATGTGTCTGTCTGTCTGTCTGTCCATTTACAGTATTGTCTATATCTATCTATCTATTCTATTATCTATCTATCTATCTATCTATCTGTCTGTCTGTCTGTCTATCTATCTATCTATCTATCTTTATGTGTCTGTCTGTCAGATCCATCATCTGTCTGTCCATCCTATCTATCTATCTATCTATCTATCTATCTATCCCATTCGATTCTTCTGTCTGTCTGTCTGTCTGTCTGTCTGTCCATTTTACAGTGATTGTCTATCTATCTATCTATCTATCTATCGCCTATCTATCCCTATCTATCTATCTATCTATCTGTCCTTATCTGTCTATTCATCTCTATCTATTTCTATCTATCTATCTATCTATCTATCTATCTATCTATCATTGTCTATCTACTATCTATCTATCTATCTGTGGGTCTATCTATCTATCTATCTATCTACTGTCGTCTATCTATCTATCTGTCGTCTATCTATCTATCTATCTATCTATCTATCTATCTGTCTGTGTCTGTCTATCTATCTGTCTATCTTCATCTATCTATCTATCTGTCGCCTATCTATCTATGTATCTACATCTATCTATCTATTTGTTGTCATCTATCCATCGCCTATCTATCTAACCTTATCTATCGCCTATCTATCTATCTATCAATCTTGTCGCTCTATCTATCTAATCTATCTATCCATCTGTATCTATCTGTCTGTCTATCTGTCTATCTATCTATCTATCTATCTATCTATCTATTATCTATCTATCTGTCTATCTATCTATCTATCTATCGTATCTATTCATCTATCTATCTGTCTATCTGTCCTATCTATCTATCTATCTATCTATCTATCTGTCATCTAACCCTATTTATCTATCTATCTATCTATCTATCTATCTATCTATCTATCTATCTATCTATCTATCTATTTCCAATGAGAATGAGATGTTTGCTGGTAAAAATAAGCTTTCATTCTATTTTAAACAGAATCAGTTTTCTTCCTGCTCAAAATTCATTCTGGAGGTGAAAGTGTTGGTATATACAATTACAGTAGTGCATAATTCATCATATCATGAACAAGATGAACAATTATCAATGCATGAATCAAATTCAGTGCTGACAATTTCTAACAGTTTCCATGCATAATCATATTGCACCATGTGAGCACAGACAAATCATATAGAACAATAAAATCACTTACAGCTGACGGATCACGAGCGTATTGTTTTCATTCGTACTGGTTGTTGCTAGACCGAGTTGCTGTTCATTTGCATAAAGTTAAACTTTCATCATCTTTGTGATATCGCTGGACACGCCCACACCTGGCACTGTCACTCGCACTGCCAGAAATCACCAACTCTCATTGAAAATGAATGACTTCGTCTCTGCAAATCACTGTCAGCATGAAGGCCCCTTTACTGACTGCAGATGCTGTGCTACAATAATAAATAATAAACACTGCAGAATACATACACTCTGTAATGTTTTATTAGACTTCTACAGAACACATAGTGAGTTGTCATGACTGCCAAACCTCTGATCTTCACCTGAAAGCTTTGAATAAAACAGAGCAGGCATAATGATTGAAAACTCAGCGAGTTCGCTTTTCAAGCCGACTGACTTTATGGAAGGAAGCTTCACATTCTACAGATAACAATTCCTACAATCCCATCAAATACCCTATCATCTGAAGCCTTGAAAGTATAGAGATCATATAATGTTAGAAAAATCACTGACATTGGCTGTTTCTCTGCGAGAGCTTGTTGGCTTCACTGTGTCAGAATGCTGAATGGTTTTATTCCACATAAAAAATCACTGACAGCAATGCAGAAACACTATAAACGTGTGAGGAAATGAACACATTTTTTGAAAATTTAAAAAACCATGTGCACAGCATATTCACTACATAGGCAGTTGCCTTCGAAGGCATCATTATAACTGAATGGGAACCTCATAAGTGACTAATTTAGGCAGCAACTCTCTGCACCATACAAATAGTGAACCGCACAACACAAAACACAATTGATTTAAATTCACAAAGCATGAGAGGAATGATTAGCATGAATTTGCATAGCATACAGGAAGTTTGGGTTACAAAGTCAGTTTTTAAACTATTTATACTTTTTAGTATTGAAAAACAGGTATAAATTCTTGGGTATAATCAACTTTGTTTCTTTCTCTATTTCAGTGCATTCTGGGATTACTTTCTCCGTGAAGGATACATACGATGTTGCCTTTCACTTTGGGCAAAAGATGGTCTCTTAGGAGCCAGCATAATTAAGTTTAAGTTTAATAAATTACACTTTGGAACAGTCTTATGTGCTTATGATGCTTCAAAATGCTGCCTATACAGAAGCAGCTCACTAGGTTTTGGAAGAGAGCTGATGTCTTGGCTACCTCGGTGGAGGACTAATTTTCACAGTACCTCAAATTGCTGAAGCAATACTTGAAAAATGTAAATGAATAAATAGTAATGATGATTATAAACCTTTAGCTTTGTTAAAGGCAAAGACAAGGATTAATGCGCGTGGCACTCATCCAAAGGAACATTAGCCAGCACAATGTAAAATTGCATATTCTCGCTTAGAGAACAAGCTAAAATAATTATTTTTCATTAGAGTGCTTCAGACAATGCTGCTTGGAAAAGAAAATGCGCTGGTAGCATTCTGTGTCTACTGTTAGTTAGCATTGTTAGCAAATAAATATTGGTGTTATCTTTCTCCTTTCCCAAGTGGCCCATGACTTATCATAATGACTGCATGGCGTCTCCAATCTAATACATTTTTCAGTCTTAAAATATAAAGGTTCCAAAAGGGGGGTTTTGCAGAAAGTCCATAGAACCACCGTGGTTGGGTCCCCAAAGGATACTTTTGGTATAGGGACATTTTCTGAGTGCAAATAGTAATTAATTAATCTGAAGAGCTTGGTCCACCTTTTGTGGAATGGACATTTTCCATTGATGTTAAAGGTTCTTCATAGAACAATAGATGCTAATCAAAAAAGTTTTATCTTAAAGAGAATATTGGCAGATTGTCTGTTCCTACTGTATATTAAAATTGTGGTGTGAGACCAATAAGCTGATAATTATTTTTATGTTATGGGGTATTGAATACTATTCTGTCTAAATACATTGAAAAATAAAACACAAAATAAATAAAACCAATCTTTTCATATGTTATACTTACAAATTTTAGCCACTTGTTAGAACATAAAAAATTATGGAAACCCATTTCTGCCACTAAAAAAAAAAAACAATAAAATAAATACATTAAAAAAAATATATATATACAAAAAAAGTAATTGTGACTTTTTATCTCACAATTCTGACAATATCAGCCTTTTTCATCTCAGAATTGCACTGTATAACTCGCAATTGTGAGTTTATATCTGTCATTTCTGAGAAAAAAAGTCAGAATTGTGAGATATAAACTCGCAACTGAGAGAAAAAACAAAAACAAAATACTGAGAAAAAACGTCTGAATCGCGAGTTTATATCTCACAATTCTGACTTTCTTCCTCACCATAGTGAGATTTTATATCTCGCAATTCCATAACTCGCAATTGTGAGTTTATATTACTCTATTCGGAGGAAAAAGTCAGAATTTTGAGTTTATATTTTGCAATTTTGACTTTATAATTCACAATTGTAAGCTTAAATCTCACAATTTCGACTTAAAACTCACAACTGCAAGTTTATATCTCACAACTTTGCGAAAAAAGTCAGAACTACGAGTTTGTAATTTCTGAGTCAGAACTGCGAGACGTAAACTCTCAATTGCAAGGAAAAAAGTCAGAATTGTGAGATAAAAGGTCGCAATTACCTTTTTGAAAAATTTTATTGAGTGCTGAAAACAGGCTTCCATGATAAAATTGATATTTGAGATACAAAAACACAATACTAAGAAAAAAGTCAGAATCGCAAGTTTATATCTGAAAATTCTGACTTTCTTTCTCGCCATAGCGAGTCTATACCCCGCAATTCAGATTTTATATCCCGTAATTTCATACATTCATTTTATAATTTTGTTTATATCACGCTATTCTGAAAAAAAGTCAGAACTGCAAGTTTATATTTTGCAATTTTGACTTTATAATTCACAATTGCAAGCTTAAATCTCTCAATTTCTCACGACTTTGAGAAAAAAGTCAGAACTGTGAGTTTGTCATTTCTGAGTCAGAAACTCAACTCAACAACTGCAAGGAAAAAAGTCAGAATTGTGAGACAAAAAGTCGCAATTACCTTTTTAAAAATTTTATTGAGTGCCGGAAACAGGCTTCTATAAAAAAATGATATTTGCTAAAGATTTCGGAATTATTAGTATATTTTCATATTGGTAACACTTTATTTTAAGGTCCAGTTCTCACTATTAACTGCTTATTAGCATGCATATTACTATCATACTGGCTGTTTATTTGTACTTATAAAGCACATATTAATGCTTTTATTCTGCATGATCATATTTTAGATCCTTTAATCCAACCTCATACCTTCCTAACTATTAATAAGCAGCAAATTAAGAGTTTCTTCAGGGAAAGTTCTTTGTTATAGCTCTAGTAATAGTGAATGTGTTCCCTATTCTAAAGTGTAAAAAAACATCCATAATTAAATATCCAATATCAACATATGCTGATGGTTGATAATTCTTATTGTACTGTGCGTCCTTAATTATGCACAACGAGTATCATAACTTTTTGTTTTCACCTGAGACAAGCTATTTTGGTTTTGGTGAGAACATTGTGCTGGCCCATGCTGCTGAAAATTGCAAAATTCCTTCTCCTTTTCCCTCATAAGCTAAAGATTGAATCAGCTCCAGAGCTTGGATTGAATATGTTCATATACGTCATACATTTTTATGTAACAGCCTGGAAGTCTCCATCTTCTCCGACGGCAATTGTGCTACTTAAACTTGCCAGTTTCGCCAGAGGCCGGTATTTGTCCTCACTTAAACTGAGCATTGTCCAACACGAGTCCTGGCACCACAAACAGGTGGTATAATCCCCTCGATGCTATACTATTGAGATCTAACTGGCACTTTTCTGTGATCTACCCCTGCGAGACAGAGAAATTCCAAAAGCAAACACTAAAACCGTATGTGGCCATCGAATGGGCTTGAAGACTCCATAATGCCTCACTCTCTCTAATGAGAGGTCTCTTAACGCGATCCCCCGCAGGTCTCTTTCAGCTCAGACTGACCAGCCACTGCACAAACAGGTCTAAATGAAGTCCTTCATCAAAGGTCTGTCACACCTCAATGCTCCGAGGCGGCCTACACCCCCACAGATTGTGAATGGATGGCGTGGAGGCCTTTTATGGTATTATAGTGTTCAATATGGTATAATAACCCCTATATATCACAGAGTAATTATAACTGGCTTCTACGTCCATTGTAAATCAGGGGGCTACAATCTGTAATGGGAACGATTAGAAATTTTACTGTAACAATGGTGTACCGGAGATGAATGATTATGTGTCTATTCTTGCAGAGAAAATACCAGAAGAGAAATTGATGGAACAACATGCATTATTGTCATCATTGTCTTTGTTTCGGTCACAACGGGATCTTGAAAACAGAAGAGCTCATTTGCATCGAAAGTGCTGCTGATTGCAACTAAAGTGTTTTATAGTTGATACCTCCAAACAATAGAATTGAATGTTGGAAGCGTACCAGGAACATGTTAGGACAAATCAGATAATGTCTTTTTATTGTGTTGTCATGCTTTCAGATGTATTCTTCACAATTACATACAGTAGGGTGTTGTAGGTCATTAACCTGGGAATTGCTACATGGTTGCAAGGTGTTCTGTATGGCTGTTAAAGCTTTAATGCTTATGAGCAATAATATATAAAATATCACTATGTGTAAAGATAGTGTTTATTTTGCACCAAAGTTTAATAAAGTTCTCCAGTGATGACCTATTTTTGTAGGCCAACCCGCACATTTGCATCACCCTAGTTCCTTCGACAAAAACCCAACAGGATTTTTCATTGGTTTTGTGGATTATTGCAAAAACAAAAAATGATTGCAGCTCTGTGAGCAACAAAAGATTATGATTCTTACATGTTTGTTCATCACAATCTTCACTAATAAACAACTTTTATGAATTTTGAAGCCTAAATTCAGAAGTAAAAAGCTGAACTTAGGCTATAAATGAACTACCGTCGCATGATTTTAATGTGACCACCATTAACCTTCCAACAACTCTTTCAGTTTTTATTTAAAAAACATTTTTTTTCCTCCGTAAGTTCGAGTTAAAATAGCCTGCAAGAACTTGATTATAAATGAAATGAGGCAGTAAAAGACTAGTGAGTAGATTCGTTTTTCTGTTTGGTGTTTAAAGATAACGTTTAATGTCCCCAAAATCTCCATAGTCCTATTTAGCCACTTGTTAGCAACTGGCTTTTTTTAAGACAAGCAAAAGCTTTAAAAAAATCACAAGAGGATATTGCTGATGTGATGCTGATTTGTATCACAGAGTAAAACATGAAAATATTTTGAGCTTGTGTTTTAATCACAGACCTTATTTTGAGGCATTTCACCAAAAACACATTTTAAAAATTTTGGAACGATGAAACTGGAACTTATTGTGAGGTTTTAGTCTACAAAAATGTCATCTTTGCAGCAATATCATTAGGAGAAATAGAAGATAAAATTTGAACAAATTCAGTATTTATTTCATGATCCAAATCATCA
This sequence comes from Labeo catla, assembly GCA_012976165.1. Lineage (NCBI taxonomy): Eukaryota > Metazoa > Chordata > Actinopteri > Cypriniformes > Cyprinidae > Labeo > Labeo catla. Next base: position 499,443 of record VONZ01000109.1, on the reverse strand, counting down.
AATCCAGTGCTTTATAGTCAAATAAAAGATGGTGTCAAATAAGGGCAACAGGGCGTGAAGCATAATTATAATACAGTTAGGTCTCATTTGAGCCCGTCACTTGAGCCCGTCATCGCTGCTTGCAGCTATATTTAAACATTGTAGACATAACGAAAACAGCAATCGAAGAAACCAGGTTTAACAAAAAATTGGAAGGGGAAAAAGACATTCAATATCCTGAGAAAAAAAAGGGAGTGAGAGATGTGAGCGTACAATAGGCTTTAACAAAAGAAGTAGTTTAGTGTTCTTAGGAGGCGGAGCGATGTCACGTCATTGGCTGCCGATCTTGCCTAAGTATGACAAAATGTGCAATTTAATCAGGCTTAAAACGAAAATACAATACAAGATAATTAAAGCAATACATCTCCATAGAGATGTAATAAATAAGTATGGACAGCAACATGCTTGCAAAATAAGCTCTGCTTTGATAAGACTGACCAGAGGTTCTTTAACTCTAATTTCCACAAGTTGTTTCAATTCCTTTTTAAACTTATCTCTTATTTTACAGGTAAAACAATTACTTCAGAATGTAAAAAAGTTATCTGCAAAACGCTTTTTCTATCTGAGGTAAGAAAATGCAATTTGATTGCAGTTCCTTCTGCATTGTTGTGGTATTTGATTTATGTAATATAATTGCTTTCTGCTGGTCAGTCTCCATTGACATCTATTAGATAGCTGCTCATGTGATTCTGTCAGTTCGTATTGTATTTGTTTTCGTGTTGTTGATAATTGTGTTTGGCCTTTACGTCTCGGAGCAGCAAAACTAAAAATGGTGTGTAATTGATTTTCTTCCTGTTTGAGAGACATCAGCATCTTATTTGCTTTGAGATGCTATTTCCACATCGATGGGGCTATTAGCTATCCAATCTGACATCTCAGATAGGCTGGAAAAAGAAGGAGGGGTGTGTGTGTGGGTGTGTGTGTGTGTATGTGTGTAAACCTGACTGACAGCTCAAAGAGTCTGGTGTTTTGGCTCACACGCTGTTATCAACTGATGTCAACCCCTTTATCGCGAATAGCCCCTACATCTTCACCACCCTCTTTCTTCCCTCGCACACATTAACAGATTTGATTCTACAAATCCATCAAACATCTGCATCTGGGAACTTTTATTTTATGCTTTTTACTTTTTTTTAAATGTTTGTTAAACATCAGCTGTCTTAGATATAATATATACCATGCCATTATCAATTATTTTGCCTTTTGTAAGTGTCTTTTAATGTTCTATACTATACATTATAAACATCTGTCTATCTATCTATCTATCTATAGACCAGTTATTATTCTCAGTTGTTGTTCTGTGTTCTTTTTAAACCAGCCATTTGTCCCCAATAAACTTTTTTCATAAGTTAGTGTTCTTAGTTACCATGGAAACAAAACTGTCAGTGGACAGGCTGCTTGAAATGAAATATGAGATATGTAATGTGTGAAGAAAACAAAGGGAAATCAAGGAAGATTTCACATATTTTATTTATTTCCAATTAGGCTGCAATTGTCAAATTATGCCAAAAGTATGAAAATATTATATGTACTGTATATTGTGTGTATCAAAAAACATTTAACGTTTTTTCGCTATTGTTGTTTCCATTTCAGAATGATATTAAATTACATATTTTGAAATGTTCTTTTATAGTGGAAATGTTCTTGATTTTCAAAATTAAAAAAAAATGACAGAATTCTCCTGTGAAGTATGATATCTACTTTCTTAAACGAGTTACTGATTTTATTTGTATTTTTCATAGGCTGAATACAGGTTTGGTCAAAAACTATGAAGACTATTGGCATTGTATTATGCGATTAGCCTCATGCTGTGTGCACACCAAACACAAAGCAAATACTCTCATCGCATTATCGCTCTAGATCAGTGGTTCCGAACCACATTCCTGGAGGCCCCCCAACACTGCACATTTTGCATCTCTACTTTGTCTGACACACCCATTTCAGGTCTTGGAGTCTCTATTAATGAGCTGATGATCTGAATCAGGTGTGTTTGATTAAGGAGACATGGAAAACATGCAGTGTTGGGGGCCTTCAGGACCGTGGTTGGGAACCACTGCTCTAGATTACTCGCAGGATGTTTTTCGTGTCACTCAAATCCATTTTCTGATACAACTGGGCATGTTAAACTGGACATTCGTGTCAATAAGTCTTGAATGAAGAATGGTTTGGCCTTGTATTGTGCAATTAGCCTCATGCTAATATTCTCATCACATTATCACTCTAGATTACTCGCGGGATGTTTTTCATGTCACTTGTCCAAATAAAATCATTGTGTAATGCTTTCCTCAAATTTCCTCAAGTCTCAAATTAGACTTACGTGTCAATAAACGAAACGTGTTCAACTTGCGCGAAAGACGCAATATCCCACGTTTGCGGCAGTCGCTTTGCCCAATTCATTCCATTCACTTCACCCAGTGCAAATTCGCATCTTGCACTGACTGTATGTAATCTACTTGAAATTAAATTCGGAAGACAAAATAGGTGGTCATTGTCCACGTACACACTACAGCTAAATTCAGTCAGTTGATCCTTTGCAGAAAGTTTGATTGACAGGTGATCTGACCAACAGGCGATCTGACAAACCAAACAGGAGAGTAAATTAATGTTGTTGGACTTGAAAAATGGTGTACTGATGTCTTTCCACGGTTGAAACAAGATACCTTCTGATGTTCATTCATGTTTATTTCATGCTGTAACTAGTAAAGATGGAAAAGATGATTGGTTCATGTGCCACTTAAAAATTGGCGCTAAAGCGATCTGTCACAAAATGGTATTTATTGTCTGAATTTGTTAAAATGGAAAAAAAATTCTTGTCTTGTCTGTTGTCAGTGTTTTGACTCCCAAAAAATGTAGTGACAAACACAATTATTTCATTCTACGCAATGTGTATGAAACTGAACAACTAGCTGTTAATAACTTTTAATAATTTAAACGTGTATCAGAGTGTGTCTCTTCTGTATGCGCAGTGCAAGAAATCACAGGGTGTGTTGTTGACTCATTAATGTTGCCAGATCTTGCTAGAAAAGCAAATAAGAACAAGCCCATAACAAACTCAAATCCAAATGTGTTATCTTGGGAATAAGCCACATATCAAAATATAGCAACCTACACCTGCCTGCTTTATTAACTTCATAAACTGGAACGCTTTATGAGCCAACAAGCACAAAAATGCTTAATAAGCATCACTTATAATAAGTGGACATGGCAACCCTTCAAGGGCACACTCTGTGAAGTTGCCTTCCAAACATAAACAAAACACGACGGCTCTGTTTGACGGTGGTTTAATGGCTTAAAATCAGCATATATAGCAAGTCTTTGGATGCAGTAATATTACTTTGGTTAAAAATAGCGGATGCCAAACGCGCAAGATGCCAAAACGTCATTCCTGCCATCATAATTTCCATCTCAAGTCGATATTAAATACAGTACAGTTTTTCAAATGTGCTGGAAGTATTCTTGGTTTTCAGAAAATATGACAGAACTCTCCTGTGATTCATACACTGTTGAACTTTGTTACTGGACAAGTTAAACTAGCAAGAGTGTGAAAAAGTTTGTTTTAAGTGAGTTTAGTCAGGACCAAAATGCCCATAGCTGAAATAAGACCTTTCCCCAATATAGATGAAGTCTCTATATTTTCCTCCTCCTTGACTGCGGTTAAATATACAGCGCTGTCCTTGTCAGTATCATGCACATTGAACTTATACTCTCTCTATTCCAGTGTCCAGAGGAAGCATCTGCCCGGGAAGTCATGCTCGAGGCAGCTGTGTGTAGGCGATGCTGAAGGCAGCTGGGGAGGAGAGGTGATGAAAGCTTTAGAGAAAAACGCAGTATGCCGAGATGGCTAAAAGAGGAGAGGTACTGTAGGGGAAGAAACATGGGCAGCCTTTAAGAAATAGCTTGTGTGAGCAGAGTAGTGCAGAACTTTCTCGCTTTGCTTTGTAATATCTATTAAGTAGGTTTCCTCTGGCTGCTGGTGAAGCCACTACAGCAAGCTGACTACTACAGCTATTTGTCTTGTTGAGTAACACCATGCCAGCCCAGCCAGATGAGCTTTTAAATGACTGTCACTTCACCCTCTATTTCAAACAGCCTCATGTTATGGCATCCTATAGCAATTTACTTTATTTACGCTTCCTGCCTCTGGGTGCTTTCATTTATGGGCCGGATATAAGTTTGTTCAAAAACAGTGAAGAAAGGTTTGGCCTTGCATTTTCTCAGCTGGTGTACAGTGGTTATTTAACTCACAGAGGAGCAGGGAAAAAGCCCATAAGAAAGAAAAATCACAATTGGGATCTTAGTATCTCAATTTCTTCTCCTAGACAGCAATGAGATTCAATGAAAAGGAAAGAGACTTTCACTGTAAGGAATATTCTGGGAATATTCTATAGACAGCATTTTTTTTCATATTGATTGGCAGAGAAATTATTTCCCACTTGTATCTTCTTTTCTTTAAAGAAAAATAACAAATCTGTGTTACAGTAAGGGACTTACAATGGAAGCGAATGGGGCCAATCCATACACATAAAAATAGGAACATGACAACATAACACCATAAACGGCAATCATTTACACATCTTTACAGTTTAACCCTATAAATCCTACTGTATCTCATTTAATACTAATATTTAGGGCTGTCATGATTCCTTGATGAACTCAATTTTAAAAATCCTTGATTCGCAAAATACTGGAAATCCACCCATTCCACAGTCAAGAATCCATTAAATGCATAGACTGTTTTCCAAGGCTGCATGATATACAGTATTGAACCCATTTAAAAATCATAATAAACCATAATGCTATTGTAAATTAGGGGTCAACTGATTATCAGCGCCGATATTAGCCCACCGCCAATCTGATTTGTTGAGAGTCACGAGTCCGACCAATCAACACATCAGTTGTCTGTCAAAGTTAAAGGGGATGCTAAGTTCACTTTTACATGTTGTTGGAACATTAATGTGTGCTGGCAGTGTATGTACAAATCTACACTATAATGATAACAATCCATGCAGTGGTTTTTAATTAATCTGTAAAAATAATATTCCCTTTTTCAAATCAAGCCATTCTCAGATGCCTGTTGTTGTGGCATCACACCAACAGAGGCCGCTCCCACGATAGCTGACTGACATGAGCGTTTTACCTCAGATCAGCTGTAACAGTCCACCCTCTTTGTTTCGATGCTGGAGCAGGGATGTAAGTTAGACAAGAATATCTCAGATTAAGCGATTGTGGTGTTGTGTTGCTGGATGTAATAATAAACATAGTGGTCGTCATTTACTCTCGACATCTAAGCCGCTGAAGATGCAGTAGATTAAGATCGCCTTTCCTAATAATGTGCTAGTTAGCAAGTTTAGCGGCTAAACACAGCTAAATGTGGCTAAAGTAAACAGGCTCATTTCTCCACAGAGGGAAGAGAGGGGCGGGGCAAGCAGAGCTCATTTGCATTTAAAGCAGCCACGACCATAATGAGATGACTTTTGCAGAGCTTATTTTGGCAAGGTAAAAAGAGTGTTGTTTTACACACCCATTGAGAATTTAAAAGTATATTATAGACTTTTCATTAAGACCCTAAAGAATCATATCAACTTGTGGAAAATGGGCATCCAATGACCCCTTTAAGGCAGTAGCAGATGTTGCTGAAGTTGCAATAAATCTCAATCCACTAACGACACACTGAAATTACAAAACACCTCAATATTATCTACGATTTCCGCAATGTAGAAAACGTGGATGGAATCGCGGAATTCAGTCATAAATGGAATTTACTGTATAACGTGGAATGTCTTGGATGAGTTCATCAAAAGGTCAGCAGTAGTACTCTTAACCTAAATTAAGTTGCGATATGGACACTAGTGTCTGTAAATATTAAGCCGCAAAAATACCATTTAAATATGAATCCTGCATGTTCTGTGTTTCTCTGTGAATGTGAATGGAACAGACGCACGGTTTTGTTTATACACATACGGAAGCGTGTGATGATGCTTGCTGTGATTTCAGCCACGTCTGTTGTCTCACTAAATGAGGGCATAAATACATGAACAACATCTTCTCTGAGGGTCACTTCTTGAGCATTTGACAGTTTCATATGAGTAAATCTATCATCATATGATATAATAGGCTACAGAAACTCAAAACATCCTCATGGCAACCCATCAAAATATAAGTTTAGAAGTAAGTTTTAAAGAATAATCAGCAATTTGAATAGTAAACCCCTTTGTTCGTCAAAAATAAAGAGTTTAACTCTCATGATTAAAAGATAAATGAAATTGTTTTATGCCTTCATTTGCACTGTACTCTAAATTAAAACTAACTGAAATTTCTAGTGTCACATAGGCACAAAATGATGACAAAATGTATAGATTTCAATAGGCTATTGAACTAAGTGGGCCTATAATAGGCTATTGTTGTTATAGTTTCATGAAAATAGTGGTCTTCTTAACAATTTCAACAATGGAGCTATGAAGACAATTAAATTATTTACACTTATTATATACATTTTTTTTAAGTTGATCCATTGATGTGCATTAGATGAACTGAATAGTCAACTCTACTATTTTAGGTTATGTTTTAGTCATCAGAACAGAATTAATGAGGAATTACAAGAGGTAACGGTATTACACATACATTTTATAACATGTAAATTATTGAAGCCAAATACTTACATTTCCCCAAGCTGTTTAGCTGTGGTATAGTATTCATAGGCTTAATCATGAAGCACACAGTCAGCAGGGATGCTGTGGCCCCACTTTTAAGTCTCTCTTTATATTACCCTTATTGTAGATGGATGCACAGAGGTAGACGAGAGAAAGAAGTGCAGTGTGGGAGTTCTACACTTAATTAACACCTGGGAAGGCAGTTTTTGTCAGAGCCCTTGTTATTCTTAATTTTGACATTAATTTTAGATTTTACACTAGACATATATATATTGGTTATCGGTCTACTTGACCTGTAATAATCGGCATCGACCCTGAAAAACACATATCGGTCGACCCCTTTTGTAAATGCTATTTTAAACTCAATCTCTGCATATTGCTGTGAGTTTGGGTTTATTATAACATTCATCTGCAAATGCAATGCACGCCATTTCATCAGATTTGCAAGGTAAATCATGTATAACCCCTTGCAAACACAGGAGAATAATATCAGTATCTTTCTCAATATGATAACTGTTCATCACGAGTTCAAAATAAAAGTTTAAACCCTCACACTGAATTTCTATGTTTTGATGTCTACATATTTAAGAAATTACAGAGTCTGTATCATTTATGTCTTAAAGAAATGGCCAAAAATTAAAGATCAAGTGGACATTTGAATTCAATGCTGTTTAGTCAATATTAAACAACGATTGGATCAAACTGTAAAATCAATCGTCAGGCTGTTGGCGCCCTCTGCATTCATTTGATATAATACATAATGTACATTAGTTCTATATTATGTATTTTAACAGTTTTGTTCAGTAAAACCATATGATTACTTGCTTTCGATACTTCATTTGAACAAATTGTTGCCTCATTGCATATGTATTTTAAGTCATTTTAAAGGCTACTGTTTGCTTAGGTCTATTTTTATTGCCAGAAAAAAAAAAAATATATATATATATATATATATATATATATTATAGTTAACCCAATTACTTGACTAATCATCAGAATAATCGACCGATTACTCAATTACCAAAATAATCGCTAGTGACAGCCCTACTTAAATTTCAAAGACCTCTAAATTATCAACTGTATTAAAACATTGCTAGATTCAAGCGACGTTCTTAAGTGTTGTCTTGATTATCCACACGTTTTTTTTTTTGTTTGTTTGTTTTTTTTTTTGTAGGACAGCCATGTTACAATGTTTCAGATATGGTCCATCAGGCTTTTGAGGAACGTTTATTAGTTCATCTCTCAGTCATCATTGTATTTATTTGCATTACATGTTTTGACCCACAAAATAATAATAATAAAAAAGAACTTTGATCATAAAATTTTAACATCATGTTACTATGACATATGTAAGGAATAACTGACGACACCCGAGGTGTACGGCCACTCTGCTCCGCGTGGTGGCCGCATCACCACCTCAGGTGTGCATTATTTTCTTAGAATTAAACGGACCGAAGTCAATTATTCTTCTTATACTACGGTTACCACACCTCAAGACATCGATGATATATTTCAAGGCATTCGTCCGGTTTTTGTCCTTAAAACGCTGTTGTGAGTAAGATTAATTTCCTACGCAACTCATCCAAGGCCTCCATTACTAATTCCAAAACGTCATTTTAGACCTAGTAACGACGCTTGGGCCGTTATTAGCAGACAGTTAATAAAGTTTAGACAGAGAGAGAGACTCCCTGAATTACCTCTCTGAGTTTGTGCTTCTCTCAAAAGTGATCGGCAGGAGCCGCGTCTCTGTTAATGGTGAAACTATAAGTTCATTTTCTTAAGGAACTGCGCCGTTGTTACCTCGCATGTGAGAAATATGTTAAGGTGTTAATCGTCAGAGCAGCGCTAACAACATTAGCGCGTATGTTAATAAGTCTGCAGCTGTGTGTGTGCGTCTGTAAGGGAGAGAGGGTGGGAGAAATCCATACATAATAAAACGTAATTTTGTGGCAAAAACATGGAAATAATCTGTTTTTACCCTATTGTTTACTGTATTTATTTGTTTGGCCAGTGTCGTTGTGGGTTTTGGTTATGTTGCTGTTTTAGGACCTTTGAAATAACTGGAAATCATGTGGCGAAGTGATATAGACATGTAATGCGGTCAAGAGCTGCCTGGAACCATGTTCGCCGTGCGTTTCCCTGAAAATAATGCTAGCCCCGTAGTATAATATCATACAACTGATTTGTATGCAGGTAGTGTGTATAAAGATCTCATTGATTTACAGGACATAGTTTTTGGCTGTACATTAGAAACTGCACCAAATGCAGATTTTTTTGTTCAGGCCTTTTAATAAAATCTGAAGTGTTTTTCCACCTCTAGTATATCAATATATTTAAAACGCACCTTAGCTCAAGCAGTTGTGTAATATGAGAAGAGGCTGTCTGTTTATCCATCCAATGGAAGATGTAAGAATTTGTATTTCTCATAGGAGAAACATCAATGCTACTAATATGAAACATATCTTTAAAGTCATCTGTGCTATAAAAGACCCTTTGAGCTGTACAGTTTTCCTCTGGGAGGAGAAAATCATCTCCAAAGATTTATTCCAGAGGTGATGAGCTGATTAAAACCACATTATAGTTTAATGAGCATGAGGAATAGAGTAAAAGGGAGGGGTTTCTTGTGTGAGGGGGAGGGGCCAGGTAGATTTAGATGGAGTGGATTAATTTGGAGAAAAAGAGAGATGACTTAATTTAGAGAGAAGAAAGAATGAGCCTTTTTCTGTGACAATTACCGACTCTGGTGCAACATGAGCCGTCATCCCCTCCGGAGCGCAGCGGGTCAAACAGAACATCCTGTGAGTTAATTAAAGAAGAGCTAGTCTAGATGTAAGCTGGGTAGTCAGCGCATAGATGCCCTGTAAAGGTTGGTAAAACATGTCAGGAGAGACAGAGGGCAACGCGAAAACAGGCAGAGGGAGATTCGTTTTTTTCCAGATATATATTCTGACATTTCAGCCTAAACTTTAAGCTTAGCGAATTCAATACAAATTCCATCCCTTCTATATTATTTATGTTCCGCTTAGTAAAATATGCATTAGAACTCTGTGTTTTTTTTGGACTTCAGCTGTAATGCTTTGATGATTGGGGTGTCAAGCAGAAGCCTGACCCTCCTCTGGCCAGATTCAGGACATGACCCACCTTGGTTCCCCTCTGGAAGAGCTAACAGGGCAGAAACTGTTTGTAGGTTGTAGGACAGACAGGAGAGTATCAGACTAGAAAGAAGTGACTTATGAATTCTGTATGTCGTGACTTTGTGCTTTAGGCATTGGGCAGCTTTGAGAAGAACTTGAGTACAGGCAGAATAACCTCAGTTACACTGTGTCCTCAATGTCCAGTGTTGGAGAATGTTACTTTTGAAAGTGAAACGTGACATTATTCTTGAAGAGTATAGCTTTATATTTGGCTTACAAGTGATTGCTACTCAAATTTGAAGTTGTATTAATTCATATCAATTACTATATAGCAGTAGTATATTTCTAAATGTAAAAACATCGAACTAGATTTATAAATTATACTTTTAACTTTTTTTGTATTTCATAATACACAAATGTGCAGATTTACAATTATCAGTAAAATGTTTTATTATTATTATAATATTAACTCTAATTATAAAAAAGTCAAAAATATATTATTATTGTAATAATATAATGCTACTTTTAAAAATGTTTTCGCTTTGGAACAGAGTTGTTTTTGACAAGGAAAAAAGAGTTTTATTGCAGACATTTCATGAAGACCCCAAACAATCATACCAACTTGTGGAAAATGAGTATCTGATGTCTCCTTTAAACCCTGAGCTTTAAACCTGTAAGTCTTAAAATCTGTGTTTAGTTGATGCTTCTTATTTCAAATCTGGTAAAATGCTGAAGACTTCTGTCCACAGAAATGTTGGAAATTATACAAATGTGCAAATAAAGAGATCCTGAAGCATGATCCATTTTCAGATGCACTTTATAAGTGACACTGAAACCATTGGATCATGAGCTGCTGGTGTGTAAATGATCACAGTGCTGCTCTTCGGTCTGAAATATCAGTCAAACACCTGCAGTTTGTTGTACTAAGCCATACAATTGAGGTCAAAAGTTTACATACACCTTGCAGAATCTGCAAAATGTGTATTATTTAAACAAAATAAGAGGGATCATACAAGTTGCATGTTATTTTTTTAGTAATCCACAGCTGTTTTCTTCTTCTTCTTCTTCTTCTTCTTTTTATTCATTTTGATTTGTTGATTTATTGTTCAAGAGGCCTTTATTACACTGCACTGCAAAAAATGTTTTTATTACTTAGAGTTTTTGTCTTGCTTCTAGTCCAGATATCTTACAATTCTTAAATCAAGAAGCATTTTCTAGACAAGTAAAAATTATTTTCTAAAAAAAAAACTAAATAAAAAGTCAAAGTTAAGTGAGTTTTTCCTTAAAACAAGCTAAATAATCTGCCAGAGGCGTAAGCAAAATACTCCCAAAAACTCACTTAATTTGTACATATTTTTTTTCTGAAAACAAGACAATAATTTTTACTTGTCTAGAAAATGCTTCTTGATTTAAGAATTTTTAGATATTTGGACTAGAAAGAAGACAAAAACTCTAAGAAAAGCATTTTTTGCAGTGTGTTCTTCAGAAAAATGCTTCAGGTCCTACAAATCCTTTGGTTTTTCAGCATTGTATTTGAACCCTTACCAAACAATGACTGTATGATTCTGAGAACCATCTTTCCATTTGCAACTATTACAGAAGGTTCAAATGCTTCGGAAGGAAACACAATGCATTAAGAGCTGGGGGTGAAAACTTTTTGCATTTTTAAGATCAAAGTAAATTGTACTTATTTTGTCTTCTGAGAAACAAGTATCTTCTGTAGCTTCTGAAGGGCAGTACTAACTGTGGAAAAAAAAAGAGAGAGAGATTTAGGCAAAATAAGCAAAATGTACACATCTTCATTCTGTTCAAAAGTCCTCCCCCCCCTCTTAATGCATTGTTTTCCTTCTGGAGCATCAGTGAGCGTTTGAACCTTTTGTAATAGTTGCATATGAGTCCCTCAGTTGTCCTCAGTGTGAAAAGATGGATCTCAACACAATGTGGATCATTCAGGTAACGACACAGTATTAAGAGCCAAGTGTATGTAAACTTTTGAACAGGCTCATTTTTATAAATTCAACTAATATTTTCTCTTGTGGACTATATGTGAATGTCTTTTATGTGAAATATCTCATTCAAGTCAGTACTAAATAAAAAAATAACTTGGATTTTGTATGATCCCTCTTTTTATGGTAAAAATAATTAACATTTTGCAGATTCTGCAAGGTGTATGTAAACTTTTGACCTCGACTGTAATTGCAGTTTCATTTTTATATTGATTAATTATGCAGTCCTGTTTATTTATCTTAATTTTATATTCCCATGATTTAATTATTTCGTTTTTATGAACCCCCTACTGTTCCCTCACAAAGTTTGGCGTTAGCCAAAACATCCTATAAGCCATTCATTAAGGAATTATTCTTGCAATCCGTCTGCACTATTTTTTTTTATCATTTAATAAACTAAACAGATGTTTCAACTTTTTCAACACGTATTAGTGTTTTGCCAACTTCCTGCAACTTTCCCTGCATCTGTTAGATTTCACAAGAACACTTTCTGTGTGAACAGCTCTTAACAGATTTGTTATACCTGTTCCATTGAAATCAAACCAGTGACACTGCTATTTGCGCTAGCTGAGCTAGTACGAGTGATTGTACCTCGACGCTGCAGTCCTGCACATCAAACAGTTTCATCCACAGCAATTACCACAAGAAAACAAGCAAAATCTGACATGTTCTAGCATGTCTTAACTTGCATATCAAAGTGGTAGGTGTTCGAATTAGTCATCTTACTTGCTTTTGAGATCTCTGTCTCTTGTCTCTTTCTCAGAGATATGTTTAATGTCTGTGTACATGCTCCCAGCCACGTTTCACCTCTTTCCCCGCCGTGCTGTTTACTCCTGCAGCAGATGCTTGTTTTCTACCTTCTAGGCTATCTGCCATCGGGTTGTTTAGTGGGATTACATCTGTGTGGATCTGCGGCGGGGCTCTCGTCAAACCGACATGGCCAACAGTGATAGAGCTCTGCTTTAATGTCTATCATGCTCATTTTTTTACCCACGCAACAAACGCAGAGTAGACAGCCGGCAAGGAAACAGCATATTAAGCCTCTTAACGACACAGTGGTCTAATGAAACGGTTTGTCATAAAGAAAAGGAAAATGCTTTTGAATCAATATCACAGATTTGAGTGGATTAGCGCAAACAGTGTCTATTTGCACATTTCTCTAGGTTTGGTATCGTTTTAAGCTGCTTTTTTCCGTTAGGATTAATTCTGCCCCTTGGAACGCTATTAATTTATGATCGCGGTGAGCGTCTGTAATTAGTTGTTAACAATTGGCTCTTTGTACAAATCCTCAGCTGGTGATACATGTTACCCTGTTGTCTTTCGCAAACACGTCGCACCTCGTTTTGCGGGATATTGGGTTTGCATACATGTTTTCCTCTCAATCGCATGCTTCTCGCAGTCTCATTTTACCAGCTTATCACACACATGCTCTCGGAAGTAGCTGAATGTCAATCCGGACCAGCTTTGAAGATATGATCCCATTCCACCAGCGGAACATCCTGATAATATATGAATCCACCGGCTCCAACTTTGCAGCATATGTTTATCTCGGACTTTAATATATGGAACACGTGTATGTCTGTTCCTGGGTGCATGCGTATGCCTCTGCACATACGTTACGTGTTCCGTCGGTTAATATTCACAAATGCACTCTGAGGAGTTTCTTCATATTCTGGCTGGAAACAAAGAAAACATTTCCCCAGCAGCCAGAGCATGGTTTTCTGAGCCGAGGAGAGTAGAAAAACAAAATAACCAAGACTGGCCCTATTTGCAGAGTAAATGCAGGTGTTTGAAAAGAGAGGGGAAGAGGGAGTAAGGGGGTATAAACATGAAGTCTTCTGCTTTGATGTAATGTGCTCTGTGTTTACATGATCTGTACCCCTTTGATGTTGTAACGGAAAGTGTTGGGAGCGCAGTGTCAGGGTATTATCTGCCGCTGAAGGCATTACCTTCACCTCGCTGCGAGCAGCACCTTAAGAGAAAGGGTATCTCAAACACAAAATTTCGCCTGAACTCATTGTATTCACAAGGACACATTGTATTTGTGTTCAAATTGCTTCAGGTATGCTGGACTGTCTTGAGTTGTGGCTTAGCACTGCTACGACACGTTGGCTGCGTTCACACAGTGAGTGTGTGACTCTCAAATCGTCCTGTTCATACAATGAACTATTTTCACAGACTGTAGCCGGGTTTCCATCCAAAGCTGAGCATTTAACTTATGCGCAAAAATTTGAATATCGCATATAAAACATTATAAGCACCGTTTCCATCCAACAAGTCAAAGAGAACAAAATCGTCACTTTCTGATAAACTGACACTGAGAAACCATTGAATATGGTAATTTGCATATATAATAAATTACTTGCGCCTCAGAGCGAGCAAATTAAGTTCAAGCATTGGGTAGGATTAGGGATGTAGAGTATAAATTCTTTATAAGTATTAATAAACAGGCAATATGTTAATAATAGGCATGCTATTTAGTAACTAGTTAATAGGCAGAATTGTTCCCTATACTGAAGTGTTACCAAAATATTCTCGTAGCTTCATAAAATTAAGGTTGAATCACTGATGTCACATGGACCATTTTATCGATGTCTTTACTACCTTTCTGGACCTGAACATGTCAGTTGTGTTGCTGTCTAAGTGACGATTTTGTTCTCTTTGACTTGTTGGATGGAAACGGTGCTTATAATGTTTTATATGCGATATTCAAAAACACAAAAAATGTGATCATTTCTTTCAGAGGTGGATGCCTGCTGTTTGGGAAGAAATTATACAGAAATACTTTGACGACAGACTTTGCCCAGGCATTTCAGAATGACAGTAACAACATTTCAGATGCCGTGGAATGAGATTGGTCCACTAGTTAGATGGGTTTTGCCGTCCCATAGCGCATGACTTTTTTGATGCGTATGGAGGAATTTATTTGGCAAATGCGTTTCCATCCTTTTTGTATAAACCATTTTTCACACAAGTCAAAAACCACGTCAAGCGAGCGTAAAAACTTTTTTGCGAATTAAGGGATTTTGAATCTAAATGTATCATTTCCATCACTCGTTTCTGATGTGATACTTCAAAATGCGCATTTTATACATGCGCAAATTATACAGAAATACTTTGATGACAGACTTTGCTCAGGCATTTCAGAATGACCATAAAAACATTTCAGATGCTGTGGAATGAGATTGGTCCACTAGTTAGACAGGTTTTGCTGTCCCATAACATTTGTTCGGCAAATGCATTTCCATCTTTTTTGCATAAACCCTTTTTTGCACAAGTCAAAAACCATGTCAAGCGAAGGTAAAAACGTTTTTGCGAATTAAGGGATTTTTATTCTAAATATGACATTTCCATCACTTGTTTCTGATGTGATACTTCAAAATGCGCATTTTATACATGCGCAAATTATACAGAAACACTTTGACGACAGACTTTGCTTAGGCATTTCAGAATGACCATGATGGGTTAGATGGGTTTTGCCATCCCATACACTGTAAAAAACAATTTGTTGAGTCAACTTAAAATAATTTGTAACCTTGCTGCCTTGAAATTTTAAGTTCAGTCAACTCAAGAAAAGTTTATTTAACTTGAAATGTTAAATTATACTAAGTGACAACTTAGATATTTAAGTTGAATCAACTTAAAATTTTAAGGCAGCTGGGTTACTTACCCATCTGTTAAGTTTAGCAAACACAAATATCTAAGTTGTTACTTAGTACAACTTAACATTTCAAGTTGAATAAACTTATTTTAGTTGACTCAACTTAAAATTTTAAGGCAGCAGGGTAACAAATTATTTTAAGCTGACTCAACAAATTGTGTTTTTTATTTTTTACAGTGTAGAGCAAAGTCACATTAAGAGATTTTTATTAGAAATGTGCCGTTTCCGTCAGAATGCGCATAAAAACAGGGGGATGGGAACATAGCTTGTGATGACCTGTTTCCACAGTTAATGGGGTGGTTCACCCAAAAATGAAAATTCTGTTATTAATTACTCACCCTCATTCGTTCCAAACCTGTAAGACCTTCATTCCTTTTGGAACACAAATGAACCCTTTGAGGTCTGAGGGGGTTTTGGGGCCCTGGAGAAGTGTTGACATACCCTGACATTTGTGCTTTTTTAAGTATCTTAAACATATTAATGGCTAAATGCAACCCCTGTTTTTGTGAAAAACTAAAATTTTAAGTCACTAAAATAAGGCCATGAAAAACATACAGAACATTTGTCACAAGACTTTTGAGAACTGTATGTGATACAGTTTTGTACAAAATGATATTTTTGATGGGGTCAGCTTTCTGACCCTGCATAGACAGCAACACAACTGACATGTTCAACGTCCAGAAAGGTAGTAAAGACATTGATAAAATGGTCCATGTGACATCAGTGGTTCAACCTTAATTTTATGAATTTTCATTTTTGAGTGAATTAACATAGCTTTAATAACATCATACATTATTAAAAGGTTCTTTGAAAGCATATATGGTTCCATGAAGAAACTTTACCATCTATGGAACCTTTCAAAAGCACACAAGGTTCTTTATAGTGGAAGGTTTCTTAGTGGAAAGGTTCTTTTATGTCCAACAGATGCTTTGTAGATGTTTCCCCAACTACGGCAACTTCTTTTTCTGACAACTCTAGAAATGTGAAAAGAGTTCATATCCATCTGTTTAGAGAGGGAAAAAAAGTCAAGCAGCTTTTCTATTCACAAGATAACTGTGAATATAATCTGTAACCATATAGTGACAGAAATTAAATACCAGACATAGTGACGGCTATAACATTCAAAAGTCTTATCACAACTGACACAGCGTTAATTAATAGACGAGTCTAACGAAGGTGTGAGTTCATCTGTCAAATCTTAATTAAATAGCATTAGTTTGAATGCTGTAGAGCAGAACAAAACTTGTGATGCTGTATGGATGTAGCAGTTGAGCCCTGGGACTTACATGGGAAATGTGAGATTGAATCTAGTTAGCAACATTTACAAATTTTGTTCTTCCTTTTCTTTCTTTTACTCTTCAACTGTGATGGTGCATGTAGACTAAAAAAATGACTTTTTAATGAGTTTTTAATTGTTTGTTTACTTGTTTTCTTGTACAAAAACTCTAAAAATCCTTGAAGGAAGCTGCATTTAGTGGAGTAGCAACATTGCATAAGATGAAGACTTGTTTTTTGTGTCTATTGTGTCTTCCAGTCTTACTGCAGATATTTTTCACGTGTTGATTTTATAGTGCAGAAAGATAAAATACACTTGTATTAAAAATACATTATCTGAAAACAAGTCTTAATAACTTATGCAGTGTTGCTTTCCAAATAAATTTCTTATTTGAAGAAACAGCAACCCAAAAAAGATATATAGTGGACGTCAGTAAGATGCAATTGAATGTTCTTCATTATGTTCCACTATTGTAAAAGCTTAAAATACTAATATATTAGCATGCCTGTGTCCTTATCCTCACCTTCCTGCAGCAGTTTCAACCCATGCAGAACACGGCCAGATGTGCCGACCTCCCTTCAAACCGCCTCCTCAGACACACCCTGTAGCCCTGCGGCATGAGGGGGATGTTCGCGCAGCGGAATAAGAGGTGGACAGACCTTAGAGTGAACTTTGGACATGCTCTTCTGGAGAAACAGAAGAAGAGCAGTTATACTGTAAATATTCCATCTGCTTATGGTTGGAGAAAAGGCCATTAAGACTTGGCAGGGGTTGGGGGTCAAGAGAGGCTCGGAGCTGCGGGAACCAAATATGGAGGCATTCTGACATTTAAACAGAGATTGTTGTTTATAGAGGGAGTATTTGGAGCAGAGGAAAAAAACCAAAGCTGTCATAATTACTCATGGCAAAAAGTAATTGTGTACCACAACTAGAAAACCTTGAACTTAATTCTCTGCGATGGTTTTTAAGAACACATCGTTTAAATGTAAATAAAACATGGCATTTTAACAATAAGCCCAAAACAAGGTCTGAGCCGCCTTGAGATGATGTTGGGAAAACATCATTTGATAGTATTGTGATGCAAATAACAGCCTTTTGAATTTAGATGTTATTTCGCAGTGAGCAAATAACATATTTGTGACCACTAAACAGTTTTGAAGGGAAGGAGATTTTAACTGATCTGAGTTTTGGGCCCGCTGTGAAGCATGATTGTACTTTTGGGGTTTTCATTCTAGCCTTTTACCGAGTTATGTAATTGCTGAAGCTTAAAAACTCTGTAAAAGTAGAGATTCATAAACCGTAGACAATGCCGTTCCACCTAAAACAAGGTTCAAAATTGCTGGAGCTTATAAAACACCATAAAACCTTGTAGTAATTTCCTCGCTGGAGAGAACATTTGATGTCTTGTTTGAATACATTCATTTTGTGAAAATGGCCTTTTGCGGATCCCTCAAGTCTAAAGTGGCATTTTGAAACTTTTCTCTAAAAGCTGTCAGTTTTAACAGCATTTTAGAAACTCATCAATGGCACTTGTGCAGTTTCATATAATCAGGATTCGTCAGGAATTTATGAAAGCCTGTTTCCCAACTCTGACATTTTTTCTCAGAATTGTGAGTTATAAAATTGCAGTTGCGAGTTATAAAGTCAATTGCAAGATATAAACTTGTAATTCAGATTTTTTTGTTTTTCACAATTGCATGGTGTAAACTCACAATGGCTTGTTATAGTTATAAAGTCAGAATAGTAGGATATAAAATCACAGTTGTGAGAAATAAAGTTAGAACTGCAAAGTGACTTTTTTCCTGCATTTACGAGTTTGTCTCTTGCAATTCTGACTTTTTTTCTTGCAATTTTGGATTTAAATCTTGAAAGCAATTTTGACTTAGGATTGTGAGATATAAACTCCGAATGCGAGTTATGAAGTCTGATATGTTCTCAGAATTTCACACTTATCTCACAGTTCTGACTTAATATCTGTAAGTTAGAAAGTCAGAATTGCAAAATATAAATTTTTACAACTCAATACTGTTCTTTTTTTCTCAGAATTGTGTGATGTGAACTCACAATTGCAAGATATAAAGTCAGATCAGTGAGATATAAACTCGCAACTGCGAGAAATAAAGCCAGAATTGTTAAATAAAAACTAATAAAAACTGACATTTCTGACTTTTTCTCTCAAATGCAAGTTTGTCTCTCAACTTTTTTCCTCGCAACTCCTGATATGTTCTCAGAATTGCAAATTTATCTCACAATTCTGACTTAACATCTTGCATTTGCGAGTTATAAAGTCATAATTGCAAGATATAAACTCGCAGTTCTGTCTTTTTTCTTAGAATTTTCTCAGAACTCAATTGCAAGTTACAAAGTCAGAATAGTGGGATATAAACTTGCAGTTGCAAGAAATAAAGTTACAATCGTAAGATAAAAACTCTCTATCAAATTTGTTTGTATCTCGCAATTCCGGATTTATATCTGGCAATTTCGACTTATTCTCAGGATTGTGAAATATAAACTCGCAATTGCAAGTTATGAATCCAATTCTCGAGGGGAAAAAAGACTGATATGATCTCAGAATTGTAAATTCATGTTCACAATTCCGTTTTTTTCTCTCAGAATTGTGTGATGTAAACAAAATTGTAAGTTATATAGTCAAAATAGTGGGATATAAAGTCACAATTGTGAGAAATAAAGTTACAATCGCAAGATAAAAACTCAAATCTCTAACAAATGAGTTTGTATCTCGCAATTCTGTTTTTTTCTCGCAATTCCGGATTTATATCTCACAATTTTGACTTATTCTTAGGATATAAACTCGCAATTGCGAGAAATAAAGTCAGAATTGTGACATAGAAACTACATTTCATGCGATTTTGACTTTTTCTCATAATTGTGAGATATAAACTCACAGTTGCGAGTTATAAAGTCCAATTCTGAGAGAGAAAAAAGACTGATATGTTTTCACAATTGCAATTTTCTATCTCACATTCTGACTTTTTTCCTCGCAACTCCGAGTTTGTATTCTAACTTTTTTCTCTTAATTGTGATATATAAAATCCATTTATGAGGAGGAAGACTGATATGTTCTCAGAATTGCAAATTTATCTCACCATTCTGACTTAACATCTTGCATTTGCGAGTTATAAAGTCATAATTGCAAGATATAAACTCGCAGTTCTGACTTTTTTCTTAGAATTTTCTCAGAACTCAATTGCAAGTTACAAAGTCAGAATAGTGGGATATAAACTTGCAGTTGCAAGAAATAAAGTTACAATCGTAAGATAAAAACTCACATCTCTAACAAATGAGTTTGTATCTCGCAATTCTGTTTTTTTCTCACAATTCCGGATTTATATCTCACAATTTTGACTAATTCTCAGGATTGTGAAATATAAACTCGCAATTGCGAGTTATGAAGTCCAATTCTCAAGGGGAAAAAAGACTGATATGTTCTCAGAATTGTAAATTCATGTTTACAATTCCGTTTTTTCTCTCAGAATTGTGTGATGTAAACAAAATTGCAAGTTATATAGTCAAAATAGTGGGATATAAACTCGCAATTGCGAGAAATAAAGTCAGAATTGTGACATAAAAACTCACAGTTGCGGGTTATAAAATCCAATTCTGAGAGAGAAAAAAAGACTGATATGTTCTCACAATTGCAATTTTCTATCTCACATTCTGACTTAATATCTTGCAATTGATAGAAACTTTTTTGCTCAGAATTGCACAATATAAACTCACAATTGCATGTTATAAAGTCAGAATAGTGGGATATAAACTTGCAACTGTGAGAAATAAAGTTAGTGAGATAAAAACTGACATTTCTGACTTTTTCTCACAAATGCAAGTTTGTATCTTGCAATTTTGACTTTTTTCCTAGCAATTCCGAGTTTATGTCTTGCAATTCTGACTTTTTTTCTCTGAATTGTAATATATAAACTCACAACTGCACGTTATAAAGTCAAATTCTAAGGCGGAAAGTCTGTATCACGCAATTCTGAGAAAAAAGTCAGAACTGTGAGATAAGTTGCAGTTATCTTTTTTAATTCAGTGGCAGAAATTGGCTTGTTAGTAAAAAATCCATGAAACACAGAAGCTGTAGTATCAGTAGATACTAAATCACTCTACAGCACTTTACATTATGGATCCCATGTTGCTAATGAATTACTTTTAATTAATATAATTAACAACAACAATCACAGACTGTTCCACAACATAATTACATAAAAGTGCATGTTGTTCATTATTTTTACTGGGCACTTCCATATGTAATTACACTCTAAAGCTTGCAGAAGTACTCAGGCTGGCCATGGGCACTCACCACTTATCATCGAAGGGCAGAGGAGAATTTTCTCTTTGATGGAGGAGGCTATAAGCAATAGGCCGCAGTGGGAAATTTGTCCAAGGTGCCAGGTTATCACCCTAGCTTTCCTGCAAGAAGTGCCCTGGGAATTTTAATGATGACAGAAAGTCAGGAAAGATTTCTCAGGTTATCTTTGCCCACACTTGCTTAGCCTTGACAGGTGTTACTGGCAACGGGCTCCACTAAATGCTTGCAGTGTGATATCGTAATATGATTTAGTACTTGATAAGGAACTAATGAACTTTCTGTTCAATTACTTGATTTTGTTTTACATGTATAGAAAAATGTGTAATTTCACTGAAAGTGTCATTTCAGTCTTTGACAGGAAAGAGAATATTGAACCTAGAGAGAGTCTAAAGAATATAGAGTGAGTGTTTTCATGAATCTTATTTCATAAATCATTTCAGAGCTGTCAAAAAACACTTCAGACTTTAAACTGAAGAAATGTTATGTCATTAGAAGTGTTATTTCTGCATGTCTGCAATAACCTTTTTTCTCATGAAAGAGCTTTGATTTATGAGCAGTTGGTGGTGTTTTCAAGTGAGCGAATTGAGTTGGGGAGCACTTTTATGAACCTTTAAAACTTTTTTGTGTAATGAGGACTCAACACCACCAATGTGTTCCACTTGGATAATTCAGAGTCAACACGTCAAAAATAGTCTGCAGAGCAGCTAGTGGTAATGTAAATCAAGATGGATGAAGGTTATGATTTGGAATTTGAGAATTTTTTCTTTTATTACAATAAAATTAAGAATATAGCAACTAATTATTGAGCCACTTACTGGAGCCACTTAGGTGGTTTATGGTTGATGTGATTTTTAAAAATATTTTATGCTCACCTAGGTTGCGTTTAATTGATCAAAAATACAGAAACAATTTAAAAAATATTATTAAAATTTATAAAAACTAATTCAAAACTGTTTTCTGTTTGAATGCATTTTAAAATTTAATTTATTCCTTTGATGCAAGCTGAATTTTCAGCATCAGTGTCACATGATCCATCAGAAATCAAAGATTAGAAAAATTTCTTATTAATCTTGAAAACAGTTGTGCTGCTTAATATTTTAGTGGAAAAGGTTTTTTTTAGGATTCTTTGATAAAGATCAAAAGAACGGCATTCATTTAAAATAGAAACATTTAGTTACATTATAAATGTTTTTACTGTCACTTTTGATTAATGTAATGCATCCTTGCTAAATAAAAGCATTTTTTTTTCACAATTGTTAGTTTATATCATGCAATTCTGACTTTATAAGTCACAAATGAGAGTTTATATTACGCAATTCTGGCTATATCTTGTTATTGTGAGTTTTTCTCGCAATTCTGACTGACTCACAATTGAGTTTATATCACACAATTCTGACTTTATCTCATAATTGTTATTTTAAATCTCACAATTCTGACTATAACTCACAGTTGTGAGTTTATAACACAATAGTCAGTTTATATCACGCAATTCTGCCTTTATATCTCAGAATTCTGACTTTGTAATTCGCAGTTGTAAGTTTATATCATGCAATTCTGACTATATCTCGTAATTGTGAGTTTATATCTTGCAATTCTGACTATAACTCACAATTGTGTTTATCAATTCTGACTTTATATCTTGTAATTGTGAGTTTATATCACACAATTCTGCCTTTATAACACACAATTGTGAGTTTATATTACGCAATTCTGACTATATCTTCTAATTGTGAGCTTTTCTCGCAATTCTAACTGACTCACAATTGCGAGTTTATATCTCGCAATTTTGACTATAACTCACAATTGTGAGTTTATATCTCTCAATTCTGACTTTATAACTCACAGTTGTGAGTTTATAACATACAATTGTGAGTTTATATCACGCAATTCTGACTATATATCGTAATTATGCGTCTAGATCTTGCAATTCTGACTCTAACTCACAATTGAGTTTATAATTGAGATTATATCACACAATTCTGCCTTTATAACACACAATTGTGAATTTGTATCATGCAATTCTGACTTTATATCTTGTGATTGTGTCACGGAGGCGAGAACAGAGATGAATGATCGAGATATGTCCCCGTGTAGCGCAGCGGAAAACTCAAACGCGGATACACACGAGTGAGCAGGTTAACCACGCAGTTTGTTCTGAGATCGCTCCAACACGGAGTTGAGATTTCCACCAAGAAGTCCGCGTTCCCACACGCACACAGACAGGTAGATAAACGCTCCGAAGAGCAGAGAGGTTACTCACGTGAGCCGATGAAGAATAGGGACCGGAGAATGAGTCTCGCATCGAAAACTCAATGTCTGGTGCTAGACAACACCTGCTTCCTGTTTAAATACCTGCGTGATGTTACTTCCGGGACCTCGTGACCTCACGTGATCTGGTACGTGTGACAGATTGTGAGCTTTAATCATACAATTCTGACTACATCTCGTAATTGTGAGTTTATATCACGTAATTCTAACTATAATTCACAATTGTGAGTTTATATCATGCAATTCTGACTTTATAACTCACAACTGAGTTTATACAGTATCACACAATTCTGACTATATTATGTAATTATGAGTTTATATTTATCAATTCTGACTTTATAACTCAAAATTGTAGATATTTGAAGCAATTCTGCTTTTATATCTCAGAATTCAGACTTCATAACTCGCAATTGTGAGTTTGTATCTCACAACTCTGACTTTTTTTCTCAGACTTTTTTATTATTCAACTGTGGAAACTGGCTTCCATAGAAAACTGCTCAACTTTGTGTAAAACGCACTCTTTTACCCAGCCATCCAATCAATGGAGGAGGGGCGGGACAACTGCTACACCAACCAACCATCCTACTTGGTGGTAACAATGGTGAAATTAATATTACTGGTTACTTAATCCTTGTATTCATTTGTTCAGATAACAAAAAAACGCTTTGGTGGACACACGTTAATTGAATATTTATATATATTGTTAGGCATATGGTCTATTAGTCTTTTTTGCATTTATGCAACATGTAGCCAAACCTGAGAAGGAAATCCAGAATATTTCATTATGTAGTTGTAATTTATAGGCAGGGATTATGCGAATAGTGAATGAGCGTGTGTGTGTGACCTATTTACGAATGATTGTAATTTATCAACATACATGTTTACGTTTGTAAATCAGGAAAGTTTGTTTAATGCACAAATTACTCTGAATTTGCTCATATATTTACACAAGTTTTATGAATGAGGCCCAATGTTTATTGTGTGTGAGTGTAAGTGAAAAAGGATATTGGAAACAAATCTTTCAAGTTTTGTTTGTAGCATATTTTTTTTCTTGTTGTGAATAGGCTCAAGTCAGGAATGCTCTCATCCGAGTCGCTGTCAGGCCCACACAGCTTACCTGTAGTGGATTACCAGAGACAAGTTGCAGGTAAAGCGTTCAGGCTTTTGTTTATTTAAAAAACATCTTTTTGACAGAGCTTCACAACAGGCCGGCAGTGGCGGCTAAACGCCGGCTTGCGCCCGTGTTGCATTGTGCGTCTGACTGACAGTTCTCATTCACACTCTGCTGCTTGTTTCCCCAGGTGTTTTTCAGTACCGGGTCATGACATCACCCTTCTAAGCGGGAAAGTGGGCCACTTACCTGGACGCTTCACAGCATGAGTGCATTCACCTGTTCACATCGGATCGGCTGCACTTAAGGCCCAGGTGTGAAAACGTCTCAAGGACGCGTGATAAAAAAAATGTTAAAAAGCGGCGGCGTCCACGCTCAGGGCCTCGGGGCTGCACGCCAACCCAAACCCAATCACGACGATGCTCCACTTTTGAGGATTCCTCCTTCCGTCGCTTTGTTTGCGCTAAGTACAGTGTGACAGGCAAAGAGGCTTAATAAAAAAGAAAGCAGATTGAGGGAATGACAGACCTGACAGGAGTTAATGGGCTGGTGATAAAAAGAAATGTAGAGCAGAAACAAACTGTCGTTTTAACCTAATTTAAATGTACATCTTCCCTTTCACTGTTATTCCCAAAGGGGTCACAAACACACGACTCGGTTGCCTGGATACATGGCGGAGCAGATTCTGCCAACTAAAATGATGTACAAAATAAGCAAATCACTCAAACTGATTTGTGATATTAATTTAATGCATGTCAGGCTTGATTCCGTTTGGAAAAGGTCACATTCATTCTTCTGCGTTTCAGCATTGTTGCTCCTTGTTTATTTCTCTAAATAAAGATCTCTGAGCGAGCGAGGATTTGTAAATGTATCGGCCCACGTTTGCGCCGGCTCCTTGTCTCAGCAAATTTAGAATGTCAAACACTGACCTGTGATAAATAGAAGCTTGAGTGAGAATTGCTCTTTCTTTTTTCGCTTATTTTCCGAAGGGTAGAGTGCTCTCCTCCAGATATTACCTCGCTTGTGTGAGTGCGTTTAGTTCGTTTGTTGATTTAGTTCATTGCGCAATGGAAAAACAATGTGATTAATACATACTGAAAAAAAATCCTTCCTAATATTTATAGAAGGATCAAAACTACTAAGATTGTGCAGTTGCTGTCTTAAAGAAACAGTTCACACAAAAATTAAGCTACTAGATTTTTCTGCTAAGAAAAATATGTTAAACGATATGATTGGATATGACTGGTTATGTGATTGGTTCATGCGATAAATCCCAACTCTTATGTTTGTGCGCACTATTATTATTATTATCATCAATATTTAAAACAGTTGAGTACATTTTTTTTTTCAGGATTCTTTGATGAATAGAAAGGGAGAGGGGGAGGATCAGAATATTGCAAATCAGAATATTAGAATGATTTCTGAAGGATAATGTGACTGATGCTAAAAATTTACTTTGAAATCACAGGAATAAATTACATTTAAAAATATGTTTAAATAGAAAACAGTTATTTTAAATAATAAATATTTTTTCTAAATTGTACTGTTTTTTTTTTTTTATTATTATTTAATTTAGTTTCCAATGCAATGTTTCTAATTTTTGTTTTTCATTAGATCTTTATATTTAATTTCAGCTTTACTTTAATTATTAAAAATAATTTTTAAGAGTTTTAGTTCAGCAGGGAGTGTACTCATATTAATTTGGACTTATTAAATATTATTTTTACTTTAATAAGACCAGTTAATTTAGATATTTACCATATGAAGCACATTTTAGGTTACCTTAGGTTAGAATATTTTGGAGTGTAAACATCACAAAACACTTCATGAAAAATAATTATTTCTAAATTACAGAGCACTAATTATGTGCATTTTTCCTGCCACATCTCAAAACCATGCCAGCACAGAATACAACACATTTTTTGGTTATTAATATTTTTTTTTTCCAAAATACGACAATCGCTACGGTCATGACTTGAAATATGAAAAAATATAAATCAAATTAAATGAAGAACAAGAAAAATAACACACTGTATTATTTCAGCCACATTAACCAGAGAGATTTTAATATATTACATTATAACCTGGCAAAAAATTCTGAGTGCTGCAAAGCTGAACGCTCTGCAAATAAAGATGATGAATACTGAAGAGAGAATGAGCGAGAGCGCGTGCGAGAGAGAGAGCAATAGAGGTTCACATGTGTTCCTTCGGTCCATTTAAGACATGTCCTGTTGGGCAAACCGCACTGCTCTTTCAAGCCTGCCTCACATTACCATGGCAACACACAAACCCCCGCTGGCCTCTGCCAGACTCACTGTCCATGTAAGAGAGAGCAAGCAAGACATGCTCACTCGCTCTCTCACCTTCTCCTTCCTCCGCACACACCTAAACATGCATGAACACACACACACGCACGTTACAGTAGATGACAGCACACACAACAAACACAGAAGTAGTGTACCGTGCAGAACGACTAATTATCATTCAGGTACGGGGAGCTTTATATGTCAGCGACGACACACTTATGGCACAGTGATAAGCTGCATTAATTCCAAGGAAAGCAGAAACCCTGGAGTCATGTGTATCTAAGCATGCAGATCTGGCTAATGGCTCAATGCGGAGATAGAATCAGGGCTCGAGGGGGGATCATGCAGACAGGCAGCCGATCACAAGCCCTTCCCCGTGGGGCGTAACGGCATTTTCCACGGATGAGCTGGGATGTCGCTGCTCTGTTCAGGGAGCCCAGAGAAGGACAGACGCAGTGTGACAGTCTACCACCTTCTGCAGTGGATGAACAAACTGTGAACTGTTGTGCTGCCATTAGTTTTGTAGCCAGTGCACAAAATCAAAGATAGAATCGCGCCCGCTGATGGTGACGTATTTATTTTAATTTCTTTTATTTTTTTTAGGTTATTGTTATTAAATATTATTTTGTTTCAATCTACTAATGTTTTACAAAGGGTTATGTTTAGGAGTGAACCTTCATTCTTTTTTCTTTCTGTCTTTCTTTCTTTCTTTCTTTCTTTCTTTCTTTCTTTCTTCTTCTTCTTCTTTTTTTCAATTTGAGCCAGTTAGAACTAGCAAACCAGCTTAGTCCGGTTTAAGCATTATTTTTTTTTATTTGATTTGATTTGATTTTATTTTGCTTCAATTTACTAATGTTTCACAAAGGGTTATGTTTAGGAGTGAACCTTAATGCATTTTTCTTTCTTTCTTTTCTTTTCTTTTCTTTTCTTTTCTTTTCTTTTCTTTTTTCTTTTCTTTTCTTTTCTTTTCTTTTCCTTTCTTTTCTTTTCTTTTCTTTCTTTCTTTCTTTCTTTCTTTCTTATTCTTCTTTTTCTCTTTTTTTTTCAGTTTGAGCCAGCTAGAACTAGCAAACCAGCTTAGTCCGGTTTAAGCATTATTTTATTTTATTTTATTTTATTTTATTTTATTATTTTTTTTTTTTTTTAGGTTATTGTTATTAAATATTATTTTGTTTCAATTTACTAATGTTCCACAAACGGTTATGTTTAGGAGTGAACCTTCATGCATTTTTCTTTTCTTTTCTTTCTTTCTTTCTTTCTTTTCTTTCTCCTTCAATTCAAATTAGCTACAGTAGAACTAGCAAACCAGGTTAGTCCGGTTTAAACATTATTTTATTTTATTTTATTTTATTTTTTTTCTAATTTATTTTATTTTATTTTATTTTATTGTTATTAACATTATTTTGCTTTGCAATTTACTAACAAGTTCAAAGGGTTATGTTTAGGAGTGAACCTTCATGCATTTTTTCTTTTCTTTTCTTTTCTTTCTTTCTTTCTTTCTTTCTTTCTTCTTCTTCTTCTTCTTTTTTTTTTTCAATTTGAGCCAGCTAGAACTAGCAAACCAGCTTAGTCCGGTTTAAGCATTATTTTATTTTATTTTATTTTATTTTGTTTCAATTTACTAATGTTCCACAAAGGGTTATGTTTAGGAGTGAACCTTCATGCATTTTTCTTTATTTTCTTTTCATTTCTTTTCTTTCTTTCTTTCTTTCTTTCTTGAGTAAACACACATAGACCACAAGTAGACCCGACAGGGGAGAAACGCACAGACAGGAACTAAAATACCAGGGGTAATTGGAAAAACACAGGTGCACTAAATGATAAACTAAACAAGGACAGGAACATGACCAAATAAGGGAAAACAGGAACAGAAATAAGGGCAGAACACAACAAAACAGGTCCATAATCCAGACAGTACATATTTATGTGGGTATTTCTATTTAGCTCATATTTTTTTAATTTTGAGATGAAACAATAACTGGCAGACCCCCTGCAGTACTGCCGTCGACCCCCTGTTAACTAAAGGGATCATTCAAATCAGGTAATGATACAAGTATGGGCTAAAAATGATTGCTGAACTCAATTTGCATGGCACCTTTTCTTTGTAGGTTGGAGTGTGTGGATGAACCAGACTACCTATTTTGGATTCTTTTTACTGTGTGTACACACAACCCAGGTAAGAAAATTGGCTCTTGAAATGGCCCATGTGTAATAGTTGTAATACGCTTTTATTTAAGAGCTGTAATTTTTGTGCTATTTATATCAAATCCATATTGTTTTCTCATAGTGTTCCAAGAAAGCTTGTGATATCTCTGTGCTGAAGTTCTGAACTGTGGCATTTTCAAACTACTTTAGGTTTTGGTGAATTGGTGGCCATTTTCATACAATTTATCTACTTGCACTCAACTAAATGTTATAGGATTAGGGGTGGACCTTCATGCTTTCGCCCCCCCTTTCTTTATTTTATTTTATTTTATTTTATTTTATTTTATTTATTTATTTTTTTTTTTAGGCTATTGTTATCAAATATTATTTTGCTTCATACTAATGTTCCACAAATTGTTATGTTTAGGAGTTTATTTTATTTTATTCTTATTCTTTCTTTCTTTTTCTTCTTCTTCTTCTTCTTCTTCTTCTTCTTTTCATGCAACTCAGATCATGCACCATCACTTCACCAAAACATACTGGGTTGTTGTTGTTGCTTTTTTTTTTTTTACCTCAGATTTGTTTTTCAACCTATAAATGTTAGATTTCCAGTACATGTATAGTATAATAATTATAGTATTTTTCAGAAACAACAATTATTGTCACCCCAAGACAAGTGATTCCCAAGTGATGATATATAATGTTGATTTCATTTAATTTCTATTTAATCTAATTTCTAAGTTGTTAAAGGGATAGTTCACCCAAAAATAAAAATTGTGTCATTAATTACTTACCCTCATGTCGTTTCAAACCTGTAAGACCTTCGATAAACTTTAAAACACAGATTAATGTATTTTTGATTAAATACGAGAGTTGTTGTGAATGTGCATCGAAGACTCAAAGGGAAGAGAAGAAATTGTTGAATAAAGTCGCTATTTTTGTTTTCTTTGCAAAAAGTAGTGTTCTCGTAGCTTCATAACATTATGGTTGAACCACTGATGTCACATGGACTATTTTAAGGATGTCCTTACTACCTTTCTGGGCCTTGAACGTGGTAGTTGTGTTGCTGTCTATTGATGGTCAGAAAGCTTTTCGGATTTCAGCAAAAATATCTTAAAGGGGTCATCGGATGCCCATTTTCCACAAGTTGATATGATTCTTTAGGGTCTTAATGAAAAGTCTGTAATATACTTTGTTTAAAAATTCTCAATGGTTGTGTAAAACAACACCCTTTTTACCTTGCCAAAATCAGCTCAGCAAAATTCATCCTATTCTGGTCGAGGTTGCTTTAAATGTGTAATGAGCTCTGCTCGCCCCGCCCCTCTCTTCTCTCTGTGGAGTGACGAGCCTGTTTACTTTAGCTGCATTTAGCCGCGTTTAGCCGCTAAACAAAGGCGATCGCAAAGATTCATAAAAAAACCCTTATACTCACTTCTGCTGTAAGTGAAGCTGGATCACGAATGATTCACGCAAACATAGACGGATATATGTAGATCGGGAGGCGCATTCCCTTCACAAACAAATGTAATCAACTGCATCTTCAGCGGCTCAGATGTCGGGAGTAAATGACGACCACTATGTTCATTATTAAATCCAGCAACACAACACCTCAATCACTCAATCTGAGATATTCTTGTCTAACTTACATCCCTGCTCCGGCATCGAAACAATGGAGGATACTGGACTGTTACAGCTGATGTCAATCAACTGTCGTGGAAGCGGCCTATTATTAGACATCTGAGAATGGCTCGATTTGAAAAAGGGGATATTATTTTTACAGATTAATTAAAAACCACTGCATGAATTTTTATCATTATAGGGTAGATGTGCACATACACTGCCAACACACATTAATGTTCAAACAACATGTAAAAGTGAACTTAGCATCCGATGACCCCTTTAATTTGTGTTTTGAAGATGAACAAAGGTCTTACGGGTTTGGAACATCATGAGGGTGAGTAGTTAATGACAGAATTTTCATTATGTGATGAACTATCCCTTTAAACTAACAGTTCCAACTATCATGTCATCCCTGTATGTTTTCCCCCATCATCTAATTTAAACCATGACTCCAAAAAAAAAAAAAGCACATGAATGTCTTTTTTCAACAAAATTGAATTTGCCACCTACTTTACATGAGCATTTATAGTAAATTGCAACAGGAAAACAGAACTTACGTGAATAATTCTGCATAATAATCCACATTTACATAAAAAGGAGGCACGTTTGCACTCAGATGACTTATATATAGCTGCTGTTTGCAGGAATAAGACCTAGATTTTGTTAAGTGGCATGTGAAAATCTGAGCATCTGAGGAAAATGAATTCAGTCAAACTTACGTTCGGTTCTGAGACTATTAATCAGAAACATGTTTAATGCAGATGGCTGGACGTGCGACTGGCTCTGATGCTTCCTTTGCGCTCTTCCGTTCATTCTCGTTCGCACCCACCGGTCCTGCGCCCCTCCACTACGGAGAAGATGAAAATGATGTGCACTCGTTAAATTAACAGTCCCCAGTGCAGTCTAATTAGCATGTAATAGGACACCAAATCCAGTGCAGGAGGCTTGTTATTTAAGGATAAAGCTCATCTCTCATTTGAATGCATTTTTCATTAGCCGTGCTAATTAAGTTTCATTAGCATTATTAATTAAACATGAAAAGTTCCTCATCCCCTCGCTATGATTATGTCTGCATTAGAGTGGGTCTGAGTGACAGCACTCTATGGGGCGGAGAAGGAAATGAT
Source organism: Labeo catla (assembly GCA_012976165.1). NCBI lineage: Eukaryota > Metazoa > Chordata > Actinopteri > Cypriniformes > Cyprinidae > Labeo > Labeo catla. The sequence goes on along the minus strand of VONZ01000109.1, from coordinate 467,773 downwards.
TAGTCCCAACACTCAGCATTCGACCTGGTCAAAAGCGCCTTCGCCGCCAACATTTATCTCCCAGCACGATGACTCGTTTTTTCTCGCAGAGCGAAACGAATCGTGTTGTCTGAAGCCGCGCCGTTCCTGTCTTATGAATGTATTTAGACCGTTTGAAGATTGATTTCTCCCCGTATATGAATGGAAAATGTACGCAGGTTGAAAGGCCCGTTGATACGGACAAACTAAGTGCTTACAGCACCCAGCAAAAAAATAAAAAAAAGCCATAATAGGCTTCCCGGAATTCATATGGCGGATTATAAGAAAGTGTCAATCAAAGAGGAGCTCGCTTTGTGTGCGCAGGTTTTATTGAGAACGGGCCTGACACTCGTGATTACTCACTCTCAATCACACCGGCTAGTGTCATCACCCGTAGCCGCTAGCAATAAAACCTCCCGCCAACCCCAGAAGAGGTTCTCTGCTGTTCCCCCTTCAAAAAAAAAAAGAAGAAGAAGAAAAAAATCTGGTGCTCGATCCTGGCTAAGCAGAACAGGAGCATGGCTCTGTGGAAATTGAGGTGAGTTTCTCGGCGGGAGGCTTGCTCTGAATCTGTTATGGATACCCCGCAAACTCATCTCTCACTAGACTCTGATAAGTGAAACCGAATCGATTTTGCATCTCCCTGGGCTAAGTGTCCTCCCGTTGGTCATGCGCCCCCCATCCCAGAATCCCATACTCTGTGGTTGCTCCAGTTGCCCTTGGAGCAGAGCAGGGTTACGAACTCTTCTGGTAGTCGAAGCGGTGTGTTTTGGCGTGTCTCTTTATTTTACAGCGTGAAGCTCAGACAAAAGCGAACATTTGCTCTGTTTCTCTCACTTCACCAACACAGGTGCTTTGGCGTTGTTGTCAGGTGGTCCGCAAGGAGGAGAAATCCCTCACCACCTGAACTAAAAATAATCCCAGAGGTGAACAGGCTCTAATTAAAAACTAGAGGCCAGATGTTTTGCCTTCTCTGTTTCTTTTCCCAAATGCTTTGGCTTGGCATCCGTCGACTCTTTTTGCTCTTGCAGCGGCACACAGATTTGGATGCTCAATAAAGCAACATAACCTGCTTTAATACCCAGCCAAACTGATGCTGTGATTGGGTTTGTTCTGCCTCTGATAGCGAAACATGTGCTTTCTCCCAAAAATAAGTTGATTTTGAATGCAGCAAGCGTTTTATCATTTTGATGCAGAGTATTTTTGGAGCTTGTCCAAGCATGTGACAGCTCAGCCATGAATCTTCTCACCCATAAATCACTCACTTAATTAGGGTATTCTCACTCTAAATATATCATTAAATCTAGAAGATTATATATATATATATATATATATGCACATACAGGTGCATCTCAATAAATTAGAATGTCGTGGAAAAATTAATTTATTTCAGTAATTTAACTCAAACTAATGTATTAAATAAATTCAGTGCACAGAGACTGAAGTAGTTTAAGTCTTTGGTTCTTAATTGTGATGATTTTGGCTCACATTTAACAAAAACCCACCAATCTTGACAAATTAGAATATGGTGACATGCCGATCAGCTAATCAACTCAAAACACCTGCAAAGGTTTCCTGAGCCTTCAAAATGGTTTCTCAGTTTGGTTCACTAAGCTACACAATCATGGGGAAGACTGCTGATCTGACAGTTGTCCAGAAGACAATCACTGACACCCTTCACAAGGAGGGTAAGCCACAAAAATTCATTGCCAAAGAAGCTGACTGTTCACAGAGTGCTGTATCCAAGCATGTTAACAAAAAGTTAAGTGAAAGGAAAAAGTGTGGAAGAAAAAGATGCACAACCAACCGAGAGAACCGCAGCCTTGAGAGGCTTGTCAAGCAAAATTGATTCAAGAATTTGGGTGAACTTCACAAGGAATGGACTAAGGCTGGGGTCAAGGCATCAAGAGCCACGACACACAGACGTGTCAAAGAATTTGGCTACAGTTGTCGTATTCCTCTTGTTAAGCCACTCCTGAACCACAGACAACGTCAGAGGCGTCTTACCTGGGCTAAGGAGAAGAAGAAATGGACTGTTGCCCAGTGGTCCAAAGTCCTCTTTTTAGATGAGAGCAAGTTTTGTATTTCATTTGGAAACCAAGGTCCTAGAGTCTGGAGGAAGGGTGAAGAAGCTCATAGCCCAAGTAGCTTAAAGTCCAAGCTTGTGTTAAGATGATTTGGGGTGCAATGTCATCTGCTGGTGTTGGTCTACTGTGTTTTTTGAAAACCAAAGTCACTGTACCCGTTTATCACAAAATTTTAGAGCACTTCATGCTTCCTTCTGCTGACCAGCTTTTTTAAAGATGCTGCTTTCATTTTCCAGCAGGATTTGGCACCTGCACACACTGCCAAAAGCACCAAAAGTTGGTTAAATGACCATGGTGTGTGTGTGTTTGACTGGCCAGCAAACTCACCAGACCTGAACCTGAATATAAAATATAATAATCTTTATTATATAGGATATATGATTTAATAGAAGAATAGTATTAGAATAATATTTATTATTAGGTAGAAGAATAATGTGTATTATTAATTAGTAATAATTAATATTTAGAAAATTCATTGTCTTAAGCTTGTACACAAGTATTTAATAATAAAGTATAAATAATTCAAGTAAACAACAACAACAACAATAATAATAGTTAAATGAACAAGAAATGCCACCTGATTTTACCACCGGTCATTATTATATTGTTATCATTATTATACTGACATCTCTTAATAATAATAATAAGAAGAAGAAGAAGAAGAAGAAGAATATTACTACTACTACGACTACTACTGATAATAATAATAATACATTTATTACAATTTTAAACAATTCTAATTAATTAATATTTAGCAAATTATTGTCTTAAGCCATTGTAAAATATAATAAAGTCTAAATAAATAAAGTAAATAATAAATTAAGTATATAACAACAACAACAACAACAATAACAATAATAAGAAATATTATTGTTGTTGTTGTTAATTCATCATTAAACTAGGTATATAATCTACTATATATAATCTATTTTGTAAAATAATAATAAGATATCAAGATATTAATAATAACAATAATAATAATTATTATTATTATTTATTGTTACTTCTATTTTTATTATTTTATAATTATTATTGTAAAATTATAATAATACAAAACTAAAATAATAATAATAATTTAAAAAAAATTAAAATCTAAAACTTATTATATAACTAATTAATTTAGTATGGAGCATATTTTAAACATAAACCTCATATATCTTTCGTACAGTACAGTGTGATCTAATTAAATTCATGGTCAGACAAAAAACCTTTATTTTTTTCTTCAGCAATAAATCTATAAATATATCTGCCTGGCCTCTTAGAACAACCCCCAAGTGAAAAATCAATGTTCTAGATTTCGCCCCATATGAATAAACAGTGGCATGAATTAATAAAGAGATTTGAAAATGTAACTGTATCTAGGAGGAATGTTGGCGTGGCTGTCTTTGAGGGCCCCTGGGATTGTGGGGTACACAGGCTGAGTGGGTGAGTTGTTACTGACTAGAGGGCTATCAGTGGAATATCACTGATGAGACACTTTCATTCTGCACGGCTGCTTGTCTGCACTGATGAGCTGCACTGATGGCTTACTTTTGATTGGGTTTTGAGAGAGACAGTGGAGAGACCTTGGGGAAAACACAAGGGCTATGTGTGGAGAATTAGAGATTGAGCTGTTTAGTTGCTGAATTGGGAGTTCCTGTCTTAATCAGACATGTGAATCGCATTAAAAACCCCCAGTCTTCATTCCCTGATTGCAGCTGACAGCATTGTCAGTGAAGTCTCATATGTAGTGCTATGACAAATCATCAATGTTGCTGGTCTAAATGGCCTCCCGCAGGGGCAGCGGAGGGTATAGATGACACTTTTCTGCTAAGATGATATACTGTGATCCATATGCATGATATGATCTTGGCATAGACTCAATATTGCACAATGCATTTGGTGCACGGACAACATGCACACACACATACAAAAGGCCTCTGACCTGTTCTTTTATTTTTTCGCAAGCACAAATTACAGTCACCTTCACCTAGTCTATGCTGGATGTTCTAAATTTTTCAGGATTTTCTTCAGTCACAGCAAGTGGCCTTGACGTCCCATGAAGTGACCTGGCATTGCACTCACACCCTGCTCTATTTCCCACCTACTCCAATAGACGTTATGACTCATATCTACTAATAGAAACAGTACCGTCAGATGAAAAATACAGTCAAATGAAACAGTACAGTCAGATGAAGGGATGGATCGATAAATAATTAGAAAGCACATATCACATATTACAAATGTAATAAAATGTAATTATATTAAACATTTTGCTTATATAGTAGGGGTGTAACAATGCACGTATTTGTACCGAACCATTACGTCACGACATTCATTTGATATAATATTTAGTATTTTCACATGTGGAAAAAATTGTAATTTGTACTATACTATCTGTTTAAAATAAATGTAAAGAAACCTTGCATAGTAGATTTTTTTTTCTGTTGTACCGAAATCGTAAAGAACCTTGACCCTCGAACCGAAGTACGTAGTGACCATGACATCTGTGTACCGTTAGACCCCTATTATACAGATAATACAATAAAAACATTGTACAGTACATCTTGATATAGAGATAATTCTAAATAAATAGATAGAAAGTATCATAAACAATTAAGACCTACTCTAACACACACACTGTGTAATACAGACATTTTATGCTAGTTTATTATATCATTATATCAGAGATATATATCTGCTGTAAATTCTTGTACATGTAAACAAATTTTAATTGCTTAGAATGATAGAATGATAGATCAGTAAAATGACAGATAGATAGATAGATAGATAGATAGATAGATAGACAGACAGACAGACAGACAGACAGACAAATGAATAGATGGATGGATGGATGGATGGACAGACAAACAAATGGACCAATAGACAGATGGATGAACGGATGGATGGATAGACAAATGGAGTAATAGAAAGATGGATAGACAGGCAGATGGATGAATGGATAGATGGATGGATGGATTGATTGATGGATGGATGGACAGACAGATGGGTAGACGAATGAACAGACAGACAAATAAATAGATGAATGAATGGATGGTTGGACAGATGGACGGAAGTAAGGATGAATAGATCAGGTGGACACACAGACAGGTGGACAGACAGATAGACAGACAGAGCGGATGGATGGATGGATGGATGGACAGACAGACAGATGGACAGATGGACAGACAGGATGGATGGATGGATGATGGATGGATGGTCAGACAGATTAGATGGACAGACAGGATGGATGGATGGACAGACAGGCAAATAGACAGACAGATAGATAGATAGATAGATACATAGGATGGACATGTGAATAGACAGTTGGATGGATGGATGGATGGATGGATGGACGGACAGACGGAGACATAAACTGATAAATAGATGAATATGGATGGATGGATGGACAGACAGATGGATAGACGAATGGATAGACAGATAAACAAATAGATGAATGGATGGATGGTTGGACAGATGGACGGAAGGAAGGATAGATAGATGAACTAATAAACAGATGGATAGACAGACAGACAGATGGACAGGCCATGGATGGATGGAATGGATGGATGGATGGATGGATGGATGGATGGATAGACAGATGGATGGACAGACACAAATAGACAGACAGATAGATAGAGAGATAGATAGATAGATAGATAGATGGACATGTGAATAGACAGTTGGGATGGATGGATGGATGGATGGATGGATGGATGGACGACGAGGAGACATAAACTGATAAATAGATGAATATGGATGGATGGATGGACAGACAGATGGATAGAAATGGATAGACAGATAAACAAATAGATGAATGGATGGATGGTTGGACAGATGGAAGGAAGGGAAGGAGGAATAATAAACAGATGGATAGACAGACAGACAGATGGACAGACAGGCATGATGGATGGATGGATGGATGGATGGATGGACTAATAAACGGATGGATAGACAGATGGATGGACAGACAAGCAAATAGACAGACAGATAGATAGAGAGATACATAGGATGGACAGGTGAATAAACAGTTATATAGACAGTTGGATGGATGGATGGATGGATGGACAGACGGAGACATAAACTGATAAATGGATGAATATGGATGGATGGATGGACAGAAAGATGGTAGACGAATGGATAGACAGATGAATAAATAGATGAATGGATGGATGGTTGGACAGATGGACGGAAGGAAGGATAGATAGATAGATAGATAGGTGGACAGACAAGTGGACAGATGGATAGACACAGACAGATGGATGGACGGATGGACAGACGGAGATGTAAACTGATAAATGGATGAATATGGATGGATGGACAGACAGATGGGTAGATGAATGGATAGACACAGATGAATAAATAGATGAATGGATGGATGGTTAGACAGATGGATGGAAGTTGGCATTTGTATCATGATGCATTGTAAAAAAAAATTTTAGAATAAAAAAAATATATATTTATAATTAATTATTTGTAGATGCGCTATACTTTTATTATTTAGAAATTGACTAATAATTATGACCAGTCTTTTATGTGTAGATTGATTTTTCCTCTCTAAACTGTTTCTCAAGCACGTTCTCTCGTCACTGCTGCTACATGAATATGACGTATCACAACACTACGGAGACCAACGCATAGAATGTAGATTAACGAAAGCATTGAAATACATGTTTTTTTGCCCATCTCATATTCATTCTCTTTAGGTGTTCAGTAGTACATGTAATTTCCTTTTCAATTATGGTTTATAGATTCTGGCACATCTCTAATCTGTACCATATTGAATTACATAGCATCATATTTTTTTCCATTGCATCGTATCGCATTGTGTTCAATCGAATCAAATTCGGATCGTACTGCATCATAATAGGGGTGAATTGTATCGCATTGGTAGCTGCTTCATATGTATCTTGAATGTATCATATCGCTGGCTATGCATTGAGATGCTCAGTTATGGAGATGCATATCCCTAATAGACCGATGAATAGACAGATAAATGGATGGATAGACATCCATCAGATAGACATACAGGCAGAGACGTAGAGACAGATAAATAGACGGATGGATATGGATGGATGTCTGGACAGACAGACAGGATGGGTGGACGAATGGATAGACACACAAACAAATAAACAGATGAACGGATGGATGGTTGGACAGACCAGATACAGATTCTTGTCTTTGACTAATAAAATCATTATGAGGAAGTGTAAGAGTAAACTACTGCTCTGCAGTCTCTAATTGACCCCTAACACACAATGTTGCAGTCATATTCCTGACATCCGATCTCATCAATTCTGTTTATGAAACTCTATCAACCTCAGTGGAGAAAATAATTAAGTCTATAGATCACAAAATAATTGGCCCACTGTTTATTCTCAGTTTGAGGCATTCTGGGAAGAGGAGTTTATCCTTTGATAATTAGCCTCTCAGTAAAAGCTAAAAAAAAATAAACAGAGGTGTTAGTTATGTGTGAAGATATAATTCCATGCTTTGATAACAACAGGACACCCTCTAGCAGAGAAACACTAGCAAAGCTACAGCTAATTAAGGGAGGATTTGGCTGTTTTTCCATATTACACATAGATTTATTTATAAGCGTGTGGACCGAATGCATAGTCTCCGGCCAAAAGTGGTCTGGTGTGAGTCACATACGGAGCGTCTCATTATTGTTACAAAGTGGTAATAACCTTTGAAACAATCCCTTAGATAATAAAAGACAAACGAGTTGCAGGGCTTAAAGCTGCTATCAGCATCTCGCCGCCGCATTTAGATCCGTCACCCTCCGTCTTACATTACAGAGCCTTTTGATGGTGTCTCTTTAGATTTGCTAAACAGCACAGAGGGAGATCATTTCTCCATTCTGACATGAACAGCACATTGCATTTCAGGGACATTACAGTGTCCTTGTTACATATACGGTAGTACATGTTAATAGAATTCTTTATACTGTAATAATAATATCAATGCAGCAATAGTAATTACAAACAGCTCTAGCACATAATTACATATTAAGTGCGTGTTTGTAATTAGCATGACCTTGCACATTATATTGCAAAGTGAGCAGTGTAATCTAAAGCGCAAACCAGTATTATAAAGAGCTAGTCTAACAGAAACCTGGGGCAAGTAGTCACATGAGGAATTTTTTGGTAATTTGACCTAAAATATTTATTGCTGTAGCTGTTGTATAAACAAGCAAACACAATAAAAGCATGCATTAGCATGCATTCAGGCAAGAGTCAACTATATTAAAGCAATAAGCCACGAGAGGCCATGTGTTACAGTGATTTTACACAAAGCAGAGTGTCTGAACCCCCCTACGCATGCTGTAATTCACTACAACGCACAGACTCCAGCGGCTTATTGCTTTTATAAAACACTGGCAATGCCACTGTGATAAAAGACACTAGTGTTCAATAAAGGTTTACATTTATTATAAACAATTAGTGGTATAATTCATCCGAGTTCATTATCCTGCCTGTAGGCCGGTTATGGTTGTAAAGCAATATGATAAAGTGTGCAGTCACAGGTGTGTCCGTTTTGTGTACTTTAAATGTGTCACAACCAATCAGAATTTAGAGTCAGATTTGTTTATAAAAAAAAAAAAGCAATTATCAAAGAAATTAGTAATATTAAAAAATGTTTGTAAATTGCATGTTTTAAACACAAGAAATGTAAAACATGTTTTTTTTTTTTAATATTTGTGTTTTGTTTTGTTTTATTTTTATTTGTTTAATATTGTTACGTTTTGACATTTTTCATGAATTGTCTTGGTGGTTTTTTTATAATGATCATTTTTTCTTTTTTGTTGTTGTGTGTTATGATTGATTTTTAAAAACACTTTCACTACAGAAAAATACAATAATAATATAGTAACATATGTCTATAAAACAAAAGAAACAGTGAATATTTTTCATTAATGCCAAGTGAAAGTTGTTTTTTCCCCTATATCATACATTTATAAAATTTATTTGAGATATATATTTTTGCATATAAAAACAAGTTTTAATTTTTTACATAATTGTGTCTAAGGCAAGTAAGACAGATGAATAGATAGAATGATAGAACGATAGAACAATATATATAGATGGATGGATGGACAAACAGACAGATGGATGGATGGATGGATGGATAGACACATGAAGGGACAGATCAATAAATGGATGCATATGATGAATGTATGGACGGACAAATAGACAAAAAGTCGGATGGATGGAACAACGGATAGATAGATGATAGATGATAGATGATAGATAGATTGTGTCTAAGGCAAGTAAGACAGATGAATAGATTGATAGAACGATAGACCGATATATACAGATGGATGGATGGACAGACACAGACAGATGGATGGATGGATGGATGGATGGATAGACACATGAAGGGACAGATAAATAAATGGATGCATATGATGAATGTGTGGACGGATAAATCGACACAGGCAAAAAGACAGGTAGACAGATAGATAGATAGATAGATAGATAGATAGATAGATAGATAGATGATAGACAATGACGTAGAGAAAGATAAGGCTAATAGATGGATGGACAGATTGATGATGAATGAATGGACAGACTAATGGACGGACGGAATAGACAGATAAATGGATGGTGAGACAGCTGGACAGACACAGATGTAGAGAAAGGTAAATGGATGGATGGATGGAGACAAACAGGCAGATAGATGGACAGACAGACAGACAGACAAATAGACAGATAAATGGATGGATAGACAGATGGACAGACAGACGTAGAGAAAGATAAATAGATGGATAGATATGGATGGACAGATGGAAGCGTGGACAAACAAATAGAAACAGACAAATTAACAAATGGATAAATGGATGGACGGACAGAAAATGGATGAATAGATGGATGGAAGGACAGACAGATGAATAAACAAACAGATAGATAGGATGGATGGACAGATGGATTGATAGACAAATGAACAGACACAGTTTAACAGACAGATAAATAGATGAATGGATATGGATTGATGTGTGGATAGGTAGACACAGATGAATAAACAGATAGTTGGATGGATAGTTGAACAGACGAACAGATGGACAGACAGTCAGACAGAAAGACAGACAAATAGTTGGATAGATGGACAGACAGAGATGAATAGACAGACAGACAGATAGACAGATGATAGATAGATAGATAGATAGATAGATAGATTAAAAGTTAAAGTAAAGTTATTAAAAAAAAGCATGCTCCCATACAACATCTATTCTTAAACCTCGAATGCAAAATGTCTCATAAAGCATATGTTTATCATTCTGAGAGATTATGCTGTGGGCAAACCTTCACATTTACAAACAGGCAATTTAATTTCCGTGAAAGAACGGACCCCGCATTGTGTGCCACATTTGCCCACTCAATAGGAGTAGGAGAAGGGCTTTTCAGTCCACCTCGAATGGAAATCAAGAAAGGCAGTGTATTAGACAGCAGTTTAATGCCACGGCACGTTTCTTCATAACCACAAACAAGAACATTGTCTGCCATCAAGGCCCCAGTGAGCAGGTGTGCTACTTCACTGGAGCAGGACTTGAGGACTGAAAACTCAAGTGCCCATTCAGATTTGCCCTCCTCTAATTTCTCTCAGGCGCCGAGGCGTTTTTATTTTTTTGTCTCGGGATCTGGTTTTCAGGTTTTTGCTCTTGTGTGGGCACCGAGACCAACCATTAATCACACAGCGCTCGCCTCGCACGGTCCATTGGGAGCGAACGAGTAATGAATACTTTCAGCTCGCCTAAAATGAATCAGCGTTGTATTAAAACAGGCTAGCAGCACATCCATTTTTATCTTTTTGAACAATACTCTGTACAAGCGATCTAAAGCGGTGTGAAAATGTGCAGGACTTTGTCAAACGAGTTGATAAATGACACTTAAGCCCCATGTCTATTGGATTAGCATACATTAGCAATGCAGCGCACTTTAGCCACACGGCAACACTCGGCCACTTAGAACATGCACGGACGGACTGAGGAGCGTTGGACCCTCCCAACACTACATTATCTCACATTAATGAAGAGTACTCATGCACACAGGGCAGCTCACACACTCTCATGCCAGAATAAATCTCTGACGGTGCCCAGGGAGAGAGAGTTTACAGTACATTAACGCTAGCAATATGGAGACCTTTCCGGATAGCGGTCATTACCTTGCGCAGGTATCATTATGTTTAATGAAAAAAAAACAATTTGAGGGATTAACCTCGCTGACTGGAACTGATATCGGTTTTCGTTGGCGATGAATCGTGTAGCAGCCAGTAACTGCAACTGTCATGGTTTCCTGGCCATACTCTACGTATTGTCTCTCTGAGAAAAAATGGCAATTTGAGTAAAATGGCAGAAATGTATTGTCTGTTTAATGGAAAGCATTTTAAGACATCATGATACTATATATTCATCTTTGATGACACAATTCACAATATAATAAGTAATTTGACCCAGGAACCACAAAACCAAAGGGTAAATGTTTTGAAATTGAGATTTATACGTCATCTGAAAGCTGAATAAATAAGCTTTCCACTATCTGGTCGAGATATTTGAAAATCAGGAATCTTAGGACGGAAAAAAAAAAAATGCCTTTAAAGTTGTACAAACAAAGTTTTTCGGCAATGCATAATACTGATCAAAAGTTACGTTTTGATATATTGACGGTAGGAAATTTACTAAATATGTTGACATTTAATATGATGACACAATTTGCAGCAAATCAAGTTATCTGCAACATAACTGTCCTCTAAACTGTAATAATAATAATAATAATAAATATAAAAAACACATTAATTTATGCTTAAAACAACTAATGTCTATTAAGTTTTATTTAATAAAATGTAGGTTTATTATTAAAAATATTAAAAATAATAATAAATAAATAAATATTTGGATTGATTGATTCATAAATTAATTTATTTTGCTCAAAACTAACTTCCATATTTATTTTAGTGTAAAAAATAATAATAATTTCTTAAATAAATAAATACAGTTTCACAAAATCAAAGTTATCTTCAACATAACTGTCAACTATAATAATAATAATAATAATAATAATAATAATAATAATAATAAATGTATACATTTTAAAATAGATGATGCATTAATTCTTTAAAAAATTGTTTAACAGTAATTTCCTTAATCATTACTGAATGAATAAATGAATGAATCAATGAATGAATGAACGATTGTTTGTTTGTTTGTTTTAAACGATTATTCTTTCAAAGTAACTTCCATATGAATTTCTAGTTTTTTTGTTTGTTTGTTTTTGTTTGGTTTTTTAAAATAAAGTTTTTATTTAAAGTTCTATTTATTTTTATATAAAATGTTGTCTGTTCAATGGCAAAAGACGTTATGATACTATATATTCAATACTTATTATTAAGAACTCTAAATAAATAAATAAATTCAATATTTACTTATTTTGACTGACTGATTGATTAATTAATTAATAAATTAATTTATTCATTTTTGCTCCAAACAACTATTGTTTAAAAGTCACTTCCATAAAAATTTCCACTTTTTTTTTTTTTTTTTACTTTTTTTTTTTAATTAAAATATTGTCTGTTCAATGGAAGTTATTATGATATATATATATATATATTCAATATTGATGACACAATTTGCAGCAAATTAAATTATCTGGAACAAAATTGCCCTCTACACTATAATAATAATAATAATAATAATAATAATAAATATGTACATTTTTAATAAAAATACATTAATTTTACATTAATGTATAAAAATATATTAATTTAGCTTAAAACAGCTAATATTTAACTGTAATTTCCTTAATCATTATCAGTTTATTACAAAGAATTCTAAAGAAATAAACAGTCAATATTTACTTATTTTGATTGATTGATTAATTAATAAATTATTATTCTTGCTCCTAACAACTATTGCTTAAAAGTAATTTCCATAATAGTGTAAAAAGTAAAATAAATAATAATAAAAATAAAAACTTAAACAATAAATTAATGTTTGTTTTTTTTAAACAATTATTGTTTAAAAGTCACTTCCATAAAAAAAATCATTCTTTTATACTTTTGTTTCATTAAAATAGTGTCTGTTCAATGGAAAAGGTCATTATGATAATATATATATATATATACATACATATATATATATATATATATATTCAATTTGCAGCAAATTAAATTATCTGGAACAAATAATACTTTTTTAAATTTGTACATTAATGTATTAAAATATATTAATTTATCTTAAAACAAGTAATGTTTACTAGTAATTTACTTTCATTACCAGATTATTATTAAAAATTCAAAATACACACACACACACACACACACACACACACACATGTTTGTTTTTGTGAATTGTGGGGACTTTCCATAGAGTTCTATAGTTTTTATACTGACTAAACGATACTGTCTATCCCCTAACCCAACCCTAACCCTAAACCTACCCCTCACAGAAAACATGTTTGCATCGTTACATTTTCAGATAAACATCATCTACTATTTTTAATAATTTTTTTACATAATGTCAAAAATTTCAGGTTTTACTATCCTTGTGGGGACATTTGGTCCCCACAATGTAGCAAAAACAAGTACACACACACACACACACACACATACACACATACATACATGCATACATTTGTTTGTTTTAAACAATTATTGTTTAAAATGAACATCCATGATTATTCCCAGTTTATTATTACAAGAAACATATGTTTGATTTGGTGTCAATGAAAGCACACTTGAGTCTTACTAATGGGGCTGTGCAGTTGCATGAAAAACAAATTAATTTCACTTTTCTCTGGCAATGAATCGCATTGAGTGTGTGTAGCTGTCAGCGACTGCGAACGTGACGATACCTTTGCCATACATATTGCCTCTCTGAGACAAATGGCGAATTTATTGTCTGTTCAATGGAAAACGCTTTAAGACATCATGATACTATACATTCATCTTCGATGACACAATTCACAACGTATCAAGTTATCTGCAACATAGCTGTCCCCCATATGCACTCGTACTATCTAAAGCAATCTCTCGGCGTCAGCAGCCGCACAGAGTTCAAGAGATATCTTCTCGCAATCGATAACCATCTTCTCGGCACGCAAACACACTTCACACTCTTTTGATATTGCTAATAACTGATAGAAGGAAAGTTAATGAAATTGCCTCTGCCGCAGTCCTGACACTCAAACCAGGGCATGGGCTGTCAGGGTTTTATCAATCTAATGTTCAGGCATCATGCCCGAGCTAGTCAGAGAAGCAGTGACTCATGGGAACACGAGCAAATGGCTCCTGACCAGCATCTGCATTTTGTCTCAGCGGAACGCCTTTGATTAGCGGAGGCTACACTTAAGAAAGTAAACACAATACATACAAATGATATATAATCACCCGGCCAACGGCAAGGCCAATAATCGATCAAGGCTGTCGACCCGCCTGCTGATTGCCTCTAGCTCTCTCCGGGCTCAGATGTGTTTGGTCAGCAAAAACACAACAGCAGCTGGGAATGGGGATATTAGCTAACTTAGCGCAAACCTGTTACGAAGGATTGCAGGAGGACACACCCATCCAAGCAATTTTGTTTACATCACGTTCTTCACCACCTGCCTGCAAACTCCCTCGACCATTCGGCCCAAGAGGTTAATACCTGGCTTGTTAGCGTGCTCATGTTAGCTATTGCTAAGAGGTTGCTATTGCATAACATCCTGTTTCATTTGGAGCCCAAAGTGATTCCTTTTTATCTCGCAATTCTGACTGTCTTTCTCGCATTTGTAAGTTTACATCTCGCAATTCTTTTATTCTCAGAACTGCATGATACAAACTTGCAATTCTGACTTTTTTCTCAGAATTGAAAGATAAAAGCAGGCCATTTTTACTTTTTTTTTTTCAGAATTGCTTAATGAGTTATAAAGTCAGAATTGTGAGATACAAAGTCAGAATTGCAGGAATATAAACCCGCAGCTGTGAGAAAAAAAGTCAGAATTGTAAGATATAAACTTACATTTGCAACTTTTTTTCTCAGAACTTGTTTTATCTCACAATTCTGACTTTTTTCTCACAGTTGAAAGTTAATATCTAGCAATTCTTTTTTTTTTTTTTCTTTTTTCTCAGAATTGGGAGATATAAAATTGCAATTGTGAGTTATAAAGTCCAGTTCTGAGGGGGAAAAAAGACAGATATTTTCTCAGAACTGCAAGTTTATATCTCAAAATTTTGACTTAATAACTCGCTGTTATATTAGTATATATAGTATTGCGAAATATAAACTCACAATTCTGATTTGAGTTTATATCATACAATTCTGAAAAAAAAGAGTCAGAATTGCAATTTTATATTTTGCAATTATTACTATATAACTCACAATTGCAAGGTTATTTTATGACTTTATGACTTTTTTTATGAATTATGAATTATGACTCAAAACGCAATTATGAGTTTATGAGTTTTATCTCACAGTTCTATCTTTTCTACTGAACCCAGAATTGCAAGATATAAACCCAGAATTGCTGATTACTTTTTAAAGTTTTTATTCTGTGGCTAAAACCAAAAAAAAGGGTATTGAAGAGAGAGAAAAAAAAAATCTGAGAAAAAATGTGAGACATCTAATTTTTAAAAACTGACATACATTCAGAATTCTGAGAAATCTGACATACATTCAGAACATATCTCATATTTTTTCTTGCATCTTGCAACTGTTTTTTTTTAATTAAAAAAAAAAACAAAAAAAACAAAACGTTTTCACTATGTCAAAAGTTTTTGAACAGTAAGTTGTTTAATGTTTTTAAGTCTCCTTTGCTCACTAAGCCCGCATTTACTAGTACAGCAAAAACAGTAACATTTTGAAATACTTTTACTATTTAAAACATCTGTTTTCTATTTAAATATATTTTAAAATGTAATTTATTCCTAATTTGAAAGATGAATTTTTAGCATCATTACTCCAGTCACATTATCCTTAAGAAATCATTCTAATATTCTGATATAAAAAAAAAAAAATTCTCTCTCTATATATAGAATTAGAATTATTTTTCAGGTTTCTTTGATGAATAGAAAGTTCAGAAGAACAGCATTCATCTGAAACAGAAATCTTTTGTAACATTATAAATGTCTTTATCAACATTTTTGATCAATTTAAATCATCCTCACTAAATAAAAGTATTAATTTCTATTATTTCTTTCTCTAATAAATAAATAAATAAATATACAGACTCCAAGCTTTTAACTGCTGTATAATGTTACAAAAGTTTTTTTTTTTCAGATAAATGCTTTGGATCTTTCTGTTCATCAAAGAATCGTGAAAAAAATGTACTCAACTGTTTTAAACATTAATAGTAAGCAAATTAGATAATATATCAGCATATTAGAATGATTTTTGAAGGATTATGTGACACTGAAGACTGGAATAATGATGCTGAAAATTTAGTTTTGATCACAGAAATACATTACATTTTAAAATATATTTAAATAGAAAAAAGTTATTTTAAACAGTAAAAATATTTTAAAAATTTACTGTTTTGCTGTACTTTGGATCAAATAAATGCAGGCTTGGTGAGCAGAAGAGACGTCTTTAAAAAAAAAAAAAAAAAAACATTAAAAATCGTACTATTCAAAAACGTTTGAGTGGTAGTGTAAATCCGAGAAAAAAAGTCTGAATTGTGAGGAAAAAGAGTCAAAATTACCTTATTTCTTTATTCTGTGGCAGAAACGTAGACCATCAATCTATAAATAAGAGAATTGTTATTAAATAAGTGAAATTTAATAAAAATCTAATATAATTTAAAAAATAATTTCTGAGCGTACTTTAAATAAACATTTAAGAAGTTTGGATAATACAGAATTTTTTCCCAATTGATGGTTATTCATATGTAGCTGTGTATTGTGACAAAATAAAATTTTCTATAATCAGAGTTTAAATATTTAATTAAACAATATGATGTTACTATAATGTATAAGTTTAACATATATTTTAATGACCATAAATGTACACGTAATTTAATTATTTTTACTATTTTTTTGGGGGATGTCTTTCTCCAGGTATTATAGACCTTGTTGGCCCTTGTCGGCCCTCTACTGGTAGCAACAGACACAAACGTTGACCTCTAACTTCCTAAAGTTGAGGGCGGGAAAACTGTATTTTTTCTTTTTCTTCATGAATCGTCCATTCAAAATGTTGCTAGGGGTCAAGGGAGTCGAGTGTAAACCAATGACACCGCAAAATGATGTGACCCAAACGCTGGACAGAAACAAATCAGCGCTCTACAAACCACCGCAGGATACTGCTCAATTTGTAATGTTGCAAGATTTCTGGAACATGAGGAAAAATGAATTTCTGACTCAATCCATCACACTTGGCAGTTTTGTGAGATGGTGGTCCAGGGAGGAAAATGAATTAGATTTGCAATGTGGCCTGACGTGGTGAAATGAGCAGCCGGACCCCAGTCCTGTATCTCCTGTCAATATTCATGATCTCTGCATTGCAGAGCTGCCGGCTGGCGAGATGAGAGCTGAGATGATTGTGTGCATGTCGGTTAACAATGCCAGTCTGATGCGGGGTGCTACAAACAAGAGCCTTGTTGGTATGGCATGACCATACATGTTCAAATAAAAGATGGAAGCTGTCCATCAAAATGAATGGCGCTATTTAGAGGGTGCAGCGGCCTTCAGATTGTCCTGTTTGATAAAATCAGTGTGGCACTCCAGAACACTATAAAACATGTCATGTGCTATTCTAAAAT
Organism: Labeo catla; assembly: GCA_012976165.1. Taxonomy (NCBI): domain Eukaryota; kingdom Metazoa; phylum Chordata; class Actinopteri; order Cypriniformes; family Cyprinidae; genus Labeo; species Labeo catla. The sequence continues at coordinate 449,961 of VONZ01000109.1, read as the reverse complement.
TGATCCAATTTAAAATCTAATTAAATTTTTTAATTCAAAATCTTTAAAAATCTAATTTACAATTTGGAGAATGTTGGCATATGCTCTGTAAAACTGAAATGCTGTGTAATTAGTAAATGATATTGTTCACTCAGCTGGTCATTATCAAAAATGAGCTCAAAATTAACATTTATACTTATATAGTTTAACGTTACATCAATGGACCTTTCTCACATTTCCGGGTTTCTCATAGCGGAAGTCGTCATAGTTGGGTAAAATCCGAAAGCAGTGAATGGGAGAGTACCACAAATATATATATTTTTGCATTCCCATTTGCTCAAATAGTAAAAGAAAAACCACACGATAGTTTTTTCACGACTTTCAGTCAAAGGAAAACAACTGAGAAAGACTGATATCAGGAGTCAGAAAAGAAAGCAATGTCCAATTTACCGTCGCTCCCACAGACGCCACATTAAAAACACCCTGGCATAGCCTTAACTAGTTTTTCTTTTTTTTTTTTGTAACTTTATGAAACGGTGATATAATACAAAGTATAGTGTTATAAATGCACATACATATTTTTAAAAATCAAAATACAAAAAACTTTAAAGGATTTATGATGATGATGACCGTTAAAACACGTCATTACAGGCTTGTGAAAAGGGTCCATATGGCAGTAGGTGGCGCCCTTGAATAAACGAATCATTCAAAAACGTTTATTCATTCAGATATGAAACAGGTCACTGTCGTCACGAGTGATTCATTGAATCATTTAGTCCACCAATTTGCTTAAAAGACTTTCAAGAATGAAACTTTTTATGAGTGAATTAGTGAGTCTCCTTCAAAACGCCAATTCATTCAGGGATTAAACAAACAACTATTTTCTATGAGTGAATTACTGAATCATTTAGTCAACTGATTCGATTAATTCAGGAACAAACATAACCGTGTGTTGGTCGGAGACTGAGCTGCTGTTACATTTGTTTGGAACTGGTAATATTTTTTCTAAAAGGTAAGTTATTCAATATTAACTTGTTTATTGAGCTGCTGTGTTAATAAAATGTCATACTCACAATGCTGCAGTGTTGATACCTGCGATAGCTGCCACTTTTTTAGCCGTTCAGGCTGGCCTTAGCTCTTCAAGCTGTGAGACCTGCTAAAAGACCAACCGACCAGCTATTTTAAGCTTAAACCAGCTAAGACTAGACAACCAGCCTAGGTTGGCTTTAGCTGTTTTTTAAACTGTTTTTAGCTTGGTTTAAGCATTTTTGTTTTCACGAAATTAGCTGGTTTAGCAACATGTTAATCATGCTAGAAACATGTTAGCAACATGCTAATCATGTTAGAAACATGCTAACATGTCAATTTTTAAAAACATGCTAACATAAAAAATATGCTAACAACATGCTAGTCATGCTAAAAACATGTTAGCAACACGTTAATCATGTTTAAAAAACATGCTAGCAGAATGATAATCATGCTAAAACATGCTAGCAACATCTTTCTGTCTAAACTTTTTAAACCTGCTAAAGGACCAACCAATGTAGACCAGCTATTTTTAAACTGGTTTTAGCTGGTTTTAAGCAGTTTTTTAATGAGATCAGTTGGTTTTTAGCTAGATTTTTTCATTCATGTTAACATGTTAAATACATGCTAACAACATGCTAATCATGCTAGAAAAATGCTAGCAGCATGTTTATTATGTTAGAAACATCTAGCAACATGCCAGACACATGTTAGAAATATGCTAACAACATGCTAATCATTCTAGAAACATGTTATCAACATGTTAAGCATGTTAGAAACATGTTTTTTTTTTTTACCAAGTCAGCTGATTTTACTTGATTTTAGCTGATTTTTTTCATTCATGTTAGCAACATGTTAAATACATGCCAACAACATGCTAATCATGCTAGAAATTGATAGCGGCATGTTAATTATGTTATAAACATTCTAGCATGTAATTTTTTTAAAAGCATGTCATGTTAAAATCATGCTAGAAATATGCTAACAACATGCGGCTCATACTAGAAACATACTAGCAACATGTTAATCATGTTAGAAACATTCTAGCTTGTAATTTTTTAAAAAACATGTCATGTTAAACATGCTAATTATGTCAAAACGTGCTAGCAACATGTTGGCAACATCTTTTTATCTAAACTTTCTGCTAAAAAACCAGCCAACTTAAATCAGCTATTTTAAGCTTAAACTAAACTAAGATTAGACAACCATCCTCGGCTGGCTTTAGCTGGATTTTTTTTCGTTCATGTTAGCAGTCATGATAAATCATGAAAATACATGCCAACAACATGCTAATCATGCTAGAAAAATGTTAGCAGCATGTTAATTATGTAATAAACATACTAGCCGCATGCCAGAAACATGTTAGAAACATACTAGCAACGTTAATTATTCTAGAAACATGTTAGCAACATGCTAGTCATGCTAACAACATGCTAGCAAAATGTTATCAACATCTTTCAATCTAAACTTCCAGAATTAAAGTTTTTACAATTGCTTTAAATGTTCTCTAAGCTCTAAAGTTTGTTCTCAAACATTACTCATCTAATTTTAACTAATTATCTTAATCAAATACAGTCTTTTTTTGGTGCAAATAGTTTTAACGTTTACTGTACTTTGTCTTTGTCGTTTTTTTTTTTTGTCTGTAGAGTCTAAAAGGTGTCATCACAAGGAGAAATTTTGGCAGGCAAATCAATTGTCTTTTGTCAATATTATGCATAAAGCACTTCTCAGAAAGAAATCAATTTCAAATCAAGCAGTTTTGGTCAACCCACATTACCAGCTTGAACTTACTGAATGAGAAGTCTTGAACTTTAATGGGAAATTTACTTCTGCACTGAAATATAAGGTTTATATTCATTTTGAAACATAAAGATGCCGCATGACCAAGAACGAAAGAACGACGCTGTTATGAAACATCTGACCTCTGTATGCTACGGCTGACCAGTCAGAGTAAATCCAGAGCGTTGTGTAATAATTAAAAGCAAATCTTAAATGGAATAGTCGATGCTGACATGCACTTGTTGCGTAATAATTAATCGAAATTCTTGCCTGAATATTTGTTTATTCCAGTTGTATGTCTCTGTAGGGCTGAGTAAATATGACAGCGTGGGAACATTTTTCAATTACAGAGTTGACCACTGCTAGTTCAAAGAAAAGATCTGCATTAGTGAGATAAAAAACAGGGTTTTTAAGAGTTCCAGAGTGTCTAAATGTCAATAAAAGCCAGATTACACCTTTTTAAAAACCTCTGCTTATTAAAAAATGCTGTTTTCCACTGTGTGAATTTGTTTTAACTGCCATATCGTTGACCTGCACTTCTGGGATCCAACATCTCTAATGGATCTCTAGCACACTAAACTTACTGTGGAGTGTGTGTGTGTGTGTGTGTGTGCGCAGGTGTCTGACAGCAAGCCCTGTGTGGGTGGGTGGATCTGTGAGTGCATGCTTGTTAAAAGGTGTTTGTGTCTTAGACCGTAATAGGCCGGCGTATGTGTGTATCTGAGTATGCTGAGTTTGTGTTTGCGAGAGCAGTTCTGCCGGGTAGCTGTGTGTGAATTTATTTGAGCGACTAAGACAAGCGTGTGTATGTGCGCTCGTTCAGCTGGAGCAGAACAGGCGCATCGGGGGGAGATGCATTGCTACAAATCTGTCGGTCTAATTAAATAGTCTGAACGCCACATGCGGTGCTATAGCTCTAAACATGAAAACCCTTTGCTTTGTGCTCTGGTAATTATTGAGCCAGTCCTCTCTTGTTCTGAGCTTTAAGGGGCCATCGCCTTCAAAGGACCAAGCTCATTTCCTCTGTGCCGGGCTCGCCTGAGGCTTTGCCTGTGTCACTTGTACTGTGAGTATGAGGAAGTGGGAGTTTGTATTATTTAGTTGAGGTATTGAAGGGGAAGGTGTGTATGGAATATGGATTGAATATGAGGACGTAGACATAAGAGCTTACTGTGAGACTAGAGGAATAGAGGATGGTGGGATGATGTCATGAGGAGAGCAGAGGAAAATCACAAAGGTTTGTAGCAGTAATGCAAAAACAGAGAAAAAGGTTTGAACACTTTAGCTTTGTTCAGATTCACAAGGTCCTTGTGCAGTTTGTATTGCTCCATATTCATATGAATATCTGTTGAATATTTAATTTAACGTGGCGGAACTTGTACATTTGAAACCCTACAATGTCAAACACAAATACTTTGGCACAGATTGATTGATTGATTTAAAAGTCTGGAATATAGGAATAATAATAATTCTAAAATAATTAGGATTTTTTATAACGTTTTTGAAATAAGTATCATAAAAATAAATTATAGATAGACAGACAGACAGACAGACAGATAGATAGATAGATAGGTAGATAGATATAGATTTATGCATTGTTTTCTGTATTTAATTTTTTATTGTTTTTAAACTTTTATTTACCTATTCTTTCATTTATTTTTCACATTTATTTATGTATTTACAGTGTTTCCCCTGCCCCCCACATTAGCATTAAATATATATATATATATATATATATATATTTAATGCCTTTAATTGATTATCAGAAAAATTAAAACACAAGAATTTCTGAAAAAAGAAAAGAAAACGATTGTAGGGCCCTATTGTTCAAAATGTTGAAATTGAGATTTTTGGTTGGACTTATTTTTTTCACTGAAAAAAATGTTTTTGTTATTACACAGAGAGTAAAGTAGCGTAAAAAGTGTGTGTATATATATATATATATAAAATACTAATTATTTTTTTATTATTTATTAATTATTATTATTGCAATATTGCAAACCTTTGACCAACTTTTGACCAATATTTACAAATAAATTTATAAATGTTTAATATTTATAATTTATTTATTATCATTAATTTATGTATTTATTTTTAATTTCTGCAGGGTTGGTCTCCCATATATGTAATGAAATATATGAAATAATGTTATTAATTATTAACAGTTGAGCACAAAATCATCAAATTGGAATGATTTCTGGAAGGTCATGTGACACTGAAGACTGGAATAATGACTGCTAAAAATTCAGATTACCATCACTGGACTAGATTATGTTTTCAAATTTATTTAAAAACAAATGTATTTTAGAATGTAATATTTTACAGTGTTACTAATTTGATAATATTTCAGTTTTTTATAACATTTTTTTTTTTTTTAAGTTTTACTGTATTTTTTACATATAAATGTAGCATTGGTGAGCATAAAAGAAGTCTTTCAGACAAATCTTTTTTAATTATTTCAGATGTCATGTTAATAATAATTACTTATGGATTGTTGTGACTTTTCTATCAGCTGTTTGGATCTCTCATTCTTGTATTGAGTACATTTTCCCTTGCTTGCATTTGGAATTTACCCTTTGATGTGCTCTAACGTACACAGAAAAATTGATGTGGAAACTGTTTTCTCACAGAAATTGCAAGCAATTTTCACAAATAATTATATAGAAACAGCAAGTAGCACATTGAATTAAACATGAAATCTCGAAATAGAAAGACTGACATAGTATTTTCTAGCAAAAATGCTACATTCATTTTTTGTTTACAACTTCGAAAAATCATTTTTTACACTGTAGGCATCCACTGACCATTGATAATTTCCGAGAGATGGGTGTAGATGTGCTTTCACAAATCCAATTTGCTGTATTCCTGCTTGATTTCCACCCCCTCCAAATTGATCTTACTCATTCTTATCCATCAAACATCAGTGCTTTCAATAGTGTGTAAAAGACAACAACAGAATAAAAGACTCTAGATGATTTAAATGAATGCGTAGGTGTGGGTATGTGTGTGTGTGTGCACATGTACTTCTGTATGCATCTGTGAATGTGTTGATGGGAGACGAGGAGTGGTTGTGCATATAGAAAAAAAGGATTTACAATTTCCTTATGTGCATATGTACGTTCGTGTGCATCAGTTTAATTAAGTGTGTGTGTGTGTGTGTGTGTGTGTGTGTGTGGGTGGAGGTTTTGACTCCGCAGGCGCGTGGCTGGTAATTAGTTCCTTCCACTGCTCTTGGCTGGCAGTCCAAACACAAGCCCAAACTCCAACATTTATATTATCCAGAGGCTAATTACTGAAATGACACAACATTTATAAGAGAGAAACAGTGTGGATCCACACAAACTACAAATCAATATATATTTTGTCTTTAATTGGAGCTGTGTGGGATTAACACAGTGGCAAAAAAGGTTGGGGGAAGGCAGAGGAAATAAAAAATTAGAGTTAATACATTTTTAAAACTACCATGTTTTAATTAAAGCAACACACTGTAATCCTCCATCGTTCGTATTCAAATAGCTGAAGTTCCTTAGGGAATTTTAGTGTAGACACCAAAAAGCTTTCACAGAGTGGGCTGAGAACTTCAGGACCAAGGGCAGTGACAGATCTGCACTGTAACGTACATTTGAGGACATCCTCAGGCGAACACTGTCATCATTTTCTCACCCTCATGTCGTTAAAAATCCATGTGACTTTTTCTTCCGTGGAAAACAGAAGCAGATGTTAGACAATGTTCATGCTGCTTTTTCCCCATACATTTAAAATGAATGGGGACATGTGCTGTCAACTTCTATAAATGACAGTAAGAGCAGCACAGCACTAAAACAGTCTTCTTGTGTCATTTTAAAGACTTGCCACAAAAACTATGGCAACATTGACTGTTTTTGTTCCTTGTTTTTGCTGCTCAGCAGCACCTACTTCACTTTCATTGTATGGGGAAAGCAGCGTTAACATTCTATCCATCATCTTTTTTTGAAGAAGAAAATAAATCATACAGGTTTGAAATGACAGGAGTAAACGAAGACAGAATTTTCATTTTGCATTTGCTATCCCTTTAAAAGAACATACCACTTTTTTTGAAAATAGGTTCATTGTCCAACTCCCCTAGAGTTAAACAGTTGAGTTTTACCGTTTTCGAATCCATTCAGCTGATCTCCTGGTGTGGTAGCATTTTTAGCATAGCTTAGCATAGATCATTGAATCTGATTAGACCGATAGCATCTCGCTCAAAAATGACCATATATAATGACAATGTTTTTCCAATTTAAAACATGACTCTTCTGTAGTTACATCGTGTACTAAGACTGACGGAAAATGAAACGTTGCGATTTTCCAGGCTGATATGGCTAGGAACTATACTCCCATTCCGGCGTAATAATCAAGGAACTTTGCTGCCGTACCATGGGTGCAGCAGGCACAATGATATTACTCAGCGCCTGAAAGTGACCGGCACTAAGTTTGTGTAGATGCAGAGTTGCAGCCGCCAGAGTTGACGGTTGCGTAATATCATCGCGCCTCCCGCACCCATGGTACGGCAGCAAAGTTCCTTTATTATCACGCCTAAATGAGAGTATAGTTCCTAGCTATATCGACCTAGAAAATCGCAACTTCTCATTTTTCGTCCGTCTTTGTACATGATGTAACTGCAGAAGAGTCAAGTTTTAAATAGGAAAAATATCTAAACTCTTTGGTCATTTCTGAGCAAGATGCTAACGGTCTAATCGGATTCAATGATCTATGCTAAGCTATGTTAAAAGTGCTACCGCCAGACCCGGAGATCGGCTGAATGGATTGAAAAACAGTAAAACTCAACTGTTTAACTCTAGGGGAGTTGGAAAATGAGCGAGTGTTCCTTTAACAATGCAGACATTTCATTAGATATGTTTACTTGCACTAATTTTCGTCAATCTGAATAAATCCATTTCAGTTTCATATCTTGAAAGTTGTTTATATGTATAAATTATGCATATTCTGATCAAAACTTCAGCACATTTTGAACAAGGTAGTAGAATCGGATTGAGAAAATCAGATTCAAGCAGTGAATCTGTAGTTCAGATTATTTCAGGTATACACCACACTGTAATAAAAAATTGTCCTAACTTCCTGACTTAAAGGAGAAATCCACTTCCAAAACAAAGATTCACATATAATGTACTCACTCCCTTGTCATCCAAGATGTTCACGTCTTTCTTGTTCATGTAGCGTTATAAAATTACAGTTACACCACTGATGTCACATGGACTATTTTAATAATGTCCTTACTTGCCTTTATGGGTCATAAAATGTTTCAATTGCAACATTTGTTTTGCAATAATTTGTGTTCTGAAGATGAATAAAGGTCTTATGGACTTGGAATGGCATGAGGGTGAGTAATTAATGACAGAATTTTCATTTTTTTAAACACTTTTGTTCACCCAGTTAATTTCTTGTCAAAGCAACTAAAGATGAAGAAGAATGTAGCAATTCAAGGAGCCACAAAACTCATTTGTTCTTTACTCTTGATTTTCGAAGCCTACTACATGATATGGCTGTTATTCGCCTCTTAAAACTAGAAGTAAACATATTAACCTAATAGTCAAATATATTACATCCAGCAGTTGCAGTGAAATGCACATCGTTAACACATAAATCTTAAACACAGTGATTATCAACAAACGTTGATATCAACAGCTAATCTTAACTAACAGTGACAGCAGCAGCATTAATTAACTCAGTAATTGAATGTAAAGCTAAGATATTTGTTTTTATAGTTACCACAGTTATTTTCAAGATGCAATGCATTCTAGGAATAATATGACTCAGTTTGGAACAACATTTGGACAGGTTTTGAACAAATGAGCGTCTAAGTAACCTTTATTGGAAACATGTTTACAGTATTCTTATTCAGTTTACACACAAAAATGGATTTTTGGATTGGATTTGGGTTGGATTTTTTTTTACAGTGCACGCCCTTCAATCTGAATGAAAGCTGAGCCATTAAACCAATTACAAATGGATTATTTTGGTTGCATGTAAATGTACTGTTAGTTAGTCGATGTTTCAGCACCATGGACAGAGCTGCACATCTGCAACTTCAGATCAGTATGGGAAGCATGCCTTATAGTATGTGCTGGAATGAGAACTCTGAATAACAGCAGCAAACGTACACTCGGCACAGATGACAAGTCTATGTCGCAGAATGTAAATAAGCGAAATTGCCAAATTTCCTCTACTGTATTCATCTTTTCTATTCCAAAGAGAGAGCGACGAGAGCCCGTGCGCTCAGCTATCCTGACAATAGCAACTGCTAATGCGCCATTGTGACATGTTTTGGCTTACTATGTGAATAATGAGCTAATTACGTTTCCTCCATTGTGCATTGAGATAATCCTCAGTGAATAGGCGAAAATGATTGTGTTGTCATTTTCAAATTGTAAAGTAATGTTCAGCTAAACCAACTCCAGCAGGCTGAATTCCTCTTTTTGAGCGCCTGCCCCAGAGATCAGCCACTCCGGAGATCAGCAGCTCTGACAGCCTGTAGTGATCTCTGCGCACGCTGTCTCCAACACTATCGGCTGGGGGACAGCATCTCAGTAAATGGAAAATAGTCTGGTGTACAGTGGTGTTCTCGGAGGCATAGTGCGTGTTTAACTGCCAGCGCGGCTGCGACAAGCTCTGCGTAAACCTTCTTTATGACACATCTCCTTGTGATGAGGCATCACGGCATCAGTGTGGCTTACAACCGTAGCCTGGAACAGCCCTGAGCTTGGCTGTTTGTTTGTCTTATTAGCGCCTGCTGAATTAAAACAATCCTTCAAACGCGTCATTGTCATCCGGGGGTCCGTGGGCCCCCGAGGGTACTGCAGGGAGTTTGAGAGAGACAGATAGATAGATAAATGGATTGTAATTACTCTTTGTATTAAAGTATAATGAATGATATATGAAGTGTATACCTATCTATCTATCTATCTATCTATCTAGCTGTAATTAACTGTTATATAGTAAGAAAAGCAGTTAACTTTATTATGGAAGCCCGTTTCCGCCACTGAATAAAAAAAGGTAATTGTGACTTTTTATCTCACCATTCTGATTTTTTTCTCACAATTGCGAGTTTGTCACACTTTTTTCTCAGAATTATATGATATAAACTTGCAATTGCAAGTTATAATTCAGACTTTTTTCTCACAAATACGAGTTTGTATCTCCCAATTCTGACTTTTTTCTCGCAAATGCGAGTTTGTATCTCACAATTCTGACTTTTTTTTTGCAAATGCGAGTTTGTATCTTGGAATTCTGACTTTTTTCTCGCAAATGCGAGTTTGTATCTCACAATTCTGACTTTTTGTTTTGTAAATGCGTAGCTTGTATCCCACAATTTGACTTTTATGTCTTTGCAAATGCGTTTGTATCTTGGACTTTGAAGTATCTTGGAAATAGTTTGTATCTTGAATTTGACTTTTTCTCTAAAATGCGAGTTTGTATCTCACAATCTGGATTTTTTCTTGCAAATACGAGTTTGTATCTCACAATTCTGACTTTTTTCTTGCAAATACGAGTTTGTATCTTGGAATTCTGACTTTTTTTCTCACTATTGCAAGTTTGTATTTCACAATTCTGACTTTTTTCAGAATTGTGTTCAGATTTACGTTGCACTTTCTTTCTCAACGTTGTATGATGTAAACTTGCAATTGCAAGTTATAATTCTGACTTTTTTCTGACAAATACGAGCTTGTATCTTGTAATTCTGACTTTTTTTCTTGCAAATGCGAGTTTATGTTGCACTTTTTTCTCAGAATTGTATGATATAAACTTGCAATTGCGAGTTATAATTCTGACTTATTTCTCGCAAATACAAGTTTGTATCTCGTAAATTCTGACTTTTTTTGCAAATACGAGTTTGTATCTTGGAATTCTGACTTTTTTACTCGCAAATGTGAGTTTTTATCTCACAATTCTGACTTTTTTCTCACTATTGCGAGTTTATGTCACACTTTTCTCAAACTTGTATTTTATTAACTTGAAATAGCAAGTGATAATTCTGACTTTTTTCTTGCAAATATGGGTATGTATCTCACAGTTCAGATTTTTTCTCGCAAATGAGTTTGTATCTTGTAATTCTGACTTTTTTTCTCACAAATACAGGTATGTATCTCACAGTTCTAACTTTTTTCTCGCAATAGCGAGTTTGTCACACTGTTTTCTTAGATATGTATGAAGTAAACTTGCAATTGTGAGTTCTGCCTTTTCTTCTTGCAAATACAAGTTGTATCTCATAATTCTGACTTTTTTCTTGCAAATGCGAGTTTTGTCACACTTTTTTTCTCAGAATTGTGTTATAAACTCGCAATAGTGAGTTATAATCCTGACTTTTTTTTCTTACAAATACGAGTTTGTATTTCACAATTCCGACTTTTTTGCTTGCAGTTGTGAATTATATCGCAATTCTGACTTTTTTTCTCAGAATTGTGAGATATAAACTCACAATTGTGAGTTATAAAGTCCATTTATGAGGGGAAAATAATTTTCTCAGAATTGCGACCTTTTATTTCACAATTATGACTTTAGCATATAACTATTATGAAGTCAGAATTGTGAGATATAAACTCACAATTCTGAAAAAAAAACAATTCTAACAATTCTCACAATTCTGTCTTTATTTCCTAGAGTTGCGACTGTATTTCTCACAGTTGAGTTTGTATCACACAATTCTGACATTATTTCTCATAATTGTGTCTTTATATTATATAATTATTTAAATATCATTCTATCTATCTATCTATCTATCTATCTATCTACCTATCTGTCATCTGTCTGTCTGTCTATTTGTTTTTGTTTGTGTGTTTTTCCTTAAATGGATCACATTTTTACATCTGTCATGTGGCTTGATGACTCCAGTACATGAGAAAGTAGGTCAGCACTTTAGTAAAAATATTCCTTAAACCATTAATAAAAGTGATCCAGTGTTTCAGAGTATTTTTATATCATCAGGTCCCTGGACTCTTGAGAGTCTAGGGTGGGAGGGGGTCCCTGGGTCCGAAAAAGTTGACAGCCCCAGCTTCAGACAACCGGATGGCGGTTCCCCGAGTGCCCCCCCCTCTCCTGTTCAAGAGACGACATCTAAAGGCCTAATTACAGCACTGGCTCAGCCTGCAACCGGGCTGACCGTTTTTGCTCTGGCTTTTATTCGCCGTCTCTGACACTGTCGTCCCCAGGGCGCTCTTCCCAGAAAACGCAAGGAGGGAAGCGCTTCTCTGGCTCTCTGGCTCTCTGGTCTCTGGCCCTGATTTGGAAAGGGGGGATGGGTGATGTGAGAAATCGAGTGCCCAGCTTCATATCGCTGACAGCTCATTACCACGGAAACAGCACTGTCCTGACATCAGCACTCCAGCCTCATCTCTGGAAGAAAAATAGAGAGAATGAAAGTGGTAGGGTAGTTTTATTCTCTCCCACTCCCTCTCTCTCCAATTAAGATATTAAACCAAAGAGTAAGGGTGTCTGAGCTGGATTAGTCTGTGGCTTTTTTCATTGGATAATCAAGCACTGGGACTCTAATAACAAAGAGAGGGAGCCAGAGAGAGAGAGATGGGGTAGTGGCTTTGCTGGCATTGCATCATAACTGCATAACAGGTGAATGTTGCCCGTAAGTGCCATGCAGCAGAACATCATTGTGCACAAATCTAATTGCACCAGGGAAGCATGTATGAGACAATTCGCCATTTTTATCCCAAAAACTACAGCAAGCCCAGCTCACAGGATGTGAAATTTAAAAGTCTGTAATTAATAAATGAATTCATTAAGTGATAGATTAAATAACTTGTGATTTCCTGGCATGCACTTAAGTGCTTTAAGTGAGTGTTTCAGTTCCCACTGTCCCACAGAGTGAATCTGGTAATTAATGGTCTCTCAGCGGGGAGCGCTGAGTATGGCAGATGGCATGGGTTACTCGGAGTGAAAGCAACACTGCTGAGCTCGCATCCGAAACGGCGGCGGAGTGATGAGATCTCACTCTGAACATGAATCAGCGTTTTTGATTAGACCCCCAAGATATGAATGATGCTACGGCCGGCTTGTTTCCTAATCAATGTACCGCAAGTTTTTAATTTTAAAAGGCAGGATGTAGAGTTATACTGCAATTTATTTAACAGTAACACCTGGATGGCTTTATTGAAAATGTTATCAGTCAAAAATACAGGGCTTTTTGTCGTTTTTTTTGTCTGAGCAGTACAGCCAATCTACATTCCCTATGTTAAAAATGAAGTCTTACAAGGTAACGGAATATAAAATAAAAAGAATGGCAAATATTTAGGCCAAAGTGGGTGAAAATAAAATCTAACATAACAAAGATACACATTACAAAAACACATAATAAATACATAAATACACATTATAAATACATAAACACATAAATAAAACAAACAGTGCTTTGTTTTAGTTTTTTTTTTTTTTGGCACAGTATGTTTATTTAGCAGTAGAATTCAAGAAACTGAACAAATAGGAAGATAAAACACTATTCACTTCACTGTATAAATTATTGATTCTTTTTAAAGCAAGTATATTAAAGTTCTTCAGTCAAGAGCAGTGAGTGATTTTACTCCTTGTGTTTTGTTGTTTTATTACCATTAAAGGAATAGTTCACCCCAGAATGAAAATTCTGTCATCATTTACCCACACTCAAGTTGTTTTAAACCTGAATTAGTTTCTTTCTCCTGTTGAACATATTTTATTTATTTATTTATTTCATAGGGGACCAGCTTTTGTGTTCAGCACAGAAAAGTGCTGAGTTTTAATTTTGGGGTTAACTATGCCTTTAATGACAAGCGGCAGCATTTTTAGTACTTCCAGTGCACTGTCACTTTAAGAGCTACATGCGTCTATTATAAAGGTATACATCTGTTTTTATCTCAGCTGTTTTCTTTTACTTTAGACATAATCAGCTGTGTTTATATGCAAACCTTGTGTGTTTTTGACAGTATTCTCACTAGGGATGCACGGTATTGGATTTTTGCTGCTATCCGATATGCCAATATTATTCATATATATATATTTATATTATAAGTCATTTTGGCTAAATAGTCAATGCCGATATATTTCTTTTTGTTTGGAAACAACACAAAGTCTCTCCTGTGCAGAAATTATAAGCAAATCATTTTTAATTTTGGTTAGTTTTTAACAAGAAGTTATTTGTAAAAATTAAATAAACAATTTTTTTATAATTATTACACTGAAGCTTTGAAAGTAACTATAAATAAACTATATATAACAATCACTGCATTTTTTCCCAGAAAAATGCAGTGGTGACCTTAACATTTTATTTTAAGATTTAACATTTGTACATGGTCTCAAGCGAAAGTGTTGTAAAAATTCTGAAAATCTGTTAGAGCTCCTAATTTAAAAAATACTTAAACTTAAAACTTAAAAAAATAGGAGCACAGTCAAAATTTCAGGAGCACCTTCTAATCAGTAATTCAAAAATCTGATCAAAAATGAGCCTTACCATTACAAGGTGATATTTGACTGCTTAAAGTGATTTACAGGGGAATTTTTCTAACTTTATTAAAAGTATGTCATCTTTTATGTCAATTTTTTAAATATATTTTATAAGCTTTTTAAAATTTCTAATTAAAACAACACAATAAGAACAAGTAGAATAAGAAGTTACCAATTAACAAAATTAATTTGTACTACAGAGGTGGCACAGAAGAACACAAGAGTGGCTTGTAGGTGTATTTTCATGTTTAATGAGGCTCAGAGGTGGCAAGAGTGCAATCAAATTCATAATTCATGTTGAGATTAAAGTTTCAAATATAACATTTTGAATATAGAAATATTAAATGATTTAAATAACTGAAAAGATACTTAAAATGAAAATAAAAAATGAAACTAAATCTACCAGTAGGTGGCGGCAAGTCACTGATTTAATTGCTGAATTATTCATTCATTTGATTCATTCGAACGGCTGATTCATTCAGGAATAAAGCAAATGACTGTCTTTATGCATGGAAAATTGAATCATTGACTCACTAGATTCATTTAAAAACTCATTTTCATTTATAAACAAAACACCACTGTGTTTGAATGGAGATGCGCAGCGGTTCAGTTTTGTTATGTTTTTAAACTATTTTTGATGACGAAATAGACCAAATTCAGGCAATAGTGTTATAGTCAGACAATGTAAGTCACTTAATATTAACTTCCTGTTTATTTAACTGTTGTATTAAATCAGTATCTCATTTACAAACTCTCTTAAAAATCATTAAAAGCTGTCACTCATCTTAGTTCATCGCGATCTCACAAAGCTCCATTATAATTAACGAAGCTCTCTACACTGCACAGTGAATCTCTTATTTACACTCTCTCTACACTTTGTTTATTAGTTTTATTAGAAGTAGACCAACAGCGCCCCCTGTGGAATTAAAAAGAACTGCCAGAACTGAACTGATAGAATGTATACTACAATATTTCTTCAAAACCAGGTCACGGAGACATTTTAATCATCCACGATCAAAAAATGTGATATCGCAAACTCTGATATAAACTGATGTTACACTGAATGACATTTTAGTACATGTAGTACATGAAAAATGTAAAAATGTATGGTAGTTATTGTTTCTTGCTCAGAAAAATTAATTAAATTAAATTAAATTAAAAGAGGACACACTGTAATGTAAAAGAAAAAAAAAGTATTAAACTTATTATTTTGAAGTTTGAAACTCCAATAGAAATCCAAAGTCAGAGAATCAAAAAAAAAAAATCTGTGAAATATCTGGCGCCCTAAACCTCAGTTCTCTGGGGTCGTATCACAAAAACATCCTGTCTTAAGATCTGACAAGTTGTACGTTTCTGAACTGACATCCCCATGGTAACTAAACAGATGAGATAGGTATTATGAGGATTTGTGAATTCTTTTTTTTGTGTAGCCTCTACAACAAGGAGGATTTAAAACATTATCCCTTCACTTATTTGACAGTTACTCAAAAACTATTGATTTAATCAGCTTGAATGAAACGAAAAATCTTAAACAAGTTTTGTTCTCAAAACAAATGTGATAATTTCAAAACCAGCCTTTTGTCACTGACGTCATGGATCAGGAAAATTGCAGTGCATAGTGACAAGCAGGTGTTTCGGAAAGTGCTGGGGTACTATTATGTGTTTCGGGAGAAAATAAAACCAAAAGGGGCCTTTTATCCCGAGCGGCTTTTAGCCTCGTTGTTCCCAGTGTTTGGATTAGTAATTTCACGAATGGTTTTAGTTTAAAAAGTTTCCACCAAGTCGACTGTACAAATCACTGTCATCTTGTTCCATTATGTAAATGAGCTGTCAGTTTGCAGTATTATGTGATGATCTTCGCATTGGAAAAGCTTTTGCATGGATCACTGTTTAGACATTGACACTGTCACGTTCTGCGCGGTGATGTTCGAGCATCTTGCCCTGTAGTGCACGTCTAGAGTTTAAATCCAGTAATATCACTTTAATGAACTTCTAAAACTGCGTCTCATTGGCATGAAAGCCTCAGATGCCGAGGAGACGCGTCTGAGAGGAAAGTGAAGAGGCAAAACATCTGCGCTCCAATTTTTAATTAGACTTGGCTCTTTCTCGTCCGTTTCTTGTTGAGCCAGTGCCGGGTTTCTGGCCTCAATGACCGAATGATGGGCTTCTCTCAGACTCAAATGAGAATTTAGATCACCAAAGCAGGCCAAAGGATCAAGGGAACCTTTGCGTGTGTGTTTGTGTGTGAATAAACATGATTGCTGCCTTTTGCATGTAGTAATCTCTGTTTGTAAGCGAGTTAGCTGGATTCTTCAGTGGTGTGGAATTAGCTCAGCTGTTCTCAAACGGTATCGCTATTCCAGTAACAAGTTGCTTTTTCAAACGAGTAGAGATGTAATGCATTAAATGCTACATTGTCTTTTTGGTAACACTTAATGGTAACAATACGATTCTATTTGTTAACATTAACCACATTAGTTAACATAAACTTCAGATGTACTTGTAAAACATTTGTTATTCTTAGTAAATGTTATTTTTTTTAGCATTTACTGATACATTATTAAAATCAAAAATTGTATGTTATACAATATTTAAATAGTTAATGACCTAATTGTGAACTCACAATGAATAGCTGTATTTTTATTAACTAAAGTTAAATTAGATTAATAAATACTTTAACACATATATTGCTTATTGTTAGTTAAACCTGACATTGTAAAGTTTTTGTTTGTTTGTTTTTTTGATGTGAGTGGCATAGTCGAAAACGTCAGTGACAAAAAAAAAGTAAAAAATATGATTTTTATGATATTTCTCATTATTATGATTTAGTAACTCATTATATTAAGAAAACTTCTCATAATAATGATTTAGTACAGGGCTTCTCAAAGTCTACATTCAAAGGTCCAAATCTGAATTGTCATCAATGACAAAGGTCCGGAACTATTGGTAATTACAAAACTTGTTTTTAATAAACATGTATAACAAATCAACATTCATTTTATGAAAAAATAAGGTGCCTTTTGCATTCAAAATACATGAATAACAAGTGCAAAAGTGGCAAAATAATTAAAGTGTCTGGATTTTTCTTAACAAAACACCACAAAAGTAACATGGTGCAAAATACAGAGCAGTCTAATGTGAGAAATGGCACTGTCTGTCTCCCATCAGCTGCCGAAACCGTGGCACAAAAGGTGTGGTTGCTAGACGGAGACACTGGCCTAAATGTTCATTAGTCAAGCTGCTGCGGTGTGAGTTCTTTACAGCATTCATTGCTGAGAATGCAGACTCACACCGATAGGTTGACCCAAACATGGTAAGAACACAGACGGCTACTTTCTGTAGATTGGGGAAATTTTCAGCTGTGACCATTTTAGTCCAAAAGGTAACAGTGTCACAGTCCACTTCCTCAAATCAAACAGAATGGCTTCGTGCTGGATTGGGGCAAAATGAACGCATACCTCTCTGTCCAATCATCTTTGAAAACTCTATTTTCTTCGTCAACTTTTCTTTTCCTGGACAATGACATCCTCCACACCCATTCAAACGCTTACTGCGGTGAAGTGTCGCGTTTCGCGGCTCGCGCCCGATTACGTCAAAAGTATACACCCACTGGATGTCATGGCAACTGAATCACGGAGGAAAACTTTAAATATCTCACCTTCGCTTTAATTTCGGACCATCTTCAAAAAAGACATAAAACACTAAACAAATGATTCTGACATGCGTTTATCAAAGTAGGAAATCCAGACTTTTAATCTCTTAAATTACTGCTGTTGAAATACGAAATGGTGGCGGGTCCGGATTGAATTCCCTCCGGGTCCGGATCCGGACCGGAGTCCGGACTTTGAGAAGTGCTGATTTAGTATATCATAAAGAGAAACTTTCATATAATTTTTGCATTTTATATAATTAAAATTGAGAAAAAATTTAATAATTATGATTTAGTATCTTGTAATTATGATTTCATGAAGTGGTTTGATTCTGACTCACAGGCTTTCGTTTTGATTTGTTTTTGGATTCAGTTCAGTTCAATTCAGTATTGATTATTTTGTACATGCCAAATTTTCTCAAGGAGAAAAAAAAATCTCTCAACTAATGCTGTAAAATATAAGTGTTTAAAAAAGTTACATTTATATCATTTTTAACAGTTCATTTTTTGAAGTACAGGTATATATGAAAAAAAATCATAAAATTCATAAAAGCCTTCTTCATACATAAATGAAACACTAAAAAAACAGTATAAAAATTATAATAAATATGTTATATGGTGCATATATCTAGCAAAATGCTCCTCTCTAGAATTCTTTTCTAGCAGACTAACAAGATTATAGTAATCGAATATGTTTTTTCTGTGTTAAAGGAGAAGTCCACTTCCAGAACAAATATTTACAGATTATTTACTCACCCCTTTGTCATCCAAGATGTTCATGTCTTTCTTTCTTCAGTCCTAAAGAAATTGTTTTTTGAGAAAAACATTTCAGAATATTTCTTCATATAATGGACTTCTATGGTGCCCGTGAGTTTGAACTTCCAAAATGCAGTTTCAGTGCAGCTTCAAAGGGTTCTAAATGATCCCAGCTGAGAAAGAAGGTTCTTATCTAGCAAAATGATTGGTTAAATGCTCATCTCAAATGCTCGTCTTGTCTAGCTCTGCGTAAAAGGTGTTTGATCTTCTTTGCACGTTCACTTTGTAAATACTGGGTCGGTACTTCTGCAGCGATGTAGAGCGATTTTGAAATTGGAGGAGAAAATGAGATGGGAGTTTTTCGACATACCCTAACTGTCTTAAACTGGAGTTCAGACAAGATGACAAGACGAGCATTTGAGGTTAACAAGTATAGTATTTGTAATTTTTTTTTTAGAAAATAACCAATCGTTTTGCTAGATAAGACCCTTCTTCCTCAGCTGTGATCATTTATAGCCCTTTGAAGCTGCATTGAAACTGCATTTTGGAAGTTTAAACTCGCGGGCACCATAGAAATCCACTATATGAAGAGAAATCCTGAAATGTTTACCTCAAAAAAACATTATTTCTTTACGACTGAAGAAAGAAAGACATGAACATCTTGGATGACAAGGGGGTGAGTACATTATCTGTAAATTTTTGTTCAGGAAGTGAACTACTTTAAATGTGACGTTTATGTGACATATTGTTTACAAGCTGTTATTGATGTCTTTTTGCAGTTGATGTCTTTCAACAATGATTGAGCGATTACATGAGACAGGATACAGATTTCGGTAAGTTGTACTCTTTCTTTTAACATACTTTCAGATGTTCATTCATTTTTATTTCGTGCTGTAAACAATCAGTTCACATGTGCTTCACGCTGCCGCTTCTCTTGTACTGAGGGGCTAAAGCAATCTTTCACTCCACATTAAACAGCACCAAAATGGCATTTATTGTTTGAATACTGTAATAAAATGACAGAATTTGAAATCCAAGAGTTTGTATCATACCAAAAGTGACAAAGCACAAAGCTTATTGCAATCTGGATGTGAGGTGCACTACAATATTACATTCATTAACTGAAACCAGGCTAAACTAATCGATTCTTGGGATTTAAGAATCAATGTCATTTCATAAAAATGAGAATTGATTAAAATCGAGACATTCAATTTTTTTTATATAATAATGAGAATTTGTCATAATAATGACTTATTGTGAGATGTTGAGTCATTATTATTATTATTATCTTATTATGATGTTATCAGTTTTACAAAAGTTTCTCATAAGAATATTTATTTATTTATTTATTTATTTATTTATTATTATTATTACTTTTTTTTTTTTATGAAGCAGAAGTGGATTTCATTACTAAAAAAGTGAATTTCTACAAATTTGCCATGTAGTTTTAAAGCAGATTCATCAGAGTATACCTCCTAGCAGTAAAACATAAAATAAAAAATTGTGCAGGGCAATATTTGTTTAAAAGCTGCTGGCCATGATTGTTTTTGAGAGTTTTTTTTTATAGTGTGGGTGCATGGCATCATTTGAGCGGCGAGATCGCCGCCAGGCATTCCCTTCGGTGCATATGCTCCCCATTTTTACGCGCTTGGTTCTGGGTTAAATACAATTTAAGCTCTGTCGACAACATCTGTGCCGTGCCATCCCGCCGATTACCACAGAAAATAATTCAGACACATCCCACAGTTTGTAGGAAAACAGTGTTTGTTTGTGTTACAAACTGTGGGACGTTTCGAAACAATTCTGTGGTAATAAACCGCATGTCACAACTTTTTAAGCAGTTTTAGATTTAATCCAAAAACTTTGAAAACAACTAGTGGTCTTGTTAGCTAGTTTCCAGCAGCAATGAGAAAAATAATGATCAAATTGTGGTTTGGATATTTCTTTAAGCATTCAACCAATTACAGCACATTCATCCTATATTTCTTCACTTAGAAGCAAGAGTGCAATTTGCTTTAATTAAAGCTAATTTGTTCACCGCACAAGTAAACATATCCATCAACTGTGCACTCTAAGCAATGTGTGTCGAGAGAAACGGGTTACGGGTTTTCAAACCAATACCACTTTCCACCACATTTTTACAGTCCATAGTTGTCTGTCATGAAATTTGAAAGCCTGAGCCTCTAAAGGACTGAACCCGAAATATTACAAATCCTGATGTATCCAAAGACCATGGAGCGGAAAAATCACAAATCCAAAGGTTCTCTGAGACTAGAGGGCTGTCAGAGTGATTACTGCCCGAGGCGGCGCTCATCCCCGCAAAGAACAAAGTCTGGGGCTGACAATAGTTCCACGCTCATATGCGATAAAAATAGCCAGATTACAGTTCCTGCTCCCTGTCCGTAAGAGGCAATAACGGCGAGCATTATAGGGGATATTTTGTTACAAAAAGACACCACGGCTCAATAATCTTCAGCTTCGTAAATCTCCGTTACATTCGAATGCCGTGAATACAAGCATGCAGCTGCCTCGTGACAGGTCTGAGCCCTTGAAACTCTGAATAGGCGAGATGGAAACAATGCAGGATGAACTTCCTCAGCTGTACGTGACCACAAACGAGGAGAAAGAGTGACGGAAAGGAAGGAGGTGTGGTAATGGTGAAAGATGCTTAATAAAACAGACTTCTCGCTGTTCTTCTCACAAGAAGTGTGAACGACACCCACATCACACCACTTACAAACGTGCAACCTTCTCCCATGTGGCTGATTAGATTCGGAACGCCGCTACAGTCGCTATTTGCGCGCCTACGTATATGTGTATGTGTGTTTATACACATTGTGCATCATCAGTGACAGTTGCAGTTGAAAAATGAGATTGTGCTATTGCTCTCCTTTCGATTTCTTCCGCAGCGCTTCCTTTTTCTCAGGGCAGGCCCGCGAGTCAGAGCCGCAGATGGGGCGAGCGCGTCCACGGTCCCCGCGCTTTCAGTCTGGGCCCATCAGGAGCCGAAAAACATGGAGTCTTTGTCTGCATTTAATGAGAAACCGCAAGCCCAGAGGGCAGATGTAGAGGAGTCCATCCGAGCAGAACATCCTTTTCTGTCTTTCTCTCAGCTTCGATCTGTTGGAGACCTCAGCCACACATGGAGAAACGTCTGCCATTTTCTTCTGTTTGATAATGAGTCTCCTTAAATATCCTCATCATTGCCAATCACTCATAAGCAATATTTGCTCCATGCCGCTCAACAAACTACAAGCGGCAACAGATTTGTTTATGAAATGGCTTGTAATTAAACTAGTACGAGTTTACTCTGTGAGGAGTTAAAAAACTCCTACACTAGATCATGCGGTTCAACTTCTGAAACTCAAATCTTACGTAAAATGCATCTTCAGGTTGAAAATTTCTCATCATAATGACTTAGCGTGTCATAATAATGAGAAACTTTCTCTAAATTGTGGGTGGTATCTCATAATAAACAAAACCATGATCTGCACTCACATATTAAAGTCTTTTCTTTTTGTTTTATTATACATATATCACCAATGGAACAAGGATACGAACGTTTCGGGTCAAAGGGCTTCTTCAGTGTGCTAAACAATACAAATCGTCCACCCACTTTTTAAATCACCAATTTTGACGTCATCATTCATTCACCAATGTTTATTCACATAAGCTTATGTATTCGATTTCAATATTGGACAATTTTCATTTAAAAATCACACATATTATCACATGCACCACTGCATTATACATCTCTTATTGGCACATAAAAATATATAGGATTTCGTTTTTGCACTCTTGTATAAACAGGCAGATAACATAAACCATCAGCAGTATTTACTTTTACCTATGGAAAATTCAATGGTTAAAGTCATCAGATATACAGTACTGTGCAAAAGTCTTAGGCCACTAGTATTTTCATCAGCTAAAAAATGGTTTAAAGTCAGTTAAAGTCAGTCTTTTGCTGTAGTGTGTCAGTAGGAAATATCAGATTACATTTCCAAACATTCATTTTGCCATTAATCGTAATAATCCAGTGAGATTTTTGTTTGCACAAGGAGTCTGACAACAGCGAGTGCTCTGCACAGAGATCTGATCTCATCATCGTCCAGTCTGTCTGGAATGACATGAAGAAACAGAACAAACTCAGACAGACTAAATCCAGAAGAACTGTGACAAAGTCTCCAGGATGCTTCAAGAAACCTACCTGCAAAACTGCAGCACTGTTAAAAGTTTTAGGCACTTGTGTAAAAATGCTGTAAAATGAGGATGCTGTCATAAATAGATTTTCTTTATCAATTACCTTCTATTAACTAAATGAAATCAACATTTGGTGCGACCATTCTTTGCGTTTACAGCAGCTTTTCCCCTATGTGCACTTGCGCAAAATTTTTCAGGTAGCTTTACAGGTAGGTCTCTTGAAGCATCTTGGAGACGTTGCCATAGTTCTTCTGGATTTACTCTGTTTCAGTTTGTTCAGTGTCTTCATGTCATTCCAGAAAGACTGGATGATGATGAGATTAGATCAGTGTGGAGCACTGGCTGTTGTCAGACTCCTTGTGCAAACAAAAATCTCACTAGAGTATTACAATTAATGGCAAACAGAATGTTTGGAAATGTTAACCGATATTTTTTACTGACACACTACCGCAAAAAATAGAAATAACTTACTGTAAACCATTTTTTAGCTGGTGAAAATACTAGTGGCCTAAAACTTTTTCACAGTACTGTACATTGTCATTAATAATCATTATTTTGCACTCTGAATGCTTAAGATCTACTCCACAAATTGTATTGGTTTGACGAATTATAATTCATCAAAGGAAACAGAAAGATCCAACTCCTCATTCGTACCCGTTGGAGTTAGTGATTTGAGTTTATAGATCCAAAATGCTTATTGTTTCAATAATTCTTTATTTATATTACCTCCACTACACAATCCAATAACTTCCTCTATACCTATACATTCTGATTGTTTGATGTCATGTCCCAGTTCATTAAAACATTGGTGACTGAATGATGACGTCAAAATTTGGCGATTTAAAAAGTGGGTGGAGTATTCATACTATTTAGTACACTAAAAAAGGCCTTGGAGCCGAAACGTTTGTCCTTGTCTCATTGGTGATATATGTGACCCTGGACCACAAAACCAGTCATTAGGGTAAATTTTTTACAGTTGTCCAAATGAAGTTCTTAGCAATGCATATTACTAATCAAAAATTAAGTTTTGATGTATTTAAAGTGCAAAATTTACAAAATATCCTAATGATTTTTGGCATTAAAAAAATTGATCATTTTGACCCATACAACGCATTTTTGGCTATTGCTACAAATATACCCATGCTACGTAAGACTGGTTTTGTGGTCCAGGGTCACATATGTATAATAAAATGGAAAGAGAAGACTTTAATATGTGAGTGTGGATTATGATTTTGTATATCAAGTGATTTAATGGATTAACGCACCCAAATGAAAGATCAAGTGATGAAAGAACATGGTGACTTTGTACAACTTTGTGGTATCTCATAATGCCAAACGTTCTAATAATTTGGGGAAAAAAATACTTAGTATCTCATAATAATGAGAATTTCTCATATAAATGACTTAGTTTGTCATTATTATGAAGGGCTAAGTCTTTATTACAAGAAAGTTTCTAATTTAGAATCTTTTTTGAATCTTTTTTTCATTCGGTTTCTACATCAGAACACCAGTCGTGGTACTCTTGTGAGCACGTGTCGACTGACACGGAAGAGAAGGAATTGTTGAAAAAAACATGTTGTCTTGTAGCTACATACAGTTAATGTTGAACCACTGATGTCACATGGACTATATTAACAATGCTCTTACTACCTTTCTGGGCCTTAAAGGAGAAGTCCACTTCCAGAACAAAAATTTACAGATAATGTACTCACCCCCTTGTCATCCAAGATGTTCATGTCTTTCTTTCCTCAGTCGTAAAGAAATTTTGTTTTTTGAGGAAAACATTTCAGGATTTTTCTCCATATAATGGACTGATATGGTGCCCCGATTTTGAACTTCCAAAATGCAGATTAAATGCAGCTTCAACAATCCCAGCCGAGGAAGAAGGGTGTTATCTAGCGAAACGATCAGTTATTTTCATTAAAAAAATACAATTTAAATACTTTTTAATCTCAAACACTCGTCTTGTCTTGCTCTCCCTGAACTCTGTGTATTTTGGCTCAAGATAATTAGGGTATGTCGAAAAACTCCAATCGTATTTTCTCCCTCAACTTAAAAAATCATTTCAAAATCATCCTACATCACTGCAGAAGTACCGACACAGTCTTTGCAAAGTGAACATGCAAAGAAGATCAAACATCCTTAAAGTCCACTTCCAGAACAACAATTTACAGATACTTTACTCACCCCCTTGTCATCCACGTTCATGTCTTTCTTTCTTAAGTCGTAAAGAAATTATGTTTTTTGAGGAAAACATTTCAGCATTTTCCCCCATATAATGGACTGCTATGGTGCCCCGATTTTGAACTTCCAAAAGGCAGTTTAAATGCGGCTTCAGATGATCCCAAATGCGGTTGTAAACGATCCTCAACTTCAAGAATCATTTTAAAATCATCCTACATTGCTGAGAACATGAGATGGGAATTTTTCGACTTACCCTAACTGTCATGAACCGGAAAAAACAGTTCAGGCAGAGTGAGACAAGATGAGCATTTGACATTAAAAATTATATAAATTTTTATTATTTTAATGAAAATAACCAATTGTTTCACTAGATAAGACCCTTCTTCCTTGGCTGGGATCTTTTACAACCGCATTTGAGATCGTTTGAAGCCATATTTAAACTGCATTTTGGAAGTTCAAAATCGGAGCACCATATCAGTCCATTATATGGAGAAAAATCATGAAATATTTCCCTCAAAAAACAATCTCTTTATGGCTGAAGTAAGAAAGACATGAACATCTTGGATGACAAGGGGGTGAGTACATTATCTGTCAATTTCTGTTCTGGAAGTGGACTTCTCCTTTAAATGTGTTAGTTTCATTGCTGTCTATGCAGGGTCAGAAAGCAATTCAGTCAAAAATATCTTTATTTGTATTCCAAAGATAAATGAAGGTCTAATTTGGAATGACATCAGGGTGAGTAATTAATGACAGAATTTTCATTTTAGGGTGAACTATCCCTTTAACATACTAGAAGTAACAACAAATGTGTGTGAAATAATGGCTTGTAAATAACCCAGCACAATTTTACCAGACTTCTGTGAAGCTTTTAGAGACTCGTAAACTAGATCATTTAGGTGAACTTTTGAAATTGAGTTCCAAAAGCTCAGATCTTACATAAAACGCATCTTCAGGTTGTTTTACACGTTGTTATTCGATCAAACGGCATAATGCCATTCCTCGCGTCTTCTACCTCACTGAGGCATGGAGCAAATTGCATTAAGGAGAATTACAATGAAATTAAATCAGATTCTCTTCCTCGGCTAATGCTGCGAGCTCACCATCGCCGATACCTCAATGACAATTTCCCTTCCCGGATGGCTGAATACTGATGAGTAGACTAAACCTGACCATTTTTAGTCATGACTGACTACATCTAGCGCAAATAACCGGAGAGATAATTTACAGTTTGTTTGACTATTTAATTACGAGGAATTCAGATCACGCATATCTTAAAAGCAAGTGAACCATGCCAGCATCCCATACACACATCTGCCCACAAACCACATGCTCTATTAAACCAGTATCGAGTTACTATAATGATCTTATGGGCTCAGGAAGCGAGTTGAGAGAACAATCAACTAATTTGACCTATAGGCAGAGAGTCTTGTTTTGACAGTTCTGTCTGAGCTCAAGAGGCGAGCGAAAGGGAATAAAATCAGTCATTCCCGGTGGTGACGCAAGCGTAGTATATGAGAACCTCACCAAAGTACTTTCTTCGCAGTTAGTTCCAATAAAAAGCGAGCGGGTTTGTTTATGAAAGTTTAATGTTGTGGAGTCTTTGTTTCTAGTCATTCTTAAACAAAAAAAGCATTAAAAATGCATTCATGCAACAGTGATACATTATTTTTACACAAGCACGGTGGGTTTCCTCTATTCAGCCTGGGCTTTTTCCCATTCTTTTCTTCTCTTATTCCTTTTTATTTGCAGAGACAGAGCTGCAGCAGACAGCTTTCTATCCTCGCAGCCACCCAGGCAGTTTCTGAAGAGGGCTCGCATTACCTGACAGCCTGTTATGTCAGTGCCAGCCAGCCAATTTCATAAACATATGCACCAATTAAGAAATCCATTAATATCCATCATGTCCTGTCATAAATCATACAGCTCTGCAGCGGGTCTGACTATGTAATTATTGTTGAGCAAAAAGCGGAAGTCCTTGATTAGGTTGACTCATTATTTCTCTCCAAATGATTCAGCTCGGCCCTGAAATAATGGAAAAGCAAAATGAAGCAACTCCGCTTCAGTGTGTTTATAATTGCACATTTGGGCTCTTTTGAAAACACCGGCCGGGTGGGATGCCGCTTTCCCTGCGGGCTGATGAATTCAACTGGCGCTCGTACCTCCCGAGCGCCTCTCATCCTCCCGGGCGACCTCGCATCCACGACCCAGAGGAAAGAATCGGATCATTATTTGAACCAGGGGAGACGTTTGCACCAAAGCATCTGCCAGGAACATAAAAGTAAATGTAAATGCAAAGTCTAAACTGAGGATTAGCGATATGTCCAATTTGTAACTAATTACAGATGGGAAGTCTTAGCTGAGCCACCGGAGGAAACATTTGAGACTGATTTAAAGAAACTGAATTGAAGAATATTCCCGCTTCGATACAAGCTGAGCTAAATCGACAGTATTTGTGGCGAAATGTTGCTAACCACTTAAAATAGTTTTGATTATTAGAATGGAAGTGAATGGGGACCATTTTTGGATACTTTAAAGGGATAGTTCACCAAAAAATGAAAATTTGATGTTTATCTGTTTACCCCCAGGGCATCCTAGATGTTGTTTCTTCAGTAAAACACAAAGATTTTTAACTCAAACGGTTGCAGTCTGTCAGTCATGTAATGGCAGTCAGTGGGATCCATGGCTTTGAGAGTCGAAAGAACATACAATGACTAAACCAAATTAAACCCTGTAGCTCATGACGATACACTGAGATGTTAAGACACAAAACAATTGGTCTGTGCAAGAAACTGAACAGTACTTATATCATTTTTTACCTCTGATCCACTGCAATGTCCAACTGTCCCAAGCGCGTTCACAACAGCAGGCATGTGACACGTCAACATGCTCTGGCATATACAAGAGCAAGCAACCATAACGTCAGTCGATCAGGCTCAAAAGTTGGGAGTCTGTGAAAAGTCAACACTCCCGGATTTTTTATTCAGTTGCAACAATCAGGATAAGCACAAGTAATTACTTAATTTCAAGCGGACAAATCTCCCAGACCTTCTGCCTTTAGTCTGAAGGTCTGGCTTTGTGAGGCTATAAGCCGGCTGTTGTGAACAGCCAACGAACAGTTGAACACTGCGATGGATCAGAGGTAAAAAATTACATACAGTCATGGCCAAAAATATCGGCACCCTTGCAATTCTGTCAGAAATGCAACACTTCTCCCAGAAAATTCTTCCAATTGCAAATGTTTTGGTATTCTTGTGCTTATTGTTTTTGTTTGCACTGCAACAACACAGAGAAGAAAAGAAAAACTTGATCAAATTTCACACAGGACTCAAAAATACACTGGACAAAATTATTGGCACCTTGTCAAAATTGTAAGAAATAATTGCTTTTCAAGCATGTGATGCTCCTGGAATTTGTATTTAGACACACCTGTGGCAAGTAACAGGTGTGGGCAATATAGTAATCACACTTGCAACCAGAAAAGTTGACTCAACCTTTGTGTTGTGTGTCACACTGAGTATGAAGAAAAGAAAGAAGTGTAAAGAGTTGTCTGTGGATTTCAGAGAAGTAATTGTGGAAAAACATGGGCAATCTCAAGGCTGCAAGTCCATCTCCAGAGATCTTAATGTTTTTGTGTCCACTCTGCGCAATATCATCAAGAGGTTTAGAGCCTATGGCATTGTAGCTAACCTCCCTGGATGTGGACGGAAGAGCAAAATTAATGAAAAATTACAACGAAGGATTGTTTGAACGGTGGATAAAGAACCCTGATTAACTTCCAAACAAATTCAAGCTGATCTGCAGACACAGGGTACAACAGTGTCAGCTCGCACTATCCATCGCCATCTGAATGAAAAGGGATGCTATGGTAGGAGGACCAGGAGAACACAAAGGCATAAAAAAGCCTGGAGTTTGCCAAAACTTATGGGACAAAACCACAATCCTTCTGGGAGAACATACTGTGGACAGATGAGACAAAAGACAAAAGTAGAGCTTTTTGGCAAAGGACAACATGGCACTGTTTACAGAAAAAGAAATGAGGCCTTCAAAGAAAAGAACACAGTCCCTACAGTCAAACATGGTGGAGGTTCAGAGATGTTTTGGGGCTTTGCTTCTTCTGACATTAGATGCCTTGACTGTGTGAACGGTATCATGAAATCTGATGATTACCAAGCTGCGTCTCCACCAGAGGTCATGGGTCTTCCAGCAGGACAATGACCCGAAACACACTTGAGTCCAGATCTGAATCCCATGGAACACCTGTGGAGAGATCTCAAAGCAGCAGTTGGGAGAAGTCATCCTTCAAATCTGAATTACCTAGAGCAGTTTGCAAGAAGACTGGTCCAAAATTCCAGTAGAGAGGTGTAAGAATCTCATTCATGTTTACAGAAAGCGATTGACTTCAGTTATTTTTTCCAAAGGGAGTGCTACCAAATATTAAGTTAAGGGTGCCAATAATTTTGTCCAGTGCATTTTTTGGGTTCTGTGTGGAATTGTATCAGATTTGACTTTTCTTAAAGTCCAAAACATTTGCAACTGCAACAATTTTCTAAGAGAAGCGTTGCATTTTCTGACAGAATTGCAAGGGTGCCGATATGTTAGGCCATGACTGTAAATCCTGTTCAGTTTCTTGCACAGACTGATTTTTTTTTTTTGTGTACTAACACCTCAATGTATTGTCATGATCCGCAGGGTTTAATTTGGTTTTGTCTGTGTATGTTTTTTTTGACTCTCAAATCCGTGGATCCCATTGGCTGCCATTATATGACTGACAGACTGTAACAGTTTGAGTTAAAAATCTTTGTGTTCTACTGAAGAAACAAAGCCACCTACATCTTGGATGCCCTGGGGGTAAGCAGATAAACATCAAATTTTCATTTTTGGGTGAATTATCCCTTTAAATGAATTCTTCTGGTAAAACTTGTGTATTATTTGAGCTGTAGTTTGGGGGTTGTAGGCATCATGTTTGTCAAGGCAAACAAAGTGGTAAAACTGGATAAATATTTGTCAGTCGACATTATGCCGACAAGTGCCGTCGATTGAGTTGAACTTGTATTGAACCCAGAATATTCAATTAATGTCTCTGAACGTGTTTGTTTTGTAATATTTTCTCGCACTAAGTAGTGAATCAGGTGTATTTCTATTTTAATTCTGCCTTGGTGAGTCCAGCGCTCTTGGTAAACATGGCCTAACTGCAAATCCAAATTCAGATTGGCTCGTTATTGCCGTAGGTTGTATATCTTTAACCCTATTGATCTCGCGGCACAGCAATTTCTCTTAATTATGAAAATAACCCGATTTACAGTGGCTGCATATACGAGATTAAAAATATCCTTCAACCTGAATGCAACACGCCAGACTCTCAGTTATGTAGACTAGTTGGCGAGCAGCCAGAGCTGACTAATGTCTCCTCGCTAGAGGGGGTTGGAAGAGAATCGATACCACCCAATAACCAGTTCTTCCTCTAGGACAGCAAGGAACGCGTAAGGCTCTGAGAGCAAACCCTATTAAAAAACGACACCGTAGAGGCATACATTATTTAAAGATTCCCTTTTCATGAAGCCAAATCAAAACAAAAATTAATTATGCATCCGTTTCAAGTCCACCGTTTTGATTATCGCCAAAGGGGATGTGCGTAAGTAAATGGTGTAATGGTAATAATACCGGGTTCGGTATGTTTGGATTGTTGGTTTAAAGTGCACTGGAAGCACTGGGTCAATGAAGGCACTCTGAATGCAGGGAGGTGATCCACTCCGCACAGATCAAAGTTAATGGGGGTTCGCCATCGCGGCCTGGCCACATTAGTGGAGGCTCTCACGGTGTATCGATTAGAGCCCAGGGAAAAAGTTTGGCCATTATGTGAAAGCGGTGACGGGATGGACCAGCTCTCTGGGAGATCAATGATGTGCCCACAGCAGTAATCACCAGGCAGCTGATGATGTTTTCATTGGCCTAGCAAGTACTGGGAGAATGTGTTTGCAGTTTCTGTTGTCCGTATCGTGTCAGCAGACTGAGTGGCTCGTGGTGGACTGGGAACAGAATTAGGGCGTAAAGTCAACAATCATTCCGAACATTATACACAAGCAATTGTGCCTCGGAGCACTAGATTCTTCCTAATGCACTCGGAGAAGGTGCGGGGCTAATTTTTTTGCCTTCCTTTTTTTTTGAAGACGCTGTGTAAACAACAAATAGAGCATTTGTTTTCTGTGTGAACAACACACCGGGGGTCTGATGGAGCTTAGTGTTTTACATCCAGCAAAATGAAAACCATTAAAAAGAAAATGCTTTTTTAGCTTCAAGACATTGTACTGTAGTTTTAAAAGCTGAGCAGTGTTTTGCACATTGTTTTGACAGCACTCTAGTATATTCCTATCACTGCTGAACTGATTAAATATTAGGTCTTCCAGCATTCTCTGCAGCCTTTTTTCTGTACAGCATATGACATGTTAACATGTGTCTCAAATCCCACTGTGCTGCCTACCTACAGTAGATGCTTTCTGGGCATTTTATTGATTCTAATTATGCTACCTTCTAAGATAATTTTGTTCAAGAGTTTACTCAACACACTGATAAGCCTAGGGAAATATAATTTAGTCTGTACTGACATGTAGTGATAGATTTAAGGGGGTCTTACACAAGTTGATATGATTCTTTAGGGTCTTAATGAAAAGTCTTAAAAAATAGTGTAAAACAACCTTTGAGAAGTCATGTCTCATCACAGTACACCGGTTTTAGGGTCACGGTTCGATACAAGTTCGGTGCAACAGGAAATGTATTTTTCATTTATTTTGTATTTTTCAACAGACAGTAGTGCAGTTGTTTTGATTTGAAATCGACTGTATAATTTCAAGATTTAAAGATGACGCCCTTTTTTACAATATTTAATATAAATCTCAGGTGTCCCCAGAATGTGTCTGTGAAGTTTTAGCTCAAAATACCCCACAGATCAGTTATTATATAAATGTAAAAATTCCAATTTCCTTTCCTAGAATAGTGCTGTGCCTTTACAGCACGTACCTCAGATACTCTCCCAAAAAAACATCTGTTTGGTTTTGATTATCATGTCTATCAAACTGCGTTTTAAATCATATTAGCTTAAACTTCTGATATAGGGTTTTCTGAGTACACACATCCACAGCACCTGCACAGAAAGTAGCTGTCATACGATATGTGATATTTCTTTCATGTCTTATTGCAGTTAAACTGTCAAATACACACAAAACTGGGGACCCGATTATTGGACTTAAACATTGAAAAGGTCAGATTTTCATCATATGTCACCTTTAAAGCAAAAACAGAATAGCTTTTTGTGAAATTATGCTACATAAGACACCTGCACAAAACAAAAACAGCACATGGACTGAATTAAAATGCAAATTCATTCTCTGACAGCAGGTGGCATGTATGGAACAGCAGTGACATAGAGTTCCTTTGGTTACCGCTGTAAACAAAGCAGCTGCATTTATACTACTTGAATATGAATATGAATTATATGGAGGTAGGAGGAAAAGGAAATGCCATCAAAACATTTCTGGAGAAGGTCAGTTCCTGTCAGAGATGCATTCATATAAATCCCCACGTTTATCTTTGTATATTTCGAGCATTGTAAACAGTGAGCTTGATCTGCCTGGTACAGCATTTTCTCTTTACAGACTTCATAAAAAAATTCCACACAAATTACATTTTGCAATAAAGTTTGTGTGCAATTGAGAATAGAATAAAACTAAAAACTGGTTCTATTTTATAACTGGTCAACTGGTACATCTCTAGAACCTGAAACTTTCCCAAACTGCTGATTTAAAACAAGCAGGTGGTTCTTGCGTGCCGTTTGAATTCGCTATTCTTGTTTTGGGTAGGTGCATAGACCATTTCTTCTTCTGCTCTTTACTGTTGTGACAGTTGGCGTTGCATTACCGTACGCGCCCTCTTTTGAATTGATCGCCTGTGACTGACTGTATTTGTCGTCTCACTGCTAGAACCATTCTATGACGTCCGTACTGTGATGGTTTGGGGTGAATGCAGTGGCATGCGAAAGTTTGGGAACCTCTTGCAGAATTTGTGATAATGTGAATAATTTTAACAAAATAAGAGAGATCATACAAAATACATGTTATTTTTTATTTAGTACTGTCCTGAGTAAGATATTCTAAATGATATTTCAACAAAATAAGAAAAATTTGGACATCTTCATCCTGTTCAAAAGTTTTCACCCCACCCCACTCAATCTCAAAATCATACAGTCACTGCTGGAAAGGGTTCAAATATGCAAAAGATGCTGGAAAACCAAAGAATCTGCAGGACATGGAGGATTTTTCTGAAGAACAGTGCCCAGTTTAACTGTTGTTTAACAGAACAAACAAAGAAATCACAAAACAAAAAACATTCGTAGATCATCCAGGTAACCGCACAAAGTATTAAGAACCAAGGGTTCCCGAATTTTTGAAGGGGTTTATTTTAATAGTTTGTCTTGTGGACTATATGTAAACATGATTTATGTAAAATATCTTATTCAGGGCAGTACTAAATTTAAAAAAATGCCATGCATTTTGTGTGATTTCTCTTATTTTGTTTCAATTATTCACATTTTCACAGATTCTGCAAGGGGTTCTCAAACTTTTGCATGCCACTGTACATGTAGACCCCTAGAATTCTGACACGGGGCAGGTGTCTAAGGCAAATTCTTGGCTCAGATCCAAAAGTCTGATTTTTTAAGTAATCCAAAAATATCTACAAACAAGCAAAAAACTGCTGCTGGGGTGTAAAACTAAATAAATCGGTGCTCTTTGAGTGCGGGATTCTTTTGTGACACCAAAAAACTCATAAAGGCTTTTTATATTTTTCACATTATTCGAGTGCCTTGTAATGTGAAAAATATAAAAAGCCTTTATTCACATGGCCTTTATTTACATGATGCGTCTGTGCGCAAATGTGTTGTTTTTAAAACTTTAAAGCCATGTGAATAAAGGCTTTTATATTTTCCACATTATTCGAGTGCCTTGGACTTATGAGTTTTTTGGTATCCAAAAATACTGTGTTAAGTCAAAATTACCCAAAGAAGAAAACTGTCACCATTTACTCACTCTCCACTTGTTGTTTTTTCTTCTGTTGAACAAAAAAGAAGATATTTTGAAGAATGTTGGTAACCAACAGTCACTGGCTTCCATAGTATTTCTTATAATGCAAGTCAGTGGCTACCATCAACTGTTTGAATTTTCATTTTTGGAAGAACTATCCCTTCTAGAATTACAAAGCAGTTACTTATGTGGACACTGATTCAGTTCACTAGATTTTAAAACAGCATTTGCTTTAAACAAAAATTGTCCATTTAAAACCTTTTCTGAATCATACCTGTATTCTCCGAAACATTTAATATCGTCATATACTTCTCAGGATTCTCTCTTAACACGATCAACATTTCTGCTCCATTGAGATCGGAAGTGACCCTTTCTATTTGAAAAGCAATTTGCCATTGTCTGCACCTCAGGGACACACGTCTGCGCTTTCGCACCAGTCGAGAGCTGTGACCTCTGTGATCTTTCTACAGACTGATTTTAACCTTCACTCCGAAAAAGAAATCTCCTCCACGCTCCCGTTTGGCTTCAATCACAAGAAGCCTGATTCAGAGCACCAGCGTAGACGTGCTGAGAGATGTGGGGTGTTTTATACTGCTGAGAATGTAAGAGGATAGTGAGAAAGAGTTCATTTTTCAAAGTGCTGAGAGGCATGTGATGGTCCCTCAGCCATTGTCTTGGTGTCAGGGCAGATGAATGGGACAATATGGGGGGAGAATAGCTTGAGACTGAAAAACCGAAGACAACACAGGGAGCAGCGCAGAGAATGAAAGCAACTAGACAACGGCATTAAAAACCGCTACCTCCCTTTTCCCTCTCAAGCTCTTCGTGTCATATCATATGCAATTCATCATCCCGCACGCCCCTCGTGGGAAGATCCGTTCCTTTTTAAGGTAGCGCTCCGAATCGCTTCTCAGAAAATTGCGGTACGCCTTCTCATTACGTGCTTTAAAGTTTCACATTTATTCCTGGAAAAACGCCTGACAGCCATTCGAGATTAGAACATTCGTGATATTTCCGAGGAATGAATGCTTTGACAGCTCTGTCAGGGAAAAGTGAGAAACTAAACACAAATATGTCAACTTATTGAGTGCTCTTTCTGTAAAGGACGGCCCACCGATCTGTCATTGCATTCTTTTAAAGGGATTCAATGATTTTGGGGTCAATAGAACGCTGTTAGCGGCTTGTCTGTCAGAGCTGTCGGCTTGTAAGGGAGTCGAGCGAAAATGTCAACTGATGTATCTTCATATCTCTCCGTCTGCCGTTTCCTGATGGCCGCGTGCAGTCGGGCAGGCTGTGTGATGTGCGTTGCGTAATTCTCTCAAATAATTCATTAAAAGCTTCGCGTTTGAGATGAAAAATTTGACTACAGTAGACTATCCTCCCGTGTAGAAGTCGGATGATGCTTCATGAAGTTTTCGCCACGCTACGTTCATCCCGCATTCAGGATCATACAAAACATGGTGACGATGAGAAATGCCACCAAGATGGTGAAAAATTTCATGGCATTACCGTCGTGAAATGTCACAGGCCGCTGGCTAAAGCCGCCGCACGTCCTCAGGGGCTGTGCCTTTTCGCATTGAGCGTCGTAACTGATTGAATAAATATTCATTATGAAAATTAGATATGAAAAAACAGCTCATTTTGCGAAATAATGCCCAGATCTATTCTCCGAGAGCTTTCGAGCTAGAGTATTTATCTAGCCAATTGAAGCAATATTACCATAATTGGTCTGAGACCAAACGACAAGACATTGCGGTGGGAGTCATGCTAAATGATTTTCAACAATATGAACCGAATTTCTCTGCAATTTCACTTTGAAATGTCAATGGAAGAACATCAAAGTGCATTTCATCAGCGCTAAATGAAGGTACCACGGTACGATATGACATCCCTTAAGGGTCATTTACGAGCTGTTTTGAATTGATAAACGGAAATGAAGGAAATTGTGAGGCTTGAGTGGCTTATGTTATCAGAACAATAATACTGATGCTTTTAGTTTTGTCAAGATCACTTCAAACATGATGAAAAATCCTGGATTCTTTGAGAAGGATATTCTACACCGATTCTCGTCAACCTTAACAGAGCCTGCTATGTGAATGCTAACAGTAGATGTTGGCAAAAACAACATGGCGTGTGTTCACGGCTGCAATCTACTGTACATATGTTAAGCTTGTTTGTCGATAATCCTGCTGTAAAAGCTCTTCTCCACACACTCTTTAAGTTTTTGGGGCTGAGCATCCTTAATATATTCACTTTTATGCTTTGAAGTGTGAAAATGCCTTGATCATACAGTTATTGTGCAATGCTGCGTATTTAAGTACGGGGATGGTGGTGGAACAAGGCTGTGCTATTTATCTTTTTTCCCCTTTGTGTTTGCGGATAAGCAATTAAAATAAGTGGGTCACCCGTTGTTGAACGAGCACTTGAACCCATAGGCGCGGAGGTTTCGTATCTGATTTTAACACTGAGGTTTTTGTCTTTCAGTTCCCTGGGTCTTTCTGCTCGGAGAGATGGAGAATGAGAGAGATATTATACTGATGACAGGCTAGAAGCCCGTATTTACCTACAGTCTAATCTGCACATATAATGCGATTTTATCATTGGCATGTTCCAGCGCCGCTGAGAATACGAGGAGCCGCTCTCTGCAATTTGCTCGCCCCACGCCGGGGATCGAGTGCGGCTGCAACAGGCTTCAGCCGTCGTGATCGACAGGCACCGGGACCTGTAAAATATCCCCAGGCCAGCGCGTCTCACCCCCATCCATCCACAGAACTGTCAGTGATATTGAGAGACTGTCAGACTCCTTCTCAAGTACGTCCAAATCAACAGTAAATATTAGTCCTGTAGGGCCTCTGGGAGCTCAGTTACATCCCCTTTATTAACCTTGCAGCCTGGCTGTTTGATGTTAAATAATTACTCTGGCAGCTCTCGGGGGAAAACGAGGCACAGGGCTCTTTCCATCCCTTAGCCGTGCCGCCGCTCAAGGGGCTTCACGTTTCACGCCGACTAACACACATCCTGAGCATGAACCTTCATAGGGCGATGAAAATAATGATGTCCATAATGAGGATAATGAAAAAATCTAGGTTCTTTTAAATGTACTCTTTGTATTGTTGGCTTTTAAATATATTTTTTGATAGGAGCATTTCCTCTGAGGATGCAAGGGAAGCAGTGTCTCCTCAAAATTTTGGATGAGAAAAAAATCGTAGTACAAAAATAAGTAATATAACATTAAAAATAGTATAAATCACTAGTTTTTCTAAAGAAACATTGTCCGACATGAGCAGGTAAAGTTAGAACGGGAGTCTGCATCTCTCTCACCTCCCCTGAGCCTATTGAGTTTTAACAGACCCCCTAAAGTGTGCGGTGAGTTTGGTGGGGGGTAATGGAAATGCCTCCATTATGATATGATTGGATATGACTGGTTATGATCAGTTGTGATTGGTTCATGCAATAAATCCTGCCTCTTGTGTTTGTGCGCGGTCTATGTTCGCGAATCAGTGTAAATAAACAATATAATGCTGTTGAAGTAGAAGTTCACTTCCAGAACAACAGTTTATAGATAATGTACTCACCCCCTTTTCATCCAAGATGTTCATGTCTTTCTTTCTTCAGTCGTAAAGAAATTATGTTTTTTTGAGGAAAACATTCCAAGATTTTTCTCCATATAATGGACTGATATGGTGCCCCGAGTTTGAACTTCCAAAATGCAGTTTAAATGCGGCTTCAAACGATCCCAAATGCGGTTGTAAATGACCCCAGCCGAGGAAGAAGGGTCTTATCTAGCCAAACGATCGGTTATTTTCATAAAAATAATACAATTTATGTGATGTTTGATAACAAAGTTCGGAAGGAGCATGATCAGATAATCAACTAATTTGGCACAGGTGCAACTCGTCTAGCTAATCATCCAAACTAGCACAAGTCATATATATGCACACAGCCGACTTACCTCCGTCATTCGAATGTTTTTCGGCATCCCCCCTCCACCCCAGCTCCTCACTCTTAATCTATCCTCATCCTATACTTGGGATGGGGGGAGTTCTCTGGGTTCAGGCCATATTCCGGGCTCGGAGCCCTCCCCCAGGACAGCATGCCAAAATATGCTTACTGTTTACTCAACCAGATTAGATGTAAGGGTGAACTCGTGAAATACTTTTTAATCTCATGTTTTTTCCTGTTCATGAAAGTTAGGGTATGTCGAAAAACTCCCATCTCATGTTCTCCCTAAACTATATCGCTCTTTTACCTTTTTTGTTAAGGGTGTTTGATCATCTTTGCATGTTCACTTTGCAAAGACTGGGTTGGTACTGCAGCGAAGTAGGATGATTTTGAAATTATTTTTGAATTGGAGTTTTTCGACATACCCTTACTGTCTCGAGTCAGAATACACAGAATTCAGGGAGAGCAAGACAAGACAAGCGTTTGAGATTAAAAAGTATTTAAATTGTATATTTAAAAAAAAATAAAAATAACAGATCGTTTCGCTAGATAAGACCCTTCTTCCTCGGCTGGGATCGTTTGAAGCTGCATTTAAGCTGCATTTTGGAAGTTCAAACTCGGGGCACCATATCTCTCAATTACATGGAGAAAAATCCTGAAATGTTTTCCTCAAAAAACACTTTTTTACAACCGAAGACAGAAAGACATGAATATCTTGGATGACAAGGGGGTGATTATATTATCTGTAAATTGTTGTTCTGGAAGTGGACTTCAACTAAAATGGTAATACTAATTAAAAATGTAAGTAAACAACTCACACACTTAAGATACATTCAATTTTTAGGTCAAAATAAGAATTAAGATGGCATTAAAACAGGAGTAATAATCAGCTTGAGGAAATTTAAAGTAAATCTCCATGTCTTTGACCAATATTCACCAAACTTTGATGATTGATGATCTGAAAAATGAAAAAATAGTTAAAAGTTAACTATAAAAAAAATAGCTGAACATAAATTCACAAATAAAATATACTTGTTACAGAGGGAACGAGGCGAAGAGTGGGCGGATCCATGCGCAAGCTTTTATTGACTTTAGACAGAGACATGGTAATAAACAGGCTGGGTCAAACACAGGCAAACAGGAAAAGGGTCCATCAACGGTGAACGAAATCCAA
The DNA here is from genome assembly GCA_012976165.1 of Labeo catla. NCBI lineage: Eukaryota > Metazoa > Chordata > Actinopteri > Cypriniformes > Cyprinidae > Labeo > Labeo catla. The sequence continues at coordinate 410,738 of VONZ01000109.1, read as the reverse complement.
GGGGCGAGGCAAACGGGTTATCCAAATAGGCAGGCTTGAGTCCATACGAGGGGCGATCAGAGTCCGTGATGACAACTGACAAGACAAAGGGAAAATCCATGACGGGCAAGAACCAACAATGCTAGGGTCGAGACACGAATGACAAAACTAGATAACAAGAAATAACTAGACATAGGAACTAGGAAAGGGCTTCGTAATGCAGCTAACACAAACGAGTACTAAATGCTGTACAGTACTTGGCCCAGAATAGTGGGAAGGGCCTCGTATTTATGCAGTTCGTGATTGGCTGCAGCTGTGAGTGCGGTGAGTGAGGTGGAACATGGGAAAGGTAGTCCGGGGTGTGTGTGTATATATATATATATATATATATATATATATATAATTTTTTTTTGTTTTTTTTTCCTGATAATGTGTTATGTTTAACCAAGAAAATGTGACTAATATATATATATATATATATATATAGTTTTTCGTTTCTGTTATAGTGTAAGTAATGTTTATTTAACCAAGAAAATGTAAACATGATTTGATATTTGATTTGAAAAAAAAAAAAACTTCAGAAAAGAACTCATTTCAGAACACCACCACATACCACTGATTTTTACAATTTTTTGAAACAAATATAATTTATGAGTTTATAAATTAAGTTTGGAGAGATTTTGGTAAAATGTTATTTTTAAGTAAGATAAACTTTCTAAGACAAAAATAATAATTAAATATTATGCCAAACCACTTTTATTTCAATAGTGTTATTATTTTAACAAGGCTTTTTTCATATTATGGTGTCGCTATAGTTGCATCATCCTGACATTCTAAACTTGATGCCACCCAAAAATATAAAAACAAAATTTAATTCAGAAATGAAAAACATTGTCATCTTGTAACAGGTGTTTTTTTGTATGCATGAAATACATTTCTGCTTTTACATTTTTTGGATGTGCAGGCAAAATAAATTCAAAACAATGCTTTTTGGTTACACTTGGATTAGTAAGTTCACCACAAGGCTTGAGGTGAAAAGTGCTACAGTATCACAGATCTAATTATGGGTTGAGGGGGTGTAAATAAGGCAGCTGAGACATACAATTCTCGCAATCATTTGCACTACAGTGGATGAATTATTTATGATGCCTGTTATTTGTGGCCTTACGCAGCTGGGCTGCGGAAACATGGGCCTGTCATGTTGACATCAAAACTCACACTGTTCTCCACAGAGCGGCAAACATGACTCTTGTACACACACAACACCCCCCACGAACCCCCCTCGACAAAGCGCAGTCTGGAGTCCGAGCAGCATCCTCACTCTTATTCAAACAAACAGGGGCTTACTCTAATCCTTGCTTCCTGTCTCCCCGGCTTGTTTCCAAGGTAACGTGTCAGAAGAGACAAGAGCGCTGCTGACTGCCTCCACGGGGCCAGTTCCCCTCCTTTGCCCAAGTTCATCTGACTTTTGGTCACATGACACCTGTTCCCATGACAACCAGGTTGAGGACAGCCCGAGAGCACGCGAGCAAAGGGAGCTCCGCACGTTCTGCCAAAAATGAGGATGGGGATTGAGATCGGCCTCGCTCCTTGAAAGTCCCCCGATATTACGGCACCGCTTAACTGCGCCGGCAGCCGTGCGGTTCTCAGGTGCCTTTGTTAAACGGAGAAAACATATTGTATTTCAGACAATCCAGAAATCACTCAACGGTGTGATGGCTTCGAAACTGCTTTAAATGAACACCCTCTCTGAAACAACAATAGCACGTATTGAAACGAAACTGTACAGGGCTCATCATCAAATACTCGGGCACATATTTTCTTCCTTTCCTGTTGCAGTTGTGTTGCTATGGGAACGTGATTCAGAATGACAGCATTTGAATAAAGGTTTTGATGTTAATTTGGAGGAAAATCACTTGGCTGAACCTGTCCGGGGAGAGATGCGATGCGTTCCACTTCTTCACCTCTTCATTTCTTCACCAGGTTAATCATTTGTGATTGTACGCTCGAGAGTGTAAATGTCTCCGTTACAGTCCTAAAATATGAGCAGCTGCCGACAATTATCATCAGATTTAATTCACATGGCTGGAATTAGACTCCAAGAATCGTGCCTTGGACGTTAATGTGTTATCTTCAGGAACAGCGCTTGACTTCTTGGCTACGGTGGGCATAGAAGAGACCCTAAGGTTTGAAAAGCAGATAAGCACATGACCTTCTTGTAGTCACTGTAAACCTGCACTGTCTCCAGGCCTTTTAGTTTGTGTAAAGATCAGATGGGTTGGAACGGAGCCATCAGATGGCATAAGAGTCCCAGTTGAGTAGTGAGAGCCAGGGTGGTTTGGCCTCAGACACCTGTCCCTTCTTACTCCCTCTCCCGAGCCCGATGGATCCAACTGCATTGATCCAGGCTGCGATGTAGAAGCTGGTTCGTCTCTGATGGCCATTGACTTGGCTCTTCACACACTGTCCAATGCCATCAGGGACCTTTGTGACCTATAAGACTTATACGAGTGTCTGCCGGGTTGGGATCTTCTCCTGACAACAGTATTAAAGGATTAGTTCACTTCCAGAATAAAAACTTCCTGATAATTTACTCACCCCCATGTTATACAAGATGTGCACATCTTTATTTCTTCAGTCGAAAAGAAATTAAGGTTTCTGAGAAAAACATTCCAGGATTTTTCTCCATATAGTGGACTTAAATGGGAGCCAACAGGTTGAAGATCCAAATTGCAGTTTCAATGCAGCTTCAAAAAACTCTACACGATCCCAGCTGAAGAATAAGTGTCTTGCGTAGCTGTCGATCAGTCATTTTCTAAAAACAAAATAAAAATGTATGTCGTTTTTAACCACAAATGCTCATCTTGCACTAGCTCGACAAATTACAAATCACTTTGGAAGGGTCATGCATGACGTAGGTGGAAGTACCGACCCAGTGTTTACCAAACTCTGTTTACAAAAAAAGATAAAACGAACGAGAAAATGAAGGAGAAAATGAACTTTTTGAACCACAGTACACAGACAAAAAAACTAACCATGCATGACCTTTCCAACGTGATTACGTGAAGATTCGCACGTAAGAGCTAGTGCAATACGAGCATCTGTGGTTAAAAAGTATGTACACTTTTATTTTTTTAAAACAATGACCTGGGAAATACTGGAACTTCTTCTTCCCTCAAATACTGTAGCAGATTCAGAGACTGTAGCAGAAGTACAGACCCAGTCTTTACAAAGTAAATGTGCAAGGAGGGTCAAAAAAAAGGGCAAAAACAGCGATGTAGGAAAATGTTGAAGTTGGAGGCGAAAATGAGATGGGAGTTTTTCGACATACCCTAACTGTCTTGAAAATGAGTGCAGAGTATGCATGTGCATTGCAGACCAGAGCTAGACAAGACAAACATTTTTGGTTAAAAAGTGGAAAAGTGATCCTTTTTTTTTAGGAAAATGTCAGATCGTTTTTGCTAGATAAAAGCTATATTCCTCAGCTGTGATCGCCCTTTGAAGCTGCATTGAAACTGCATTTTTAACCTTCAATCGATTGAGCACCACTTAAGTCCTCTATATGAAAAAAAAAAAACTCTGGAATGTTTTCCACAAAAAACATAATTTCTTTGCAACTGAAGAAAGACATGAACATTTTGGATGGCATGGAGGTAAATTATCAGAATGTTTTTATTCTGAAAGTGGAGTAATTCCTTAAAAAATGTCTACTCTGTAGCATGCAAAATACGTATTTAGTTGTGTGTGTGTTGTGTTTTCTCCGTGCAGCTTGTAGGTCTCTGACTAACCGGCTAACAGCAATATCTGCTCGCTCACAATTGTCTAGAACCATGTCGATGAATAGTGGATGTTTGTCGTTGATATTACTTGGAGTTCTGATAAAGAATAGAGCAATATGTTGGTGTACAAACTGCAGTGCTTTATCAGTACGTTTCTGCGTTGGGCTAACGCATATACCATGGCTGTTTGGGTGTTTAATGTAATGGTGATGTGTGTTCCATTTCCAACAACAGACTGGGTCAACGAACCAATCACCGCAGATTAGCTTCACGCAAAGGATGAAATGAATCGTTGAGCAAACCATTTAGGAGTCATTAAGCAAATAAGGTGAAAATAAATGCATATAAGACAATAAAAGTGTTTTTTGACCTTGCATGCATGTCAACCTGTTGTTTAGGACTCCCAAAACCAAAATATGAACCTTTTATAATCTATAATAGGGCCATTTTAAGGTCACATCTGGATTTGAGTAGCAAGAGCTAGGGTGGTTTGGCCTCAGACACCTGTCTCTTCTTACTTCTTCACCTGAGGCTAATAGATCCAGCGGCATTGATCCAAGCTGCGATGTTGAAGGTGGTTTGTGTTTGATGGCCATTGACTTTGCTGTTCACACACTGTCCAATCCCATCAGAGACCTTTGTGACCTATAAGACTTATTCGAGTGTCTGCTGGGTTGGGATCTTCTCCTGACAACAGTATTAAGGTCACATCTGGATTTGGTGCCGTAATGGAACAGACGGCGGTGTCAAACCCAAATCCAGACAGGCACTATGAATGATCAGACTAAAGCTCGTTCATCTTCGCCTGGAATCCTCACAATTGTAACCTGACAGTCCATCAGTGTTACGTATCCCTGCTGTTACTATCCCACGTGTGAGTCAGACTCCCAGAGCTGCCGCGTAGCTTTGTCTGACAACCTCATGCGTTTCCCGCCACTGTGACTTCACAGGAACACAAATCACCTCGCGTGGCCATTAAAAACCAGTGAATGGAGCTCCAGACTCCTCTGATTTCCCATCCAACCAATCGTGCTGATTTATTGTCCTCCAAACACCCAGAGAGCCAGCAATAGATCAGAAAGATTCACGCCTTCCTCGCCGGAGCAATATGAACTGCTTCCACGTCTCACAGGAAGAAGCAGATGATTAGGGTCACACTGGCAGAGTCGATGCTGACACGCTCCTCTGAATCAGAGCGGGCGTTCCCAGACCTAGGGAATCCTGGGAAACCCTCGTTGTGATCCATCTGCCATACTACTTACTCAGCATCCAGGCCTACTTGGGAGGTTTCTAGGTTTCTATACTTTGTTCTCTCTTCGTCTCCTCCATCATTTCCTTCCATCCTCTGCATTCCGCTAATAAATCACCACAGTGGAGGCCTTGGCTGCTAAGCTCAACCCCGCAGTGCGCTGAAAACCTGATTAGTGCCGTTTACCCAAATGATTTACAGAAAACAATTGCCTCAACTAATTCTAGCCGCCTAATTTCATTTGCTCTCGTATCCTCAATTCATACGCGAGAAAATTATGTACGGCAACTCGAATGACTCAAGGCGATCATTTTACATAAAACGTCAGACCGTAGTCGACAATTTAGCTTTGTCGGCTGACTGTATGTGTGTTCTGGCCTGGCCCGGGCTCTGTTTCGCAGAATGAGAGCTGGTTAGAAAGAAATGCAAATTACAAGGTCACACACACACACCGACTGAATTTCATCCTGATGATTGGCTGTGAAGGTTCTGACCCTGCTAATATCTCTATTTCACCTCTCTCATTTCACGCCTTGCCTGTCAGACCATTGGGAGAAGAGAGGGAAATGATATGGTAATGTATTAACCAGTATAATGTAACATTAAAGCCTAGTCAGAAACTCTACCACCGTGGAGCATTTAACGATGTAGCCGTCGCTGTACAGCAGCCGGTTTTGATTTTCGCAGACTTGCCAAGGCTTTGGTCTGTGTTTTTTACTCTCCCTGGATATTGATGTTGTTTAACATGATTTACACAAGTAGGAGCTGTTCCTGGATCGACATCCTTTGCCGTTCCTGGAACTGCTTTCCCATCAACCAATCGCAGCCCTTTTATTTTACAACCAGGGTTATGATGATGATTGGTAGATCCAGCAGCAGAAAAAAAATATCAATACAGGAACTTAACCTTGTGTAAATCATGTTCTGCTGATCTGACCTAAAAAGACAAAATACAGTAAAGATTGGAGTGAAAACAGGTCTTTTAGACCAGAAGATTTAAATCTGGGGTCTGCAAAAAATTCTAATCTAATTCTAATTGTACTCGTACATCTAATGTACCCATTTAATTTGTAAAACAGGTCTATATCTGTGTTTAGCCGAGCTTTAAGTTGATAGACTATCGGGTGTAGAAAAATGAAGTCTTTTGAAATAGCCTTCATGGTTCTGTGGGACCAAATTGGTGATATGGTAATATACACCCAAGAGGACGGTACGATAAGGGGAAATGAAGTCATGTAAAACATGGAAGGTATGATATGTGGATATGAGAAAGTATATCACCAATATAATGTGTTATTATGCTAATGAAATGTAATAAATCATTCTCATGATATCTAAATGATCCAGTTTTAACATGTGGATAAATCTGCACGCCCTGAGCTCTTACGGCAAATGTGTGAAATTCAAAGTGAAGTGGAGCTCTGGTCTTTAGCACTAATCAGACGACTGCTATCCATATTGACTCTCAAATAGTCAGAATAATTCAAATCTACATCAGAGGATATTACTTTGCATATTTACACAAGGATTTGCATAGAGAGGGAGTTGGAGAGAGAGCGAAAGAGAAAGAGAGAGAGAGTTCAGCGGCATTGACAATATTGCAGACCAGGCTTTATTGCCATCCCCAAAGGGACTGCAAAGGAACCATTAAATTAGTATTGGACCGAGTGGTGAACCTTGCTGTCAGCATCAGCAGTATGGCGAATGGCTTTGTTATTGTATTTGACATACTGAGACAGATTATAAAATGAATGTCTACATTGTGCCTCCCAAAAAAGATTACCCAGATTAACTGTGCTTTCCATTCTCTTGTCTCTTTTCAGAGACTCCTTTTATCCACACTCCTTCCGGTCCGAGAGATATGATAGCAGAGTCCATTATAAATGTTATTAGCTCTTTCAGGGGCATATGGAAGATGTATATTTAGTGGAATATTTCACAGAAATATTAGATTCTGTCCTCATTTACTCACCGCATACCATTCCAAATCATAGCTTAATTTTGAATATCACAACCTTTCTTTTTTTTCATTCCCCTTTTCAAGTTTCAAAAAGTACACACAAACACCATAAAACAGGCTGGAAACCCTTCCAAAATTCAACTTATCTGTTCCAAAATATGCAAGTCATACGTGTTTAGAGAGAAATGAAGGTGAGCTATTCTTTCAGACTGGAGTGTCGGAGGCGGGGTCATGTAAAACCTCAATGCGTAAGCGAGGTTGGCTATCCTGGGACTAATTAATTACTCTGTGGCAGACTAATAATGCTGCTGCCATTAATTCACACAAGTTCATTAGGAACTGCTTCCTCTCTCATCACAGAGCTTTGCTGGAAATATAAGCTCGCCCCGCGCTGAAATCCGGAGAGCACTCACTCTTCGCCACCGCTCAGCTGTCTTCATTTGTTTTGGCCAAAATCCAAGTCTCATGTCATTCCGACCCACTTACGATCGTTATAACTCTTCACTGATAGGTCACGACCCAAAAATGTCTTGCAAGTCTGTTCTGATAGCAGAGACAAAATGCTAAATGCAAATAATACAATGCAATTAAGCAGATAATCATGCATTGTTAGGACAAAGACTGTATATACCCAGACAGTTCCTCTGAATGGGAGACAGTGTGATGCGCAATATGGCAGAATAAGTCCTGCCTTCTAAATGAAGGAGCCAGTAACCAACTGGTAAAGTCATCGCATCACCGCATCTGGCATTATAATCCCCGGTTCCCATAGAAACACTCAGTGTCGTGAGATTCGCACTTGGGACTGCACATGTCCACTGACTGGACCAACTAGAATATATGCTTTTTAATGCTTTTGAAACTACTTTTACAGTATGGGACAGTTCCTATTAGATTATGAGATTATATTAGATTTTTAGTATTTCCCCATTCAGTTAGAAAGGAGCTGGTCTTGCATACTTAATAGCTGGCTTTGGAAATATGGCTGCTGCGTGCTGGGACTTTGGTTAGGGTAAAAAACAAACACACTTCCTGTAATATTTATTGGCATTAAATATGTAAATCCAGTGAAATTACTGTATTTTGGTGCAGATTCATCTGTCACTTAATTATATTAAATCAATTCTGCTGTTGTTTTTAAAAAATGCAATGAAACAAAATGTAAAATAATAAAGGTTTTAATAATAAATGATCTTTTTTTAGTTTAAGGTGTAAATGGGTCATTACTTCAATTCCAATATAAAATCTGAAGCTTGAAGAAAAGCCATGTGAGATGCACCGCTCTAATCTGTCAACAAGGAGATTTTCTCATAATGTCTGCCGTGACTTAGCCGAGGTTGTGTCGTGCCTCGGTAAATGCCATCGTCTCTTATTTAATTTGATCGGCGAGCCGGTATGCTATTCTAGAGTTATCAGTGTATTAAGATGATACAATAACTGTGTTTGTACTTGATTAAGAAGTCTTTGTTCTGCGGTTGTCGCTGGGTAAATTAACTTGACAGAGTCACCTCAGGGTGGTGAGTAGCAGATACAGATACAGTCAAATTACAGTGCTGCCTTGGCTGTGCGTGTGGAGGATCTGACCCAGCGGTGGATCGATACGGCTCACCGTCCAGCACACAGCCAGCCATTAATCACGCCATCAAGCCTGTCGGCCCCCATATAAGGCCATCTGCCTCAAAGGACTGTATACAAACACTGCACGGCTCCTGTGCTGAGGATGCACTCGCACAATTCCCAGCATCGCATCATGCGAAATTCAGCCGCTAAGTGAGGGACGGATATAAAAGCGCAATCCCAGAAGCCTTGGGAGGTTCTTACGCCGACAGGATTACTGGCTTTCTCTGTTCTGGCTCACCTGACAAACCCATCTACTCACTCTGTATATGCGCACAATAGGAGTTGGAGTGGAAATCGCTGGAGGGAAAGATATAGAGAGTAAGAGAGAGGAAGGTGTGTGGGTGTGAGAGAGGAAGTGAGAGGGAAACTGAAAACAATATAATTCCTCATTGTCTTCAGCGAATTGGAACTAGTCTCTAAGATATTTCGGCCACATCTTCTTTGTGGTTGGTTGGTGATGTTTGGGCGCTCAAGCTCCCTACAAGCTCCCCGAAGACTGGTGTGGCATGGCGAAGCTCGATCCCTCCCCTCGAGCTCCAGCCTCGTGCTAATTACGCCCGGCTCCATGCTGATGAGACGTGCAGCTGTCAGGCCCTCCACGCGTGCTATAAATCACCGTTCCGTGGGCTTTGTTTATCTGATTGGACGGGCTATGAGGGAGCCGGCGAAAGCTCTCCTATCTCTCCGCCTCAGATCCAGCCCGCTCCGCTCTTTTCCTCTGTCTGCCAGCAGGTTTAATCTACACGCTCAGACGGAGTCAATTCTCCACCTCACTGTCGCAGGCTCTAGATCCGCCGCATGGTCTCAAATTGAATTGCGGACGCAGACTGTGGCATCAGGCCATGTTACCCCACACACCGTCCTCTGTCATCACACTCTGTGCACAGATAATGCCAGAACAGTGAAGCTCAGAGATTCTGTTATTATGGCTCTGTTAAATTGCTTTCACATGTTTAGGACTCTTGCCAGTCTCATTTTAGACCGGAAGAATAGAGTTTTCTTCTCGCTTGAAAGACATGCCTGCCGCATATGTGCCGTATATTGTAATCGCTGACATTTATGATATTGTACTTTGTGTAAAAGGATAATAAAAAATGGTATTTCTGTCATCACTAATGTCGTTTCAAACCTGCAGCACTTTGATCTGTGGAAGATACAAGAAGAATGGTAACCAAAACTGTTTGGTTACCAAAATTTCTCCAAAATGAGTAAGCATCACTGTTTGGTTACCAACATTCTTCCAAAATGTGTAAGCATCAATGTTTGGTTATCAACATTCTTCCAAAACTGATAATCAAAACTGTTTGGTTACCAACATTCTTCCAAAATTGGTAAACATAACTGCTTGGTTAGCAATATTCTTTCAAAATTGTTAAACATTGCAGTTTGTTACCAACATTCTTCCAAAATTGGACATCAAAATTGTTTGGTTACCAACATTCCTGCCAAAATTGTTATCAAAGTTATTTGTTACCAACATTCTTCCAAAACCGATAATCAAAACTGTTTGGTTAGCAACATTCTTCCAAAATTGCTCATCAAAGTTGTTTGGTTACCAACTTTGTTTTTAAAACTGGTAATCAAAATTGTTTGGTTACATATTTTCTTCCAAAACTAATCAACACTGTTTGTTTAAAAACTTTCTTTCAAAGCTGGTAATAAAACTGTTTGGTTTCCAACATTCTTCCAAAATTGGCAAGCATAACTGTTTGATTAGCAATATTCTTCCAAAATTGTTAAACACTGCAGTTTGTTACCAACATTCTTCCAAAATTGGTCATCAAAGTTATTTGGTTACCAACATTCTTCTAAAATTGGTAATCAAAACTGTTTGGTTACCAACTTTGTTTCAAAACTGGTAATCAAAATTGTTTGGTTACATATTTTCTTCCAAAACTAATCAACACTGTTTGTTCAAAAACTTTCTTTCAAAGCTGGTAATAAAACTGTTTGGCTACCAACATTATTCCAAAATGGGTGTGCATACAGTAACTGTTTGGTTACCAACATTTTTCCAAAACAGTTAATTAAAACCAGGTTGGTTTGGTTACCAACTTTCATTCAAAAATGGTAATAAAAAACTTTCTTCCAAAACTCTTAAGCAGAACTGTTTGGTCACCAAACTTCTCTTTCAAACTTTTTTTCAAAACTGACAATAGAACTACCAACATTCTTCCAAAACTGGCAATCAAAACTGTTTGGTTAACAACTTTCTTTCAAAAATTTTAATCAAAACTGTTTGGTTACCAAGTTTCTTTCAAAACTGGTCATCAAAATTGTTTGGTTACAAACTTTCTTCCTGTTAAGCAGAACTGTTTGGTTATTCAACATTATTAATCAACACTGGTTAAAACACTTCCTTTCAAAACTGGTAATAGAACTGCTTGGTTACCAACATTGTGCTACTGTTTGGTTACCAACATTATTTCAAAATTGGTACACATAACTACTTGGTTACCAACATTCTTACAGAGCTGGTAAGTGCTACAGTTTGGTTACCAACATTCTTCTAAACCAGGTAATCAAAACTGTTTGGTTACCAACTTTCTTTCAAAACTGGTCATCAAAATTGTTTGGTTACAAACTTTCTTCCAAAGCTGTTAGGTTACCAAATTCATTCAAAACTGTCAATCAATGTTGTTTGGTTAAAAACTTTCTTTTAAAGGTGGTAATAAAACTGTTTGGTTACCAACATTCTTCCAAAATTAATTTGCATAACTGTTTGTTTACCAACATTCTTCCAAAACAGGTAATCAAAAATGTTTGATTACCAACTTTCTTTCAAAAATGGTAATAAAAATTGTTTGGTTACCAACATTCTTACAAAACTGGTACACATAACTGTTTGGTCACCAACTTTCTTTCAAAAATGGTCATCAAAATTGTTTGATTACAAACTTTCTTCCAAAACTGATAAGCAGAACTGCTTGGTCACCAAAATTCTTCCAAAAACTGGTAATCAACACTGTTTGGTTGCAAACTTTCTTTTAAAACTGGTAATAAAACTGTTTGGTTACCAACATTCCAACAAAACTGGTAAGCGCTATTGTTTGGTTACCAACAATCTTCCGAAATTGGTGCACATAACTGATTAGTTACCAACATTCTTACAAAATTGGTAAGTGCTGCTGTTTGATTACCAACATCCTTCAAATCAAAACAGTTTGGTTACCAACTTTCTTTCAAAATGGTAATAAAAATTGCTTGGTTACAAAATTTCTTCCAAAACTCTTAGGCAGAACTGTTTTGTCACCAAAATTCTTCCAAAACTGGAAATCAACACAGTTTGGTTACCAACTTTCTTTCAAAATGGTAATAAAAAATGCTCGGTTACAAAATAAAACAATAAAACTGTTTGGTTTTGGTTTCAAAACTGGTAGGCAGAGCTATTTAGTTCTTTAAAATACACAGTATTATTTCACAAATGACATGTGAATAAATGATAACAGAATGTTCATTTGTAGGTGAACTATCCCTTTAAGAGTATTAATGTTATTCGAAATAATACAAGGAGTTCCATCCAAAAACCTCTTAGGTATGTCATTGTTCTTAAGAATAAAGGTCCTTTGAATGGTTCTTTGATGCACTTCAGCAGGTTTTTGTTATCAAGAGCCATTTTTCATTATATATAGTGTACATTGGGCCATTTTGAGATTAAAAAGTTATTGACGTTAGCTGTCTGAAAAAAAAAAAAAAAAAAAAAAATTGTGTGAAAATTGTACCTTTAGGGTTACAACAGCTTGTCATTGAGGCAGCAACTTCAAGGATATACCTTTATATTTTATCTATCCCTTAAGGTTCTTTAAGTTACTAACACGTACCCGTTAGGAATAGATACGGTACAAAGGTGTCCCTTTGAGGGTATTGCCTTAGTGACAAGATAAAGATCTTTGAAATTCAACCTAGTATGGAAAAAAACTAATAAGTGATAAGTGAATGTGCGTATTCATATGTAAGAATACCAGCTTTTTCATTAAATACCTGCTGTTCTAGTATTTTAAAATGACCACAGATTTTGTTTTGATGCCTTTTTAGAGTGTTTTTATTGTTTATTTCCTGTCGAAATCATTAGCGAACCGTAATGGAATAAGTAGAATGCTGGATTGATGTCCATTTGGTTAACCTCATGTTCCCTTGGACCTGAAAAGAGGAAATAGGCGGGAACCCACATTAACTCTGGTACTGGTGTTTAATTATATTCTCCAGGCCGTGTCGTATTAAAAGCTTTGCTTGCCTGCTGGACCCTGGCTGCCCAGCGGCTCGGCGAGTGCCGTGTAATGTAGATTATTAATTGCCCTGACACTGTCACAAAGCGTTTGTAGAAAACAAACATCCAGACTCGATCTTTATTAGAATCACAGTCCTCTCAAAGCAATATGTTGGTTTTTATTGTTTTGTTTGTAATGATGTAAGGCTGTTGCAGTGTTTCACCCAGGGGAAGATCTTTGGCTTTGCTAGGGAAAAAACTCGGCTATCATAATGTGTCTGTAGACTAACACTGCATTCATTTGAGTTATCTTCGCGCACAGTTCACCAGCGCACACACACTCGCACAAGCACGGGAAAGCAACAGAAATGTGCCAGCACACACTAATACACACTCTTTGGTTATCTTAGCGCACAGCTCTCTCTATGGCGGGGAACCTTGTAACTGTTCATGTGTGATTATTACATCGGTTTCCATGGTGACCGAGCAGAATGCGAGTAACAATGCGATTGAATGCCAGCCGAAGACCTTTGAGGAAACGAGCGCAGATCCCTCGTAGCAGTCCAACAGACACAGTTTAAGCCACAATCATACATCTATTCTTTAGCCTTTTACAAGAAGAAAAAACTGCTTGAACAAGTGGTAATTGGTTTCGCCTAATCTAGTTTCTTTTGACACGGCCTGTATTTAATTATTGAATTTGTGCAAGTAAAAGCCCCTTTTATGTTGCAGAGTTTTAGCAGAATTCAATTTAAGATTAAAAATAAAAAAGGAAGTAGGTACATTTACATTCAGAAATGTCCACTGACATTTTTTTTTTCTTTTGTACACCTTATTAAATAATTGTCCAACTGATCCACGTTAAACTGGTAACAATCAGTGTTGGGAGGGTTTGTTAAAAGTTACCTTATTTAAAATTTAATTACTTTATTTAAGTAATATAACTGCTTACATGTCATTACTTTTTGACTACATTTTGTTTCGACTGCTAATCATTTTCAGTGTTTCCCCTGCCATTATATTAGGGGGATCTGAGCTTCAATACAGATTTAAAATCATAACAAGAAATGTAACCCCTTTGTGATCACTAACATTTTCATAAGTAACTATAATTACACATTTTTCTCAGTAACTGTAATGGATTACAGTTACATTTATTTTGTAATTGTGTAACGGCGTTACATGTAACTAGTTACTGCCCGACACTGCTAACAATAAACAATAGACTATTTTTACAACTTGTAAAAATAGTAAGTCTAAAGCTGTATAAATGAACATGAATTAACAATGACCAATAGTACATTAACCATAAACAAACAAATAAATAATTCTATGCTGTAAAATGTTATTTTCATTATATCTGCTTTTGAACTGTTGCTTAGGTTTAGGGCTGGGACCTTCATGCTTGCATTTTATTTTCTAAAAAATAAAAATCTAAAAAATGCCATATAAATCCCATTGTTAGTTCAAATCAATTTTACCACCTCATAAATTTTTTGAAGGATTAGTTCACTTTCAAAAACAAAAATTTACAGATAACGTACTCACCCCTTTGTAATTCAAGATATTCATGTTTCTTTCTTTAGTCGTGAAGAAATTGTTTTTTTGAGGAAAACATTTTAAGATTTTTCTCCATGTAATGGACTTCTATAGAATATAACTTCCAAAATGCAGTTTAAATACAGCTTCAAAGGGCTCTAAACGATCCCAGCCGAGGAATAAGGGTCTTATCTAGCGAAACGATTGGTTATTAAAAAATTACAGTTTATACTTTTTAACCTCAAACGCTTGTGAAATTGTTTTTTTTTTTGTTTTGTTTTTTTTTGGATTACAATTTCTATACTTTTTAACCTCAAACGCTTGTCTTGTCTAGCTTGTCTTGTGAACTGTTTTTTTTCCCCAAGAATGACAGTTAGGGTACGTCTAAAAACTCCCATCTCATTTTCTCCTCAAACTTCAAAATCGTCCTACATCGCTGTTTTTACCTTTTTTCGTAAAGGGTGTTTGATCTTCATTACATGTTCACTTTATAAACACTGGGTCAGTACTTCTGCAGCGATGTAGGATGATTTTGAAGTTGGAGGAGAAAATGAGATGGGAGTTTTGTTGTACCCTAACTGTCAAGAATGGAAAAAAAAAAAGAGATCACACAGAGCTAGACAAGACAAGCATTTGAGGTTTAAAAGTATATAAAAAAATACAAAACAAACAAACGATAATTTCGCTAGATTTTTCCTCGGCTAGGATCATTTAGAGCCCTTTGCAGCTGCATTTAAACTACATTTTGGAAGTTCAAATTTGGGGGGACCATAGATGTCCATTACATGGAGAGAAATATTATTTCATAATATAATTTCATAATTTCTTTAAGACTGAAGAAAGAAAGACATGAACATCTTGGATGACAAGAAGGTGAGTACATTATCTGTAAATTTTTGCTCTGTAAGTGAACCTTTAATTTTCCTCAGGAAAAAAATTGGGTTGAACATGAACAGCGCAGTTTCTGTTTCCTGAATCAGCAAACTGATATGACAACTGTGAATATTAGGAAATATCATACAGCTGAATGCATGAATCAAGTATTCCAGAGAGCTGTATACAGTATAATAATTGTCCAATATATTCACAAATGAAACTTTAAAGGGATAGTAACCAAAATGTTTACAGTAGCCATTGAATTCCATGGTATGGGGAAAAAAATACTATGGATGTCAGTGGCTACCATCAACTGTTTGGTTGCCAACATCCTTCAAAACACAGTCTCACTGGAAACAGTTTTGGAATTTCCGCACGAGAGCGCCCTCTGGCCTTTGGATGATTTACTGCTGATCACAGAACCATGCTTCACTGAAAGATACACATGACAATCACAGCTTTTGATTAATCGCGATTGAGATTTCACTTCGGTTTAGCATGCAGCCCTAATTGGAAATGCATTCCTCTATATACATTTCTGCAATACTGAAAAAAAAAAAAGAAAAACTTACCTAAATGCATACAAATCACTGCAGTTTCCAGATGAAATGAACACTAGGCAATAAAACTCTAACAACCTTTATTCCTTTTCACACAAAGTATGATTTACACTTAGGATTTTGATCAATAAAGCCAAATTCTCACACAATTATATACAGAATATTGTATTATGGCTTCAAAACAATTTTAACATCCTGCGTGATTTAAAAAAATGTTACTTTTGAAAGTTGTCGTCAGCTCATGCGATACAGTGTTGCACTTGAGTGATGAAGATTGATGAACAGCTCTGGTACGAACCCCATGAATCTACGTTTCGACAAAACAATACGTGTCTATACTAACGTTATAAAAACGTGCCACGGTCACATATTGAATGCGTGTTTTCGTGCCACCCTCTGGTTATTTCACTTTGAAACTGCTGCGAAACGTGCAGTAAAGTACGTAATTACAGTGTTGCAGAAATGTATGTAGAGGCATGTATTTCCAGTGAACCTGGGTTGAAATATCTCCTTTTGTGTTCAACAGAAGAAAGAAACTACAGGTTTGGAACAAGAGGAGGGTGAGTAAATAATGCCAGAATTTTCATTTTTGGGTGAAATATCCCTTGTTATGGTTGAACTCATGAAAATAATGCCACATTCCAAATATAGTAAAGTGGACCAACAAAATCAACATGACTTTTCTAATAACAACATGACCACCAGATAGACCAGCACTAACTAGCTTGGTAATCCATGCTGAGTTCCACAGTAATAAAACTAGAATTCAAAGCGGACCCTGTCTATCCAACTTCCTTCATATTAAGGCATTACGCTCAAATATGCCACCTGCAGATGTAAGTAGAAACCCCCCTGGCCGCCCCCTACCTGCACAGAAGCATACGCACAGAGCAGCGCCCGCTGCGCGCAACAACAACAGGCCCGAGAAAGCTGGGACTGCAACAATATGGCTGTCAATCACACAGTGTGGGCTTGTGTATGGAGAAGGTTCAGCTCAGTCAATCGACTGTGGGCCCCAGTAGACACCAGCACCACTGGAGCATCTAATGTGGATTATTGTGCTTTGTCGGCCAGTGAGGGCTCAAAGCAGGGAGCAGCAGACAAGACTTCTCTTGCCTCAGTGTGCTTGAACTCTAAAGAGTCTCTTGACCCCGGACGGTGGACGAGACAGAGCTATAAAAAGTCCAGGTCGTGGCAGTAACCCCTGTGGTGGAGGAGCGGTCAGAACTGCTGGGCTCTGAGAAACCGTCGTATTGAAACTGTTTGTCTGGCCCTTGTGTTTTCTAATCTATGCCAGAAACCTGTTCAGTGACTCTAGCTTTCACAGCTCAGAAGCAGTCTGTTCATACGACACACGGTGGCTTCAGCCGACATTTTCTTTTTCCCCATTCTGTTCTATGTAGTTAATATGACATCCTTCTTCATTAAAATCTGAAAATTGCGTAATTGCCAAACATTCACCTGCCTTTGTTTTAACAGCCTAAATTGAGCGAGGTACTCAATTATCTTGAGGATCACGCCTCATATGTTAACAAGGCACATCTGTATTCTCAAATTCACCACCTCCTGTGTTCAGTTGTTTGATTGCACAATAAATATCTCTTACTTTGCGAGGTCTCACAACAAAAGCTGTCACAAAGACCAAGGAGCTTCCTGTGAGATGTCAAGTTGAGCTCTTAGAGGTAAAATAAAATAAAAAACAGGAGAAGTTTATCAAAAGAATAGCAAAGCTTTTAACCTTCTACAAAGAAACACAACACCTCCACAATAATATATAGTAATAACATGCGCTACAACAGAAGTACAAACAAAAGTTTGTGTTGCTGTCCACACAGGGTCAGAAAGCTCTTGGAGTCCTTAAAAAATATCTCAATTTGTATTCTGAAGACGAATGAAGGTCTAATGGGTTTGGAACGACATGAGGGTGATTAATTATGACAGAATTTGAATTTTTGACTGAATGATCACTGCAAAAATATATAGTTGCCTTTATATTGTAGCAAGGGAGTCCTTAGACTCAAAACATTAGAGGATTAGAGGACCAGAACTGTTGCATAATTGCAAATTAAATCATTTTATTTCAGACATGAGGTGAAGTGTCATGTGGTTGAGTAGCTTTGCAGCACATCAAAAATAGAAACAGGTCGTGTAGTAGCACAGTGTATGAACTTCCAAAAAAATAGCACAATCCAGACAGCGCTACAATCAGGCCATCCTACCAGCCCAAGCAACCAGACAAAAAGGGCATTTGTCTGAGAGGTGACCGTGAGCCGGCTACAACACCGACAGAGCTGGAGAGATTTTATGCTGAAATGGAAGAACCTGTCCAGGCATCAACAATTCCTTCACAGATTTGGCCTCTTTGGGAGAATGGCTAGAAGGAAACCACTTCTGAGGAAGACCGACATTAAGTCATGCCCGGGGATTGCTAGAAGCCATGTGACAAAACCTGAAACCCTTTGAAAGCAAATGTTGTGGTCTACTGAGTTGTGGCCTGAAAAGAAAGTGCTATGTTTGGCACAAACTAAACACACCAGCACCTTGGAAAAAAGAAACGCTTGTTGCCAGCTAGAGCATTGTGGATGGAGCCAAACGCAGGCAAATCCTTCAGGAGAGCCTGTTTTAGTCAGCACACGATCTACATTTAGGGTGAAGATATGTTTTTACCAGGACAATGACCCAAATCACGCAGCACAAAGTGACGAAACAACTTGAAAGTAAAGTAAAGTTGGCACTCGCAAGCGCCCCAGTCAGAGCCTAGACCTGAAATCTGTGGTATGACCTGAAAATTTCAGTCTGATGGCACTCTCCAAGTTATTTGGCAGAAGAATTTACACAGAAGAATGGGCAAAAAGCCTTCAGTTACAAAGAAATTAGCATTCTTGGACACTTAATATGAAATATGTGTTGTGAAGACAGAAAAAAATGAGGTGCAACAAGAACAAAAACAAAAAAAAGTGGGTAAAGACTCTCTGAAAGCACCGTAAATAAATCTGGGACAATGAATGTGTCCGTATGGGAAGGTTGGCACTTGGATTTGATAATTTGGTGTGTCAGGTCGACTGATAGGACCATTAATTAAGGTGAATTAGTGTGTCGGTTGTGTGTATTGTCCATGCGTGCCATCTGTGTGTATGCGAATGTGTGCGTGTGAGCCTGCATCCATCTGTTTAGGAAGCGTGGGAGCTCACAGTAACGAGTTGTGTCTCGGCTCATCGGCCCACGCACAGCTTGGGTCACTGTGGCACCCAGCACATGTAAAATCACCTCCATCCAGATCTCCTCTCACTTCCTGCCTCTGCTTGTTTTTAAGCCATCACCACAGACTGTAAATAAGACCGAGGTTTAAAGTGAATTCAGATGGAATGGTGGAGGATTTAGACGGATATGTTTCCTTTACAGTGTCACTGCATTAATTAAACAACTTCCAGAGATGAAAAGTCTAGTTTTAGATGAAAAATATTATCTTACAGCATTTTAAGTTAGTGTTACCAATTATTTTTCATAACTACTGTCTTTTTAAAGCAAAAAATAGCTAATTTTGGCAGACTTGGTGACCCACTGCATATAAAAGGAATGATTTTATTGGGCTTCTGGTATTTGAGTTTATGTGATATGAACAAATTTTTCAAAAGTATTTGATGTTTCTTTATATGCAAAACTTTTTTAATGAGGGAAATGCACATTTAAATGGATTTTGTGTGATTTTAATATTCATTTAAAAGTAAAAACAAAGACTTAAACTTTAAATTATCAAAAGAACTTTTGTCTTCTACTTATTAGTAACAATTATCAAACATGATCTAGGGCTTTTACAGTTTAAAGTTATATTAAAAACAACAAATCTTGTAATAAATATAACCTTAAAGGGGTCATCGGATGCCCATTTTCCACAAGTTGATATGATTCTTTAGGGTCTTAATGAAATAATATACTTTGGTTAAAAATTCTCAATGGCTGTGTAAAACAACACCCTTTTTACCTTGCCAAAATCAGCTCTGCAAAAATCATCCTGTTCTGGTCGAGGCTGCTTTAAATGCAAATGAGCTCTGCTCGCCCCGCCCCTCTCTTCTGCCTGTGGATTGACGAGCCTGTTTACTTTAGCCGTGTTTAGCCGCTAAACTTGCTAACTAGCACATTATTAGGAAAGGTGATCGCAAAGATTCATAAAAATAAAAAAAAACCCTTATACTCACTTCTGCTGTAAGTGAAGCTGGATCACGAATGATTTGTGTGAACATAGACGGATATATGTAGATCAGGAGGCGCATTCCCTTCACAAACAAACGTAATCCACTGCATCTTCAGCGGCTCAGTTGTCGGGAGTAAATGACGACCGCTATGTTCATTATTACATCCAGCAACACAACACCTCAATCGCTCAATTCTTACATCCCTGTTGCATTGTGTTTACAATTGTAACAATGAGCGTTAATTAGGATCAATTAAATGCTGGATTTGCATAAGTATGTGAAATATATAAAGTTTGTGACACAAAGTCTTTAAAATAAGAGTTTTACACACCGGTCTGTTATTGTGGGGACATTTCCACGCCCCTAAACGTGACACGGCACAAAATAAATCATGATTGGTTGCTTTACCTGTCAGACATATGACCTTTGGGCGGTCCTTAGCCATTCAAAGCAGCCAAGGTACCCAGACCTTCTGCCATCAGTCTGCCTATGCGAGACTAATCAATTGCGGTCCACTGCAGACATTTTTTGAGGCTCTTGAGAAATACCTGTCTAAACTCTTCCTGCATTAACAGTCTTGCAAAAGATATTTCTCACCTTTTTTATGTTTTGGTTTGATTATGACAATTAGATGTGTGCAATGATTCCGTGATCTCAAGAGCAACGCTGCTAATATAAATATTCCTGAGTGTCACAAAAACATTTCCAAGACACATTCCACCTAAAATTAAAGTAAAAAAGTAGTAAATTGAATTTTGCATTCGATTTGAAATGAAACTGATGTCTTAATAGTATCTTATAACCCACATGTTCTGTATTGGTTTCATGAGATTCGATGACACGCAATGCATCCTCCAGTACATACAGTTGAGATCATAAGTTTACATACACATTGCAGAATCGGCAAAATGTTAATTATTTTACCAAAATCAAATGGATGATACAAAATGCATGTTATTTTGTATTTAGTACTGACCTGAATAAGATATTTCACATAAAATACATTTACATATAATCCACAAGAGAAAATATTAGTTGAATTTTTTAAAAATGACCCCGTTCAGAAGTTTACATACACTCGATTAATTCACTTTACTCTTAATACTATGTTACCTGAATGATCCACAGCTGTGTTTTTTTGTTTAGTGATAGTTGTTCATGAGTCCCTTGTTTGTCCTGAACAGTTAAACTGCCTGCTGTTCTTCAGAAAAAATCCTTCAGGTTCCACAAATTCTTTGGTTTTTCAGCATTTTTGTGTATTTGAACCCTTTGCAGCAATGACTGTATGATTTTGAGATCCATCTTTTTACACTGAGGACAACTGAGGGACTCATTACAGAAGGTTCAATCGCTCACTGATGCTTCAGAAGGAAACATGATGCATTAAGGAGAGGGGGAGGGGTGAAAACTTTTGAACAGAATGAAGATGTGTACATTTTTCTTATTTTGCCTAAATATAATTTTTTTTTTTGTCATTTAGTACTGCCCTTCAGAAGCTACTAAAGATATTTACATACTTCCTAGAAGACAAAGTAAGCCAAATTTACCGTAATCATCAAATTCAAAAAATTTTCACCCCCCGGCTCTTAATGCATCGGTTTCCCTCTGGAGCATCAAGCGTATGTAAACTTTTGAACAGGGTTATTTTTATAAATTAAACTATTATTTTCTCTTGTGAACTATATGTAAATGTCTTTTATGTAAAATATCTTATTCAGGACAGTACTAAATAAAAAATAACATGCATTTTGAATGATCCCTCTTATTTTGGTAAAATAATTAACATTTTGCAGATTCTGCAAGGTGTAAACTTACAACCTCAACTGTATTCTGTCCCTCTGATCAAATATGTGACAAATGCTAAATAACCATATTGTATGAACAGTGCAGTTGGCAAAACTGCTAAAAATACTCAAAAATGTCATCAAAACGTGTTAAAATATTTGTGTGGTGTGCACTAACACCTCATGTTGCTTGCATTCGAGGCAAATTGTTTAATTTTCAAGTCTGTGAAAATGTTTCCAAAGCAGCAAGTCTTGAAAACTATCACAGAGGAAACTGCCAAACCCGAACGCACAACATATTCCTCACTGAGATTTCAAAATCCTCTCTCTCTGTGTTAGAGTGTATGAAAAACACAGTCGGGGCATTATGATATCCTCATAATCTAGTTCAATGCCCACAGGATCCAACATGTATAATTTTAGTCTTTCGTATTGGATGACTGTGAGTGAACTGATCTGAGAAAACCTTTAGCTGTGTGGTCTAAACAGCTTTCAAGGTGAACAATCTATTATCTATCCTAGCCTAAATCAAAGACTTTTCTTTGTCACACACTGATTGTGTGTTTTTTCTGGTTTAAATCGCTGACTCTTCAAACACCTTACAGGTACTTCTGACTATAATGCAAAACAATCTGAGAAGGCTCTTTAGCAGTGTCAAGCATGCTAGGTGCCAACACAAGTGTTCGACTGAACATTTATGTCCATTTATCTGCCTCTTGTATGATTCATCAGCGGGTTTTGCTGTAGATCTCCCAGCGTTTTCTTCAGCAGTATTTTTCGAAGGTTAGAAGTCAGATTGGAGTGGCCAGTCGTGCTACAAAACCACTGAAGTAATCAAAGGTTCACTGCCTCACTTCGACCACATGCTGAGCTGCCTTCCACAACACTAAAGATCGAACGGACCAGTTCTTCTGCCAGGAAAAAAAAAACCCCACCTAATCATGTACCTCAGTTTAGGCTTAGTACATCATTTTGATTGCCAATTGATTCCTTTATAGTGGTCTGCGATGAAAGAAAGTAAGCTAAACTTCAGCGGGTTACCATTAAAAGGATAACATCCCTTGTGGATTAAAATACCCAATCTTTTCCGACAGTTTTCATTTTGTGATTTTATTTCAGCCAATTTGAACCGTGCGCTTCAAACACAGGCTGGTGATCAGCAGCTTTTATCGTGAAGACAGCGTCTTGATAGGTGTGAAGAGACTGACAGATAAAAACAGATTGAGGAGCAGAAACAAATGTAAGAAATGCGCAGAGATGTCAGTCATTTCCACTAGCAGGTTGGGCTGTCACAGTAGTTAAGCATTCAGGTACAGCTTGGGAGATAACTTGTTATGTTTACCGAGTTCTCAGAACAAGATGTTCACTTAAAACGCAGATTGGAGTGAGTATTGCGAACGTCTGAGGGAGCCTGTTTTCGTTTACACAGCCTCGGCGCAGTTGCTTGAAACCGTGTCGAATGCTTATCCTTTTTTTTTTTTCTCACCACTGAGCTAATTCGCCTGGTTGTGAAAACGAGCTGGTGTGAAACAAACGCCCAGGTGGAAAAGATGAGAGGCGGTTCGGTTAGTCTGTTGAAAAGGTGCAGAAGTCCTTGAATTAAATTACTGAGGGTCTGAACGCTTCTGAACATCAGCATGCAGAGCATTCTGCTCTAATAGGGCTCGTTGAGGCCGGGTATCAAACAATGTAATAAGCAGTGTGTTTTGTTGCCGTGATGCTGACAGCTCTCTCAATCAGGCCTGGGTTTGAGGGCTGCAACAGATGTTTCTTCTAAAATTCCTTGGGAGAAATAAAAGAAGAGGGAATGGAGATAATAGTTGGCGTACAGTACGAATACAGAGCTAGCATAAAAGGGATTTCAAAACAAAACAGAAGCAAATGTTTGGTTCGCTTCGCTACACACCAGCAAACTTGTCGCATTTTGGCAAAATTAGCAGTTCTGAAGGTTCGGTCAATCAAACCCTTTGTAGAGTTTGATTGTCAGTAATCTGACCAATCATAATGCTGAATCTGCCATTTTGTCTGACAAACAAACCAAACAAGAGAGTAGATTAACGTTGGTGGGCTTGAATTTGAAAAATTGTGTATTGACGTCATCTGATGTTTTTTCATGTTTATTTTGTGCTATAACTAGTAGAGAAAGAGATGATCGTTTCACATGGCGATTGAACTGAGGCACTACAGCGTTCTGTCACGACAAAGAGCCAAAATGACAAAATTTGAATTTGAAATTTAGACTTCGATTCATACCTAAAGTAACCTGCTCTGTCATTTCTCCGCAATGTCTTTTTCACTGTGTGAGAACATGAAGTGTTGTGTGAGAGCACCATGGCTTCCTAATAGTTGACTAACCATTAGTCGACAAAAAGTGGCTTGGTCGACCAAAATTGTATTAGTTACTTAGTCACAGAAAAAAATAGCCACTCAGTCCATGACAAACAGATCGTTAACGGCTGATCTATGTGGTAACATAGTACAATGGGCAGGACATACAAACACTCACCTATCATTCATCGACCTCAAATCTTGCTTTTCATCTGAACATAGCAGCTCAATCTAATGTTAACCTAGAAAAATGTGCGCTATTCACAGGGTTGCCAGGTTTTCACAACAAAACCCGCCCAATTGCTACTGAAAACTAGCGCAAAACTAACCCAATGGCCTTTCAAGGGGGGCTTCCTCATTAAAAATCTTGTTCTGGGGGATATTCGCATTTCAGGGGCTAAATATGATGTTATTGGGGTCAATTCAACCCTCGGACATCGAGCAGGGGCCCGGGAAGATGTTTTAGGTTGGGGGTGCTGTATGTGGGGGTGGGGGGGTTTGTGACGATAATTTGGTGGATATTTAAAAATTAATTCTGATGTAAAATTAACGGTCGCCTGAGGGCGCTCTACGACCATTGTCATCTTATCTGAGCGCAAAACGCTGCTCGGGAGAGTTTCAAAATACTACATACAGTAAATAAATACAGTGTTAATGTGTGTTTATTTTTGTTGACAGTATTTTAATAATATTTAATAATTATGAACAAAGCATTCCAAAACAAATTATACCATTAATGAAACCACAAAGCTGATGTGGAGGTATGTATAATTACTATTAATATTATTTTCTTAAATAAGGTACATGTAATATACAAGTACATGTGTGAAGATGTTTCTCACGCGCAGCGTACGTGCCATCGTCCGAATCCGTTCTTATTTTTATGTCCCTCACGCATTGTAATCGTCAACAACAAATCTGAATGGTTAATAATACACATCTTGATTTGACATCTTTCCCACAGGAAAAAAACAAGGGGTGCTGCAGCACCCTCAGTCCCCCTATTCCCACGCCTATGACATCAAGCAACAGTGTAAAAGTAGCCCAATTCTGCAGGAAAACTGCAGACTTGGCAACACTGGCTATTCAAGTGTCTGTGCGGAGTGTGTAAGCTGAATAGTAGCGCGCTCACTACTGCGCATGACAGATGGAGGCGCCGGTGCAGTCACTTGCTCTTAAAATACTCCATAATTTTTGGTCATACAAATAAAAATAATACATCTTTCGAATTTGTAAAGACTCTATGTT
The DNA here is from genome assembly GCA_012976165.1 of Labeo catla. Classification (NCBI taxonomy): domain Eukaryota; kingdom Metazoa; phylum Chordata; class Actinopteri; order Cypriniformes; family Cyprinidae; genus Labeo; species Labeo catla. Next base: position 385,416 of record VONZ01000109.1, on the reverse strand, counting down.
TATTTGTGTGCACTTAGAATAACAACGAAACGTTGCGCTTTTGTAAAATAATTAAAGCAAAGAGGATGCGCTTTCTGCCATCTCGGCTGTAAACTTGAGAGCGAGACTTCAAATCTCCGTGTATACTTGCCTTACAGACATGAAAAATATATTTATACAGAGTGAAATGTCTACTTTTAAATAAACCAATTCAAACAGAAAACAAATTAAACATGCATACAGGCACATCACTACTGCAGAGATAAAGAGGCAGTGTCGCAGACTTCATCTCTTAAGCCAAAAACAAAAAAAAAACATTAGTTTATCATTAAATTATTAAATTATTAATGCAGCCTCCTTACTGTATTTCCCAACACATTCATAATCTATACTTCTGCCGGTGTGCTGTGGCAAGCTGTATGCATGTGCTTGAGTGCTTATTAGGCTATGTAGGCAATTAAAGTCTCATTATTATGATTTAAATGGTTTATTAATAAACGTGCGATTAGTCTAATGCTTAAAATGAACAACTACTATTTGACCAGAAAAATCTTTAGTCAAGGGCAGCCTTACTACCTACACATTGTGTAGTTTTATTCTAATATCAGAATTTCTGTAACAGTTTCAGGTGCTGATTCTAATGACAAATGACTCCACAGTGGGCTCATAAACTCTTTGTGAAGTGGCATTTAGGCATCTATAGGTGTTGCATCAATTACAACTGTGTGCTTTATTAATAGGGGCTGAGGTGGGTTTGACCAGGCATAATTTAGTCTGGCTCCTTTGCCTTAAATCGCCTGTGTAAATGAGTCGGTTCCTTTTAGTGATTCAAACACATACAGCTTACACCTCACACAATGTATCAGTGGGTGACTGCTTACATGACAATGTGTAGTTAAGGATACACATTTTGTTTTCTCAGTAGCATTTTATAAATATTAATGAACTGAATATGTTGCCACATGTTTTGTTTGTTTGTTTGGTGTTGTGATATACAGTAAGGCTAATTATTTTGTTGGATTTATGACACCACTAAAAAGAATGTGGACATTCATGAAACAATCTGTTTTTTTAAATCTGTTTTAATTCATTTATTAGCCTACAAATACTGAAGAAACATTTATGTAACTGGAATTGGTAAATTCTTTACAGTTCTTATTCTCGATTTTCACTCTTATATTGGAAAGGTACTGAATGAGAGGACAAACAGAATGACCAAGACAGTGGACATGGATTATTAACATATTTCACTGAGTCACTGTAATGCAGTATCAAAGTCCATCATTTCAGTCATAGGCATTGCCAGACTCCATCTTTCATCTCAGCTCCTTTAAAAATGCGCAATTAAGTTGTCAGCCTTTTTAGAAATCTGTGATTATCCGATCTCCCAGTTCCAGTAGGATTTCTGGGGTTATTTCACTCTGAATCCTCTACTTACTAGTTATTCAAAACTTTAAATTTGCTAGATTAAATATTATCCATCCCTCTAGCCATAGATGGAACAGGGCGGCCATGGAGATGTGAACTTTTTTTCAGCATTTTTCATTCAAACGCTCTCTTTTCCAGTAAAATTGGTAATATATATGTACATTTATTTGCTTTTTTAAAATAATTTGGTGTGTGAGTTTGTGTGTGTGTGTGTGTGTGTGTGTGTGTGTCTATATATACAGTGGAGATCAAAATTAGAGAACAACCGATAATTTCCTACATTTCAAGGTCACTGCTTAGTCCTGTATGAAGTTTTACTAACAGAAGTAGAAGGACAGTTTTTTAAGCGTATTTAATAAATTAACTGTATTCTGAAGCACAGTATAAAAAACTTACACTTACAGATACCTCCAAGTTATTGATGTTATTCTAAAAACTGGTGCTAATTTCGATATCAAAATCTCATGATACGATAATATCACGATATGAAGTCCACGATACAACATTTATTGCGATATTTAAAAAACTAAAAGACCTGGCTAAAACATTTAATTTTGTACATTTTAAAGTTAAATTATTCTATCTAATGCACTTTCAGAGTTCAAAATAAAGAGCTCCAACCCATGTTCTACGAGAAGTCAGAAAAAAAAGTCAGTGACTTGACTTCAACATTAAAGGGGATTCAAGTGTAGTATACCGTCTCAGTCTAAATCATATTCACACTGGTGTTTTACAAGCCAAACAAATTAGAGTATAATAATAACAAAAGTTTTATATTATTGTTATTCCTATGATGGTAATAACCATATATTGTAAAACAACTGCACTGTAAAATAAATGAAAATTAATATTTCAAAGGTATATTATTTTTGAATTTGGACTGCAGTAACGTTGCCCACTGAAACCGCTAGCTGTCAACAATTCATACTGCACTTTTATTTTAGATGGCCAAATGTCCCAAACATGTGCTAAACTCGCAGCACATGCAATAAACAAGTTTACTGCATTCACTGTGAACTGAGCCGTTCTGAGGTGTGGAAAACACCAGTTAATGAGCTGATCGCCTGAACGAAGTGCGCGCTTCTGAAACAGTTTTACACTGCCATCACTGAATCCGTCCTCTGCACCTTAATAACTGTCTGGTTCAGCTCAGCTACCAAATCTGACCTCAGAGGACTGCATCGGACTGTCCGGACTGCTGAGCGAATTATTGGTACAACCCTTCCTACTCTCCAAGAACTGTACTTATCCAGAGTGAGCAAAAAGGCTGGCAAAATCACTCTGGACCCCTCACATCCAGCACACTCACTCTTTGAACTGTTGCCGTCTGGTCGACGTTACAGAGCACTGTGCACCAGAACAGCCAGGCACAGGAACAGTTTCTTCCCTCAAGCAATCCATCTCATGAACACTTCGCAATAAACATGGAACACACAACACTATTATATATTCACTTATTCAGTTATTTATTTAACACACATACTTATTTACACTTCAAATTTGCACCTTACGTACATAGTAAATTGTTTATTTTGTATTTTGCACATTGTCTGTCTTGTATAATTGTATATTGTTCTTTTTATTATGTCTTTTATCGTGTCTGGTCCTGTCACTGTCATTCTATTGCACTGTGGAGCTTCTGTCACTTCAACAAATTCCTAGTATGTGTAAACATACATGGCAATAAAGCACATTCTGATTCTGATTCTGATTCTTTGCTTTGAAACGCGCAAAACGGAACAAATACAATAGGGTCATCGCACTGCAGTGCTCGGGCCCTAATTAATGGATTTATTTGACAAGATATTGTGCAAAAGCATAATGGCCCAAAACACAACTTTTATGTTAGAAAGTTCTTAAAAATCGACACTTTTTGCCTGGAAGATGTGTATCGTTTCACATGTGACCACAATAATATCGAGACAGTTTTGTTATCGTGATACCACAATATTTATAATATCGTTACATCGCTATTATATGACAGACCCTAACTGGCAGCATTCCTCCAATTTTCACTGAGATTGCAAGATGGCGGGCCGCCTGAAACCCTGTGACAAGAGATTGTCCAGATGAAGGGCAAAGGGCAACTCTTTAAGCCACTGCAAGAGAAGTTGGTCATTCCAAATCTAATTTCTCTAATATTTCAGGTTTACAATGACACTAACTTATTCAAGTCCCCCCAAAAAAGCTGGTTTTCCATGTAGGACAAATGCACGAGAAGAGGGGATAATCCAGAGACTCTCAATGGGGAATGGGTTCAACACTGCAGCTGGAATTGCTTGCTGGTTCGATGCTAAACAGGGTAAGGATCTGTCTCAGCACGTTTAAGAAAAGTCGGAAAGCGCGCACTGCAATGACCAAACCTCTCATCTGCAGAAAGAATCAAAAGACTAAGCTCACCTTTGCTGAGAATCATGTTGTGTGGAGAGACGAGAACAGGTCCAAAGTTTACTTAAGTGATAAGAGCAAGGGTAATTTAATTGAGTCTGATGGGGAACATTTTTTGTTCTGCATCAAACTGGGGAAAGACTGAAGACCAAATGCATGAAGAAGGCAGTGAAAGGTGAAGGCCTGCAATTTTCACACCAGACAACGTTGCCGTCACACTGCAAACAGGTAAAGCAGTTCCTTGAAGCTAAGAACAGTGAAATAATAAAATAGCCGACCCACAGTCCTGATCAAAACCCAACTGAAAATCTCTGGAGAATCCTTGGCAACAAAGTTATGGCTAAGAAGCCCACTACAGTTACCAAACTATGGAATAGAGTGGAAGAAGAGTGGACCAAGATCCAAGGGCTTCTACACTTCCTAATTTCTGACAGCTGTAACCTTTAAAAATTGTAGCTGCAATTTTCTTTCATGTTACGGTGGTTCCTGTGCTCTAATTTTGATCACTGCGTTTTTCACAAAATAAAGGTTTTTGTTGAAACACCTTGGATATTAATTTAAAATTTATTGGTTATCAACTATAACATAAGAACAATCACCGGCTTATCATATTGCGTGAAATTTTAATATCCATGTACCCCTGAAAAGAATTAACTCTTTAAATACGCTCTTTAAAAACTCAAATCAAAAAATGGAAAAGCCTCTCATCCACAACAGCTTGTGTTCGGAAAGGCTAAAATCCTAAAGTCGTCCACGATTTTAACCGTGAATGACTTGATCGCAGGTTGAGATGATCATAGGTTGAATTAAGTGCTACATGGAGGGAGGGATTACAGAGCCGCCGGAGGGGGAACACAGCGACCCCTGCAGCATTCGCTTCCCAGATCCCTCTCCAATCCGGCAAACATCTGAAAAAGGATTATTAGAGGAACCTGAGAACAAGGTCAAAGACTTATGGTGGAACAAGGAGCAAGTTTAAGTTTAACTTCCACTTCATCCCTGAGCCTCTGAAATACTCTGCGGCTGAAGCTGGTGAAAGCTCCCCCGCCGGCGTGCTAGGCTCTACTTTTGATGTTAATTCCTTGAAAGCTGTTTCTTTAGCTAGGGATTAACGCATGGAGAGCTTGGCTTAGCATGCTTGGGCTAATAAAGATGACACATCTAACACAGGTAGTGCAGCCCGGGAGCTGCTTTCATAAAGTTGCCTTAATTATGATGAACTGCCTGCTCTTTAGTGCGTCCAAGAAAAGCCACACTATCCTGCTCTGAAAGGACTTGAATCAAGAGCAGATCTGGATTTTAGGGGCATTAGCTCGCCCATTATCACCATGCAGAATGCTGTTAAGGCCTTAGCGTGTGTCTTTCGTCACATTTTCCCTCACTTCTACGTACTTCGTAGCCCAACGAGGCTCTGTGCCCAGGTTCCAGAGACTGACAGTTATGAAGTGTGTCCATTATAACCCGTAAACGACTATTATGGTTACTGATTAGCTGCTACGGCCGCGCTAGCTCCGGGGAGCACCACGGCTAATGATCGCATGGCAGCATGCATACAAAACTGACATCGCGATTTATCTGCTAAACCAACGTCCCCAAGATTGATTGGTAATTCCCCTAGATGAGTCCGCGTGGTGAATGCTAAAAATGATTCCTTTACCCCATTCCAGATATCTGCTCTGTAATATTTAAAGCAGCAAAACAAATCAAGGCTCAATTTCTCCCTCTGTGATCAATTATCTTTTATTTTCAATGGGTAGGTCTGACAATGCAACATCTAACTGTGAAATATTATTTTGCATTTCTCCATATTCAACACTGTAATTGAGTTTAGTTGCGGTCCAGTGGAAACTTACTTTTACATGGACAATTTTTATTGATGTTTTGAATTTGTTTTTTATTTTCATATTTTCTTAAGCTTGAATCATTTTAGTAATGCAGATTTAAAATTATAGTTTTTTTTTTATGTCTTTAAAAACATTTTTTGTTATTATTTTATTACATTAAGCAAAATGAAAATGAAAAGTTTCCCTAGCATATAGCTGAAATAATAAAAAAAAAATTATTATTTTTTATATGTACATATTTTTTATTTATATGTATAACAATATTGATTTTGTGATTTTAGTTTCAGTTAACTATAATAATAGAATTATTGAAATATTTCTGTCATTGTGGTGACCAAAATTTTCCATTTTTATTATAATTTTTTTGTCAATGCCGTTTTAGTGCCACGTTAAAAAAAAAAAATCTAAGATTACAAGATTAAAGTCATAATATTTCGGGAATAAAGTGAAAATTGCGAGAATAAAGTTGTAATATTTTGAGAATAAAGTCTAACTATTTCGAGAATAAAGTGAAAATTACGAGAATAAAGTCATAATATTTTGAGAATAAACCCTAAATATTTTGATAATAAAGTCAAAGTTATGAGAATAAAGTCGAAATGTTCCGATAATAAAGTCAAAATTACGAGAATTAAGTTGAAGTGTTTCAAGAGTAAAGTCAAAATTACAAGAATAAAGTCGAAATATTTCAACAAAGTGAAAAATATGAGAATGCAGTTGTAATATTTAAAAAACAAAGTCAAAATATTTTGACAAAGTTATGAGAATAAAGTCGAAATGTTTCGATAATAAAGTCAAAATTACATGAATAAAGTCGAAGTTTTTTGAGAATAAAGTCGAAATTACAAGAAGTCTTAATATTTCTAGAATAAAGTCGAAATTATGAGAATAAGGTAGGAATATTTTAAGAATAAAGTCAATATTTCAGCGCTAAAGTGAGAATTACGAGAATAAAGTCAAAATATTTTGACAATAAATTCAAAGTTATGAGAATAAAGTCGAAATGTTTCGAGAATAATGTCAAAATTCCGAGAATAAAGTCAAAGTATTTTGTGCATAAAGTCAAAATGTTTCAATTCCGAGAATAAAGTCGAAATATTTAGACAATAAAGTGAAAATTACAAGAATAAAGTCGAAATGTTTCGATAATAAACTTGAAATTATGATAATAGTCATAACATTTCGAGAATAAAGTTGAAATGTTTAGAGAATAAGTTGAAAGATTTCAAGAGTAAACTTGAAATTATGATAATAAAGTCATAATTTTATGAGAATAAAGTTGAAGTGTTTCGAGAATAAAGTCGAAATTACAAGAATAAAGTCAAAATCAAAATTACGAGAATTAATATCAATTACGAGATTAAAGTTTAATATTTTGAGATTATATTCTAGCCTATTGCGCATGCAAATGGCCCGGATTGGGAGCGCCAGGAGATATTCCAAAGTCTCAGCTTTCAAAATCTGTTAGTTTTATAGCAAAAGAAAATGTCTTACAATAATGTGTTTTACATGCTCTTTAATGTGGTGTGACAGATTGCTGTATTCGCCTCAGTTTAAGCGGCATGTGAATCAGTCATCTTTCCAATTACAATGAGACATTTCATTAAATTAGGCTATACTGTTTTTTTTAAATTCCTTCTGATGTTCCTTCACGTTTATATTGTGCCATAAACTTGAAATAAAGAGGAAAACACATTTATAATTTGTATTTTGTGATAAAACTGACAAAATTTGAAAGCTGAGCTGTGTTATATTAAAATCAACAAAGCATAAAATTATTGAGATTACTGGGTAGCTGGAGTGCTATATATAATGAATGGAAAATGTTAAATATTATATCCAAACATTTACTGTATTATACCGTGAATAAAACAGCTTGTGAATTATATACTTCAGAAAAGACAACAATACAACTTATGTTAACGAGCTGGAGTCCACTTCAGCCTTTAGAACGTTTAATTTTTGTTTTTAATTAAATACATGTGAGGAATGAAACATTGGATGCCACAGATGTTTTTTGCAAAGTAGGTGGTGGAATTTTTGCAAAGAAAACGTATCATTTAATGAAACGAATATCTCATTGTAATCAAAAAGACGATTGACCACATTAAAAAGCATGAAAAACACATTGTTGCAAGACACATTGTTTGTATTTCACTATAAATCTGACAGATTTTAAAAGCTGAGACTTTGTTTTATTTCAAAAGCACCAAAAGCTCAAAGCTTATTGCTATTATTGGGTGGCTGGCGCATTACAAATAGGCCTAATGAATGCAATCGAAGACATGAAATATTATTTCCAAGCATACTGTTCTTGCGAGTATAACACATGGTATGATGTCTGATAATAATCCCACATATATTTAAATAAATTCCAGTGCTCTGGCATTTTATCCCGGTGCTCCCAATCTGGGCTATTTGCTTGCGCTGGCTATACTTTTAAAATATTATAACTTTAATTGCTACAATTCAATTCTCATAAATTCAGCTTTATTCTCAAAATATTTTGACGTTATTCTCATAATTTCAACTATTTCAGCTTTATTCTTAAAACATTATTCTCAAGATAACGTGGCACTAAAACGCTGTCGTAGTTTAGTAATACAAATTTTGTTGTGTTTTTATTCTGTTTTTATCGTTTTATATTTTTAGGTTATTTTAGTTTTAGATATTTTAGTAAATAAATTTAAACTAAATGAAAATGAGAAATGTATTTATTTATTTACTCATTCTTTCCTTTTTACATGTATTTTTATTAGTTTTATTTTAGTACATAAATATAAGTTGTTGTTTTTTTTGTTTGTTTTTTTTTTTAAGGTTTTAATTTTAAGGTTCTCATTGGTGCACAATTGTTTGAATACTTTTTTCTGTTATTTTGGTAAAATATATTTCCCATAATAAATTTGTTTGTTTACATATCTTTCTTTCTAAATAGGTGGCTCTTTGCCAAAATAAAATGTAGTGAACCAGACTTTATACCGTTTAGTTGGTATTCGGAGACTAGTAAATATAAACGTTTAAAGGGGTAATTGGATGCCCATTTTCCACAAGTTGATATGATTCTTCAAGGTCTTAATGAAAAGTCTATAATATACTGTGGTTAAAAATTCTTAATGGTTGTGTAAAACAACACCCTTTTTACCTTGTCAAAATGAGCTCTGCAAAAATCATCTCATTCTGGTCGAGGCTGCTTTAAATCCAAATTAGCTCTGCTCGCCCCGCCCCTCTCTTCTCTCTGTGGAGAGACGAGCCTGTTTACTTTAGCCACATTTAGCCGTGTTTAGCTGCTAAACTTGCTAACTAGCACATTATTAGGGAAGGTGATCGCAAAGATTCATAAAAAAAACCCTGTATACTCACTTCTGCTGTTACGGTCGATCTGAGGTAAAATGCTCATGTCAATCAACTATCGTGGGAGCAGCCTCTGTTGGTGTGACACCACAACGACAGGCATTGGAGAATGTCTCGATTTGAAAAAGGGAATATTATTTTTATAGATTAATTAAAAACCACTGCATGGATTTTTATCATTATAGCGTAGATTTGTACATGCACTGCCAACAAACATTAATGTTCAAACAACATTTAAAAGTGAACTTAGCATCCGATGACACCTTTAAGCAATTATTTTTCCACCACAGCTCGTTCAACAGTATTTCCTGAGATTATTTAATGTAAATGTAAGCTGGAATTGTGTTAGCAGTGTCTCTCAGGGCTGTATGGGTTTCTGCAGGTGGATATTTAACATGACCCGGGGATGTTTGAGATGCAGACGGTGTGATGGTGCGTGAGTGTGAGGCTGGCGTCTGCTCCAGGAGGGAGGTAAGTAGAGAGGTCACGTAACATTCCTATACTGATGATAGAAATTCAGAACCAAGAATCAAGTTCTTTCAACCCAGTCTCCCGGGGAAACGTAACTATTTTTATAAGGTGGCAATTTCATATCAATTTGTACAATGTGATTTGTACAAAAAACACATTCAGTACAGATTTTTTTTTAAAAAACTACGCATGAAAATCTACCTCTGTCTACAGTAGGGAGCAAGCAGATGGTATGAAAAGATATGAACGAGAAGAACAAATTGCCAAAACATAAAAAATTGATGCACATTGGCATAAGAGCATGCTGGTCTTTTCGATTTTCAAATATCTAACTGTAAGGCAAACATATAACTTTTTAAACTTCTTTTAAACTCTCGAAACTCAAAGTTTGACTTTTTTTGTTAATTAATTGTAGAATTTCTTTAATTTTCCAACCACCTTTTTAAATACAATTCTGCAACCTGTTTAAATACATTCTAAATTCTTTTCTAAATGATACACCACACTCCAGATCACATAGCAAAAATAAATACAAAAAAATTGCTGAGAACTATATATATTATATATATACATATACATACATATATATATATATATCAATTTAGTTCAGATTAATTTTAATAGTTCTAATTAGTTCACTTCAAATTAATTCTAATATGCTGATTTATTAATTTATTATCAATGTTGCAAACAGTTGTACTGCTTAATATTTCGTTTGGAACCTGTGATATGTTTTTCAGGATTCTTTGATTAATAACATATTAAAAAGAACAGCATTTATTTAAAATAGAAATCTTTTCTAACAACTGAAGTCTTTATTATCACTTTTTATCAATTTAACACATCCTTGCTGAATAAAAGTGTTAATTTCTTTCATAAAAAGAGAATTACTGATACCAAACTTTTGAACCGTATTGTATATTGTTAAAAATATTTATATTTCAAATAAATGCTGTTCTTTTAAACTTTCTATTCATCAAAGAATGCCAAAAAAAAATATTAAGCAGCACAACTGCTTCCAACATGTATAATAAATCAGCATATTACAATCATTTCTGAAGGATCATGTGACACTGAAGACTGTAAGTAATGGCTGATGAAAATTCAATAAATTCTATATTATTTTAAATTGCAATAATATTTCACAATATTACTGTTTTTTTCTGTATTTTTAATCAAATACACAGCCTCGATCAGCAGAAAAGACTTAGAATTTATTTCGTGTTTATGACAAGTTTAAATAATTTCATGGTGTTTTGTCATTTTTATTATTTTTTCTTTTCAGCTTTAGTTTTTATGATGTTAGACATCAAGTTAAACTAAATGAAAATTAGAAAATATTGCCTCTGGCACCTAGCAGCTGTTTGTTTGTTTATATATTTATTTCAGACAACATTTATTTTATTTCAAATAATTAAAATGTTTTATGCTTTTGAGCTTAGTTAACTATAATAAACCTCCCACTGTTATTGTGTTATTGCAGTAAAATATATGTCATTCAATCTAAAATAATTTCTGAATTGCCGGACCACAGCGGACATCAAAGAGCAGTGAAGTATGAGCAAATATGCTGCAACCCAGAACAATTAGAAAAATTCCACCACCGAGAATGGTAAAACGGATCAAACAATCGACACCATATGAATGATGTCCTGTGAGCAAGATGTAAGGTTATGAAGGAAACATCACAAAGGCAGAAGAATAATGAGTTGGTGTGAGTTCATTACAAGCCTTTTGAAAGTCCTATGGCTCATCACAGCCCTATTGAAATCCACAGCGATGTTCGCAACAGCAAGCTACAAAACGGGCTGTTCTTGAAGCACAGACGAACCTAAATCAACTAAACAGCCCCAGGGCTCAAATCATTAAATTTGGACTTAAGAGAGAATCAAGCGGTGGGGTAAAAATGGCCTAAACTTGACATTGCATTTTAGACATTCTCTATGATTTCTGAGGGATTATTTTATTTTTTAGAAGCCTAAACCGTTGCAGATCGTTGCATCACTAGGGACTAATTTCCGAAAACAAAACAAGAACGGGTGTGGGGTTACCCGCCGATGTCATCAGACGGACGCTGAGCATCCAAGCCCTTGGCAGAGGAGCCCCAAGGCCAGATGTGACTATCATTACTGAGGCATGTCATCAGAAGCGCTCCGCAGTACCGCCCTGCTCCGGTAGGGGGCGACGTGACGGACGCTAATCTGCAACGAGACATCTCGTGTACAATAAATAAATCACAATCGGTTAATCAACAAGAACGTATGCATGACTGATGAAAGGTATTGATTGAATATGCATGCGCGTAGCTTGAGGTATCAGACCGGGCTATAATTCAATATTTTTCGCAGGCAGGGTTTCTTGATGTGGTTTAATTAGCCAACAAATCAATACCCTCATGTGTCTGAACTCCATATGGAATGTCAGAGGGAGCACACCGTAATATGTTTGGAGCGCTAGCTCTGCGCCTCCAGCTAAAGAATCATCTGCTTTGCTCCGCACACCTGTTTCCCTCGCCGCCGTAACCAACAAACCCTCTGCAGACCTTGTGGGACTTCACAAAGAAGTGAGGCTTGTGTTATATAAGCCTACAATCTCATTTAACTCTAAGTGGTTTGTGTGCGACGCAACTCGGCAGATGCACAGTGCCTGCCCGGCTACGCTAAATGTCATCGGTTATGCTAACAAATGCAAGCAACTCGGGATTTTGTGAAATTGAGCTCGCTCGCTTGACTGTAACAGCAACGGCTTCGGTTTGTAGCTATCGAATATCTATACAAACATGCTAGCCGCTATGACACCTTGTCATCGACTTCCTGTTGCTTTCATGGAGACGTGAGGTGTAAGAAGCAGTGTATTTTTAGCAATTATATGTGGTGCTGTCAGCTAGGAAATTTCAGCCACTGAACCTAACAGCCTGATCACTTTCTCCTTTTTTTTTTTTTTTCCCAGAGCTCGCTCTATCTTAGGGGCCGGACTGTCAGTCAGTCATGGTTTGATGTGTGCATCTGAAGTGGGTTCAGTCGATGTCAAAACTTTCAATTCTATTTTATACGCATCACTAATGACGTCCCCCCCACTTCAAATTCGCTCTGCTCTTGTTTTTTTTTTTTCCTGGGCAGAGTAGCACCACAGTGCCCCCTCCTGGCTGCAGACGGAAGGATGCCACATTTCACAACCTTCCCTCTGTTTCTGAGTCACATTCATCAAAGCCTTGGGTGCAGTTTGATCTCTTTGCACATTCTATTTTAATCATGTAAGCATGTCAGAAACGTCTCCCGATTGCATTTTTTTTTTTTCCACTTGTGTAAATCCAGCAAATTAGTTTCACAGAGAGATTCTTAAGCAAATTAGTTTAGCTCCCATCAGTTTAGGCTGTATCTTATGTAGGTGTCCCTCACATAATGAGACCCGGTTTAACAGAAATTTGCATTTAAAAACGCACATAATTTGTTAATTTTGCTAAACAAGCCACTTTCGGAACAGGAGCTTCAAGAGCAGTTGAGGAGTTTTGAATGCAAAAGCAGGAGACGGTGTCTGCCATTGAGATGAGGGGTTTCACCTCAGCAGTTTCTGCCAGGCTCACATGTCTCATGGTCAGCTGTCTGGGACCTTCGATGTGTTCTGTTGAGCTGGTCCATAGCAACCGTGCATTGAAAAATAAAGAAAAATTAGATGGATTTAGTGTGGGAGAATAGCTGCGCAAGCTCAAACACAGACAGGAGATTTCATTTCTGATTATTTATCAAATCATTTCACTGGGTAGTATTCGGAATATCTGATTTCTCTCCCCAAAGAAGTGATTTTTTCCCACTTTTCTACACTTAATGGAAATTCCCTTTAAGAAAGGAAACGCAAATTAGGTTAAAAGTAGGCTAAAATGTTTCAGTTAACATTTCTGTAATATGTAAGTGAAGCTTACATTTTGCACATGTAACATAGATTGGATCTCTATGGAAGCCCCAGTTGCGAGGAAAAAGTCAGAATTCCAAGATATAAACTTACAGTTTTTATTTTTTTGCGTAATTCTGAAAAATAAACTCGCAATTTTGACTATTTATCTCAAAATTCTGACTTTTTCTTGCAATTGCTAGTTTAAATCTCACAATTCTGAGAAAATATCAGTCTTTTTTCCCCCTCACAATTGGACATTATAACTCATGATTGTGAGTTTTTATCTCAAAATTCTGAGAAATAAACTCGCAAACTCGTTATTTCATAACTTTGACTTTTTTCTCGCAATTGCGAGTTTAAATCTCACAATTCTGCAAAAAAATCTTTTTTCCCCCTCAGCACTTAACATTATAACTTGCGATTCTGAGAAAAAAAGTCAGAATTTCAAGAATTCAAGATTTAAACTCACAATTGCGAGAAAAAGTAACTCGCAATTCTGACTTTTTTCGTAATTCTGAGAAACAAATTTATTTCTCAGTTTATATTTCACAATTCTGACCATTTTTCTTGTAATTGTGAATTTATTTCCCACAATTCTAAGAAAAAAGTCAGAATTGCGAGATTTAAATTCACAATATGAGAAAAGAAGTCAGAATTGTGAGATAAAAAGCAACAGGTCACAATTACCTGTTTTTATTCCTTATTCAGTGGTGGAAATGGACTTCAATAGATCTCAGGATTTCAAGATTTAAACTCACAATTGTGAGAAAAAGTAACTCAATTCTGACTTTTTTTTGTAATTCTGAGAAATAAATTCACAATTTTAAGTTTTTATATCAAAATTCAGAGAAAAAAAAATCTGAATTGCAAGATTTAAACTCGCAATTGCGAGTAAAAGTCAGAATTGCGAAATATAAACTCACAATTTAGATTTTTTTCTCAGAAGTGCGAGTTTGTATCTCGCAATTCTGACTTGTTCCGTAATTCTGAGAAATAAACTCGCAATTTTAAGTTTTATTTCATAACTTTGACTTTTTTCTCGCAATTGCGAGTTTAAATCTCACAATTCTGCAAAAAAATCTTTTTTCCCCCTCAGCACTTAACATTATAACTTGCGATTGTGAGTTTATATCTCACAATTCTGAGAAAAAGTCAGAATTTCAAGATTTAAACTTGCAATTGCAAAAAAAACTCAGAATTGTGAAATATAAACTCAAAATTTAGATTTTTTTCTCAGAAGTGCGAGTTTGTATCTCCCAATTCTGACCTTTTTTCTTGCAATTGTGAATTTATTTCCCACAATTCTGAGAAAAAAATCTGAATTGCGCGATGTAAATTCGCAGTTATGAGAAAAGAAGTCAGAATTGTGAGATAAAAAGCAACAGGTCACAACAGAGGTTGCACTAGACTTTAACATTGTATGTCATTTTGAGGACAGGGTCGTAAAAAATCTGTCATAATCTATTACCCGTCATTATAATTTTATATTTTAATTATAATAAAACATTTATTTGCTTTTATTTTTGTTCACATTTTCATTTTTAATCATGAACCTACAGGACGACAGCGGAGTGTTTAAAAACAACATATGATAGGGCTGGGTAAAAAAAACAACAACAAAAAAACTATATATAGATAGATAGATAGGTAGATAGATTATCATTTTAATGAACCAAAATCGATTCTTAAATCACAATCGATCTTTTGGTCTATGCTGTTTTCAGTTAATGAATAAACAGTACATAGTGCCTGTTCCTTCCAAAATAAATAGCAATAGGCTAGGCATTGTGTTACTTTTGATTTAAAACAAAGTCTCAGATGTCAAATTTTGTCCATTTCGTTACGAAATTCAAGCAATAAATACCGTTTTTGCGCTCTGTAATGTGGCGTGATAGATCGCTGTAGCTTCTGTCTACTCGTCTGTGTAATAATCAAACATAGGAAAACATTCGTGACAGTTTTGTTTTTGTTCTTGATCCAGCGCTCTGTTGCTACATTGGAGCGCTTTCGCCACCAACTGGACAGGGGTGGGAATTACAGCTACAATTTTACAATAGATCACCCTCAGTGTAATCCGTCAAAATGACTGATGTGGTGATTTTTTTTTAAAAAAGGTAATTGTGAAGGGATGTTCCACTTCTTCCTGCATCAAATAAAACAAAGTACTGGCAGTTTTATGACAGGATCAAAGGGTTTGAAGAAGTTTTACTAAACTTTTTGTTGCTGGAAATCTTTTGTGACAAGCTCCAGAATCCCCCAATGAACCCCATTAAGTAACTTGTGTTCTAAAAAGCAACTTGTCAAAGGCTCTGTACAGTATTTGATGTAATCAGATGAGAATGGACCCTAACATTAGAGAATTCCAGGAGAAGCACAAATGACCATAAAGGAAATATCAGAGGATGCTGTTTTCTTTAGTCTGAACTGAACGCTTTGAGCCTTTTAAACGCAGCAGCAGAGCAAGTACAGAGAGAGAGCACAGATGAAAAACTGTGAAGGCAATTGATACAGATCAATAGTAGATAGAGGCAGATGTCATGAACACAAATTTATGGAAAAATCAGCAATAAATGAAAACTTTCTTGATAAAAAAAAAAAAGTTGACCTTGAGCATCATACCTGCCAGAAAGCAAGAGATGTACAGTATGCAGTCTTAATACTCCCACTACGAGGAGGCAAAGCCACGGCCAACGGACGCCCACTCCAACGCCCATGCATCTGTGTGTGCCTGTGGGACTGCTCACTCTTGCTCCGGATAGGCAACAGAAATTAGTGCTAATAGTGTAGCAAGGGTCTTCTTTTTTTTCAAGCATTTAGTTCTTTAAGTCTACAATTGAGGATCCATGAGCTATTACAGTTGTGGCCATGAGCAAACCACTTAACCTCAGGTTACTTGAGGGGGATTGTCCATGTAATAAGTGCACTGACAGTTGCTTTGGGTAAAATCGTTTTCTAAATGACTGCTTGCTACTTGTAGGATGGATGAATTGACGGGTTGTCACATTGCTGGTACTGCAGCGCTGATGTTTGTGTATTGGACAGGTATAATGCTAGTAGACATCACAGCTGGAAGGAAGCTCTGTTTTCCTTATTCAGCACCATGTAATGACACTAAGAGTTAACACAACACGGAGCGTGATGTGGAACGGCAACGCGGAGCTCACGAGAGGAACGAGAGACACAATACCGTGACAGGGCATATGGTGTTAACACATAATGATACTAACATGACGAGCATATGGGAGAAAGCAAGCTGTGAGTACAAACATGTTGTGTGTCACAGACCTTCAAACATCAAATTTAAGGAATAATTAATGGATAGTGGAATTAATCAATGAATCAGGCTCTTAAATACATTGAATCAATCAAATCAATCAGCTGTAGAGAGAACCTGGGCCTCAAGTGGTCTTTATACAATCTACTTACCCTGTAAAAAAACAAAAAACACAATTTGTCGAGTCATCTTAAAATAATTTGTTATCCTGCTGCCTTAAAATTTTAAGTTCTGTCAACTCAAATAAGTTTAGTCAACTTGAAATTTTAAGTTGTACTAAGTGATATTTTTGTTTGTTGAACTTAAAAGCTGGGTAAATAACCCAGCTGCCTTAAAATTTTAAGTTGAATCAACTCAAATATCTAAGTTGTCACTTAGTATAACTTAACATTTAAAGTTGAATAAACTGTTTTTGAGTTGACTAAACTTAAAATGAAAGGCAGCCAGGTAACAAATTATTTTAAGTTGACTCAACAAATTGTTTTTTACAATACAAAGCTGTGAACAATAAATTAATAAAGTTAAATTAATGAACAAATAAGTTAATGAATGAATCATGTAACCAGTATCATGAATTAATCAATAAATAGACAGAACCTGGGACATGTTTCCCAGAAGCATCATAAGCCTATATTTAGATTATAGAAACCACTGGCATGAATAATCTGTCCTATCTAGGCTTATGATTCTTTTGGGAAATGCAGCCCTGAACAATAAAGGATTTAATCAATCAATAATCAAAATTAAATTAATCTTGCAGAAGTCATTTTCAAACTAAGCAGCATCATGGGGACTTTACATAAACAACTGAAATTTGCATGGGGAAATCTTTTGTTCCAATATGAAATGTGTGGATTCCTAAACTAGTTCTTTAGGAATAAATCAATCTGCCAAATCTTGAATCGCATGAATCAGTCCATCAGTCAGTCAGTCAGTCTAGTGATGCAATCAATTAAATCTACCAAATCTTGAATCACTGAATCAATCAGCGAATTTATCAGTCAGTAAATCCACCAAACATAAGGAATGAATCAGTCAGCTATTCATAACAAGCATTAAGAATGACTCAATTGCCAAATCATGAATCAGTGAATCAGTCATTTAGTTAATCTACTGAACATTAAGAATGGATCAATACATCAAACCTTGAATCAACCATGTCAATCAATAAAGCAAAACAGTGGGAATGACTCAGTCATTCAGTCCTCCATATGTTGAATCAATGAATCAGTCAGTGAATCAATCAGTCAATAAATCTATTGAACATTAGGAATGAATCAATCAGTCATTCAACATAACAAGCACTAAGAATGACTGAGTCAACTGAATCATGAATCAAAAAATCAATTAGTGAATCAGTCAGTCAGTCAATCTACTGAATATTAAGAGTGGATCGATCAATCAAACGTTGAATCTACCACATCAATCAATGAAGTTATGTGCTGGGAATGACTTGGACATTCAATCCTCAAACAAACAAATCAATTGATCAAACATATTAGTGTTAATTATTAAATAGATAAAACAATAAACCAAACCTAATGAATCAATCTATAAACTGAACCTTAAATATAAATCAGTGAATTAAACAAAGTATTGTATATGTAAGAACAATCAAAATCTTATTAATGAATAAATAAATCAATTCAGTCAATTCAGCAATGATTAAACTGAATTTTATGTATGAATAAATTATTCAGTGATATGAATAAATGAATCGTGAATGATTCACTGATTCATTGATTAATACATGAATCAATCAAAATTTTATTCATGAATCAACAAATCAATTAATCAGTTCAGAGAATGAATGAGTGAACCAGTTAATAAATTAACTAAACCTTAACAATAAATTATTTGATGAATCAATTAAAATATATGTACAAACAAATCAAAATGAATAACTAATCAATAAATTGCTTCAACCAAATATAATGAATGAATGAATCAACTTTAAACAAACTAACAATCAAACTAAATCTAATATATGAATAAATTATTTAATGATAATATAATATGAAAAATAATTATTGATGATTTAATGATAATAATGATTTAATCCACCAAATTATGAATCAATAAATCAATCAATAAATCAAGCGGTCCATCAATTTACTGAATATTAAGAATGGATCAATCACTGAAACCTTATACCAATTATGTTAATCAATAAAACAATAACTCAATCATTCACTGATCAAAATCATATTAGTGTTAGTTATTAAATAAATCAAAAATAAACCTAACCTAATGAATCAATCAAATATAAATGAATCAGTGAATTAAACAAAGTATTATTTCTGTACTAACAATCAATATCTTATTAATGAATAAATAAATCAATTCAGTCTATTCAGCAATGTTTAATTTTATATATGAATAAATGTTTTGATTATGTGGATAAATGAATCGTGAATGATTCACTGATTCAATGATTAATTAGTACATGAATCAATCAAAATCTTATTAATGAATCAACAAATCAATGAATCAGTTCTGATGAATGAATGAGGGAACCAATCAATCAACTAAACCTTAATGATAAATTAATTGATTTATTAATTTAAATATATATATGTACAAACAAATCAAAATTATTAATGAATCAATAAATTGCTTCAACCAAATCTAATAAATGAATGAACGAATCAGTTGAACTTTAACAATAAATGAGCCTAATTGTTAATGACTCAATCATTTAATCCTCCATAATCAATGAATCAGTCAGTCAGTCAGTCAGTCTATTGAACATAAGGAATGAATCAGTGAGTCATTCAACGTAACAAGCTTTGGGAATGACTCAATCCACCAAATAATGAATCAAGAAATCGATCAGTGAATCAGCAGCCGGTTAGTCAATACTGAACATTCAGAATGGATCAATCAATCAAACCTTGAATCAGCCACATCAATCAATGAATCAATGCACTAAGAATGACTCAGTCAGTCAATCCTACACATCTTGAATCAATGAATCATCAGTAAAATAATCCGTCAGTAAATCTACTGAACAATAGGAATGGATGAATGAACAAATGAACAAATGAATGAATGAATGAATGAATGCATGGATAACACAATTAATCAATCAATATACTGAACAGTAGGAATGAGTGAATCAACAGTAAACCAAACCTAGAATGAACATGATCAAATTACCATACATATGATATAAATCAAAATGTAAATAAAACTCCTTATCCAAGTGTTAAGATATATTTCAGAAGAGTGAAAAAGCAATGGACAAAATTTAATTATTTTACAATGGATTCGATTTGGGAGGAAAACTGGCAGTCGTGTCTAAAGTCATTTCTAACCTTGATATATTTATTGTGGGCATGAATACAGATTGCTGATGTGATTTCATATTCTGATTGAACTATTCAAATACAGAAAGCTTCGACCTCTACCACTGTATTTTCATAGTGATGTGCAGAAGTTCATCTTTTATCCATCTATCAATAATACTAATGTCAACTTCCCAAACTTTTTCAATTATCTCAGGGAATGAGGGTTGCAAACAGCCTCAGAGTTTATTCACTCATTCACTCTCTCAATTCTGTCCTTCTCTATTGGGGAAGGTGCTTCACCCAAACGCTGTGAGCTCCACAGTGCTTTAAATTGCCAGTTTAATATTAAACTATTAATTTGCCATAATAATGTACTCCTCAGAAAAGACAATCTCATCAAGAAATGTGGTGGTTATGATAAATTACTAATGCATTAGTAATATCAGAGCATGAATAATTGATGCACAGCTGACCTGCCATGAAAGAGAGCTGTAGTCCTGGAGACAGCAGTATGATTAGCACAAACCCCTCCGGCTCTGTGGGTTTGGAGAGGATGTGTGTGTGGGTGGGTGGGAGAGTGTGTGTGAGGTGTGTAGAGAGAGTGTGTGTGCGTGTACGTTTGCTGCTTCTATGAAGGCCACAGTGCGGCTGAACACATGGATTTCTCAGAACTCGACCGTCTGCGAGTATGTGTGGAGGAAGCAGAGCTGCATTATGAAGAGGCCAAAGGATATTTTTATTGCTCTGAGGTTGCTTTTCATAGCTCAAGAGCTTTGCTGGATTTCTCAGTTATGCTTTTATCTCAGATGTTTCTCTTAAAAGTCCATTGGAGAAATATAAACTGTTGATAAAATAGGAGTCTGCGGCTATTGCAAAGAGAGCACAGACCAGATCATTTGAATTCTTAAATAAATCAAAAACAAATCTAATGAATCAATTTATAAACTGAACTTTAGCAATAAATGAATTATTGAATCAAAAAAAAAGTACAATCAAATGTACATGTATATGTACAAACAATCAAAATCGTATTAATGAATGATAAATCAATTTAAATGAATGAATCAATCGACTGAATCCTAACAATTAATGAATTAAACTAACTGTTCTATATGAATAAATGATTCAATGGTTTGGCTAAATGATTCATGAACGATTAACTAATTCAATGATTAATTAATACACAAATCAATCAAAATCGTATTAGTGAATCAACAAATCAATGAATCAGTTCTGATGAATGAATAAATGAATGAACCAGTCAATCAATCAATCAATCAATCAACTAGACCTAAACAATTAAATCAATTGATGATATATAAACAAATCAATCAAAATTTTGAATGAATCAATAAATCAATTAGTGAATCTAATAAATTAATTAATAAATAAATGAAACTTTAACAATAAATTTCCAGGAAAAAAAATCACATAAATGAATTAATTATGTAATGAATGAATTAATGAATGAATAAGTCAATGAACCCTAACAATGAATTAAATAAAGTACATTTTCTATATGAACAAATTATTCAATGATATGGATAAATGATTTGTAAAGGAATCACTGATTCAATGATTAATTAATACAAGAATCAATCACAATCTTATGAATGAATCAGTCAATAAATTGAACCAGTCAATCAATCAACTAAACCTTAACAAATTAATTGATGAATCAATTGAAATATTATATATGTACAAACAAATAAATCAAAATTATGAAACAAATCAATAAATCACTTACACCAAATCAAATAAATGAATCAATAAAACTTATATATTAATTATTTAGTCAATGAATGAATCAACTGAACACTAACAATTAATTAATTAAACTATTTTTTTTTCTATATTAATAAATTATTCAATAATATGGCTAAATGTTTCATGAACTAAATGTTTCAGGATATGAATCAATCAAAATCTTATTAGTGATTCAACAAATCACTGAATCAGTTCTGATGAATGAATGAACCAGTCGATCAATCAATCAATCAACTCAACCTTAAGAATAAATTAGTTGATGAATCAATCAAACTATATGCACAAACAAATCTATCACAATTATGAATGAATCAATAAATCACTTCTACAACTAAATGTAATTAATTAATGAATTAACTGAACTATAACAATACATTAATCAAAAAAATATATTAATTATTTAGTGAATGACTGAATAAATCAAAATCTTAATAATGAATCAATAAATAAATTTAACGAAATGTAATGAATCAAACCATAAACTGAACTTTATCAATAAATAAATCAATTAATCAAACTAAATATTACATACAAACAAATCAATCAGATTGTGATTAATAAGTCAATCGATTCAACCAAAGCTAATGAAAGAATCAATCAACTTAAATCTTAAATCTTAAATGAAAATCTTATATGAATAAATGATGTAAGGAATCAATCAAAATCTTAATGAATCAATAAATCAATTCAACCAAATGTAATGCAAGCAATCATCATAATCATTATAATTCGATTAAACTAAATCTTATATAGGATAATTCAATGAATGAATATAGCAAAATATTAAAATGAACAAATCAATAAATCAGGTCAATTAAATTGATATGAATGAATGGATTATTGAATGAATCAGTCCATCAGCTGAACCTTAACAATAAATGAATTGATGAGTCCAATTAAATCTTACAGTCTTATGTTTATCTTATATTTTTATGACTGAGATTGAATGAGAGGTCACAGAATATTGTTAAACTGTTCCTCATAAAATACAGCTCCCGAAGACTCACCCAGCATACTTATATAGCACACAAATCATACAGACCGCTTTATGATGCTTTTGCCATTTTTCAAGCTTGACAACATCTATTTACTGTCACTGTATGGTATAGTAAACATTTAACCTAACATTTGCTTTTGTGCTCCACGGACAAAGGAAACATGTTCGGGGCACCATAAGGGTGAATAAATGATGACAGAATTTTCCTTTTTGAAGGAACTAACCCTTTTAGCAAACGCCTCCATTGCAATCTGTGAAAAACAATTGAGACGTTAAACAGATCTCATTTGTATTTTTTCCAACAAAGACGCGAGAGAGCGAGAATCGAACGGGCCATGTAACCGGCTTTCACGCTGTCATCTCTGTGATTGTGACCAATCATGATAAGTGGCCTGCATTGATTCGCCGTGCTCTCCTTCTCCATCCTACTTGCCCCATCAGGTCAATGGGAGAGGTGAAGCTATTATCAGCACGCTCTTCACCCACCTGTAATTTAGAGGCACTCACCTCCTGGTTGGAGCCCATGCTATGCCTCTCACATTTATGTGTGCATTTGTCAAAGCATTTGGCATTCAGTGTACGTACACACGTGTGTATGTGTGTGCTAGTCTGGAAGTGTGGTAAGTGCTAATTTTATACTTGAGCAGATTCAGGACACTCGGTGTTGCCTGAAAGAGATCCTTATTACCTCCGAAAGATTGTAATGGACCAAAACAGCCTGAGCTTGGGTGTGAAAGGAAAGTCTGTATAATCGGCGTCTCGTAGAGTATTACACTCTCTCGTACGCTCTCACCTGAAGGACCATGTAATCTGATGCTAAGCGCTAAACATGCCTAGCTTTTTAGCACAGAGAAAAACAAAGCAGTTCACCTTTAAAATCCTAGTAGTTTTTAGTAGTATTAATGCACTGCAGAATGATGATAAAAGTTGTACATTTTTTGAAGATAACTGATTAGCGGTTCTTCTCTGCGAAAAAGTAGTCACTGCTAGCTATGCTAGTTGCTATGTGATTGGGCCAAGTCAAGACATACCATTTCCTTTCCTAAAATATAAAGGCAGCTATAGTGTTTTCACAATGCGTCATCAGTCGGCCATATTGGCAGTAGTGAACGTAAACAATGCCACTGATCCGAACGAAACTTTACATTTTGCTTATTATTTCTGCTGAAAATGGTCAGTTATTGTCATGTTTTGGGCTGTACTAATTGGTCGGACCGGGAAAACTTTTGGAATACTAAAGACTGACAAAATTTATAATAAATCAAGGAGAAGAGTCCAAAAAACTGTTTTGTAGTTGGCCAAACTGAACCATGATTTTCAGGGCAAGAATTTTGAAAACATTTCCGTTTGTTCTTATCATTTCCAGTCAGGTAGGTGAAATATTAGGCTAATATCTTAATTAAAACTGCTTGTGTATATTTACCACCTATTAACTTTAGTTTGTCAAAATATTGTGCCCTTTCTTGGTTACTAAGTCCTTCTCTATATGATTTTTTTTTTTGTTTTGTTTAGACAGCATAAATTAGCAGAACAACGTATTCAGTAGTACATTAACTGTGCAATCGATGCTGTTGTTTACATCCGAGTTCCTCCAATATGGCCACACATCCAGGTAACTGACCAAACCATGACATAAGTGCAATCCCTCTATATGTTTTCGCATTTTATACCCGTGGTTCTTTACTGGTTTGACCGTCGGACCCACATTTTCCAATGGTCATCAAGCCACGACCCACTTTTTGAGTATATATACTGTAGATACCGTCCTTTTTTACTTAACATACACATAAATTGCAAGAATATTACTATTGATAAATAAACAGCCTATAAGGTAAGGTTATAAAACAGTCCCAAACTAGTTTTTGTTAATATAGTAAAGATGGTATGAGCCACTAAAGTCATTTAAACATGTACAAAATAACACAAAGTGAAAAAAAAAAAAAAACATTTTTTTTTCGGTATTTTCGGATTAAGAAAATAAAAGTTACCATGATAAATACACAATACTAACATGAACTATTCATAAAACATGGAAGCTGCTGCCGAATAGAATAAATATCACACCTTCCTGCAATTTTTCCCAGCTAACACACAAAGTACTATTTCACACGTGGCATGCTCGTTGTTTCTTTCGCGCTTTTATAAAGCGCGCCGCCGCATTTGCGCGTGCACTTGAAGAGTGCGCTCTAAGAGCACAGTATAACGTCTGACAGGACAGGATTGTGGTTTTTCTGAGGTGAGAGAAAAAACAGAATAACGACAGTAACATTAATCTTTACAACATATCGGGACAGATTGAGTATCTGCGGCTTTACTAAAACTGCATTTGACCGAAGCGTCAACAGCTTTCACGCACGTCATTCAAAATAAAAGTCGAGCATCAGAAAAACATTTAGAAATACGTTTTTGTTGTTAATGTTGTGTCTTTGACTGTACATGGTCACGACCAACCAGTTGAGAAACACCGATTTCTACTATATTTCTGCTACCATCCTGACATCGCTGCTAAACACTTTGTGATTCGCTGTGTAGCTTTGTTTTGAAACGCTCTTTGTATGACTCTTTGCTGTTTAAACTGCTAAATATAACTTATCAAATATATCTATCATTATCTTATATTGCCTATTAAATTAATCTGACATCACTAGCTTTTTAGTCTAAATCACTACTGCTAGTATTCGTTTGTAAGCATTACATGTGCTGTTAATTTGTCATTCTTTTTTATCGTCTCTTTTCTCTCTGTCTCTCCATCTTTTTTGAGTCCATCAAAAAACTGAAAGTTGGAAGCCACCGATGAAAATAGTGAGTTATGGCATTTTCTCCTATGAAATTGTGAAATTGTGCAAAATGATATTGTGCCTTTTATATTGTTATTCAGCTGAAGCAAAAGAAAATTACATTTTATAAATTATTATTTGGATTATTTGTCTTTCTACCCACTGTAAGAGTAATGTCAGATGTCGATGTTACTAATAACTAGGCCTAAAATTAAGCTATTAGTTAATAAAAAATAAAGCTGAAACAAATGTGAAAAACTTTGAACTGAATAAAATAAGTTTAAAGGTCCTTGCACACTGAGTCTGAAATTATTGTCCGGAAGTTTTGCACGTTCAAAAATAAATACAATCTCGCGTTGTGTCAATCACGTTTACACACTGCCTCAGAAACTTTTGTAAGTATTAAAAAAAAAAAAAAAAAGGAAACGCGTTTTGAGTGGTGTTTTGGCAATTCAGAGCCACCGTGATGTTTTGTGCACGTATACGGAAATTTTTGATTCGGTGTGCAAGAACCTTAAGTTTTAAAATAAAAATAAATAATTAAAACTTAAAATTAAAATGAACACTAAAATATTAAAATCAATCCTAATTAAAATTTGATTAAATATTAAAATATAAATAAAATAATACTAAAGTACATTTAAGTTTTACAACTGAAATAGAAATAAATTAAAGCTAAATGGAAATAATAAAAAAAATACAAAAGAACGTAACACCTATTCCAAAATTACAATTAATACTAAAAAAATATAAAATTAAAGACTAACTACAATATGATTAAATATTAATAAGACTGTTTAGAGTTCACCTCATATGTATTTTTATAGTGCCGTTTATGATCAACATAATTCCAAAGAAATAAATGTAATTACATATAATTTACAGTTACCTTTGATAGTCCGCATATTTTAAATTTTTTGTTAAAAAATGTTGAAACACATGCAAAAATATTATATAATATTATATTATATTATATTATACATGTACAATACAGCCTCAGTAGATTTGTATAGACGTTTATCTCTTGACCCGAACTTCATTCTATGGAAATGAGGGCATTGCTAGCACTAGTCACATCCAAACAGACGTGTCTCATGAAACCAATCGCACTTCAGCAGATGTTTCAGATAGCACCAATCACACGGTGGCAGATGTTTCCCACAGAGCCATTTGGATACAAGCAATTACCTCTCAACATAAGCATCTAATACAGGCCGATGTCTCTTGCCGTGTACGTCGCGTTACAGGCCAGATGTTCTGCACGCAGGCATGAAGCAACAGCATCTGAAAAGTTCCAGCCGTGTTCTAAAGGAAAAGGGGAACAGAAAGCGACGCTGTTTACAGAGAGAGATAGAGCTGTCAGAGAACGCAAAAGGTCAGGGTGCTGGTCAGGTTATAGTGTTGCTATAGTGAACGCTGCCCTGTGGTTTCACAACACAGAGGACACGCAGTGTCCTCCCACAGACCAGAGATATTGTGGATCTCTGCGTCTTCACTGTTGTTTGAAAGCAAACAGTAGAGGTTAAGAGTTCTTTCTTTATGCTGGAAGGACGACCCTGGGAGAACTATTTTAGAAATGCTCTGAATGCCCGTTTTGCACATAATGCTGCGTGATCTCCAGCTGTATGCTTTCGACTGAGTTTAGGTCATATTTAAAAAAAAGAAATATGGCATATTTATTGTAATATTACTGCTTTGTGTGCTGTAAAATCGCAGAAGTACAAATGCATTCCATTAAAAAAACAAGCAAGATGGTGTGATGTCTAAAACAAATGTACATTTTCTCTAAAGCCTAAATGTCTGCTGTAGTAGGGTTTTTTTCTTCCCAAAATATAACAGCATGCATACTTTTATATACAAAGACTCATTTATACTATAAAAAAATAAGTGATTACAGAGATGAACAGTTCAAAAGTTTACATACACATTGCAGAATCTGCAAAATGTTAATTATTTTACCAAAATATAGGGATCATACTAAATGAATGTTATTTTTATTTAGTACTGACCTGAAAAAGATTTTTCACATATTTACATGTAGTCCACAAGAAAAAAAAAATAATAGTTGAATTAATAAAAATGATCCCATTCAAAAGATTACATACGCTTGACGAAGAGTCAGGGGGTGAAAACTTCTTGAATTTGAAGATCAGAGTAAATTTTACTTATTTTGTTCTCTAGGAAACATGTAAGTATTTACTGTAGCTTCTGAAGACCAGTATAAAATTATATATCATTATATATATATATATATATATATATATAATGATATTTAGGCAAAATAAGAAAAACGTACACAACTTCATTCTGTTCAAAAGTTTTCACCCTCCAGCTCTTAATGCATTGTGTTTCCTTCTGGAGCATCAGTGAGTGTTTGAATTTTCTGTAATAGTTGCATATGAGTCCCTCAGTTGTCCTCAGTGTGAAAAGATGGATCTCAAAATCATACAGTCATTGTTGGAAAGGGTTCAAATCCACAAAAATGCTGAAAAACCAAAGAAGTTGTGGGACCTAAAGGTTTTTTCTGAAGAACAGCAGGTAGTTTAACAAACAAGGGATTCATGAACAACTATCACTAAACAAAACAAAACAGCTGTGGATCATTCAGGTAACAACACAGTAAGAATCAAGTGTATGTAAACTTTTGAATGGGGCCTTTTTTTAAATTCAACTATTATTTTCTCTTGTGGACTGTAAACTACTTTTATTTGAAATATCTTATTCAGGTCATTCCTAAATAAAAAATAACATGCATTTTGTATAATCCCTCTTATTTTGGTAAAATAATTAACGTTTTGCAAATTCTGCAAGTTGTGTGTAAACTTTTGACCTCAACTGTATAAAAAAAATAGAATAAAGTATGGAAAAATAACTAGATGAAATAAGAGATGAAAATAAAATAGAATAAATGAAAATAAAAATATAAAATAAATGAAAAATATAAAAATAATGAAATATTATTTTTTTAACTGCCATTATACACCCAAAACCATTTATCAGAATATTATATTTTGTATTTTAATAATAATAACAGTAATTATTATTTTATACTATAAATATATACAGTTGTGTATTACGCTGATATTTTTAAACCGCTATTAGAGAAATATTAGCCGTATAAACATAAACAGAACATTTAAAAAAAAAAACTGCAATACTGAGAATTATTTCAGAAATGCTTTTAATGCCCATTTTGCTCTTAAAGCTCCAAGATCTCCAGCTGTACACTTTCAGCTGGGTTCAGGTCATATTAAAAGGAAATTTATGGCATATTTATTGCAGCATAACTGTACCGTCACAGTATCACAGATGCAGTGCATTGAAAAAATAGAAGACCATGTGACGTCTCAAATGTTTGTTCTTTTCACCCTTTAAATCCAATGGACTTAAGATTTTCCCCTAGAGCTTTGGGGTCTTATAAATGTCATCTGTAGCAGGAGTTTTTACTTCCTAAAATATGACAGCAACATTTTTTATGCACAAAGGCCTATTCATACTGTGAGCATTAATATTAATTGATTACAGAGAAAAAATAAATAATTGTTTTTTTATTGCCATTGTACTGGTCAAAACCAATTATTACATTTTTTTTATTATTTATAAACATATTAAAAGCATTTGAATTACACTGTTTCTTAAACTACTATTAGAAAAACAGTAGATGTATAAATCTAAAGTTTCTTTCAGAAATGCTTTGAATGCGAGTTGTGCACATAATGCTGCGTGATCTCCAGCTGTACGCTTTCAGCTGAGTTTGGGTCATATTTCTAAAAGGAAACATGGTATATTTATTGCAGCATTACTGCATTATGTACGATAAGATGGCAGATGCAGTGCATTAGAAAAAAACTTACACTCTGAATAAATTGCCTAAAAATGATGTTTATAAAAGAGGCTGTAAAAAGCACCCATCAGCTGAGCCATTTACACTTAAAGATGGAGTTTTACACCATCTTTAAGTTTCCTTTTTCTTTCCTTTTTTGAACATATCGTACTCTGATGCTTTTCCTCTAATGGAGATTTATGAAGTCGCCCAAACGCCTGTAGCGTTTTAAACTTTTGGATCACACAAAATGAGATAGGAACTCTCTCCATAATGTATACTGAGGGCTGGAGCTGGAACAGCCAGTTTGAACTTTAATCCTTCTTATGTGTCATGAACGCATACACACATCTCCCATCTGTCATTACCAGACACATCACAGAAAAAGAGGGAGAGCTGAGAAGAAAGACAGAAAAATGGGCTTGGGAAACTCTGCCTCGGTGTGTGTGTGTGTTGTGGGGGGGGAGGGGTTGGTTTATATATACTGGTGGGGACTTAAACCTGAATACACACAGACTCATGGGGACTTATTTTATAATTATTTTATTTATTTTTAATGATTTCTATATAGATAGATAGACAGATAGATAGACCTATCTAGATATTGAATTATTAATTTTATTATATTTATCATATTGTAATTTGTATTTAATTTATTTTATTTTATTTTATATATATATATATTTTGATTATTTATTTATTTTATATATATATATATATATATATATATATATATATATATACATATATACATACAAACGTGTATTAGTAAGATATAAATATGTAAAATATTCTCTTATTTTACAATAAACACTAAAAAGAAAAAAAATATTCATTATATTTCATGATATTTATCATTGATTAAGTAATTCATTAATTTTAAATAATTATTTTATTGTTATTTATTTACTTATATTTTACTTTTATTTACTTATCTAAACATAAATGATAAAATTAATTATAAAAAAATTATGTATGCAAACACATATACAAATATACATTTATTATTGTAATTGTATTTTATAAATAATTAGTCCATTTATTTGTAATTATATATATTTGCATGATCGAGTATTTGTGAGTTATAAATGTACACTATCCTCTTAATTTACTTATTAATTTAATTATATTTATCATATTGTAATTTTTATTTATTTTAATTTCTACATTGTTTTATTTACTTAATTATATATACGTGCATTTGTAAGATATAAATATGTAAAATACCCTATTGTTTTTACAATAAACACTAAAAAGAAAAAGTAATTACTTAATTATTATTTATTTTATTTTAAATAATTATTTTATTATTTATTTACTTATATTTGACTTTTATTAACTTATTTAAAAATAAATTATAAAATTAATTATAAAAATTATGTATGCAAACACACATATACAAAAATACATAAAATATCCTCTTATTTTACAATAAATAATAAGAATACTACCATTAATACTTGACATTACAAATACCACTTTTTTTAAGTGCTACTTCAGTAAAAATGTGTGCATCTGTGTGTGTGTGTGTGTGTGTAATTTTTGTGTAAGATATAAATATGTAAAATATCCTCCAGTAAAAATTGTTACTCCAGTCTTCATCTTATCATATTGTAAAAAATAAATAAGAAAATAAAGTATAAAAATGATGTATAATGTGTATCTACTAAAATATGTCAATTATATAACAAATTTACAAAATACAATCTATTACAAAATCTACTAATATATATGTTTATTTAATACTTTGACTTAAGTATTGTTGTATACATATCTTATACATAATTATAAAATTATCACAATAGCATCTAATACAAAATCTAGAAATGCTAATTGTACTAATTAATAAATAAACATTGTATTAATACTTTGACTAAAGAATTTTGCATCAGTTTTAAAGTATATGAAATGACCAAAGGTGATCTAATTAATCAAATAAAATGACTTGTTACCATTTCATTTGTTTGGTGAATCTTGCCAGAGGGAAGGTTACAAAATTTAGGCCGTCACAAAGAACCTTAAGGCAAGAGCTCAGAATCTTTGGGTGTCTTTACAGTGGGTAACGTCAGCGTTCATGAATAAATCATCAGCAATGCACTGAACATGACTGGTGTTAAAATGAGATTATGAAGATGGAAGTTCTCTCTCTCCGAGCAGAACATTTGAAGTTTGCCAAAACCAGCCACGTTCGCAAGAACGTACCGCGGACAAAAAAGTAGAGCGCTTTAGGAAAAAAAAAACCTCAAAAGAATCCCATCTCAACATAAAGCATGAATTTTAAGTCCTCTGGACCCAGTTAACTTGCAATTATTATGAGAACGCCGGTTTTGTAGAGCACCAGAAAACTTTACACTCTTTTATCCAACACAATCCATAAATATTGGACAGACAAAGCCATGAATATACATGAAAGCGTGTTTTATTTTGGTGTTATTTCTTCACTCATACCCTCTTGTCAGGACGCAGCCGACAATCAACTCTCTTTGCGTAAAGCGGAACATTTTGAAGGGTTCTCAAACTTTCAGCGCTTCATATCCTTATTTAATTTTCTATTTTAACAACTGTCACAGGGGCTCGCGTTTCATCACGCTGTTCGGAAGAGAATAAATGTCCTCAAATTTCCTGAGTCCTGTTTGTTAAATAAATCAAGCCGAATGTTCGTCCCTCACACCGATATCAGCGTTTCTAATTATGTATGTGATTTGTTTGAACAGCCTCGGCTAATGCAAATGCGGCATCCATTTACATGCAGCAGCACAGAGTTATATTCCACAAAGTCACACGCACGGTATTTATACGATCGCATGGGGTTTTTATGTACCGGAGTTATTTTGCATGCAAGGCCTGGAGAGTTTTGCATGTTCTTGACCATTTTGCTGCAGCGAAACTGGCGTCTATAAAAAAGCCTATAATCACCTATGCGATTCGATTTCACAGTCGGCGATCACGTTACTGAATTTGAATGTGGAAAGAGTCTAACATTGCGTTTAGGCTCTGATAAATCTTGCTGTTGTGCTCATATATTCCTTATTGGGAAGCTTGCAGGTGAGAGATAAGGTACAGGCACACTGCACAGATGGCTGAGAACAAAAAACATGTTTGTTTTTTCCCGCAGAGAGACAGAAACAAACAGGTTGGTTGAACAGAGTGAAATTTGTTAATATAAAATGATCTTATTCTCAAACACACTGTTTAAACGACAGCAGGGGACATTTATCTCAAATATACCAACATGGGAGACCTTTTCATATCAGACGTGACGTCTCAAAGGTTTCTTCTATTCGCCCGGCAGATTCAATGAAGGGCAAATAGAGACTTCAGATTTTTCTCTAGAGTCTCGTAATCTTGCATGTTTTCTGTAGCAGGGGTTTTCAAAATGTTTGATGTCAGATATGAGAGGCCCTTCCTAATATATCACAGTAGCTGTATGTTTTAATGTGTAACAACCAGATGTTTTGTTGTAATTGTACTAAAGCCAAAACCACTTATTACAATATTATATAAATGTTTATTTATCTGTATAATATCTATAAATATTTACTTTTGCATTAAGCTGCCATCATATATTTTTTTAAACACTTTTGGAGAAATATTAGTTGTATATTTATTTATTGTTTGTTTGTTTGTTTGTACAAAGACCCATTTGTACTGTTTTTGTAGAAAAATACAGATACTGTGTATTATTTTTGAGACAAACATGAAAATAAATAACCAGGTGTTTTGTTGTCATTATATTAAAGCCAAAACCTAGTAAAATATATAAATATTTATTTTTGCATTAAGCTGCCATCATATGTTTTACTGAAACACTGTTGGAGAAGTATTAGATGTATATGTCTTATTTATTTATTATTTATTTATTTATTTACGGTATAAAGACCCATTTGTACTGCGTGAGAAAA
The DNA here is from genome assembly GCA_012976165.1 of Labeo catla. NCBI lineage: Eukaryota > Metazoa > Chordata > Actinopteri > Cypriniformes > Cyprinidae > Labeo > Labeo catla. The sequence continues at coordinate 352,234 of VONZ01000109.1, read as the reverse complement.
ATATACATACTGTGTGATATTTTAGAGATAAACATGAAAGTAAATAACCAGATTTTTTGTTGTCATTATACGAAATAAAATATTGTATAAATATGTATTTATATTTATTATATCCATACATATTTAGTTTTGCATCAAGCTGCCATCATATGTTTTTTGAAAGACTAGCGACGAAGTATTAGATGTATATGTCTTATTTTTTATATATTTTAATTTAGTATATTTCTTATTTTTATTTATTTATTTACTTACGGTATAAAGACCGATTTGTACTGTGTAAGATACTATGTGATATTTTAGGGATAAACATGAAAATAAATAATCTGATATTTTATACAATATTGTATATATAATATAGATAATACAGATTATATAATATAGATTTATTGTAATAATATTGTAACCACTTATTACAATATTATATAAATATTTATTTATATTTATAATATCCATAAACATACACCATATATTTTTTGTTTGTTTGTTTGTTTTTTAAAACACTATTGGAGAAATATTAGATGTATATTTTGTTTTTAGCTATTTTCTCATATACTGTATTTGTTATTATTTGTGTATCCTATTTTTATTTATTGTTTATTTATTTATTTATTTATTTATTATTATTATTATTATTATTATTCATTTATTTATTTTTTGGAGAGTATAAAAAATATATATAGATACTGTGTGATATTTTAGGGATAAACATGAAAATAAATAACCAAATCTTTTGTTGTCATTGTACTAAAGCCAAAACCACTTATTACAATAGTATATAAATATTTATATTTATATTTATATTTATATTTATAATATAGTAATATTATTTTTGCATTAAGCTGCCATCATATGTTTTTTGAAACACTATTGAAATATTACAAATATTAGTTGTATATGTTGTTTTTAGCTATTTCCTTATATATTGTATTTTTATCATTTATTTATTTGTTTATTTATTATTCATGTTAAAAAAGCTAAATGAATAAATAATTAAATAAAAAGGGAACTATTAGTAAATAGAAAGTGAAACAATGCACTGATAGAATAAATATTGCTTTAATAACAATAATAATAATAATAATAATGTATTCTAATTTTGTTTATATATAATTTATAATTAATCATATATAATATTTAATCTTTTTAATTAATTTAATTGTTTTTTTAATAAACAAGTGCACTTTGATAACCCAAACAAAAACATTTTGTAAAATCAATATTTCAAGGTCTCCGTGTCACAAATTTTGTGCTCAGATTTGACAAGAGAATAGACATTTTTAAACATTCCTGAATATTAACATGACACATCTACGATACTTAAAGAGTTCGTTTAGCCAAAAGTTAAAATACTATAATCATTTTCTCACCATAATAAGGTCTAAAACAATATTGGAACAACTGGCGGCCATTTTCATTTGAGGATTTTACAGACTCTAAGTCTGTTGTACACAGGGCACACTTGCAAGGTTTGGAGACTCAAGCTGAGGCTCTGAAGAGCCAGCTGGACCAGAGAGCTTTTCCAATCCCTGGCTAAGATGAGCTCTCATGCCTCAGCTGGGAGCTGCGGTCAAATCTGACCTGGCATCGACCAGAGCCAGAACGACGGCACTGGAGGCCCAGCAGACGCCAGGTAGAGGGCCATGATCTGACAGACGACGACCAAGACTGTGGAACAGGTTTTAGAGCCTGGTGACTCTAATTCAGAAGTGACACCAGCTGGATACCTGACAGGAAGTCGGTGAGGAAGTGACCCGGGAGCAGCGGGAACGAGCCGGGACCCAGATGGAGCAGCTCAGAGGTGCGAATACAGTGTCTCGACCTGTTCTTGAGCAGAGTAGCACTTAACACTCTCTTTGTTATGACAGCTACAATATTTATATCTCGGAATATGCGTTAAAATGAAGAATGAGAATAGGAAACGCAGGGGTAACGAGGTCAACAATATTTTAACCGCTTCGTTAATGGGGTTTGTGCATCTTCTCTTGACATGTGAAGTAAAGATATACATGCTGTTTATTTTTTGCTCCATTTATCTTCCCCTCAAGTTTATTTTCTCACCTTCCTGCCTCTTACCATTAAGACTGTTTTTAATTGAACTACAACACTGTCTCATTTCATTTTGCTCGGTACATATTTTAATTTAATTGATGTCAATGTCACCGCAGTCATAAAGGCCAGACTGAATTCCAGCAAGAGCCGAGTCACTGAATGCAGATGGAGAATGCTGGTAATGAGAGAGCGCAGAAATGAGGCTCTGCTTTGATAAGATGTTTACACTGAAATATGTGTGTGTGTGTGTGTGTGTGTGTGTGTGTGTGTGTTATTACAGCGCTGTAAACTGAGATCCAAGGTCTGGAGGGCAGAATGAAAGCGTGGGAGAGTGGCTCAGAGCTGCTGAAACATTACAAGGTATTCACTCGAAAAGAATTCTTTTTTAATTCTGTCGTAATTTTTTTTTTTTTTTTGTTTAAAGCGCAGAAATTGGACCTTGAGGCCTTTAGTCATAAGTTACAGTCTACTGTGGCCTGAATATAGGGAAAGAATATATAATATAGGGACATTACTACATGTTTGGCAGACCAAATCACATGAGAAAAAAAAATCAACTAATGGTAGGAAACCATCCTGCCCTTCAAAACCTTTTAATTAAGAATTTTATCCAGCAAAGATGCGTTAAATTTTTTAAAAGTGACATTTCAGCTAAAATGCTATTCTTTTGAACATGTATCCTGAAATAAATGTATCCTGGTTTATACAAAATATTTATGAGCACAATTGTTTTTATTGATAATAATAAGAAATGTTTTAGGATCATGTGTCACTGAAGACTGGAGTAATGATCCTGAAAATTCAGCTTTGCATCACGGAAATGAATTACATTCAAAACTATATTCAAATAGAAAACAGTTATTTTAAACTGTAATAATATTTCGCAATATTACTGTTTTTACTATATTTTTGATCAAATAAATGCAGCCTTGGTGAGCATACTTTCAAAAACAATTATATATGGTTGATTTTATTTGTTAAATTAGATATGCAATATATATGTCAAACTGTTTATGCAATCCTCAATGTGGGAAATTTAAAGGAGAAGTGCACTTCCAAAACGAAGATTCACATATAATTTACTCACCCCCTTGTCATCCAAGATGTTCATGTCTTTCCTTCTTCAGTCGTAAAGGAATTACGTTTTTTGAGAAAAACATTTCTGCATTTTTCTCCGTATAATGGACTGATATGGTGCCCCGATTTTGAACTTCCAAAATGCAATTTAAATGCGGCTTCAAACGATCCCAAATGTGGTTGTAAATGATCCCAGCCGAGGAAGAAGAGTCTTATCTAGCGAAGCGAGTGGTTATTTTCATTTAAAAAATTCAATTTAAGTACTTTTTAATCTCAAACGCTCGTCTTGTCTTTCTTTCCCTGAACTCAAGACAATTAGGGAATGTCGAAAAACTACAATCGTATTTTCTCCCTCAACTTCAAAAATAATTTCAAAATCACCCTACATCGCTACAGAAGTACTGACACAGTCTTTGCAAAGTGAACATGCAAAGAAGAGCAAAAAAATAGTGAGATAGGATGATTTTGAAGTTGAGGGAGAACATGAGATGGGAGTTTTTCGACATACCCTAACTGTCATGAATCGGGAAAAAAACAGTCCAGGAGAAGTAAGACAAGACAAGCGTTTGACATTTAAAAAGTATTTCAGTTGTATTTTTTTTCAATAAAAATAACTAATTGTTTTGCTAGATAAGACCCTTCTTCCTTGGCTAGGATCATGTACAACCACATTTGGGATCGTTTGAAGTCACATTTAAACTGCATTTTGGAAGTTCAAGTTCTGATTTGGAATATCAGTCCATTATATGGAGAAAAATGCTGAAATGTTTTCCTCAAAAAACATAATTTCTTTACGACTGAAGAAAGAAAGGCATGAACATCTTGGATGACAAGGGGGTGAGTACATTATGTGAATCTTTGTTTTGGAAGTGGACTTCTCCTTTAATAGAAAATACTATATTTAATAATAGTGATGCTAACCAGGGAAACTCTATATTGCTGCCAATCCACCAGAGCCATTTTTTGCCATCAGAGAGGGAATTTTTGTTTCACGCACATATACATGTACAACCCCAATTCCAGAAAAGTTGGGACGTTTTGTGAAATACCATAAATCAAGAATATGCTATCTGTTCATTCTCTTTAACCTTCTTTTAATTGACTAAAGTACGAAATAAAAATTTCCAATGTTTTCAGTGGCCAACTTTTAATTTTATTTTGTAAATATAACCAAATTTAGATTTTCATGGCTGCAACGCACTCCAAAAAAAAAGGTGGGACAGAGGCAAAATAAAAGTGAAAATGTTATAGAATATCCAAATTAAACAGTTTTTAAACCGTTCACAGTAAGCAGGTGAAATGGAAATAGGTGAGGATATCATGTTTGGGTATAGAAGGAGCATTTCAGTCTTTGCAAGTCAAGTTGGATCAAGTCTTATCCCTTTGTGCCAAATCTCATGACAAAAGTGTCAAACTAATTTAAAAAAATCACATTTCTTAATATAAAATCACAAGGAATATAGTTCTTTCACCAACTACCCCACATAATATTGTGAAAAGATTCAGGGAATCCAGAGAAATGTCAGTCTGTGCAGAGCAAGGCAAGACACCTCAGATGAATGTGCATGACCTTAGATGGCATTGCATAAGAAACCGTCATGCTGTGTTGTTAAATATAGCCACATGGGCTCAGGAGTACTTTGGAAAACTGCCGTCACTTAACACATTGTGCAGCTGCATCAATAAATGCAACTTGAATTTCTTTTACTCTAGCAGTGATGCCATGGAGTTCTCTGGGCCAGAGCTCATCTCAGACAGTCAAAAAGACGATGGAAATGTATGCTGTGGTCAGACGAGTCTACTTTTTTTTAGTTTGTTTCTGGGAAAAATAGATGTAGAGTTCTCAGTACCAAAGACCAAAGGGACCATCCAGACTTTCATCAGCGACAGATGCAAATGCAAACAACTGTCATGGTATGGGGGTGCAGGCAGCAGAGCGAACAGCATTGGTGACTGGAATACAGTATGTGAGAAGGTACCACTGAAATGGAGGCATGTTTTGGGATTGTACAGACACATATACTGCCATCAAGATGACATCTTTCATGAGAAGTCCACGGTTGTAAGATCAAGACATTGTTAGGTCTCAATCTGCATGTGCTACAACAGCGTGGTTTCGTAGACACAGACTGAATGTGCTAGACTGGCTTGCCTGCTGTCCAGATCTGTTTCCTATTGAAAATGTATGACCAGTCATGAAAAGGAGAATCAGACAATGACAATCACAGACTGCTGAGCATCTGAAGTTTTTTATCAAGCCAGATAGGACAACAATTTTGCCTGCAAAACTTATTATATCCTCAATTCCCAAACAATTAAACATTGTAATTACAAGAAAAGTTGATGTGGCACAGTGTTAAACATGTATGCAGCATCTTTGTTTAGACCAGGAGCATTTCCTCAGAGGAGGCAAGGGAGGAAGTGTCTCCTCAGAAACTGGATGAGGAAAAAAAAAACAGTACAAAAATAAAACAACGCAAATATTACAGAATATGACATAAAAAGCATATAAATCACTCTTTTTTTTTTTTTTTTTTTTTTTTTAAGTAAAACTGTTCAACAGCAACACCAGCAGATAAACTTACCATGTCTTTCTGGCTTTCCCTGAACCCATTAAAGGAGAACTCCATTTCCAGAACAACAATTTACAAATAATTTACTCACCCCCTTGTCATCCAAGATGTTCAAAGAAATGTTTGTAAAGAAATTATAGTTTTTGAGGAAAACATTTCAGGATTTTTCTCCATATAATAGACTTCATTAGTGCCCTGATTTTGGACTTCCAAAATGCAGTTTAAATCAGCTTCAAAGGGCTCTAAATGATCCCAGCCGAGGAAGAAGGGTCTTATATAGCGAAACGATCAGTAATTTTTTCTAAAAATAAACATTTGTATACTTTTTAAGCACAAAATCTTGTGTAGCACAGGCTCTGGGATGCACGTCCACGATGCTACGAATTAGCGATGAGTCGTTCTTGAACGATTCGTTCATTTTGAACGAATCTTTAATGTGACTCGGGGAGACTGAGTCGTCTTGGGGAGTGATTCGTTCAGTTGCGCAACATCCTATTAGGTTCTGTACTGGAATTAGTTCACCTGTTTCGAGTCTTCAGATTTTTTGAGTCGTTGGTTCATCTTATGGGGCTGTCATGTGATGAACGAACAACTCGAATCCAAAGACTCGAGAGATGAACTAATCAGTTCTTTTTCTGTTTCACACTGCATTGGTTAAGCATATGAGGCTGTCACATGATGAATGAACAACTCAAACCCGAAAACTTGTCAGATAAGAGGTGAGTTGAGCTAATAGACTAAAGACCCAGGTAAACAATGAATTAATCTTTTCTGTTTCTTCTAGCATTATAGTTTTGTCTGTTTGTAGTGTGATCAACGTTTGTGCATTAGGGAAGTAACACGTAACATTTTAATTATATTTTGCTAAAATGAACAAAATTACTCTAAAAAGATTTGTTCATTTTGCTGAACGAGACTCAAAGGTCAGAGTCGGTAAAATGATCCGAACTTCCCATCACTATTACGAATCACGTCTAAGTTCATCGTCTGTGTACTCCAGCTCAAAAAGGTAGAGAATGGTGAAAAACTGGTGAAAATCTTATTTTCTACAGCAACTTCAGAATCGCCCGACATCATTGTACCTTTTTGTTTGTAAACAGCGTTTGACTTACTTGCACTCTCTTAAGTCTTTGCGCGTTCGCTTTGCAAACACTGGGTCTGTAGTTCCGCCTATGTTCCTCGTGACCTTTCGACGTGATTCAATAATACGTAGTGTCGTGAACGCGCATCCCAGCTTGTAGCCTATGCTACACGAGCTTTTGTGCTTAAAAGGTATACAATTTTTTTTATTTTACGGAACAAAAAATGACCGTAAAATAATCTTCCTTGGCTGGGATCATTTAGAGCCTTTTGAAGCTGCATTTAAACTGCATTTTGGAAGTTCAAAATCGGGGCACCAATGAAATCCATTATATGGAGAAAAATCCTGAAATGCTTTCCTCAAAAACCATAATTTCTTCACAACTGAAGACAGAAAGACATGAACATCTTGGATGACAAGGGGTGAGTAAATGTCGCTCTGGAAGTGGAGTTCTCCTTTAAGGCAATGCCTCCATCGCGATATAATTGGATATGACTGGTTATGGTCGGCTGTGATTGGTTCATGCGATAAATCCCGCCTTTTGTGTTCGTGAGTTCAGCATTCGCGAATCAGTCTTAATGAGCAATACTATAATGGCCTTAATGAGAAGACTAATTTAAAAAGTAAGTAAACAATTCTAACAATTATACATCAACACTTTGTCAAGTCAAAATCAAACTTAAAATGACCCGAAAACATGATATTGGATTTTCCGTGTCTGCGTACATCTCTGTGGCTGTGTTTACCGAGATCTGATGACTGATGATCCGAAAATAAGTATGTTTTAAAAAAGAACAGCTGAACATCAGTTCATAAATATAATATATAATTGTTTAAATTCTTACTGCCTTAACTTCTTATTTTGGAATAAATGTAAAATGCGTAAAAACACTAAACTGGTGATATTTACACTGTCAATGCATTTTAATAAATAGAATAGCATATTACTTACATTGTTAAGGTAAATAATGTAGATTGTCATTCTGGTAGTGTATGTAATGTTTATTTAACCAAGAAAATGTGTCTGGGACATGAATTTACATTTCATTAAAAAGTGAGGCCTTTGCCTCCTCGCTTCAGAACGTCACCACACGCCTTAGTTTGTTAGTTTGTTTATATGAAGAGATTACTTTTATTTGTATAGTTTATATAATTGATTTGGGATTTGTTTTACATTTTCAGTTTAATTTTGTTATGACGCAATTTCACAAAAAATATGCAGCATTTTGTCTGAGAACTAATAAAAGGACGACATCTGAGAAAATCGCATCGTGAGTTAACAGAATCGTTACATCCCTGCTAACACCCTAGCAACAGCTGAGCGATGCACTATAAGCCTTTTAGAACCCCTTAGCAACCGCACAGCAACACTCCCGCAAGCATTCAGAGCGTTGTGGCAGCAACATTTGCATGGGCGAGCAGCACTCCGGTTTTCTTCAGAAAATATAAAAATCTGGTTTTGTCTCTTCCACTTTCCCTTTCCACATTTCAGACATGATTACACAGACTACATTTCAGATTTACACCACGAATCTACAGAAACGCAATGATGTTGCATGAAGACAGCACTGAATGTAAAGCAGTTCTAGAGGAGCTGACAAGAGACAAATGTATGTCTATACATATTTTTTTTTCACGTTTTCACTTATTTAGCCAAAGTAGTATAGAAATTTAATATCAGATGTTTATGAGTGATTATAAGTCATCGCATAAAAATAATTGTTGGTTTATCAGTGTCAGGCTGATTGGCCGCATGACTGGATCTTGTATAACAGCTCTTATTTGTGTGATATTGTTTAATTGTCACAGTTATCACTTTTCTATCTCATATCACAGCCCAGACTCTGGTTCTAGAAGCCCTGTGAGTCAAAAACAACTCTACTCACACATGCAGACAGAAAAACAGACGTCCACACCGCAAGAGCTCAAAGCCGAGGTAAAGAAACGGAGAGCGAGCACAGGTAAAACATACTCTGTTATTCACTTCTATTTACTGCATCACACACAAACAGCTCATGACAGGACAGAAAGAGATGAAAGAGTCTTTTTGTGCTCACAGACTGCATTCTCGCTAAACAACAAAAGCTACTGTTTTTCTACAACCATCCGCTGGTGTGACAGCACAGACACGTCCATTGAATTCAGACCAAATAAAAGACAAGATATGACTGTGAAAGTGTACATTTCCTGGCATTATCAGTTTTGATAAAACATCCTGACATTGCTTTATTCTCTCTTTCATGAGGATATACAAATGGGGTTGTGTTGATAAAACAGAAAACATCACTGTGGAAAAATAAAGGCTCATACATGCAGTCGTAATATGAACCTATATATTTTAGGAATATATATATGTAGCTTTGATGCAAAGGTTCATGTTCATCACACTGAAATCCTCTCTCAGCTCTCCAGTGTCCTCTAGTGGCCAATGAATTTGCATTTTTAGCAAATTGTTTCTGGCAGAGGAATAAAATATTGAAAAAAATTGATCAAAGGTAATAAAACTCGGACAAATAAAAAAGTAATAATACAAGCAGTATCCTAATCGCTCAAAAAGTCTCTAAGTTCAGCAAGTCATACTAATAAGCCAGACTAATGAGCAGCTGTTTTGCTGAATTGGAGTGCCGCTCATTTGTTCTCAAATCTTGAAGCTGTGATAAGCCTTAAATCTTGATGGCAGGCCGGGCCTTGGACCCAAAGACTCTACCAATTGTAATTCCACCGAGAGTCTGTGAAAAACAACATAACGAGCTGTGGAAACTAGAGACTGGGCTAGTTCGGGGGGTTAGCAGCTAATCATTAACTTGTTAATAAGTATTGGACACAGTGATCTTTAACCTTCATTGCAAGGGTGGCAGCGTGGTAAACAGGACTGTGATGATAAAAGGATGTTAATGGTACTGAACAATTACTATACTCATGTACAATGGAATTTACACTTACAAAAACATACTGTGGTGCTGTGATGTTTGTTGGTCATGTACTGTGGTATTCTAGTACCGTGGAGTACTATGTAAATGCCATTATGTGTTTATTTCAGTACAATCATTTTAAAAAGGCACTGTGGCGATACCATGGTACAGTGATAATATCTTTGTGATAGATACTTTGAAATATACAGTACCATGGTACTGAAATTCATAATACCCTGATAGTAGCATCTTTTGTAAGTGATAGTAGTTTCAAAGTACCACACACTATCATTAAACCATGGTATCACCACAGTATTTTTTTATTTGGAAGGTATGGTCTTCTAATGGTCTTTAGTACTACAGTGTATTTCATTACATACAAAACTATGTGGTTTAACATTTATTTTACAGTACATGCACTTTAAGTAAGTACTGAGTAGTATTGGGTAACTACATGGACCTAACATGAGTTAACTTTAAATTTCGGGTTAGGTTCTTACTTAGTACCTACATTGTAAAAAAATTACACAAAAATTAAAATTCTGTCACTAATTACTAAGACCTTCGTTCATCTTCGAAACACAAACTAAGGTATTTTTGATGAAATCCGAGAGCTTTTCAGCCCTGCATAGACAGCAATGCAACTGACACATTCAAGACCCAGAAAGATAGTAAGGACATTGTTAAAACCGTCCATGTGACATCAGTAGTTTAACCGTAATGTTAAAATAATGACTTTACTCAACAGTTTCTTCTCTTCCTGTTAGTCTTCAGTGTGCATTTCTCGGATTTCATCCAAACTATCTTAATTTGTTTTCTGAAGATGAACAAAGGTCTTGCGGGTTTGGAACGACATGAGGGTAAGTAATTAATCAAAGATTTTTCATTTTTAAGTACACTATCCTTTTAATAATGATAGATTAAAAAAAATGTCAAAATACTACTGTAAAAAAAACATTTTGTTGCTTTATGGTACATTCCTTCACTATGTACTGTGAAAAACTGTAATAAATGTAAGAGGGAATTTAATGTAATTTTACAGTAAAATATTGTTACCTTTTTGAAAATGAAAAAGAACCATTTCCCAGAATTCTCAGTGTGTCACTTCGCATTTAATTATTGATCTATCTACAATTGAGGTAAAAATTTTACATACACCTTGCAGAATGTGCAAAATGGTAATTATTTTACCAGCATAAGAGAGATCATACAAAATGCATGTTATTTTTTTATTTAGTACTGACCTGAATAAGATATTTCATATAAAAGATGTTCACATATAATTACAAGGGAAAATAATAGTTGAATTTATAAAAATGACCCCGTTTAAAAGTTTACATACAACTGATTCTTAATACTGTGTTGTTACCTGAATTTTTTTTTTTTTTTTTTTTAAATGATAGTTCATGAGTCCCTTGTTTGTCCTGAACAGTTCTTCAAAAAAAAATCCTTCAGGTCCCACAAATTATTATTATTATTATTTTTTTTTTTTTTTCAGCATTTTTGTGTATTAGAGCCCAGTAAAGACTGTATGATTTTGAGGTCCATCTTTTCACATTGAGGACAACTGAGGGACTCATATGCAACTATTACAGAAGGTTCAAATGCTAACCAATATACAAGAAGGAAAAATGATGCATTAAGAGCCAAGGGTAAAAACTTTTGAACAGTGAAGATGTGTACCATTTTCTTATTTTGCCTTATTTATTTATTTTTTTTATTTAGTACTGCCTTTCAGAAGCTACAGACGATACTTACATGTTTCACAAAATACAAAATAAGTTAAATTTACCCTAATCTTCAAATTCAAAAAGTTTTCACCCCCTGTTTTATAATGCAATGTTTTCTCTTCTGGAGCATCAGTGAGTGTTTGAACCTCCTGTAATAGTTGCATATGAGTCCCTCAGTGTGAAAAGATGGATCTCAAAATCTGCTTTTTTACCATAAATTTAATTTAAGCCTGTAAAACTTAAACTATTTTACTGTAAATTTCACAATTGTTTTTACAGTGTATATTACTGCTTTATTACTATGTTATGTACATAAATAATAGGAGTGTGAAAAAGTGGTATTAATGGTGGTATTAAAGGTATTCCAAGGAATACCGTGGCCAAGAGTACCATGGCTTTTTTTTCTAAAATTCATGGTGCCAGAGACAACATTATTGGGTCTGATGAGTTGACAAGGACCTTAGTGAGACACCTTGTCACAGATTCTGGGACATTTTCTCCAGTGACAGCTGTTTCTTAGTAATTTCTTGTTAGTGTTATGCCGCTGGTAATGAAACATGCTTCTTTTAAGAACTGTTCAATGGATGCTTCAGCTTTGGCTTCCTCCTATGGCTTCGCTACGAATCCCCCCTCTGGTGGAACCTTAATTTTTAGGATAATAATCATAAATATTGAATTGTAATACTAATAAAAAAAAAGCAATTTAAAGTTTTTAAAATAAACAACGGCAACTGAAGTGTCCAGATAAATGTATGTTAGCAATTGTATACAGTACCAGCGGTGGCCTGATTCTCCTCATTCATGTTTAATGAGGATGGCATATTCCCCCAAGCTCTGTAATTACCTGAGTCATTTGCCTAAAATATAGAAGGACTGCATAATACCCAGGAGAACTGCTTTTGTCTCCGTTTGCCTCATTAGGGCGAGTACACAGATCTCCAGCGGTGGAGCTCATTGTAAGAGCTTAAGAAAGCCAGTGCAGGTAATTGGGAGGTCAGCTCATGCTCTGAATTCCTGTGTTTGTGCTCGTCTGTTCAGTTTCCGAACGACACATGTGCCGGGAGTCTTTAGCTCACACACACTGGCATTGAAATCTCTTGAAGTGAGGTCAAACTCAATGGAGAGGAAGGCAGCAAGACGAAATTGAGATGACAGCTAGAGTGCGGGAACTAAAGAGACAGACCTCAGGTGTTTAGCATCAAACACGCCATGTCTGCATGCTCACATATTCATTGTGGAGGGTTTTTCCTCAAATAATTTCAGAAGAAACAGAAGGCTTTTCAGCCCGGAAATTAGATAAATCCTTACAGTACCATTCAGAAGTTTAGGGGCACGATTTATTTAAGAAAAGAGCAATTCTTTTATTCAGCAAGGATGCATTAAATTGATCAAAAGTGACAGTAAAGGCATTTATTGTGTTACAAACGATTTCTATTTCAAATAAACCCTTTTCTTTGGAACTTTGAAGATTTTGTTAGGAAAAGAAATGAATACTTTTATTCAGTTAGGATGCGTTAAATTGATCAAAAGTGACAGTAGAAGCTTTTATGTTATAAGGGATTTCTTTTTCAAATAAATGCTATACTTCTGAACTTCCTATTCATCAAAGGATCATAAAAAATGAATCAGGGTTTCTACAAAAGCTGTTTTCAACATGAAATGTTTCTTGAACAGCAAATCAGCATATTAGAATGATTTCTGAAAGACTTGACTAATGACTAGAGTAATGATGCTGAAAATTCAGCTTTGATTTGACAGAAAATATTTTACAATGCTACTGCATTTTGACCAAATAAAACGTAATTTAAGAAAATTAAATATTTACATTTAAATAACCATATTAAAGCCAAGCATTTCACAAAAAGAGGTTTACGTTTCCATTATGTGAACATACACACACCACCAGTTCAATACTTTTGTTCTACCATCTAATTTACTCAATACAGTTTTCGTTGTTAAGCTCAGGCAGTTGGTCAGAAAGCCCTGGAGAACCAATCAAAGTTCACCTGGAGTCTCCTAGACGAGCGGGAAACTTTGCTTGCAGGTTTAATGACTAAAAAAAGAACATCTTACTGTAATAACCTGGATCAGAGCTGCTCTAATTAACGTTCTGACATGTAAAAAAATAAATAATTCCTGCTAACTCGCTGAGAATCATTCACAAACACTAGATATCTATTTAGCGCTGATTATTTTACTTAACATTGTATTTGACACTGTCATGCTAGATTATTAGAGTCTTAGATCTGTTGTGTTGCTCTTGTGTGATTAGGCACTTGATGAGACGTGCAGCTCTACAGGATGTCTACCAGAGAGACGGCAGACGGGGATTGTCAGTGACAGTGCAGTCTTTTGTTATTTACACAGAAATGATGAAAAAATGATGTCTGCGTTGAAACCCCAGGTATGTCACAGGTGCACTTTTTTATATGGAGACATTTTTAACACTTCAAAACACTCTGAGGAGGCAAGGGAGGCAGTGTCTCTTCAAAATATTGGGTGAGAAAAACATTTTTAGTACAAAATTAAAACAACGGCAATATTACAAAACATAATATTACAAAGTGTATAAATCACTTGTTTTTCTAAAGACACATTGTCCAAAAGCGAAACTAGCAGGTAAAGTTACAGTGGGAGTCTGCATCTCTATCACCTCTCCTCAGCCCATTAAGTTTTAACAGACTCTCTAAAACTTGTGGTGAGTTTGGTGGTGGGTAATTGAGAATAAATGGAGGAAAGTCACGTGAGAGGACGCAATGCCTCCACTGTGATATGATTGGAAACGACTGGTTATGCTCGGCTGTGATTGGTTCATGCGATAAATCCCGCCTCTTGTGTCTGTGCGCGTTCTGTATTCGCAAACCAGTCTAAATAAACAATATAATGGCGTTAAGGAGAAGACTCATTTAAAAAAGTAAACAATTCACGCTTAAATATAACCACTTTGTTATGTCAAAATAAGATTTAAAGGGGTCATCGGATGCAAACTTCATGTTTATATGTTGTTTGAACATTAATGTGGGTTGGCAGTGTATGTTTACCCTATAATGATAAAAATCCATGCAGTGGTTTTTAATTAATCTGTAAAAATAATATTCCCTTTTTCAAATCGAGCCATTCTCAGATGCCTGTCGTTGTGGCATCACACTGACAGAGGCCGCTCCCACGATAGTTGATTGACATGAGCGTCTTACCTTAGATCAGCTGCCTCAGTCCAACCTCCATGTTTTGATGCCGGAGCAGGGATGTAAGTTAGACAAGAATTGAGCGATTGAGGTGTTGTAATAATGAACATAGTGGTCGTCATGTACTCCCGATATCTGAGCTGCTGAAGATGCAGTGGATTACGTTCGTTTGTGAAGGGAATGCGCCTCCCGATCTACATAAATCCATCTATGTTAACACGAATCATTCGTGATCCAGTTTCACTTACAGCAGAAGTGAGTATAAGGGTTTTTTTATGAATCTTTGTGATCGCCTTTCCTAATAATGTGCTAGTTAGCAAGTTTAGCGGCTAAATGTGGTTAAAGTAAACAGGCTCGTCACTCCACAGAGAGAAGAGAGGGGCGGGGCGAGCAGAGCTCATTTGCATTTAAAGCAGCCTCGACCAGAATGGGATGATTTTTGCAGAGCTGATTTTGGCAAGGTAAAAAGGGTGTTGTTTTACACAACCATTGTGAATTTTTAACCAAAGTATATTACAGACTTTTCATTAAGACCCTAAAGAATCAAAACATGCATCCAGTGACCCCTTTAAAAACATTTGATGAGATGAGAAACTTGATAAGATTTATACTTTGCTTTAATAAATAGAATATTGATTACATTGTTAATGTAAAAACAAAACAAATGTTTATTTAATCAAGAAAATGTGACTGTAAAACACATTAGAAAAAAAAACTTTTGCCTCCTCATTTCAGAACACATTTTAGCGTGCACTTAAAATGTGTAATCTTTTATTTAATTAGTAACTTTCTGTATTTTAATCTGTATATCAGCCAATTTACATGCCTTGATTCTTATAGTTATATTTAAATGGTTATATTACACTGCCCTCCAAAAGTTTGGAAACGCCTTAGAAAAGTAAGGGTTTGGACAATACTGGCATGAATCCTTTTTAATTTGTAATAATTTTGCACTGATAAGGGAGAACACAAACTACGAAAACATATTTTGTTACATAAACAGTTAGCAAAAAATAGCAAAACCTTAAATTTTCGATTCATCAAAATATCCACCATTAGCAGCTATAACAGCTCTGCATAATCTGGGCCTAAATTCATTGTATTCTAAACTTAATTAGCAATCAATTGTTGCCTATTAAGCTATTAAGGTGTGCTGACCCAAAAATCTTTTAAAAACCTGGGCCAAGTTTAAACCAGTAACCAGGCATCACAGCTGGCAAAGGGGCATATCTGACTTTGACATGTATATATTGGCATTATTATGCAATCAAAATGACAGTTATTATTGCTGGTCTTCAATGACAATGTCAAGTTACTTTAATGTATTTGCAGCAAAAAATGATAAGGATTTATGCTGATATCGTCCAAAACCACACTTTGCCAGAGGTGTTTCCAAACTTTCCAAATCTCCGTAGTGCCTTTTTCCTATGGGAAACAGCCACTTTCCCAACGTTCTCAAGACACTCAGCCGCTCCACTGAGGAAGGCCCGGCTGCAGGACACTGCTGTAACAGGTCAGTCCTTAATTTTGTACTAAAAATGTTTTTCTCACCCAATATTTTAAAGAGACACTGCCTCCCTTGCCTCCTCAGAGTGTTTTGGAGTGTTAAAAATGTCTCCCTATAAAAAAGTGCACCTGTGACATACCTGACACAACTCGGAGTGTACGACAGATAGGGAACGTCTCGGTTACGTATGGTAACCCTCGTTCCCTGATGGAGGGAATGGAGACGTTGTGTCGTCCCTGCCACAACTCTGGACCGCCTCTGAGTGAGTTGAGACGCTAGGCTTCTCAGATCAGAGTGAGCAGATGCACAGGCTGCCCTATTATACCCGGATGCCCGGGGCGTGGCCAGCTATGCAAATTCTGCACACCCAATTTCATTGGCCTTTTCAATACTGTCAGAGGTGTTTGGGCTCCCAAGAGCAGTGTACATTAAAAATATTATTAATAATTTTACCCAAATTTAAATTTGACTTGAAGTTAAATGGTAAATTAAGTAATATGAAAATATTAAATGATAATATTGGAATGTTGTATTAATGTTAAATATTAAATTAAATTATTAATTAATTTTGCTTAAATATTTATTTATAAAGTGCATATTTGCACTATGAATTGTCTAAAATGCATTTTTTCTTTGTTTTGATTGACCCCCTTGTGCTGTGACATTTCCACCTTTTAAAGGTGTCATCAGATGCCCATTTTCCACAAGCTGATATGATTCTATAGGGTCTTAATAAGAAGTCTATAACATACTTTGGTTAAAAATTCTCTGTAATAGTGTAAAAAACACCCATTTTACCTTGTCAAAATCAGCCCTGTTCAGAGTGAGCCATTCTATTGCATGTTCCTTTACATGCTAATGAGCTCTGCTCACCCCGCCCATGTCTGGGGTGACAAGCTGGTCTGTTTACTTTAGCCACGTTCAGCCGCTAAACTTGCTAACTAGCACATTATTAAGAAAGCCGACTTGCAAAGATGTATAAAAACCCTTATACTCACTTCTGCTGTAGGTGAAGCTGCATCACGAATGATTCGTGTGAACATAGACGCATTTATGTAGATCACTGGGCGCATGTCCTTCTAAAACGAAAGTAATGTTAATCCTCTGCTTCTTCAGCAGCTAAGATGTCGGGAGTAAATGACGACTGCTATGATCATGATTACATCCAACAACAATACATCTCAATCGCTCAATCGGAGACATTCTTGCCTTCCCCTTCACCAGAGTAGACCCAATGGCGGTTGGAGTCGGACTGTTACAGCTCAGTCAGGGCGGGTCTAAGGTAAGACGGTCATGTCAATCAGCTATCGCACTAAAGCAGCCTTTGTGTGACGTCACACTAACAAGAAGCTGAGAATGGCTTGTATAATTTGCATCATTTCTTATAAAGATTACAAAAATACCATTGGGTGGATTCTTATCCTAATAGGGTGGTTGTGTACACACACTGCCAACACACATTTATGTTCAACGTGTAAAAGTGAGTTTTGCATCCGATGACTTCTTTCAAAAATATAAGAACAAAATTATAAAAATTGACCACATGGTTCTACATCAATATTTTATTGTATGTATACTGTACAACGTTTGTAACTGTTTGAACTGTTTTAACTATATTTCTCTCCTGATTCAGATGACTTTTTCACAGAAAGCAATAGAGCATTGATTTTCACACAAACATTGAAAATCTCAGAATTGACTTGACAAAACTGCGGTGCTCGTTCATAATAAACAGAACGTTATCGTCTGTTGCTGTTGATGCTAATATACCTATTGTTCTTGGTTTGAACGAGCCTTAACCCGGTTACTGGCTTAATCACACTGCAGTTTATTTTGTAAAATTGTCCATTTAAAGTACATTCAAACAAAACAGTTAGAACATTAAATAAAAATATCTCAGTGAACGGTATTTCGGCAAAGTACTTCCTTGAGGTGCAAACTCCAACATTAACCGCTAGATGAAGTGGTTTTAGGCTACTTCCAGTTCTGTTAAAACAAACGTCTTTAATATTACATGTGAAAATATGGTTTACTCAGTTTCCACCTTTTTACCCACAGACCCACACAATTATTAATGATATTTACCCTTATCCCTCCAACTTGCTCTTGCGTTCCTGCCAAAATCTGCTACAGTCCCCCGAGATCCAAAATTCTGCTCCTCAAGAATTTTTCACACAATGTGTCTTTTCTTTCTCAAGTCTCTAGTTTCCCATGGCTGGCATTGGCACAATCAGGCTCATGTTAGCAACCAACAGACTTACCCCCCTGCTGCTTACAGCCATTATCACACCATATTTCCAAACTTGTGCAATGTGGGACTCTTTAAACAGTTCTGTCTAAAAAAACATAAATAAAACACCATGGGCTTCAATATTTGAATAGCGGAGAACCTGTGACCCTGTGTTCTGTGGCCACTGTTTGTTATACACTCAGGCATTTCCCTAGGAGAGGTTTCTGAGAGCAGTTTACTTCTATCTTTTATGATATTTCAGCTTAAAATTGGGCCCTGAATACTGCTGGAAGGCGTATGTGAGCAGTAGGCAGGAGGTGGACGAGGCATCCGTCCCTCTGTGTATCTTTTGAATCCAGATAAACAATATATTTACATACTTATTTATCCAGGGCAGATATGGCTTAGATTACCAGCCATTGAGTTCCAAAAGAAGGAAAACAGACTTTTATTGGGACATTATTTGTATTATGCAGACTATCAGAGCATCAGACTGCAGTGTGAGTCATCTAATCACAGGTGTGACAGGAGCATCAGTGGGACAGTCATATTACAGATAGAGAGAAAGAGGTCAGACTGCCCTCGGCATCCCGACAACAGACAGTCTTCACAAATATCTGCATATTTGCCATTTTTGGAGCATTTTCATGTGTACAGATAAGCTTAGTATTTTGTCATATTAAAAATGTTGTAGTTAATAGCCAATTAAATGGGGTTTGTATCAAAATCCATCATAATAAATAATCTGTACGATGCGCAATATTTTAATATTTCACTCCGTGGTCCTCTCCGTCCTCACCAAATAAAAAATACGCTCTGCTGCACATTCTGCATATGCTCAGAAGTTCACACAAGAAGGGTCATGTTGCAAAAGAAAAAAATTAAAATCTGCTCGCACTAAAAGCAAGAAAAGGAATGAGGCCAGAAGCAGTGAAGGGGGACAGTAAACTAAAAGCAAACACAAACAAACAAAAACAAACATTAGGAAAGAAGAGGCCAGAAGCACTGTATAGGGACTAAGCTAAATAAATAAATAAATAAATAGACCAGAGACAGTGTAGAAGCTCAACTAACCAGCTGTAAACAAATAAATAAAATGGAAGGAGGCCAAAACAGTATAACAACTAACTAAAACATTTGGAAAAATTAGACCCTTTTTTTTTTTTTTTTTTTAAATTAGCATTGCAGGGACACAAACAAAAACAAACAAACAGAAAGAGAAGGCTTGACACAGTGTAGCTAAACTGAAAATAAATAAATTGAGACCAGAAACAGAGTAGGGCACAACTAACTAATTAACTAAAAATAAATTAATAAATAAATAAAGATCAGAAACAGAGTAGAGGCAAAACAAACTAGTAAACCAACAAACAAAACAAATACAAAGGAGAGAAGACACCGGAAAAGTGCAGGGACACAACTAAATAACTAACTAATAATAAATAAATAATAAATAATAAACAGAGACCAGAAACAGTGTACAGGCACAACAAACTATCTATCTAAAATAAATAATTAAGAGACAGGAAACAGTGTAGGAGCACAACTAACTAACAACTAACTAAATAACTAACAAAACAAATACAAAGGAGAGACCAGGGGTGCGTATCCCAGAAGCATCATTAGCCAGCTATGGACGCACATTTGGCCGTTACCAACATAGGTCAACTGTGTTTCCCAAAACTGTAATTTAAACGAACATTCACAAACAGCATTACAAACTTACGTGGTTGGAACTACATCTCTGTGGTTAGAAACATAGTTCCTTGTTAGTAAGACATATGGGCTCAATATATTATGCTGTTGGGCACAATAAGCAAGCTGACATTCAATACAATCTATATCTTCCATTCTATCTAAATAAAAATACACCATATAAATGTGCAGGAGCACAACTAACTAACTAACTAACTAACTGATAATAAATAATTAAACAGGACACAATGAACAGTGTAGGGGCACTACTAGCTAACTAACTAACAAATCAAATACAACAAATCAAACAGGGCAGTGCAGGAGCACAACTAACTAACTAACTAACTAATCAGATACAAAGGAAAGAGAAGAGACCAGGGCAGTGCAGGAGCACAACTAACTAACTAACTAAAATAAATAATAATTAAACAGGACACAATGAACAGTGTAGGGGCACTACTAGCTAGCTAACTAACTAACTAAGTAACAAATCAAATACAAAGGGAAAGAGAGGAGACCAGGGGTGCGTTTCCCAAAAGCATCGTTAGGTAACTATGGTCATTAGTTCCACTGAACTCTATTGGTAATGACAGAACTTTTTGGAAACGCACCCTAGGACAGTGCAGGGGCACAACTAACTAACCAACTAACTAACTAATTAACCAATCAGATACAAAGGAAAGAGTAGAGAACAGGGCAGTGCAAGAGCATAGTTTCTTGTTAGTAAGACATATGGGCTCAATATATTATGCTCTTGGGCACAATAAGCAAGCTGACATTAAATACAATCTATATCTTCCATTCTATCTAAATAAAAATACACCATATAAATGTGCAGGAGCACAACTAACTAACTAACTAACTGATAATAAATAATTAAACAGGACACAATGAACAGTGTAGGGGCACTACTAGCTCTATTGGTAATGACAGAACTTTTTGGAAACGCACCCCAGGACAGTGCAGGGGCACAACTAACTAACCAACTAACTAACTAACTAATTAATCAGATACAAAGGAAAGAGAAGAGAACAGGGCAGTGCAGGAGCACAACTAACTAAACTAACTAACTAACTGACTAATCAGATACAAAGAAAAGGTAGAGACCAGGGCACTGAGCACAACCAACTAACTAACTAACTAATCAGATACAAAGAAAGAGTAGAGACCAGGGCAGTGTGCACAACAACTCTAACTTAACTAATCAATACAAAGAAAGAGAAGAGACCAGGGCAGTGCTGTGGGAGCACAACTAACTAACAACTAACTAATAATCAGATACAAAAGAAAGAGAAGGGCAGTGCAGGAGCACAACTAACTAACTAAGTAATTAGTCAGATTCAAAGGAAAGAGAAGAGACTAGGGCAGTGCAGGAGTAAACTAACTAACTGATAATAAATAAACAGGACACAATGAACACTCTAAGGGCACTACTAGCTAACTAACTAACTAGCTAACTAACTAGCTAACAAATCAAATACAAGGGAATGACAAGAGACCGTTTTCCAAAAGCATTGTTAGGCAACTGTGGTTTAGTTCCACTAAACTCTATTGATAACGACAGAACTTTTGGGAAACACACCCCAGGACAGTACGGGGGCACAACTAACTAACTAACTAAATAACCAATTACAAGGGAAAGAGAAGAGAGCAGGACAGTGTAAAATAAATAAAGACTAGAAGCAATTTAGGGGCATAACTAACTAATCAACTAAAACTAAAAAAAATAATTAAAGAGGATACACGAAACTAACTTACTAAAACTAACAACTAACTAATCAAAT
The DNA here is from genome assembly GCA_012976165.1 of Labeo catla. Lineage (NCBI taxonomy): Eukaryota > Metazoa > Chordata > Actinopteri > Cypriniformes > Cyprinidae > Labeo > Labeo catla. The sequence continues at coordinate 330,411 of VONZ01000109.1, read as the reverse complement.
ACAAAGGGAAGAGAATAGACCAGGGGTACGTTTCCTGTACAACGACGTAACTCGCTGATTAACCTCCATAGTATGATGCATTGTTGTGGAAATGAACTAGCTTGCCACTACTGTTTCCCCAACACGGTCGCATCTCCTTCGTTTGAACCACATTAGTTCAACTATGTTAATAACGTCACAGAGTAATAACTTTTGCTATTTAACTGATTAGAGATCTCTAAAATGCAGCTATATTGAACATGCCACCGGATGACTAATTTACTATTTTTTGTTCCCTGTCATTCCGCTCTATTTTGATGTTTGATTCATTGCGGGTTCCCTCTTACGTCATACTCCGGGGTTCCCTTAGGCACGTATGCACATGCGCACTATTCGAAAATGGCGCTTATAGAGGATGCACAAAAATACATAGATTAAAATGCATTTATATTTAGATAGAATTAAAGATATAGATTGCACTTTATGCTAGCTTGCTTACTGTGCCCAATAGCAATACTTGCTTACTGTGCCCAATACTGAACCTATATGTCTTACTAACAAGGAATTATGCTTCTAACCACAGGTCGAGAGCTGTAGTTCCAATCACATAAGTTTGTGACGCTGTTTGCGAATGTTCGTTTGAACTATGGTTTCAGGAAACACTGAATCATTGAACTGTGTTGGTAACAACGAAACTTGCGACCATAGCTGGCTAACGATGCTTTTGGGAAACGCACCCCAGAACAGTGCAGGAGAACTAAAATCATGCAGTTAGTTAATGACATGTACTCAAACAGAAACAGTGAACACTATTTACAGCAATGATTATACATTGTGAAAGAAAGAAAGAAAGAGAATGAAAGGGCCAGAAACAGTGTATAGGAACTAAGTGAAAATAAATATACTATCTATGCTCAACTGAGAAGCATGTGTGTTTATACAGGTTTAGGGTGGACAAGGTGAGGAAACATATTCATTCAAACAACAACATAAAAGCCTCTTGTGTGAGACCCTGACACTGAAGAGTTGCATTTATAACTGTCAGAGAGTACAGCCATGAGAGGAACATGGCACCATGTGGCACCAAAATGTTTCTGAACACTTAAGCCACCCTTAAAACATTTTCACTGCATTAGATAGCAAAGTACCAAATAAGTACCAAAAAGAAAAAAGGTACTTCAAGCAAACATGAAAAATAATAATAAATAATAAAATCAGCTTGACACCAGCTGAAGATTTTGATCACATTCAATAAAACATTTACGCTTTTAAGTGTAGCCTGAATATCCAAATACTTTTAGGGCCACTGTATGAAATTACGGTTTTTTTATACTGATGAAGGGTGTGTTGTAAAAATAAGAGGTGACCCTCTTGTCACTCTTTCTAGATGATTATCTATCTGGTCGGAAAATGAGGTGTTGCTGTGCGCGGTGGGACCTGGACCGTACCTGTAACAGTGAAAGTAGTTTACGCCAACTCGTCTGGTACCATTTCAACCGTCAGCAGAAACCAAAACAAAGCCATTTAACACAATTTCAAGTTGAACTTCTTGAAGCGTCAAGGAGCAAAATCAACACCTGGGCCAAAGATGAGGGTCAGAAGGCTAATAATGACTCCAGGGGAAGTTTCTGGAAAGCCAAGAAAGAAAGATGCGTCATTGAAAGCTGGAGAGGCGGAGAGCCGTGGCAGCAGTCCATGATAGTGGGGCAGGTGGTGCGGCAAAGGGGCCGACCAGGTCAGAGGACAAAGGTGTGAGGTCTGGACCCAAGCTGGAGGATCAGAGAGAGCCAGCTGGCTGACCACACCGCACAGCTGAATGATTCAAAGGTTAAAATCAAACTGTGGAAAATGGAAAAGCTGAAGACAATGCAGGCGAGTACTCCATTTGTGCCGTCATTTTCAAATCTTATTTTATATTTTCTTCACACAAGCACGCAAATATGTTTGAGCTATGTATGTAAATGATACTTAATTAATTAATTCAAATTAGTTAAGCACAAATTAAGATATTTTTAATTCAATCCGAGAACTTCCTGACCCTGCATAGACAACAACGCCTACTACCTTTCTGGGTCTTGAACATATCGTTTGCATTGCTGTCTATGCAGGTTCAGAAAGTTTTTGGATTTCATCAAAAATATCTTAACTTGTGTTCTGAAGATGAACGAATGTCTTACAGGTTTGGAACAAAATGAGGGTGAGTAATTAATAACAGAATTTTCATTTGAAAGTGAACTGCATCTTTAATTCATGCACCTTGCTATGCAAAAAAAAGAAGTGTATTACTACTGACCAGTAATATTCTAGTATATCTATTATTATAGTATTTCTTAATATTTTAATCAAGAAAAATACTAATATTAAGCATTTATTTTATAGTTGCATTTTTTGTTTACTTTTGTCATTTTTTTTTAATTCTGTTTAGCCTTAATTTTTTATGTATTTCAGTATTATTTCTATTATTATTATTATTATTATTATTATTATTATATTTTTTAATTTTCTTTATTTTATTAATGCATTTTTTATTAAATACTTTAAACAGCACTTTAAGTAAATTTCAAATTATTTTATTTTAGGTTTTTATTTTATTAAAAATAAAATTATTATTTAATCTAATATATTTAATTTCAGCTTTGTTTCAAATAGTGGAAATCATTTTTAATACTGACCAGTGATAATTTAGTATATCTATTATTATAGTATTTCCTATTATTTTAATCAAGAAAAATATTAATATTAAGTATTTATTTTATTGTTATGTTTTTGTTCACTTTTGTCATTTTTATATGTGTTCAGCCTTAAATTTTTATTTTAGTTTTATTTATTTATTTATTTATTTAATTGTTTGTTTCTTTGTTTGTTTTTGTAGTATAAATACTTACTACAAATAACTAGTACTTTAAATACATTTCAAATTATTTTATTTTAGTTTTTTGTTTTATTGTTGATTTAATATTTATATTCAATTCCAACTTTAAGTAGTGGAAATCATTTTTAATACTGACCAGTGATATTTTAGTACATCTAGTATATTTTAGTATATATATCATTACTGACCAGCAATATTTTTTGTAAAATATTATTGTAGTATTTTAATCAAGAAAAATATTAATATTCAATTAATGGAAATACTTTTTAATACTGACCAGTGATATGTTAGTATATCTATAATTATTAATTATTATAATTATTAATATTAAGCATTTATTTTCATTTTTGTTTACTTTTGTTACTTACTTTTTTTGTTGTTGTTTAGACTTAAATGTTTATTTATTTCATTTTATTTATTTTTTATAATAAAATATTTTAACTAGTACATCAGCTTTTTTTCCCAATTAGTGGAAATAATTTTATGACCAGTACTGACCAGTGATATTTTAGTATATCTATAATATATAATTATAGTATTTCTCAATATTTTAAGAAAAATATCAATATTAAGCATTCATTTTATAATTACGTTCTTTGTGTACTTTTGTCATTTTTTGTTTACTTTTGTTACTTTTTTTTTTTTAAAGACTTAAAATTTTGTTTATTTCAGTTGTATTTTTTTATAATAAAATACTGTAACTCGTACATCAGCTTTTTTCAATTTGTGGAAATAATTTTTAATAGTTTTAATTTTGGTAAAATTGTAACTTTTTTTCCCCCAGAGTCACAGGATCATTCAGAAATCAATTTTTTTTCTTCAGGATTTTGTTGATGAATAGAACCTTTAAAAGAACGGCATTTTTTTTTTAAATTTTGTAACATTATAAAATGTCTCCACTCTCACTTTTAATCAACTGAATGCATCCTTGATGAATAAAAGTTGTATTTTATGTAAAATAAAATCCAAGTGACCCCAAACTTACAGTCTAAAAAAAAAAAAATAATAAAAATACTAATAATGTTGGCAAGCAGCAGTTCTCTTGAGAAAAAGCAAATCCATTTCCCCCCCTATTCTCCCTGTGGTTCAGTCTTTTGAAATTAGTCAATTCGTTTACTTTATATTCAGGATAAAAGACTGACCGTAAGCGAGAAACGCACTGGGCGAGAGCAAGTGAAGGATGTTGAGTGTGCTTGAGGGAGAGCGCTTAAAAAAATGTTTTAAGAGCTTAAAATTTCAGCTGAGAACGTGTGAACAGATGCCCCGAGGATCAGGTCCAACACTATCAAAGTTCAAGCAGTAATGATGGATCTTACCATAAACGTGAAAGCCCTGAGGAACCAAAATGCATGAAACTCTTTAACAAGGTACCAGCGAAGATTCAACAAATATTAAGGTAGAATAAATGTACCAGTATGTAACACAGAACACAATTCAAATACTCCAGCAAAGCCCCGCAGCGCTAAAACACAACTCGGCAGCTCGGTGAAGTATAATACGGCCGCGCTATCATACTTGTACGCTAATAGACTGTGACGTACTGTTCCATTAGATTACTCTCTCTCAAGCTGTTCTTTCCAATCTGCTTCAAATCTAGTCAGACAGTGAACATGCCGGCCGTGTGGCCTGTCCATGTGAGGTCTCCAGCGACAGCAAACTGTGAACCTGCCATCTGAGGTGAACAAGCCTGAGGCGAAGTTCTCGTATGATATTACTCATTCCAACGGTGGACAAAAGCAAGCAGCTGGAGGCCGGTATTATTATTTTTTATGTATCGGCCTATAAACATTTAATTTTTGGTAAAGCAGGAGCTGAATGCTCTCGAAGAGAAGGCCAACTCCAATGACAGGCCAGAAGCTTGTTATAGTGACAGTCTGAGCAGACAGAACACAAGTAAACGTCAGGCGTTTTCTCAAAGCTGTGAATATTTAGGGAGACACCTGCCTGCAAGCATTTGTCATCCTCAAGGCATTTTGGTATTGTTGGTTTATCTTCCAAAAATAATTTCGCTCTGTTTTCAGCTCAAAGGAACCCTGAATGATGGAAGCGTCTTCTGGAGGATGAGTCTGGTTCAAAGACTCGAAGACATTGGGTGGTGGCTCTCCAGGGAGAAGTTGACACGCTCGAGATAGGAAATGCGGGTAAATCAGATTCTGCTACATCTTTATTAAACAGATCACCTCCGTCTTATATCCCGAGATCCAGGGGCAAAAACCTAATTAGAAAGAAACTGGAACAAAACCAAATCGTGTTACATGACAGAACCTAGACATGTGACAGAATTAATGATTCGAGACGAGCCGGTCTGAGGAGCTGACAGTCACGGAAAATCTTTATGACAAGTCAAACTCTGCTGCAAATTTGGTTGGAGAGATGAAAGCTTCTACGCTTGATAAATGGTCTAAATGATGGATTGTAAGCGTGCGTCCTCAGATTTTCTATACCGAATGCATTTTACTCCCACACGTCTCACGGTTGCTAAAGAACCAGGCGGTATTCGTTCAGAGATTCGTTTTTTGTATTCAAAGCGGAATGCGTTGAAACACAATAAAGAAATGCAATTTGTCATCTCACATTTCTTGACATTTTCAATGCGCTCATTTTAACATACTGGGCACCTTTTAAAATGGAAAATGAAATGTTCTTGTTATTTAAGCATCCATCTGTCCTTAATCACAGTACTTATAAATAAAATAAGTGCTTCCACGGATATACAGAGTCACAATGTCAAATGACTCCTGTGGTAGAATGAATCACTGCGGTTACAATGATTTGAAGATAATCTCCAAACACATTCAGAAAAACCTCTCCACTCACATCTGTCATTTAAAAGTCAATGCTTCTACTACAAGTGCCAGTGTAGAAGAAATGATGATTCTGACAGGGACAGTAATGTGAAAGGGACATCTGAAGTTCAGTACAAACTTTACAAACAAAACAAAACAATAGAAAACACTAGCTATGGATGCACGATATTTTGGTTTTGTATTGGTTAAAAATGATTGTACAAGTATTTAGAATCAATACAAAATGTCCAGTGCTAATTTATAGTACATAATTTGTCATGTATTTATACAAATGTATATTTTCAAATATTTTGTGCATGATCATTTGATGCGGGTGTCATGTAGGTTAATAAAAAAAATTTAATAGGACTGAATTTGTATTTAACAAGCTTTACAATTTAATTTATACATATATATATATATATATATATATATATATAAATAAATCAGGATTTCTCTCCATGTAATGGACTTCATTGGTGCCCTGATTTTGAACTTCCAAAATGTAGTTTAAATGCAGCTTCAAAAGGCTCTAAATGATCCCAGCCGAGGAAGAAGGGTCTTATCTAGCGAAACGATCGGTCATTTTTTTTAAAAAATATTTCTTTAAATACTTTAAGCACAAAAGCTGGTGTAGCAAAGGCTCTGGGATGCGCGTCCACGACGCTACGTACTATTGAATCATGTCAAAAGGACATGCGGAACGTAGGTGGAACTACAGACCCAGTGTTTACAAAGCGAACGCGCAAAGACTAAGAAAGTGCAGGTAAGTTTGTAAGCGCTGTTTACAAACAAAAAGGTACAACGATGTCCTCCTCTCAAGTTGTAGGAGAAAAGAGTTTTTCACCATACTCAGTACACAGACGATAAACTTACACGTGATTCGTAGTAGTGATGGGAAGTTCGGATCATTTTACCGACTCAGACCTTTGAGTCTCGTTCAGCAAAATGAACAGATCTTTTTGAGTCATTTCATTCATTTTAGCAAAATATATTTAAAATGTTACGTGTTACTTCCCTAACACAACTACTGCTTACACAAATGTTGATCACACTACAAACAAGACAAAACTATAATGCTAGAAGAAACAGAAAATATTAAATTTATTGTTTACCTGGGTCTTTAGTCTATGATTAGCTCACCTCACCTCTTATCTGACAAGTTTTTGGTATTGTGTCGTTTATCACGTGACAGCCCCATAAGATGAATGAACAACTCGAAAAACCCAAAGACTCGAAACAAGAGAACTAATTCCAGTACAGAACCTAATAGGATGTTGCGCATGCGCGACTGAACGAATCACTCCCCGAGACGACTCGTTCTTCCCGAGTCACATTAAAGATTCGTTCAAAATGAAAGAATTGTTCAAGAACGACCCATTACTAATTTGTAGCATCGTGGATGCGCATCCCAGAGCCTGTGCTACACAAGCTTTTGTGCTTAAAAAGTATACAAATTTGTATACAAGTATACAAAATGACACATTGTTTCGCTAGATAAGACCCTTCTACCTTGGCTGGGATCGTTTAGAGCAGGGGTGTCAAACTCAGTTCCTGGAGGGCCACAGCCCTGCAGAGTTTTGTTCCAACCATAAAAACCATAATTTCTTTATGACTAAAACATAGCCTAATAAGCCCTCAAGTGCACACATAAAGCTTACCACAGAGGCAGATATAATTATTATGAATGTGTCAGGGGAAAATAGCAAGAAGACTTTTGGCTAAGGAGATGAAGTCGGCGACACTGACTCGTCATCTCCGCAGTATGTTTCATGTGGATTACATAAGCGGAAAATATTTGTTTTCCATTTGAAGTGGTATTTTAAAGTAGACATTTTGCTCTCTATAGCTGTATTTTTCATGTCTGTAAGACAAGTATATACAGAGTTTTGAAGCTTTGCGCTAAAGTTCACAGAGACCGAGATAGCAACAAGTGCATCCTGTTCGCTTTCGTTATTTTACAAAAGCACAACGTTTCGTTGTTATTCTGAGTGCACACAAACAAACATAGAGTCTTTACAGATTCGAAATGTGTATTACTTTTATCTGTATGACCAAAAATGACAGAGTATTTTAAGCGCCTCCATCTGTCATGCAGGGAGCGCACTACTATTCAGCTTCCACACTCCGAATAGACGATTAAATAGCGCACATTTAATTAGGTTAACATTAGACTGAGTGGCCATGTAAAGTTGCTCTTTCTTACGTTTCAAATGATAAGCCATGTTTGAGATCGATGAATGATAGGTGAGTGTTTGTATGTCTTGCTCGATGTACTGTATTACCACATAGACCAGCCGTTAATCATCTGTCTGTCACAGACTGTGTGACTTTGGCACTTCCTGTGGATTTTTTCTGTGACAAATTTTGGTCGACCAAGCCTCTTCTCATTGATTAATGGTTAGTCAACTATTCTGGGGCAGCCCTACAAAGTATACTTCACTTTTTACGCGTATGCGAGGGACAGCGTACAGTGCATGTGATGCAAATTTCGTCATCAAAATAGTATGTGCGCATTGTATGCACACCAGCAGATTTTTATAACTGCGCGTACTTTGTATGCACTGGTCGCAGAATTTAAAGCAAAAACAGAATGGTCTGACCTGAGCTTTGTGATACTATACTGCACAAAACAAAACAAAAAAATCTGAACAAAACAAAAATATCAGACAGGCTGAATGAAAACGCAAATTCACTCTCTGACAGCAGGTGGCGCTTATGGAACAGCAGTAAAACAGCGTTTCCTTGGTTAGCACTGTACACAAAGCTGCTGAGGTTTAAAACACTGCACTAATATGCATTATAAGATAATACATCTAAACTTTTCTGAAGACAGTGGACGTGCATGCCAGAGCTAGTGCTACATGAGCTTTTATACTAAAATAGTATACAAATTTGTAATAAGACCCTTCTTTCTTGGCTGGGATCGTTTAGAGCCCTTTGAAGCTGCATTTAAACTACATTTTGGAAGTTAAAAATCGGGGCAACAGTGAAGTCCATTATATGGAGAAAAATCCTGAAATGCTTTCCTCAAAAACCATAATTTCTTCACGACAGAAGACATGAACATCTTGGATGACAAGGGGGTGAGTAAATTATTTGTAAATTGTTGTTCTGGAAGTGGACTTCTCCTTTAATGCAGAAGGAAGTCTATGGGTGACACTTCCAGTTCATTAGCTGCTATATGAATAACAACGTGCAGTAAATGGTAAAACGGTTTGCACTACAAAACCAGTGTGCTCATAATTAAGATGATACATTAACATAATATGGTAAGACACACCAATTTGCAATATCAAGCAGCAAAACAAGCTGTTTTGAACAGCTACAAGTAGCTGAATTTGGATGAGGTTGGAAGCCAGACCCATAAAATTTACAAATGGCCACTCTTATGGGAAGAAAAAGGTGGTACGGTACAGTATTTTCTTTTCTTTGCATCCATCTTCGGCATCTCCAACTTCTCTTAATAGCTGTTTACAACTGGTTTATTTGGCCATTTAAAGAATTAATTGTGTGTTATTAATAGTTCTTGAAGTTTTCCAACCATTAATCAGAAGTGTATGCAGGGGTATGCAATAATGGACACTGTGTAAATTGCTTAGGCCTTTGTAATTCAGACCGCTTGCATAATTCAAATTGACTTACCGTTTGAATCAGTATATTACCCAACACTACAAGAACTCAAAAACTGATTATATTAAGCAAAACTGAAAGAATTATGGCAGATTTTATTTTCCCAGCACGGTTTGCTTCAGATTATTAAAGGAGAGTAAATGTTGAAATTAAGTGTTATTTTGTGTGTTTGGGCACAAGATTAATATAGGCGGAGATAATTTAATAAGAAAAAAATTTTCTCTTTTTGTAGACTCAAGTGGAATACACTCAAAAATTGTTTTTTAAACTTAAATGGTTTAAGGCAATCTGTTCCTCAAATGGTTTGAGTTTACTCATTGGGCTTTACAGCACACAAAAACACAAAGAACTTTCTTAATTGTATCTTGTTTGTGTACATACCACAGGCTATAGATTTATTATAGATGTTCTTACCCAGTGGTTCACTGGAGCTCAGATGCACAAGAAGATTTGTGACTTAGCTCATGTAATTATTTAAAGAAAACATTTTAAGAACCATTCTTGCCCTACCAGACAGTTTATTTAGCATACCCTACTGATAATCATAATAAGATTCTACTAAAATTTAATGTGTGTGCCTTAATATCTGGCATATCTCATCTATAACCAGCCACCAAAGAACCTGTGTACTTAATATGCTCATGAAGTCTCTTGCCTGAAGAATACAATGATTAATTGGCTACATTAGGCCCCTTTTTGGGACTTATTCAACTAAGAGACTTTTACATACTAACTGCAGTTTAAAATCTGCCTATTTTGTGGGTATATATAGCAATAGTTTTGGCCCAGATCCATCAGAGCGCATCACCTGAAGCGTGCCGTTCTCAATGGGAATATGGTGATGGCTGTATTAAGCCGTGCGCAACACCGAAAGGCCTTACAGCTCTCGACTAATAGGCTGCAGAACCGTTCATGTGAAAGAGACAGAACCAAAGGTGTGTAGAATGGTTCATTAGGCCATTAAAGTTACTGGATCCTCATTATCACAATGTCTAAACATGCATAAAGAAATACAATTGTGATTATTAAGCTTATGGAATTTTAAATTAACAGCAGGACTGTCAAGCCACAATGTATACTCTGTATTAAAAAATTAAAGTAATTTCAGTTGAAGCTGAAGGTGCTGGGTGGGATGTCTTTTTAGAAGGTTGCCTTCACAGAGAGGTTGCAAAAACTGAACAGAAGCAGAAGTCATTGTATATTCTCCCACTGTGTAAACTGGATGATTTTTTTTACTCTAGTTTTCCCATCTCCAAGCAGCATTTGTAACTGTCATGACAAGACCATGCATAATTTAAACTGCACAAAACTACCTGCAGATAAGTTGGAGGTTTGGGAGGCCGAAGGGAGCCGGTGCCTGAGAAACCAATTTCTCAATTCCGTTTGGTGCTGCATTTTTAATTCCATTTCTGAAACACTAGAATCACCAATAGTTGAGTCAACATTGCTTTGTGGAGCTGGTCAGGATGCTCAAGAGTGCAGGAGTTACACTTTAAAAAAGGAATGGTTCATCCAAAAAAAAAAAGTCAAACATGATGAGTTTGTTTCTTCATCAGGACAGAATTGTAGAAATTGAGCATCACTTGCTCACCAGTGGATCCTCTAAAGCGAATGGGTGCCGTCAGAATGAGAGTCCAAACAGATGATAAAAAAAAAAATTACAATAATGCACAATTAATTCACACAATTCCAGTCCATTAATTAATATGCAAAGTAAAAAGCTATGTGTTTGTAAGAAATAAATTCATCATTAAGGCATTTCAACGATAAACCGCCACTTAACAAAATACTATAATAATGCGTTCTCCAGTGAAAAAGTTCCTTTGTTGTCCTCTCACATCAAAATGCTTGCCCCGCCCCTCTCTTCTCTCTATGGAGTGACGAGCCGGTTTACTTTAGCCGCTAAACTTGCTAACTAGCACGTTATTAGGAAAGGTGATTGCAGAAATTCATAAAAAACCCTTATACTCGCTTCTGCTGTAGGTGAAGCTGGATCACGGATGATTTGCGCGAACATATACACATTTATGTAGATCGGGAAGCGTATTCCCTTCACAAACAAACGTAATCCACTGCATCTTCAGTGGCTCAGATGTCGGGAGTAAATGACGACCGCTATGTTCATTATTACATCCAGCAACACAACACCTCAATCACTCAATCTGAGATATTCTTGTCTAATTTACATCCCTGCTCCGGCATCGAAACAATGGAGGTCTGACTGTTACAGCTGATCTGATGTAAGACGCTCATGTCAATCAACTATCTTGGGAGCGACCTCTGTGGGTGTGACGCCACAATGACAGGCATCTGAGAATTGCTTGATTTGAAAAAGTGGATATTATTTTTACAGATTAATTAAAAACCACTGCATGGATTTTTATCATTATAGGGTAGATTTGTACATACAATGCCAACACACATGAATGTTCAAACAGCATGAAAAAGTTAATTTTGCATCCGACGACACCTTTAAAATCATTTTGGACTGTTTTTGCTTGCGCTTGATCTGTACAGATTTCTTACCTGATTCAGTCGAGATGACTTTTTCATTAGAGAAAGCAATTTTATAAATAGAAGACTCTGATTTTAGATGAAAAACAATTACTTGTGAATTATTTGACATTTTTATCAGCTGTTTGGACTCTTTTTCTGATGGCACCCATTCACTGCAGAGAATCCATTTGTGAGCAAGTGATGTAATGCTAAAGTTCTCCAAATCTGTTCCTTTGAAGAAACAAACTCATCTTGAATGGCTTTTTCAGCAAATTTTTATTTCTGGGTGTACTATACTTTTAAGGAAATTAAATTATGAATGGTTTACCTGCACTACTAGTCAAACGTTTTTGAAGAGTAAGATTTTTCATGTTTTTTTTTTTTAAAGAAGTGTCTTCTGCTCAACAAACCTGCATTTATTTGATCTAAAGTACAGCAAAAACAGTAACATTTTGAAATATTTTTACCATTTTAAATAGCAATAATACTATTTAAAATTTGAATATATTTTAACATGTATTCCTGTGATTTCAAAGCTGAATTTTAGCATCTTTACTCCAGTCACATGGTCATTCAGAAATCATTCTGTTATTCTGATTTGCAGCTCAAAAAACATTTATTATTATTATGTTGAAAACAGCCGAGTAGAATTTTTTTCAGATTTCTTTTATGAATCGAAAGTTCAGAGGAAACAGCATTTATCTGAAATGGAAATCTTTTGTAACATTATAATTAATAATAATATTTCTTAAACAGCAAATCAGCATACTAGAATGATTTCTGAAGGATCATGTGACACTGAAGACTGGAGTAATGATGCTGAAAATTTTGCTTTGATCACAGAAATAAATTACATTTTAAAATATATTAAAATAGAAAGCAGTTATTTTAAGTCTCAAAAATATTCCACAATATTACTGTTTTTGATGTATTTTGGATCAAATAAATGCAGGCTTGGTGAGCAGAAGAAACTTCTTTAAAATGTATTACAAGTTTTAGGGTTCAAAAACTTTTGACTGGTAGTGTATATAGTCATCTCTGCATGTTAAGATAATATCAAGTACAATCAACTTTAAGCTGAATTTTACCCTCAGCAGTAGTCAGAATAGATGTATTAAAAGCTCGAACAAATAGTGTCAGCCTGGAATTGAAGAAATATCAGTAGCAAAAAGACCGTCACAATCCATTTAGTGATTTATTTTCTGTTCTGTCTTTTATTAAGCTTGAGGGTTTTATACAAGGCTTTTAAATGTCTAGTAGGTTTAAATACTTCTCAAGCTCCTTGAAAAATCAACATCTTCAAGGAATTTGAATGACATTGAATCTTTTACCAGCTTCATTTGAAATTCAAGTCTTGAAAAAAAGATCTTCTCCCAACCTGGAATACAAAAAAAGGGAGACATGGAAACATAGACATTCAACAGGCACTTCCAACAAAATCTGCATTTAAGCACAGCTTACCTGGTACTTCCCCAGTCACCTGCCAGGCTGTCAGCTACACTGCGCAACATCCAGAACGTTTTCAGCACTTGTGCCCCATCACGTAAAATAAAACACTGGCCGACCCAAGCAGAACATGAACCTGCAGATAAACAGAAATTCCGTCACATGACTATAGCATTGTGTTCCAAACAAAGCAAACACAGCATTACACAGAGGTTGCTTGCAAAAATTATTCAAGGTAACCATAGTTTGAGAAATTACCAGTTACTAGCAGGAAGTGAGAAACTGTGTTGCTTGCTGGTAGATGCATTAGCTACATCATTATGTTGTCAAAAAGCTTTCCCCATTAAGATCCATTCATAAGTAACCACACATAGCAGTAATGAAAAAAGTAAGGTAATTTGGCAGTTTGGTTACCATGGTAAATTTTTCTAAAGGATACCGCCTGGGTCATTCTACAAAAAAGGTTTTTTCAAAATTAAACTCATTATTCAAAAATAAAAATGCGTCATCGGTCGGCCATATTTTAAGCAGTGAATGTAAACAATGCCACCGAACTGAACGAAACTCACATATTTTGCTGCTGAAATTGGTCAAGTATTGTCATGTTTTGGGCTGTACTAATCAGTCGGACCGGGAAAAACATTTGGAGTACTACAGACCGCCAGAAGTTATGACAAATCAAGGAGAAGAGTGCAAAAAACTGTCTGAGGAACAAAAGGCATTTGTAGGTGGCCAAACTGAACCAGGATATCCAGGAGAAGAATCTTGACAACATTCGTGTTTGCTCTTATCATTTTCGGTCAGGTAGGTAAAATATTAGGCTAATATCTTAATACTACTCGTATGCATCCTTACCACCTATTAACTTTAGTTTGTCAGAATATTGCACCCTTTCCTGCTTACTAAGTCCTTGTCTATATGATTTAGCAGTTTCCACATTTTTTTCTGTGGTTTAGACAGCATAAATTAGCAGAACAACATATTCAGTAGTATGTTATTTGTCAAATCCATGCTGTTGTTTACATCCGAGTATCGCCAGTATGGCCGCACATCCGGTTAACTTGTTAATTTGTCTTCTTTCTAACGCAACACAAAATTACCATTAATTTACCACTGGCTGGCATGCTTTCATATCAGTGATGTTGCAGCTAATTAAAAACTAATAGGAAGCAGTATCAGAGCTGACATATTTTGATCAAGGTTTATTTTTTTTTTTTTAAATGGGGAAAGGCATTTTGAATACAAATAACTTTTAACATTAATATTTATATATTTTTACATAATAAGCATTTTATATTAATAGCGTTTTTCTTAAATTAACAGGTTAGTGCGCCAACGTCTCGAGGTCCTTTGTAGATCCCTCTCCCCTCTCTCTGCCCAGTACTTTCCTGTCATCTCTCTGCTAAAAAAATTAAAAATAAATGAATAAAGTGACTCTTCATAGAAAAATGTGTGAAAGCACAATGTTTCATGCTGTATATTAACTTAAAAACAACAAAAGTAAACATTAAATCAAGTGAAAATGTCTTAGAACACACATATTGTAACCGTAGATTAGCCATCTTAAATTTGGTGACAACATCTGCCCACTGAAATATGACTACATACCAAACAATTAAATATAATTACCAGGGTCTATTTGTATACATGTAAAAAGTGCTGGAACAAATTCTAAACCACTAAACTATTAATCTGTAGCAGATATGTGAATAATTACAAACGAAACTAAATGTTAGATTCACAGGTCTTGCCAAACTAGAGAAGCTGAGCGAAAAAAAAAAACAACACAAAACAAATGTGTGGTAACGTTATTTTGTTTGACACATTATAAAGGTCTAGGAATATGAAAAATGTTACTGGTTAAGGGGTTTTAGTACCTTTCTCCCACAACACGGAGAACGAAATGGTAGGTTGAGTCCCATGACCAGCTATCCCGATGATCTGTGCCGTTCGGTGTAAACCGGCGGCGCCATGCGTGCTCTCCACCGCGGTCTGATACACACCCCTGACCTCTGACCCTTCTGCTTTCAGACGGATCGTGGAGCCCAGCTCATTGCGCCAAACGCCCGTAATATTACAAAAACTGACCTTCGGTGACCAAACGATCATTTTAATTAGGCTGCATGCGTGACAAAATCAGGATACGGATTTGTCATCTCGCTACTGTGAAAATTAAACAGGCTACCTTCATATTCAGCGTCGAGGACTCATTTGCAGACACCATTCCAGAGGTAATCAAAGTTACAAAAAGCAAATACCACATTAATGAGCTCATCTTGGTCCAAAACTGTGGAACAACAGCGGGTCATATTTCACGCTTCACCCTGCCTAAGGTAATCTAGCTAATTAATTTGCATATGCAGGTAATCTCGTTATTGGTCGTATTTAAATTAGGGTAGCGTATTTCTTTTTCCCTCATTATTAGAAACTACTAATTAGAATGACCAGGGGGAGGCAGTGTTGTCTTAAAATATACATATTTAATGAGTTTGGACTATTTAAAATAACTGCGTGTTGTATAATAATTTGTTTGCCTTTATTTTTCAACAGATGACTGAATAGAGTGGTTTCTCTCTCTCTCTCTCTCTCTCTCTCTCTCTCATTTAGCAAGGATGCATTAAATTGAATGGGATTGAGGGTAACATTTATAATGTTGTAAAAGATGTCTATTACGAATAAATTTTGTTCTTTTGATCTTTTTATCAGAGAATACTGAAAAAAGGTATCAGGGCTTCCACAATGATGTTAAGCAACACAACTGTTTTCAACATATAATAATAATAATAATAATAAAGGTTTCTTGAGCAGCAAATCAGCATATTAGAATGATTTTTAATGGATCATGTGAGACTAAAGACTGGAGTAATGATACTGAAAATTCAGCTTTGCTTCAGGAACATTTTGAAATATACTAAAACGGAAAACTTTTATTTTAAATTGTAATCATTGTAATATAACTGCAGCCTTGGTAAGAAAAAGACCTATTTCAAAAACATTTAAAATTTTACAAGTGTGTGTGTTAATGTGTGGTTTTGTCACACTGTGTGGGGTAAGTTATCACATTGGAACCTGCCATTAAACAGCCAATTTTAGGCTTTTCAGCTCATTTTGAACACAGTTATGAACAAGAAATCCGAATTGTAAAGCAAAAATGCAAGTGACACACAATAAGAACGAATGCTCCCAAACTCCGTAATAATTATCTTCCAATACCATTGACCTTTTCAATTCCCAGTACATCTGGTATTTTATGTGAGCATGCTTCAGCTGATTTTAAAGTCTATGCTTGAGCTGTTGGAAAAAATCTTCCTCTTATGACTCAGCAAGTAAACATTGTGCGAAATGACAGGTTACTCCAGGCTGCTGCGCGGCCTTGTGTGCCATTAATGGTTTTTCACTCAACAGCTGCAGAGAGGAAGCAACACTCATGTGGCATTTCAGAGAGCATTATGTTATTTGCTCATTATGTTCGTTCACAGACACTAAAGCTTTTTTTCTTTTTCCGTTTTTCAGCGAACTGCCACACGCTTCTGTGAGTGTGGATAATCTGAGTTTGTATAGATGAAATCACATGTGAGTAACAGGAGTGGTCCTCTGGTAAGGTTTATTTATTTTTAAACGTGATATTGCTGCATAAAAATGCCTGTTCTCTACAATATATAAATATGTACAAGTTTTTCAGAGGCTAAAGAGCTGAGGATTTATGTGTAAATATTAATAGAAGTTGCAGCTTGTGCCTGGAGTGGCCTGATTTTTTTATTTTTTCATTTTTTTCTGTCACTCTTCTTTTGGAAGAATAGGTGTGTGTATATTCGTACCTTTGCTTTTCTCTTTCTACTTTGAAAGGATTATTGAGTCGCTTGGGTGCTGGTTGCATCAGTAATCCCTGTCCCATTGGACAGCATTGCTAGTTTAACAACAAATCCCAAAATACACAAAAGAAAATGTTATTTTTGTACTGTGCAAAATCTTTAGGTCAGTGGAAAATATTTAAAGAATCTGAATGGAAAGAAAAATTGATTGTGAAATGACTAATATAGTTTTTACATGCACATGACTATGATCAAAAATACAATAAACACAAATATGATAATATAATATAATATAATATATAAGCACAGCTGTGCTGCTTAATATTTTGTTGGAACCGATGATAATTTTTAGGGCTCTTTAATAAATAAAAAATTAAAAAGAACAGAAATTTATTTAAAATAGAAATCTTTTGTAACAATATAAACTACCATTTAAAAGTTTGTGGTCAGTAAATTTGCATTCTTTCTTTTTGAAAGATATTAATACTTTTTTTCACCAAGGATGTGTTAAATTGATAAAAAGTGATAGCACAAACGTATATTGTTAGAAAACATTTATATTTTGAATAAAGGCTGTTCTTTTTAACTTTTTATTCCTCAGAATCCTGAAAAAAGAACCACATGATAAATAAATAAATAACACAATTGTTTTCAACATTGATAATAAAAGTACTAAATTAGCATATTACAGTGATTTCTTAAGTATCATGTGACGCTGAAGACTGTAGTAATGATGCTGAAAATTCAGCTTTGCATCACGATAATAAATTATATATTTTTTTAAATATATTAAAATAAAGAAAAACATTATTTTAAACATTAACAATATTTCACAATATTACTGTTTTTTTTTTTTCTTTTTTTTAAATTCAGCCTTGATAAGCATAAGAGAATTCTTTAAAAATCTTAAGATTTAACTTTTTGTAACAGTAATATTTTTTTTTTCCAGGACTCTTTGTCTTTAAATAAAAATTTAAAAAAAAATTAGCATGTATTTAAAACTGAAATGTTTTCTGTCATTTAATGCAATTTAATGCATGCATGCTGAATAAAAAATATTGGTAAAAAAATCTTCCCAATTTTTCCAATTTTTCAACTTTAGTATATTTTGTATTTAGTTTATTCAGTCTATATCAACTCAGTTTTTATATATTATATATTATAGTTCATAAATTATAAATTGTAAAATGGTACACATACATATAATTTTGTAAGTTCATATAAAAAGTACAAAATAGCATTTTCTTGCTTTTATTTATTTATTTTTTTGTTTTGTTTTTACACTTTTTATAATTTTTGTTCTAAAATCTCCGAAGGAGTCTGCTACTTTTAAACTACTTTAAAAATTTAGGGAGAAAAAAAAAGAAACACATAAAACGTAAAAGTTCATATATATATATATATATATATATACTGACCAAAATTATAATTGCAACACTTTTGTTTTTGCCCCCATTTTTCATGAGCTGAACTCAAAGATCTAAGACTTTTTCTGTTTACACAAATGGCCTATTTCTCTCAAATATTGTTCACAAATCTGTCTAAATCTGTGTTAGTGAGCACTTCTCCTTTGCCGAGATAATCCATCCATCTCACAGGTGTGGCATATCAAGATGCTGATTAGACAGCATGATTATTGCACAGGTGTGCCTTAGGCTGGCAACAATAAAAGGCCACTCTAAAATGTGTAGTTTTACTGTATTTGGGGGGTCCGAAAACAAGTCAGTATCTTGTGTGACCACCATTTGCCTCACGCAGTGCAACACATCTCCTTTGCATAGAGTTGATTATTGATTGTGGCTTGTGGAATGTTGGTCCACTCCTCTTCAATGGCTGTGCGAAGTTGCTGGATATTGGCAGGATCTGGCACACGCTGTCGTATACACCGATCCAGAGCATTCCAAACATGCTCAATGGGTGACATTTCCGGTGAGTATGATGGCCATGCAAGAACTGGGATGTTTTCAGCTTCCAGGAATTGTGTACAGATCCTTGCAACATGGGGCCGTGCATTATCATGCTGCAACGTGAGGTGATGGTCGTGGATGAATGGGACAACAATGGGCCTCAGGATCTCGTCACGGTATCTCTGTGCATTCAAAATGCCATCAATAAAATGCACCTGTGTTCGTTGTCCATAACATACGCCTACCCATACCATAACCCCACCACCACCATGGTCCACTCGATCCACAACGTTGACATCAGCAAACCGCTCACCCACACGACGCCATACACACTGTGTATGGGATTTATCCGTGAAGAGAACACCTCTCCAAAGTGCCAGACGCCATCGAATGTGAGCATTTGCCCACTCAAGTCGTTTACGACGACAAACTCCAGTCAGGTCGAGACCCCGATGAGGACGACGAGCATGCAAATGAGCTTCCCTGAGACAGTTTCTGACAGTTTGTGCAGAAATTCTTTGGTTATGCAAACTGATTGTTGCAGCAGCTGTCCGGGTGGCTGGTCTCAGACGATCTTGGAGGTAAAGATGCTTGATGTAGAGGTCCTGGGCTGTTGTGGTTACACGTGGTCTGCGGTTGTGAGGCCGGTTGTATGTACTGCCATATTCTCTGAAACACCTTTGGAGACGGCTTATGGTAGAGAAATGAACATTCAATTTGCGGGCAACAGCTCTGGTGGACATTCCTGCAGTCAGCATGCCAATTGCACGCTCCCTCAAAACTTGCGACATCTGTGGCATTGTGCTGTGTGATAAAACTGCACATTTTAGAGTGGCCTTTTATTATGGCCAGCCTAAGGCACACCTGTGCAATAATCATGCTGTCTAATCAGCATCTTGATATGCCACACCTGTGAGGTGGATGGATTATCTCGGCAAAGGAGAAGTGCTCACTGACACAGATTTAGACAGATTTTCTTAGATCTTTGAGTTCAGCTCATGAAAAATGGGGGCGAAAACAAGTGTTGCGTGTGTGTATATATATATATATATATACACACACCCATTTTTTATATATATATATTATAAAATAAAAAAAGTACAATGATTTAAAAGTTCCCCAGCTGAACCCTTGTGTAAATCCAGTTGTGTGTGGGAGGAGCTGACAGCAATAAATCTATCAGTGACAAGATTACAGCTGTAGCGGTTGTTAAAAAATCACTCTCTGTCTTTCTTTCTCACTGTTTGTCATCCAGTCAACCAAAACAATGGGAAAAATCCTGCTTTCTCACTTGTAAATGTCCTCTCATAACCTTCCTTCATCTCCTCTCACCCACACTCCTATCCCAACATCTGCTGAATGAGATTCTACTGCAACATCTTCCCTCTGATTGACACCTCTATTTCCCCAAAGGCAGAATAATCTTCTAGAGATACTGTCTGAGCAGCACATTGTACCTGTGGGGAAAGACATTGACAAACCTGGCTATTCATTACACAATATCGATCAGGCCTGGACTGAGATTATTTGCAGTTAACACATGATTTGAAGGGATGTAATGTAGTATCTTTGTGTTGTAGATTTTTGCTTGCTTTTTGAGAATTCTGAGCATCAGCTGGCTTTATCTCACAGTCCCTTTGAATTCTAAACTCTGACATCACACAATTAAGTTTGCGACTCACACGAGATGCGATGAGACAGGCCAGACCTCAGAGAAAGATCTCCCTGCATGAAGCCTTTGATGAGCATCAAAGCACCTCAACAGGTGATCTGCTGCAGTCCATCCAGCAGCTGCTCTGCATTTAACATGGACGGGTTTCAAATCTCAAACTGTGTATTTGTGGCTTGATGCTGATGTTCAGATGTAGCATGGGATTGATTTTAATGAAATACTGTAGGAGAGACTAGTTGGCACACTATATCTCAAAGCACTCAAAGGCCCATTTATGCAAATTCTTGTGACATTAACATCCACCTAATTCAAAACTGTTATTAATTAAAACATTTTCTTTTGTTAATTCCATCCTACAAACAAAGTGTCTGAAATGTAATATTATCAGTGACTCAATAAAATTTTATATGTTTTATATTATATAGAAATATACATTATTTTGTGTATATTTATTAAATATATACCTGTATGTGTGTGTGTGTGTGTGTATATATATGTATATATATATATATGTTTTATTGTATAAATTAAGTAAACAAACTTTTGTTGTGGATTTGAGTAATCGCAATTAACCGATATGTAATTTACAATTTATAATATTTATAATATTTACTTACATTTTGATATGTATTGTCTGTTTTCTGAAAAGAAAGATACTCTCCTGTAATTCTTTGTCATTTTAATTTTATCCTTATTTGAATTTAGAATTTAATTGACCTTGTTTTATACTTTTAGGTATGTAAACATAAACTTTTATTTTGGATGCAATTAATCAATTTGACAGCACCAAGATAAAAATAAACACACAAAAATATATACATATACATATATTTTTGCATTTTTTTTTAGGGATATAAATTGTTTATTTTTAATATTTATTTACATTTAAATATGTATTATCTGTGTTCTTAAAAAAATAAATTAATGTAATTCTTTGAATAGTTTATTATTTTATCTTAATTTTAATTTATAATTTATTTGTTTTACTTGTTTTAATTACTTTTAACTGAGAAAAAAACAAAAATAGTGCATATAAATATTAAAATATTAAAAATAACCACACGCAAAAATATATACAGAGTAGTTTTGTGTTGTATATAAACAAAGGTTTATTTAAAAATGCAGAGAATTACAGAAAATGTCTTTTTTATTATATTTAAGAGACGTATAATTATAAATATATTTATTTATCAAAATATGTTTTCTTCTTGGGATATTCTCTGTACTTTTTATTTGTAATAAATCATAGGACTTATATAGTTTTTAGGTGTTTTTTTTTTAATATTTATTTTCATTTTAATATGTATTGTTTTTTGGAAAAAAGATACTCTTGTGTAATTTGCCTTTTTAATTAACTGAATTTTATTTTATAACTTAACTGACCTTGATTGTTTATACACTTTTAATTGAGAACAAGACAAACATACTAAACTACTTTTTTGCAGTATGTACTTTGTGAACTCACAACAGTGATGGGAGGTGTTAATCTGAAGGGTCTGGGAGGGAGAAAAGTCCGTGTTTTCCAAACCGACTGTCACACTTGTTGCAGAACATGCCGTTGACCGAATCTCTCACTGACCTGCAGCTTCTTTGCTCTCAAAATGCCGAATGAGAGAGACGACCGCGATATGCACGCCAAAGAGCAGTTCATCATGTCTCACGCCGCTCTCTGCACCATCCCGCTCGCGCTTTCGGCGGGAGATGCTGCTATCGCCGCAGCGGAGACCGAGCGCGTATCCGACACTCACGGCGAAGAGTTCACCTACAGCGACAGAAACACCTGCTGTCGCCCTAACAGACCTATGTTAAACAGGTGTATGGCTCTGCCTGGTACTCTGATAGAAAACGACCCCACCAAGACAGTGTTATCAGATCTTCATGAAGTTGAGGGATCCAAACATGAGTTCGGCCATCACGGGCACAGATTATTCGACAGCGATGATGACTTGGACTATCACGTGCACCATCACTGGCATCCTCATGAGAGCAACTCACACTATTCGTAAGTAAAAAACGTATTAACTGTCAAGTGTAACACTAAAAAATTGAACTGAAAATAACTAAGTTCAAAAGATTGTCTAATATACACGAATAATTCAGTTTTTCATATTATTGAATGGCGTTTGGATTCAGCTGGCACGCGTTTCAGGTGATTTTGCAGTACATTTATTAATTTTAGTGCTGGGCAGCGATTAATCACATCCAAAATAAAAGTTTTTGTGTAGGGCCTACCTACCCTGGACCACAAAACCAGTCTTTAGTAGCAGGGGTATATTTGTAGCAATACCCAAAAATACATTGTATGGGTCAAAATGATTGATTTTTCTTTTATGCCAAAAATCATTAGGATATTAAGTAAAGATCATGTTCCATGAATATATTTTGTAAATTTTCTAACATAAATATATCAAAAGTTAATTTTTGATTAGTATTATGCATTGCTAAGAACCTCATTTGGACAACTTTAAAGGTGATTTTCTCAATATTTTGATTTTTTTTTTGCACCCTCAGATTCCAGATTTTCAAATTGTTGTATCTCAGCCAAATATTGTCCTGTTCTAACAAACTATACATCAATAATAAAAAAAGCGTATTTATTCAGTTTCCAGATGACGTATAAAACAACTAACTGGTTTTGTGTTCCAGGGTCACATATGTGTGTGTACTGTGTATATTTATTATGTATATAGGCCTATAAAAACACATGTACAGTATATATATTGAAAATATTTACATGTATTTGCATGTATATATTTATATTCATTTAATTTACAAATATATTTAATATATAAACATAACATATTTTTCTTAAATATATACATACATGTGTGCCTACACAGTACAATACACACACATATTATGTACACAAAGACTTCTGGATGCGATTAATCACAATTTTTGCCCAGCACTAATTAATTTATTACTTATTTATTATATATATTTTTTAAAACCTCTTGTTGTGTTTGTAGAGTAGCTCTACCTCAGACACTCAGCATAAGAACATTATTTTTATCCATTTTCGAAGGATTATATGACACTGGGGACTGAAGTAATAGCTGCTGAAAATTCCATCATAAATTACATTTGAAAATATATTAAAATAGTTATATCTAAATATAATGTTAATCTAAATATAATAATATTATTATGTCCATTATACATTTTGTATTTGATTATTTTGCATTTGATTATATATATATATATATATATATATATATATAAAATGTCAAGATCTTCAAGAAAATAAATTGTAAGTTAGGAAAAATCACTGTAGATTCAGTTTATTTTTTAACAAATTAAGTTATTTACTGTAACAACAGTCTATGATCATTAAAACCTAATGGGATAGTTCACCCAAAAATGAAAATTCTGTCATTAATTGACCATATCACAAACAGCTTGACTGACAGGCGATTTGACCAATCATAATGCCGAATCCGCCATTCTGTCCGGCAAACAAATGAGACAGGAGCTTAGATTAACTTCGACTTATACTAAAAAAAAATTGTGTGTATTAACGTCTTTCCACGCTTTAAATAAAATATGTTCTGGTGTTAATTCATGTATTTTTGTTTCAAAGAAAACAAAAATAATGACTTTATTCAACAATATAAGAGAGTACCACGGCATATTTTCTTTGTGCATAAAAAAGTATTTTTGTAGCTTTCTGAGCCTTGAATGTGGTATTGTGTCACAGTCTATGCAGGGTCAGAAAGCTCTCAGATTTCATTAAAAATACCTTAATTTGTGTTTCAAAGATAAATGAAGGTCTTATAGGTTTGGATTGACATGAGGATGAGTAATTAACAACCGCATTTTCATTTTTAGATGAACTATCCCATTAATGTCAAACAGAGAAATAAATAATAAATTTCACTGCACTGCACTTAAAAGCACTTAAAGGGATAGTTCACCACAAAATTACAAGTTTATCATGGTTTACTGGCCCTCATGACGTCTCAGATAAATATGACTTTCTTTCTTCAGGCGAATACAAACAAAGATTGTTTAGAAAAATAGTCCATCTCTGTGAGTTTATAAAATGCAAGTGTATGATGGGACTCTCAAAGCCCCATTTGGCCCACATGGGCCCCAGGTGATGAATCAGTGTTTTCTGAAGCTGAATGATAAGTGTGTGTAAGAAAAATACTATATTTGAAACCATTTTATCTATAAACCATTGCTTCCAGCCAACTGCCATACACATGTTAATGAGTTCACTCTTAAAGTAAATGTCAGCCTGTTGTGAAGCCTGATGTGTGATGAAGCGCATCGCCTCCCAACATCACGGCAAACGTTAAAAAATTGTTTGAGTAGTTCTAGATATAAAAATAGGCACAAATATTGAGTAATGAGAGCAACAGAGCAAAGTGTGAGTTGCAGAAGAATCTTTTCCAGAAGTTTACAGTTTTTACAATGTTACACATAATATTGATCAAAAGTAATAGTACAGACATTTAGAATGTTACAGAAGTTGTTTAGTGTTAATTTTGTTCATTTGAACTTTTCATTCATCAAAGAATCCTGAAAAAAAATGTGTCACAGTTTCCACAAAAATATTAAGCAGCACAACTGTTTTCAATATTAAGACATGATTCTTGAGCAACAAATCCGCATATTATAATAATTTCTGAAGGATCATGTGACGCTGAAGACTGGAGTAATGATGCTAAAAATTCAGCTTTGCAATCACAGGAATAAATTACATTGTATTATTTTTGGATCAAATAGTCTTGGTGAAGAAAAAACATGACATTTTTACACACCACAAACAGTAAACAGTGTATTTCACAAAATCTTAGTTAAAGGAGAAGTCCACTTCCAAAACAAAGATTTACAGATAATGTACTCACCCCCTTGTCATCCAAGATCCATGCCCAACATCCATGTCTTTCTTTCTTCAGTCGTAAAGAAATTATGTTTTTTGAGGAAAACATTTTAGCATTTCTTTTCATATAATGGACTTAGATTTTGAACTTCCAAAATGCAGTTTAAATGTGGCTTCACACGATCCCAAATGTGGTTGTAAACGATCCCAGCCGAGGAAGTCTTATCTAGTGAAACGATTGGTTATTTTAAATTTATTAAAAACTGCAATCGTATTTTCTCCATCAACTTCATCACTGCAGAAGTACCGACCCAGACTTTTTCAAAGTAAACATGCAAAGAAGATCAAACACCCTTAACAAAAAAGGTAAAACGGACGATTTTAAAGTTGAGGGAGAACATGAGATGGTGAGAGTTTTTCGACATATCCTAACTGTCTTGAGCCAGAATACACAGAGTTCAGTGAGAGCAAGGCAAAATGAGCATTTGAGAATAAAAAGTATTTTAATTATACTTTTTTTAATAAAAATAACCGATCGTTTTGCTAGATAAGACCCTTCTTCCTCGGCTGGGACCGTTTACAACAGCATTTGGGATCGTTTGAAGCCGCATTTAAACTGCAAGTTCAAACTCGGGGCACCATATCAGTCCATTATATGGAGAAAAATGCTGAAATTTTTTCCTCAAAAAACATAATTTCTTTACAACTGAAGAAAGACATGAACATCTTGAATGACAAGGGCGTGAGTACATTATACATGAATCTTTTTTTTGGAAGTGGACTTCTCCTTTAAGTCTCCTGAGTTGTAAAAGAGCAGTGAAATCTCCTTGGCCTTCTCATGAATGAACATTGCAGTTATTAGATTGTCACAGTTCACACAGCCCATACTGAAACATAAATTATTTAGCCTGTTTATTTCAATCTTGTTTAATTTCAGGGCTATTGACAGATACATTTGCAAGCTTACGATTCTCTGTCCCCTGCGCTCTGCGAAAACTGATCAGTAAAGATTTAGAGATGGAACAAAATGCCATTTTACACACTACAGAATCGCAATGTTTGATTTAACATGTTGTGAAGCAAGGAATGAGTTTTATTCCGAGTGACACCCACAATTGTGATCCGTTACGCAGTACAATTTGCGCTGAGGTTTTTGCAAAATGGAATAAAATTAGATTTCATCCTTTGCTGTCTACCTGGCTTGTGTTTGAATATAACTTGCTTACGATTTAACTACTTCAGCTTCTTTGAAGCCTTTTTAAGTTCAAGGTAGATTGACACTACAAAGCAGCTCTGGTTAATTCAATAGTAAGTAAATGAATGAAGTCCTGAGGTGAAGATCACACTATAATGTGATGTTAGGAACATCTGTTCTTAGAGGGGCTTCCTGTAATGAGCTGAAGCTCCAATAAAGGATGCGTGTAATTAGAAGTCCATCTGCATTGATCTCACTGACCACAGCTGTAATTTATGGTGCTGTACTGTACTGTAAAGTCACGCAGTGTTAGGTTGAAAAGGTTAGGCTAAAAGCTAACATTGGCATTACTACTACTATGGGTTCATCATGACTAATTTTTGTCTTAAAAATCTAATTTATTTAAAAATACATTAAAATGCAATTCAATACAATAACTTGAATATACAGTTGTGGTCAAAATGTATCTGCAAAATGTTAATTATTTTACCAAAATAAGAGGAATCATACAAAATGCATGCTATTTTTTATTTAATACTGACCTGAATAAGATATTTCACAAAAAATATGTCTATATATAGTCCATAAGAGAAAATAATAGTTTGTTGGAAGAACCCTTTCCAGCAATGACTGTATGATTTTGAGATCCATCTTTTCACACTGAGGACAACTGAGTGACTCATATGCAACTATTACAGAAGATGCATTAAGAGTCGGGGTGTGAAAACTTTTGAAAAGAATGAAGATGTGTACATTTCTCTTATTTTGCCCAAAATATCATATATATGTGAAAAGGTGGATCTTAAAATCATACAGTCATTGTTGGAAAGGGTTCAAATACACAAAAATGCTGAAAAACTCTCTCTCTCTCTCACTCACATACACAAAACAGGAGATATCATAGAGAATAGAGAAAAAAAAAGGCTGTGTGTCAAGGTGTTTTAAAAAAAATCATTAAAACTTTAAAAAAAAAACTGTACAATTTGGCATTTTGTTTTTAAAAGTCAAGGTTAGTTCAACTTGTATAATGTCAAATGTGTATTATTTTAATATATTAATATATTTTAAAACACTGAAATATATTTTCAAAACTTAAAATAACTGAGTGTAAGTAACAGGTAACAGGCAAGTAACAGGTGTGGGCAATATAGTACATATACAATATATAGTACAATATAGTATCACACTTGCAACCAGTTAAAATGGAGAAAAGTTGACTCAACCTTTGTGTTGTGTGTCACACTGAGCATGGAGAACAGAAAGAAGTGTAAAGAGTTGTCTGTGGATTTGAGAGAAAAAATCGTGGAAAACATGGACAATCTCAAGGCTACAAGTCCATCTCCAGAGATCTTAATGTTTTTGTGTCCACTGTATGCAATATCATCAAGAGGTTTACAGCCTATGGCATTGTAGCTAACCTCCCTGGACGTGGACAGAAAAGCAAAATTAATGAAAAATTACAACGAAGGATTGTTGGAATGGTGGATAAAGAACCCTGATTAACTTCCAAACAAATTCAACCTGATCTGCAGACACAGGGTACAACAGTGTCAGCTCGCACTATCCATCGCCATCTGAATGAAAAGGGATGCTATGGTAGGAGACCCAGAAGGACACCACTGCTGACACAAAGGCATAAAAAAGCAAGACTGGAGTTTGCCACAACTTATGTGACAAAACCACAATTCTTCTGGGAGAATGTACTATGGACAGGTGAGACATTTTGGTAAAGGACATCATGGCACTGTTTACAGAAAATAAATGAGACCTTCAAAGAAAAGAACACAGTCCCTACAGTCAAATATGGTGGAGTTTCAAAGATGTTTTGGGGTTGCTTTGCTGCTTCTTGCACTGGATGCCTTGACTGTGTGAACGGTATCATGAAATCTGATGATTACCAAAGAATTTTGGGGCGCGACATAGTGGCCAGCATCAGAAGGCTGTGTCTTTACCAGAGGTCATGGGTCTTCCAGCAGGACAATGACCCGAAACACACTTCAAAAAGCACTCAGAAATGGTTACAAACAAAGCACTTGAGAGTTCTGAAATGGCCAGCAATGAGTCCAGATCTGAATCCCACAGAACACCTGTGGAGAGATCTCAAAACAGCAATTGGGAGAAGGCATCCTTCAAATCTGGATGACCTGGAGCAGTTTGGAAAAGAAGAGTGGTCCAAAATTCCAGTAAGAAAGGGGTGTAAGAAACTCATTCATGGTTACAGGAAGCGATTAATTTCAGTTATTTTTTCCAAAGGGGGTGCTAACAAATACTAAGGGTGCAAGTCATTTTGTCCAGTGCATTTTTTGGGTTCTGTGTGAAATTGTATCAGATTTGACTTTTCTTCTCAGTTTTTTTTTTGTGTTGTTCCAGTGCAAAAAAAATAAATAAACATGTGAGTACCAAAACATTTGCAACTGCAACAATTTTCTGATAGAAGGGTTGCATTTTCTGACAGAATTCAGACAGCCAATATTTTTGGCCATGACTGTATTCTTGTAATAGAAAAGCAGAATTTTCAGCATCATTACTCCAGTCTTCAGTCAAGTCAAGTCAAGTCACCATTATTTATATACCGCTTTTAACAATACACAATTGTGACAAAGTGGCTGTACAGTGTTAAATAGGAAATATTGCATCAATAATGCAAAAGGGCAACAGTAAACACTCAATTTTCAGGTAAAGGCAGTTCATCATTGGATTCAATGATGTCATCATCTAGCTCAGTTCAGTTCAAATATTATACAATACCGTTTGAAGAAAAAGTGTCCCCAACTAAGCAAGCCAGAGGCGACAGCGGCAAGGAACCAAAACTCCATCGGTGACAGAATAGCCGTCAGTGTCACACGATCCTTCAGAAATTCTAATATGCTGCTTTGGTACTCAAAAAACAATGTGTTGAAAACAGTTGGGCTGCCTAATTTTTGTGAAGACCCTGAAGAATAGAATGTTTTAAAGAGTTTATGTGAAATATATATTATATATACCATTATAAATGTCTTCAATGTCACTTAAAAAATAAAAATCCTGTCTAAAAATCTGAGTGTATCAGCAATACGTTGTCATTCTCTGGTTTTTACAGGTTTGAGGCCATTCAGCGCAGACATACCACCCTAAGAGAGAAATGCCGCAGACAGGCCGTCCGCGGCCCTGCGTACATGTTCAGCGAGAGAGGCACCAGCCTGACTGAAGAAGAGGAGCGTTTCCTAGATGCTGCAGAGTATGGAAACATCCCCGTGGTCCGTAAGATGCTTGAGGAATCCAAGACTCTGAATGTAAACTGTGTAGACTACATGGGCCAGAATGGATTGCAGCTCGCTGTTGGGAACGAGCACTTGGAGGTCACAGAACTGTTGCTGAAGAAAGAGGGACTGGCGCGAGTGGGTGACGCCCTGCTGTTAGCCATCAGTAAAGGCTACGTGCGGATAGTGGAGGCTATCCTGGCCCATCCGGCATTTGAAGGCGGTCTTCGTCTGACCCTGAGTCCCCTGGAGCAACAGCTACGGGATGACGACTTCTACGCGTACGATGAAGACGGGACTCGCTTTTCCCAGGACATCACGCCTATGATTCTGGCGGCCCACTGCAAGGAGTATGAGATCGTGCACATTTTGTTACTCAAGGGGGCTCGAATTGAGAAACCTCATGACTATTTCTGCAAGTGTGGCGAGTGTGCGGAGAAACAGAAGCAGGATTCTTTCAGCCACTCTCGATCAAGGATGAATGCCTATAAAGGCCTCGCCAGCGCTGCCTATCTGTCACTGTCTAGTGAAGACCCTGTGCTCACAGCGCTGGAGCTCAGCAATGAGTTGGCACAACTCGCCAACATCGAAACTGAATTTAAGGTGAGGAAGTGCACAGAAGTGCTTTATCCAGAGGTGTCACTGACAAATCACAGGTACCTCCCCAGCAACAGAACTGTACCTTTTTTCTGTCGGTGTTGTGTGACTTTCTTTCTTCTAAGGGACATAAAATAAGATCATTTGAATTTTTTTATTTATTTATTTATTTATTCATTCATTTAATTTTGTTTATATATTTTATATACATTTTTATATATTTTTTACTTAGAAAAAAAGGTTAAGAACAACATAAGGAAGCCCATTTCCGCCACATAAGAAAAACAATCATGTTTGGTTAATCATATTACATAAAAAGGCAAAATTATGAGATATGAAGTCATAATCATTTTTTTTTTTTTTTGAAAGTATGTTTGTCATACTTTCAAAAAATATATATTTCATGATTATTATTGTCATTATTATTTATTTCATTATTGTGATGTAAAAAGTCAAAATTTAAACATAAATATTTTAATTTCTGAGGGGAAAAAAGTCATGATTATGACATAAATCATAATTATATATTATGATATTATTATGTATTGACAAAAAAGTTGAAATTATGTCCTTTTTTATAGTTACATTTATGTCATAATTATGACTTATCTTAAAATGTTGTCTTTTATGTCTTAATAGTTTTTTTCATAATTATGACTTCTTATCTCATGATTTCAACTTTTTTATTTTATTTTATTTTATTTTACCTGTTGCTGTTTTTAAAAGTATGACAAAGTCATTATTATGATATAAAGTCAAGTTTTTGACATAAAATATTTTAATTTCTGAGAGAAAAAAAAGTCATAACATTCTGAAATAAATCATAATAATTATATCATTATGATATTATAAAGTCAAAATTTTGTCAGTTTTAACCTTTCAATTATGTCATAATTTTGACTTTTTGTCTTAAAATGTTTTTTTGTCTTTTATGTCTCAATAGTTTTTGTCATAATTTCGACTTGTCATAATCACAACTTCTTATCTCATGATTTCAATGTTTATTTTATTTTATATTTCATTTCATTTCATTTTTACCTGTTGCTGTTTTTAAAAATAGTATGACAAAGTCAAGATTTTGACAAAATATTTTGTCATTATCATTATTATGACATTATTATGACATAAATCATTATTATGACATTGTCATTATTATGACATAAATCTTAAGTATATATTTATGATATTATAATTATGTATTGACAAAAAGTCAACATTATGACAAAAAAAATCTAACTTTTATGTCAGTTTCAACCTTTTATTTATGTCATAATTATGACTTTTTGTCTTAAAATGTTGCCTTTTATAACTCAGTAGTTTTTGTTATAATTTCAACTTACATTATAATCATGACTTCTTATCTCATGATTTCAACGTTTTGTCATTATTTTGATATAAGAAGTCAAAATTTTGATATAAAATATTTTAATTTCTGAGGGGGAAAAAAATCATAATTATGATATAAATCAGAATAATGATAAATTTACGAAATAATTATGTCTTAAATCCTAAAATTTATCTTAAAATATTGTCTTTTATGTTTTAATAGATTTTGTCATAATTTCAAGTTATATCATAATTATGGCTTTTTTACGCATTGTGATTTTATTTTTTGTTTTTTACTTTTTTATTTATTTTATTTTATTTTTTACCTGTTGCTGTTTTAATTAATAAAAAGTATACATTTTAATAAAAAAGTTATAATTCAAAATAAATCAAAATAATTATATATTTATGATATTATAATTATGTATTGACAAAAAAGTCATAATTATGATGTTTTATCTTAAATGTTGTATTTTATGTCTTAATAGTTTTTGTCAGAATTTCGACTCATGTCATAATTACGATTGATTACAACTTTTATTTTATTTTATTTTATTTTATTTTATTTTATTTTATTTTATTTTATTTTATCTGTTGTTGTCATTAAACCATAATTAACTCAGTTATTACCCGGATCCTCTATCAGAGTAATGTCAGGTGTATTTGTGGTAAATAGTGGTTATTTCTCTAAAAAAATAGGGCTGTCATTAGAATAGAATAATAACAATGATTTATCTTATGATTTCTACATACATAAAATTTGGTAAATGTGTTAAGAATTTTATGTTAAACATATTTAGTATATAAATGCATCATGTTCATGCAAACCCTAAAAAAAAAAATTAATATTTTTTTGGTGTACAATTA
Organism: Labeo catla; assembly: GCA_012976165.1. Lineage (NCBI taxonomy): Eukaryota > Metazoa > Chordata > Actinopteri > Cypriniformes > Cyprinidae > Labeo > Labeo catla. The sequence goes on along the minus strand of VONZ01000109.1, from coordinate 297,756 downwards.
CTTGAATCACTATTAATCATTATGTACTTTGTGCACACTACAAACTCCTTTAAGGCGCTCTCATGATTATTTCAAAGCACAGCTTCTCAGTTAATCTAGGGAGTGTCCAATCGTGAAAAGTCTGCTCATGGCCCTGTAATGAGCTACGTCTCTCTGAGAGAAATGTCTACGCTCATTCGAGCTCACAGACCGGCAGATTATTCCACACGAAAACCAATTTCCCACCCTTGAGATTAGCCTCATTATAAATTAGAGGCTGTTCGATGACAGTTTCTGGTTCAGTAGAATCTCTCCGCACAACATTTTTCCAAAAAGAAAACGTTTCTCCAGAGAGCTTCGCGTGCTTCGCCGACGTGTGTTGTTTTAGATTTAACTGTGTAGAGGAAAAGTTCTTCACTGAAAGTCACTCTGGGGAAATATCTAATCAGGAGTTCTCAAATCCAGACAGTTTTCCCCTTATTGTGCTTAGTGAGCTATTAATTGAAACTGCTCCATCGAGAGCTTCCTGTAATCACCCCGTTATTATTCTCTCATCACCGTTTTTCTCTACAGACGATCACTTTGACAGTTGTAATGGCATGTCGGTGATTCCGCTTCTGTAATTTCACATAAAATATTTGTTCTCCTAAACCACTGCCACGCTATAATTAGCAGGATGGGCTTCTCTTGGGTGCCCTCCATTAGGTACATTTCTGTTTGAGAAGATCTGATGCAAACATCAATCAGACTTCCATTTGGAGGTGCGACATTGGGACTTTCATGAATTCACACGCATCCATGTTTTTCCACAGCAGAGCGTTCACTTTTCCAGTGACTAATAGCCTTCATGCCTCTGTTTTGTTTCAGAACGACTACAGGAAGCTCTCCATGCAGTGTAAGGACTTTGTGGTTGGCGTTCTGGATCTCTGCAGAAACACAGAGGAAGTAGAGGCCATTTTGAATGGAGATGTGGACCAGAGCCCCCCGAGCGAACACCACCGGCCCTGCCTTAGCCGGGTCAAACTGGCCATTAAGTATGAAGTCAAGAAGGTACTGGGAAATGATTTATAGACTAAACTGGAATGGTTTCCCAAGACAGTGTCTAATTCAATGATGTCCTTACAGTTTGTGGCTCATCCGAACTGCCAGCAGCAGTTACTGACGCTGTGGTATGAGAATCTATCAGGCCTTAGGCAACAGTCAATCGGCGTGAAGTGTTGGACAGTGCTGGGAGTGATGGTTGGCCTGCCATTTCTTGCCATTGCATATTGGATTATGCCCTACAGCAAGGTACATCATCATCATTCAGAATCAATTCATTTAATAATATTGGGCAGGCTTCTCTTTTTCCTCCATTGTTAAGTGTATTTCTGCATTTGATCTTCTCTCCAGGTTGGCCAGGTTCTCCGCAGTCCCTTTATGAAGTTTGTAGCTCACGCCGTCTCGTTCACCCTCTTTCTGGGTCTTCTGGTTCTCAATGCTTCGGATCGCTTCGCAGGAGTCAAAAACCTTCCTAACGAAACCATCACTGATCATCCACGGCAAATCTTTCGCATTAAAACCACTCAGTTCTCGTGGACGGAGATGTTAATAATGGAATGGGTACTGGGTGAGTATCAGTCAAGCATGAGCTGCACATCGTTGGGGTGTTTCCTGTTACATTAATGGATGAGAAAAAAATGTGTAGTACAAAAATATAACATTAAAAAATGTATAAATCACTCTGCCAACTGTGGCTGGGTGAAATGGGAAAAAATTGAAATCTCGATTTTTTTTTTTTTTCAGGACGTTTGACCGATTCTCGATTTTTAACTAGTCAACTTGAAAATGTAACTATGACATGATTTTCTTTATTAAACTTCTAGTTAAAGAAAATTCTGTTCCAAGTGCACCACACATGAAGTTGTCAACATAATGTAAATGTTAAACAAATCACTTGTTAAATATCTTTGTAGAAAAGATGCATGAAATACAACTACATCTTGTACAAACTTGTCTTATACAGTGATGGGAATGACGGCATTATAAATAAACAGCGTTATTTTTTCAGTAACGAGTAATCAAACTAATTAGTGTTACAACGTCATTACTGTTACACACTGCCAACACACATTTATGTTTAAACAACATGTAAAAGTGAGTTTTGCATCCGATGACCCCTTTAAGGTATAATACCAGTAGACTGTTATTAACTATAAATCTTCTGTAAAAACAATGAACAGCAGCTTTCAGCCTGTCACCATGATGCAAACATGAAATATCAGACATGCAGTAGTAGTTCTTCACAGGTTTTTTATTCGATTGCGCTGCTTTTCCATAGTTTTTTCTATGTAAACATTGACACGTTTGACTGTTGCACATAAAACGGCATTCTAAAAATGCGGCGCTCAAGTTAAAAGAGGTTCACTACCATCTTCTTGCATGTTTTACTCATAATTCACTCACCCCCTTTTCATCCAAGATGTTGAGGTCTTTCTTTCTTCGTTCATAAAGAAATTATGTTTTTTTTTTAGGAGAACATTTTGGGATTTCTCTCCATGTAATGGACTTCTATGGTGCCCACAAGTTCGAACTTCCAAAATGCAGTTTAAATGCAGCTTCAAAAGGCTCTAAACAATCCCAGCCGAAGAAGAAGGGTCTTATCTAGTGAAACGAGTTATTTTCTAAAAAAAAAGTTACGATGGGGTGTAACGATACATGTATTCGTACCGAACCGTCACGGTACAGGCATCTCGGTGCAGTGTATGAGGCCTTACAAAGAATACATGCAATTCACCCTCAATCCAGAGGGGGCCGCCAGCAGTAATGCAACGCTGTTTGATAACCGCCGACAGAAGAACAGCGAATGCCAGGAGTTGCGCACTTGAAAACAAAGACCACTAGACAGTGATCACGTGCTGATTCTGAACTGACAAAGGAGTTTAACGTTACTTTAAAAGCTTGCGCATTCAACTGTCTGCGAAATGGAGCGTTGTGCTCTTGTATCCTACCTTTCTCATTCAGGACAAATCCAAATATTCCATAATATGTCCATATTTGTGATGCATCCAAATGCTAAACTATTATTTATTATGTAAATGATAGACTTTGTACTTCAGTCGCATGTTTGGTTCGCTGTATTTTATTTTGATAAAGTACCAACTGCGCTGTCAAGTTAGCAATGCTAGAAGCCTGGAACTGATATGTTTTGTGTTTGTGTGTGCCGGTGCGATTACTTCAACTTTCCTCATACCAGCAAAATAAACGAACAAAAACCAAATAGAATGTCGTTTTCTGTCATTTGAGTTTCCTTTCTGTCACAAAACTGAACTGAAACTCAGCAAATGTAGGCTACGTTACGTGTCACACAGTTTTTTTCCCTTGTCTGTCAGTTAACTAAATTAAATATATATAAAGTATTTACTCCTTGTATGTATATATGTAATGTGGATTTTATAGCCTATATATGACATTAATTTGATATAATATTTAGTATTTTCATGTGTAGGTGCATGGAAAAAAATTGTAATTTGTACTACTCTCTGTTTAAAATGAAAAGAAACCTAGCATAGTAGATTTTTTTTTTTTTTTTCCTGTTGCACCGAAATTATCTGTAAGTTTTTGTTCTGGAAGTGAACTTCCCCTTTAATCACATGCGCTGGCATGCGTTTGGATCGTTCTTTTCTCTTTACTGTTATCACAGGCATATTGTCAAACTGTCTAATTCTAACATTTGGTAATATTTCTATTCAAAATCACGATTACTCGATTTCTAAAAAATAAAATCGTGGCAAAACATTAAATTCAAATTAATCGATCAAATATGAAAAATCACCCAGCCCTATTGTCAATACCGGCAGGTAAAGATACAGCTGGAGTCCACATGTCTCTTGCCTCCCCTGAGCCCATTGATTTTAACAGTCTCCCTAAAGCATGTGGTGAGTTTAGTGGGGGGTAATTGAAAACGAAAGGGGGAAAATCACGTGAAAGAAGGCAATGCCTCCATCGCGATATGATTGGATACGCCTGGATATGTTTTGCTGTGATTGGTTCATGCGATAAATCCCACCTCTTGTGTTTGTGCAAGAGTGTGAATGAACAATATAATGGCGTTAATAAGAAGACTAATTCAAATATTAAGTAAACAACTCACACACTTAGATATAACCACTTTGTTACGTCAAAATAAGACTTAAAATGCCATCTCCGTGTCTGTGACCAATATTTGCAGAGCTTTGATGACTGAAGTTCCGAAAAATTACTTAACTAGCACTAAACACTAAGCAATAAACTAGCATTAACTAGCAATAAACACTAGCGCACACCACTGGATTATAGTAGCAATATTTACATTTTGAATAGATGTGAGTGCACAGTTTTCACATTTAATGTTGCTCTGTGAAATTTCATAGGCAAAATCCAGTCATTCCAATAGGAATTTGCATGATCTGAAGTTTTTTGTGAGGATGCTAGATTTCATCAAACAGATTTTGCTGACTAACAGAAACCTGCTTGGTTTGATTGTGACTTCTATGCATCTCTACACTACTGACAAATTTTTTGCATACAAAATTTGGCTGCACTAATGCTGTACTAATGCATATGAATTGCTAATGTGACTGCACTTTTTTCCAATTTTTAAAATAAATGATGAATAGGTCAGGACAAAAAAAAATAAAAAATAAAAAAAAAGCTGTATGTCATTGGCATGATTATTGATTATATTCGTTAGTTATATCTATTCACATTCATTAAAAAGTGGTTTATACTCTGATTGTTTAAATGTAAAGGGTTAAATAAGTTTAAAAAATGTAAATAAAAAAGTAAATTATTTATTAATAGGTTTATTCAGCAAGGACATATTAAATTCATCAAAAGTAACAAGAACACAATTTCTAATGTACAAAAAATTAATGTGTTCTATTCATCAAAGAATCCTAAAGGAAAATGTATCACAGTTTTCACAAAAAATTTACATTTGACAAATGAAAATTCTGACCAAATTCTGTCACTTCGTTCATCTTTTGAAACACAAATTAAGATATTTTAAATTAAATCCGGGAGCCTTCTGAGCCTTTGTAGACAGCAACACAACTACCTGTACCATGTTCAAGGCCCAGAAAGGTAGTAAGGGCATCGTTAAAATGGTCCATGTGACATCAGTGGTACAACCTTAATTTTTTGAAGCTCTGAGAATACTTTTTGTGCAATGAAAACAAAAATAATGACTTTATTCAACTATTTCTTCTGTTCTGTGTCACTTTTGAACTCTGGAGTAGTCTAGAATAAATTGCCAAATATTTCAATCATGATGAATGAACCCTATTTCTTTTCTTTGATTCCCCTCATCAGGAATGATCTGGACGGAGTGTAAGGAGGTTTGGGCTGATGGGCCGCGTGAATACCTCATGCATTTGTGGAACGTGTTAGACTTCGGCATGCTGTCAGTCTTCGTGGCGTCATTCACGGCACGGTTCATGGCTTTCCTGCGAGCCTCCCATGCACAGCTGTATGTGGATTTGCACGTGACTAATGCAGACTTGATCAATGCCTCATTACCAGAAGACGTGGCCTACTTTACTTATGGTATGTTGCAAAATCAGAATCGGTATATTCAATAAATTAAGATCTAAAGTGAACTGTAACATACTGTACCAGTATAAAAGACCAGAAGGTCTGTTTCTGTTTTTAATTAAATGCTTAAACGTGCTACTCAGACTTTCTTGTAGCTGTCTGAATTGAAACAAAATGCTGCCATCAAGTGGTGACACCAAAAAATGCTTCCTGTCTCTCAGCCAGGAACAGGTGGCTTCCCTCAGATCCTCAGCTCATCTCTGAGGGCTTGTACTCCATCGCTGTGGTGCTTAGTTTCTCACGTATCGCCTACGTTCTGCCGGCCAACGAGAGTTTCGGACCCTTACAGATATCTCTTGGGCGCACTGTGAAGGATATTTTTAAATTCATGGTCATCTTCATCATGGTCTTCCTTGCCTTCATGATTGGCATGTTTAATTTGTATTCCTACTACTTGGGTGCTAAATATAACCCTGCTTTTACCACGTAAGTCCAAAAAAGTTACAATGACAATTATTATATTTAAGGTTTACTTGTTAAAGGAATAGTTCACCAAAATAAATGAATAAATAAATAAGCAGTAAAAAAAATCAATGATTTATTCCCATGGTTTTGTTACAATTTAGAGGCTTTTACAAATTCCTTCTGTGGAATACAAAAGTAGATGTTTTGCAGAATGTTCAGGCTGCTCTTTTGTGACCAGAAAAGACAAAAACATCATAACAATACTAAAAAATACAAAAAAATTAGTCTATTTGACTCATACACCATTCAAAGGCTTGGGATCAGTATGATTGATATGTCACAAAGGTGATGGTAAACATATTTAAGTTACAAAAGATTTCTATTTCAGATAAATTTTGTGTATGGACTTTCTATTCATCTAAGAATCTTTAAAAAATATATTGTGATTTCCACAAAAATATTAAGTAGCAAAATTTTGATCATTTTGATAATCATCGGATCATGTGACACTGAAGTAAGGAAGCCCGTTTCCGCCACTGAATAAAAAAAAAATAGTTATTGCAACTTTTTATCTCATAATTGCGTGATACAAACTCAGATATAAACTCCCAATTCTGAGAAATTAAGTCAGAATTGCAAGATATAAATTCACAATTCTGCCTTTGTTCTCAGAATTGCATTATATAAACACAATTGGAGGAAATAAAGTCAGAATTGCATGATTGAAACTTGTAATTCTGACTTTTTTCGTTCAGTTGCGAGTTTATATCTTGCAATTCTGGCTGTATTTCTCAGAATTGCATGATATAAACTCACAATTGCAGGAAATAAAGTCAGAATTGCGTAATTAAAACTAGAGGTGCTCCGATTGATCGGCTACCGATCACTATCGGCCGATAATCGCTTGGGGGTGTTTGATCGGCGGTCTCTAAAAAGGCAGATCTTATAAACTGATCTAAAGCTCCGATTCAAAGCACACATAACGCCATGTTCACGTACCTCCATTTGCAGTGTATATTTTTTCCATGCTCATGCTAACAGATTAAGTGCGTTCCAGGAGCGGTGTATCTGCAGCAGTGTAGAGATCGTTTCCGCAAGTCTTTGCTGCATGTGCAGAATTAAAGTGACAGCGCATTGTTTGCGGTAAATATGAACAAGGATTGACACGAAAATGTCATTATTACACCATAAATGCATATCGTTAAAGTCTACTGTGTTTCACAGTCAACACATATGGGTTTTTGGCTAGGTTTAAAGGAAAAGAGCACTTTTAGATAAACAAGGCAATAATAGATGGCACTCGTGGAGGTAGGAAAACCGAATTGCTTAAATTCAAAAGAAAAGGCAGTAGAACTGGCCCCGATCAGGCCCCGAATAAGTGTCTAAAAATCCTGATTGGAGTATCTATATAAATAATTCTACATTATTAATAGAAGGTTTTTAAAAGATCAGTATCGTTGATCGAATCGGCAGATACAGGCGATCGGCCTCAAAAATCCTGATCAGAGCACCCCTCACTTAAAACTTGCATTTCAGACTTTTTTCCCTGCAATTGTGAGTTTATATCTTGCGATTCTGACTTTTTTCTCGCAGTTCTCACAGTTGTGAGTTATTAAGTCAGAATTGCGTGATTAAAACTTGCAATTATGACTGTTTTTCTTGCAATTGCGAGTTCGTATCTCACAATTCTGACTTTTTTGTTGCAATTCTGACTTTTTTTCTCAGAACTGTGTGATATAAACTCACAATTGCAGGAAATAAAGTCAGAATTGCATGATTAAAACTTGCAATTCTGACTTTTTTGTTGCAATTCTGACTTTTTTCTCAGAACTGTGTGATATAAACTCAAAATTGCAAGTTATAAAGTGAGAATTGCGAGATCTAAACTCGCTATTGTGAGAAATAAAGTCAGAATTGCGAGATAAAAACAGGCAATTCTGACTTTAGTCTCTCAAATGCGAGTTTGTATTTTGCAGTTCTGATGTTTTCCTTGCAATTGCAATTTTATATCTCACAATTCTGACTTTTTTCTTCAGAATTGTGAGATGCAAACAATTGTGAGTTATAAAGTCAGAACTGTGAAATATAAACTCCTGACTTTTTTTTCTCAGAATTGCATGAAATTGACTATTGCGAGTTTGTATCTTGCAATTCTGATGTTTTTTCTTGAAGTTCTGACTTTTTTCTAGCAATTGCGAGTTTATATCTAGCAATTCTGACTTTTTTCTCACAATTCCTATTTGTGAGATATAAACTCGCAATTGTGAGTTATAAAGTCAGAATTGCGTGATTAAAACTTGCAGTTATGACTGTTTTTCTTGCAATTGCGGGTTAGAATTAAGTAAGTCAAATTTTTTTCTCAGAATTGCATGATATAAACTCACAATTGCTAGAAATAAAGTCAGAATTGCGAGATAAAAACTTGCAATTGCGAGTTATAAAGTCCAATTTTGAGGGGGGAAAAATGTTCTGACTTTATTTCTGAGAATTGCGACATCACGTCTCGCAATTCTAACTTTATAACTCGCAATTGTTTATGTATATCAGGGGTGGCGAACATCGGTCCTGGAGAGCTGCAGCCCTGCAGAGTTTTGCTTCAGGCCTAATCAAACACACCTGAACAAGTTAATCAAGGTCTGAAAGGTTATGAAGCTTCCTAGACTAGGAAGCTACAGGCAGGTGAGTTTTAGTAGGGCTGGAGCTGAACTCTGCAGGGCTGCGGCTCTCCAGGACCGGAGTTCGCCACCCCTGATATGAACATAAAAAAAGCCAAAAATCTTTCTCTCAGCTCTCAAATTAATGCCTGTATTAGGTGTTTGGAAAAGCACTGTTTTTGAATGTTTAATTAATGTTTTGCATGTTTGTATATGTTGCAGGGTAGAGGAAAGCTTTAAAACTCTATTCTGGTCCATCTTTGGTTTATCTGAGGTGATCTCTGTAGTTTTAAAGTATGATCATAAGTTCATTGAGAACATCGGTTATGTGCTTTATGGAGTCTATAATGTCACAATGGTGGTGGTCCTGCTCAACATGCTCATAGCCATGATCAACCACTCATACCAGGAGATAGAGGTAAGACAAATACACTTTTGCAAAAAAAATAAATGAATAATACTCAAAAGGATAATTTCTCATACATGTGTTTACATCTGCGTGTGTGAGAACAGGAGGACGCTGACGTAGAATGGAAGTTTGCTCGTGCAAAGCTGTGGCTCTCCTATTTTGATGAAGGCAGCACTCTTCCACCCCCCTTTAATCTAATACCCAGCCCCAAATCCTTCTATTACATGGCTCAGCGCACCAAAGCATGCCTAGTGAGTTTATGCAAGGCCAGGGTTCGCAGCAACAGCAGCCAGCAGGACGTGGGAATGGCCAATTCACGCTCTAAGGTCAGAGATCAGCAAGGGTTTTCAAACTGTTCAAATGTAGAAATCGCAGTTTGTGATTTTGATATCTTTCCAGCTTCATCGCTTTCGACCGTACCACTCACAAGAGGGCTTCACGGTTAGAAATCCCATCAAACACCCCACGAGATATCAGGTACTGATTGATTTTTTCTGTCCTAAATTGTTCATGTATAAGAAAACCTCATTCTAAACCTTCTTTCTCTCACAGAAACTCATGAAGCGTCTCATCAAGCGGTATGTCCTGAAAGCCCAAATTGACAGTGAAAGTGATGAGATCAATGAAGGTGAGACTCATTTATTCATCCATTAGTGTCTCTTGTGTGATTGACTTAGACCCTAAACACATTTCTTTGACTGATCAAGTATACAGTGGGTACGGAAAGTATTCAGACCCCCTTACATTTTTCACTCTTTGTTATATTGCAGCCATTTGCTAAAATCATTTAAGTTCTTTTTTTTTTCCTCATTAATGTACACACAGCACCCCATATTGACAGAAAAACACAGAATTGTTGACATTTTTGCAGAATTATTAAAAAAGAAAAACTGAAATATCACATGGTCCTAAGAATTCAGACCCTTTGCAGTGACACTCATATATTTAACTCAGGTGCTGTCCATTTCTTCTGATCATCCTTGAGATGGTTCTACACCTTCATTTGAGTCCAGCTATGTTTGATTATACTGATTGGACTTGATTAGGAAAGCCACACACCTGTCTATCTAAGACCTTACAGCTCACAGTGCATGTCAGAGCAAATGAGAATCATGAGGTCAAAGGAACTGCCTGAAGAGCTCAGAGACAGAATTGTGGCAAGGCACAGATCTGGCCAAGGTTACAAAAAAAAATCTGCTGCACTTAAGGTTCCTAAGAGCACAGTGGCCTCCATAATCCTTAAATGGAAGATGTTTGGGATGACCAGAACCCTTCCTAGAGCTGGCCGTCCGGCCAAACTGAGCTATCGGGGGAGAAGAGCCTTGGTGAGAGAGGTAAAGAAGAACCCAAAGATCACTGTGGCTGAGCTTCAGAGATGCAGTCGGGAGATGGGAGAAAGTTGTAGAAAGTCAACCATCACTGCAGCCCTCCACCAGTCGGGGCTTTATGGCAGAGTGGCCCAACGGAAGCCTCTCCTCAGTGCAAGACACATGAAAGCCCGCATGGAGTGTGAGAAGATGGTGTAGCTTCTAAGTACCACTAAATGCTACCGGTTGATGACTGATAGATTACTTTCTTACGTGAATTCAATAAGGCTCATGCTCACACTCTCATTATAAGATGAACATTTATTTGTCTTCCATTTAGACCAATGCCTGTCACTGAACCCAGTAAAAAACTGTTCGCCTCCTTAATCAACACCTAAATGACACACAGTTGACCTTAAATAACCTCAGCCACAGGCAGAACACCCAAACTATCAAAACACCACCCTCTAGTGGTTGGGGGTAAACTTAAATGAAACATGGCTACTACAGATGGTGAGAAATAAGATTCTCTGGTTTGATGAGACCAAGATAGAACTTTTTGGCCTTAATTCTAAGCGGAATGTGTGGAGAAAACCAGGCATTGCTCATCACCTGTCCAGTACAGTCCCAACAGTAAAGCATGGTGGTGGCAGCATCATGCTGTGGGGGTGTTTTTCACCTGCAGGGACAGGACGACTGGTTGCAATCGAGGGAAAGATGAATGCGGCCAAGTATAGGGATATCCTGGACGAAAACCTTCTCCAGAGTGCTCAGGACCTCAAACTGGGCCGAAGGTTTACCTTCCAACAAGACAGTGACCCTAAGCACACAGCTAAAATAACGAAGGAGTGGCTTCACAAAAACTCTGTGACTGTTCTTGAATGGCCCAGCCAGAGCCCTGACTTAAACCCAATTGAGCATCTCTGGAGAGACCTAAAAATGGCTGTCCACCAACGTTTACCATCCAACCTGACAGAACTGGAGAGGATCTGCAAGGAGGAATGGCAGAGGATCCCCAAATCCAGGTGTGAAAAACTTGTTGCATCTTTCCCAAAAAGACTCATGGCTGTATTAGATCAAAAGGGTGCTTATACTAAATACTGAGCAAAGGGTCTGAATACTTGATATTTCAGTTTTTCTTTTTTAATAAATCTGCAAAAATGTCACCAATTCTGTGTTTTTCTGTCAATATGGGGTGCTGTGTGTACATTAATGAGGAAAAAAAATGAACTTCAATGATTTTAGCAAATGGCTGCAATATAACAAAGAGTGAAAAATTTAAAGGGGGTCTGAATACTTTCCGTACCCACTGTATGTCAAGCGATTACACGTAAAGTGTTAAAAATGGCTGTAATTGTGATTTGACTTGAAACCTGTTAAACTCTAGTTTTCGTGTGTGTGTGTTTTTTTTTCTCAGGTGAGTTGAAGGAAATCAAGCAAGACATTTCCAGTCTTCGCTATGAGCTCCTGGAGGAAAAGTCACAGGCCACTGAAGAACTAGCTGAACTGATCCAGGAGCTTGGAGACAAACTCAGCAAAGGAACCAAGAGACCATGAAAAATGAACTCTTGTGATTGTAGCTGAAGTCTCCTAGGCCGAGTCTAGAGCTGCTGCAATGTTTAGTTTAGATACAAAAGTCTCTTTATACTCTTTATCTGTTTTAGACATTGGTTTGTGAAAGTAGCTATAATTTGTGGTTGGCGTTTGGGTGTAGGACTTTAATAAACTATTTAATAAATCAATTTGATAAATCGTAATTTTAGTAAATCTAACTCAGGAGAGATAGAATAATTATAAATTCAGATGCATGTGTTATCACAATATACAGGTGCATCTCAATAAATTAGAATGTTGTGGAAAAGTTCATTTATTTCAGTAATTCAACTCAAATTGTGAAATTTGTGTATTAAATAAATTCAATACACACAGACTGAAGTAGTTTAAGTCTTTGGTTCTTTTAATTGTGATGATTTTGGCTCACATTTAAACAAAAACCCACCAATTCACTATCTCAACAAATTAGAATATGGTGACATGCCAATCAGCTAATCAACTCAAAACACCTGCAAAGGTTTCCTGAGCCTTCAACATGGTCTCTCAGTTTGGTTCACTAGGCTACACAATCATGGGGAAGACTGCTGATCTGACAGTTGTCCAGAAGACAATCATTGACACCCTTCACAAGGAGGGTAAGCCACAAAAATTCATTGCCAAAAGAGTTGGCCGTTCACAGAGTGCTGTATCCAAGCATGTTAACAAAAAGTTGCGTGGAAGGGAAAAGTGTGGAAGAAAAAGACCAACCGAGAGAACCGCAGCCTTGAGAGGCTTGTCAAGCAAAATCGATTCAAGAATTTGGGTGAACTTCACAAGGAATGGACTGAGGCTGGGGTCAAGGCATCAAGAGCCACCACACACAGATGTGTCAAGGAATTTGGCTACAGTTGTCGTATTCCTCTTGTTAAGCCACTCCTGAACCACAGACAACATCAGAAGAAATGGACTGTTGCCCAGTGGTCCAAAGTCCTCTTTTCAGATGAGAGCAAGTTTTGTATTTCATTTGGAAACCAAGGTCTTAGAGTCTGGAGGAAGGGTAGAGAAGCTCATAGCCCAAGTTGATTGAAGTCCAGTGTTAAGGTTCCACAGTCTGTGATGATTTGGGGTGCAATATCATCTGCTGGTGTTGGTCCACTGTGTTTTTTGAAAACCAAAGTCACTGCACCCGTTTACCAAGAAATTTTATAGCACTTTATGCTTCCTTCTGCTGACCAGCTTTTTAAAGATGCTGATTTCATTTTCCAGCAGGATTTGGCACCTGCCCACACTGCCAAAAGCACCAAAAGTTGGTTAAATGACCATGGTGTGTGTGTGTTTGACTGACCAACAAACTCACCAGACCTGAACACCATAGAAGATCTATGGGGTATTGTCAAGAGGAAAATGAGAAACAAAAGACCAAAAAATGCAGATGAGCTGAAGGCCACTGTCAAAGAAACCTGGGCTTCCATACCACCTCAGCAGTGCCACAGACTGATCACCTCCATGCCACACTGAGGCAGTAACTAAAGCAAAAGGAGCCCCTACCAAGTATTGAGTACATATACAGTAAATGAACATACTTTCCAGAAGGCCAACATTTGAGATAGTGAATTGGTGGGTTTTTGTTAAATGTGAGCCAAAATCATCACAATTAAAAGAACCAAAGACTTAAACTACTTCAGTCTGTGTGCACTGAATTTATTTAATACACAAGTTTCTCAATTTGAGTTGAATTACTGAAATAAATGAACTTTTCCACGACATTCTAATTTATTGAGATGCACCTGTATATATTATTGACATGACAACAACAGAGCTAAATGTGTTAGTATTGACGTTAGTTTTCAGTCCTGGTATCCCAGAGCTGCACATTCCTTGACTTATGAGTTTATTATAAAAATAAATGTGTTTTAAATAACATAGTCATCTAAAATGTGCATGGGGAACTCCAGAACCTGGACAGAGATGCGATACCATTTCTCTCTCTCTCTCTCTCTCTCTCTCTCTCTCTCTCATTCTCTTTTTTTTTAAATCATGTAACATAAAGAAATATGTAATTATATTTTGCCTAAAGAAAATTAAGCCTTTTTTTAAAACAGTTTATGACAGTTTAACATATTTTCCTTCGAAGTCCACAATGCAATTAAATTAAATTAAATTAAATTAAATTAAAAATAATAAATAAATAATTTTCAGTCACCAAAAAAAAAAGTAAATGCAAAATGATCCTAATGGAAGGCTTGGTTTTCTTTATGTAAAGTAGAAGTGAATGCAAATTAACAGGACTATGTGTGTTAGTACTGGACATTACGACAATGTATTGTCAGTTTTCAGTATGAAAATAAAATTATATTAAAAGAGACGGCTTATATTTATTTAGCATTTTTCAATATTAGTATTTTTTTAAACAAATATATCTATTATTTGTTTTGAAACAAATAATAATGGTAACACTTTACAGTAAGGTGTCATTTGTTAATATTAGTTAATGTATTAACTAACATGAATGAACAATTAAAACATTTATTCATTTTTGTTAATGTTAGTCAATAAAAATACAGTCGTTCATTGTGATTGAATGTTCACAGTGCATTAACTAATGTTAATAAACACAACCTGTGATATTAATAATGCATTAGTAAATGCCGAAATTAACATTGAATAAGATTAATAAATGCTGTAATATAGAAAATATTGTTCATTCTTAGTTTATGTTAACTAATGTAGTTAACTCATGTTAACTAATTAAGCTTATTGTAAAGTGTTACCAATAATAATTGTTGTTGTTTTTTTTTAATATCTCTCAAAAACTGTCAAGAGTCAAAAACTGGGTCATATTTTAGCTAAAAAGACAAGAAAGAAGTTAAAGTTTACATTGATCCACAGCTGTGTTTTTGTCTGTTTTTTTAGTGATAGTTGTTCATGAGTCCCTTGTTTGTCCTGAACAGTTAAACTTCCCGCTGTTCTTCAGAAAAAAAAAGCCCTTCTGGTGCCACAAATTTTTTGGTTTTTCAACATTTTCGTGTATTTGAACCCTTTCCAACAACGACTGGATGATTTTGATATCCATCTTTTCACACTGAGGACAAATGAGGGACTCATATGGAACTATTACAGAAAGTTCAAATGCTCACTGATGCTCCAGAAGGAAAAACAATGCATTAAAATCCAGGGGTGTGAAAACCTTTTAAATTTGAAGAGGGTAAATTTAACTTATTTTGTCTTCTGGGAAACATGTAAGTACCTTCTGTAGCTTCTGAAGGGCAGCACTAAATGAAAAAAAATATAATATTTAAGCAAAATAAGACATTCATTCTGTTCAAAAGTTTTCACCCCCTGGCTCTTAAAGCATTTTTTTTTTTTCCTTCTGAAGCATCAGTGAGCATTTGAACCTTCTGTAATAGTTGTATACGAGTCCCTCAGTTGTCCTCAGTGTAAAAAAGATGGATCTCAGAATCACACAGTAATTACTGGAAAGGATTCAAATACACAAAAATTCTGAAAAACCAAATAATTTGTGGGTTTTGCTGAAGAACAGCAGCCAGTTTAACGGTTCAGGACAACAAGGGACTCATGAACAACAATGACTAAAAAAATAATAATTATAATAATTAAACAGCTGTGGTTCATTCAACACAGTATTAAGAATCAAGTTTATGTAAACTTTTTAACAAAGTATTATTTTCTCCTGAGTACTATATGTAAACATCTTTTATGTGAAATATCTTATTCAGGTCAGTACTAAATAATAAAAATAACATGCATTTTGTATGATCCCTCTTATTTTGTTAAAATAATTAACATTTTGCAGATTCTGCAAGGTGTATGTAAACTTTTAACTTCAACTGTATTAAAATAATTTTAAAAATCCATGTCGTGACCCCTTTAAAACAGAAGGGTCCATCTCACAAAAATGGTCGAGAGTCTGGGTCGTATTTTATAACTAAAAAGAAAAGAAAAGAAATGTATTATCCAATTTTTTAAAATGAAAAATAAGCTCATTTGAAAACTGAAATTACCAAACAACAAATACATACATGCATTACAGTAATAAAAAAAAAAGTGAAAATATTTTTTATTGCAAGCAAAATGATGTGTAAAAATTACACAAATATATTTCAGATTTGATTTCACTACCCCATATGTGACCCTGGACCACAAAACCAGTCTTAAGTCGCTGGGGTATATTTGTAGCCAGGGGCGTTTCTAGGACTTTAAAACATCCGGGGCTGGTGCCAAAACATCAGGGGCTAGTGGTAGTGGGTGGGAGCTCCCATCATGCTCACATAAGATTTTGTTAGACACAAGTGGTTGAACCTGGATCCTTCTAGGTGGGTCCAGGGGCATTAAACCGGGGGTT
Source organism: Labeo catla (assembly GCA_012976165.1). NCBI lineage: Eukaryota > Metazoa > Chordata > Actinopteri > Cypriniformes > Cyprinidae > Labeo > Labeo catla. The sequence goes on along the minus strand of VONZ01000109.1, from coordinate 281,493 downwards.
AAAGACCTTGTCCCACTATTAACAGTAGTAAATAGTAATCACTGCAAATAACAAACATATCAAAGTATTATAACAAAATTATAACATTACAAAAATATGTTAGACAAATAAAATAATACATTTGAAAATGTATTTATAACTGTAACAAATATATAGTTGCATGCAAAAAGAGGGCCCTATTTTTTTCCCCCAATTTCCATTTTATTTTATTTTTTTCAAATTATGTTTTCTGTTTTCATTTTTCTGGTCTTTGTTTCAATGGTTAAATTTAATTTTATTAATCAAAATGTAATTAATCATGTGTAGTTAATTAAAACCATGAATTTTATACAATTTACCGTCAATTTATCAAAAGTTAAGAAAAATTACATGTTTAGGACCCTATGAAATGTATTATTTTACTCACTTTACGTTTTATTGTTACCAAATATAGCATGTCTGTTTATTTGAATACATAAAAACAACTTTTATTTATTTTTACAATAGCCTTATAGAATTCGGTGTTGTGTATTTTTCTGGTTATCAGATGAAGGTATAAAATATTGATTTAATTGATCTTTTAATGAAAATTATATTTTATTTTTGGCAAATAAAGGGGATTTACTATTAAAATGTAAAACATGGAAGAACTATTGTGTGAAATTTTTGTATAAATTTTTATTAATTACTAGTAGTAGTAGTAGTAGTAGTAGTAGTAGTAGTAGGCACGTGCATTATACTGAATGATTAATAAAGTTAAACCGAACTTTTACTTTAACGGGTTGCCGTGAATACCTTTAAATTTCTGTGTATATATTTGACGCTTGTTTTACTCAAATGAAACAGTCAAGTGATCATGAAGTGACTCTCAGAGCAGTTCTGGAGATGTTGTTAATGTATTTATGTCCTCATTTAGTGAAACGGCAGACGCTGAAATCACTGCGCGCGTCACTATAGGAAACAAAACCGCGCATCCGCGCCGTTCATTCATAAAAAGACACGCAGAACCTGCAGGATTCATATTTAAATAGTCTTTTGCGGGATAATATTTACAGATACTAGTCCATATCGCGACTTGATTTAAGTTTAATGACCAACTTTTGATTCATTCATTCAAACTTTGACAAATTCCATGGAAATCATAGGGCCATACAAAAAAACATTCGGGGCTGGAGTAAAAACTTTCGGGGCTCGAGCCCCCAATGATTAGCCCTAGCGACGCCCCTGTTTGTAGCAATAGCCAAAAATACATTGTATGGGTCAAAATGATTGATTTTTCTTTTATGGCAAAAATCATTAGGAAATTAAGTAAAGATCATGTTCCATGAAGATATTTGTAAAATTCCTACTGTAAATATATGAAAACTTAATTTTTGATTAGTAATATACATTGTTAAGAACTTTATTTGGGCAACTTTAAAGGTGATTTTCTCAATATTTTGATTTGTTTACACCCTCAGATTCCAGGTTTTAAATTAGATGTATCTCAAACAAATACTGTCATATAATAAACCATACATCAGTGGAAAGCTTATTTATTCAGCTTTCAGATGGTGTATAAATCTTAATTTTGAAAAATTGACCCTTATGACTGTTTTTTTTTTTTTTGATCCCTGGTCACATATATAGTTATTTATTTTTTATTATTAGTTTAAATACTTATTATTACTATATACTTGTTGTTATTTTTATTTTGTATCTATTTGTTATGTGAGTTCTCACTAAATAAAGCATTAAAAATAATATTAATAATAATAACAAAAAAATAAGAAAAAAGTCATTGTTCCTCCCTTTTTGTTTGACAGCAAAATCCTCCAATCACACACCTCCAAATACACCCCCATGCGTGTCGTTTTCAGGAAGTGATACTAAATGGAATTTCTGCCTTTCCCCCCACGTGAGCCTCCACCGAAGCACCACGCGCAGCAAGACTAAACCGGCTGCTAACGATAAGTATATCACGTCACTGAGAAACAGCGGCGAGCGAGCTCTGGACCACAAAGTAACTGCCGTACGGACGCGGCGGAGCGGATAATTCTAGTCTGTGAGTACACTGCATTAACTTACGATAACGAAATTGCTTCGAGAAAACGGACCACGTGTTAAAAAAAAAGAAATAATTTGCAAAAGGGTGGTTTCGCGCGAGCGGCGCGTGGCAGGGATGTTCTCGGGCGCGAGAGGCCCGCGCACAGGATTGCTTTAGCCAGTTAGCGCGTCAAACTTCAGTCGCGCTTTCCTTGTTTTATCCACAATAAGCCTTATTTGGATCAGTTAACAGTTCTGTCCGATCCCCGATTGACCTTTTAAGATTTCCACTGTTGATTATCCGCCTTTTAAATAGCTGCTAATTCAAGCAGTTCGCGCTAGCAAGCTAAAGTTGGATTCTCTTTTTCAGCAGGTCCAGACAGCGCGAGGAAGATGGCGGACGACCCCAGCGCAGCGGACAGGAACGTGGAAATTTGGAAGATTAAGAAGTTGATCAAAAGCCTTGAGGCGGCTAGAGGGTGAGGCTCGCTCTGTCAGATCCTCTATTTTTGTTTACAGGTGTTGGATGACAAACAGTAGCACATCTGAAGTGCGATTCGTTTCGTTCTTTGGGGGAGACCACATGCTAACCAGCTTGCTAACAGCTGTTGGAGAGAGCAGCATGGTGGACGGAGAACGAGACCGCGCACCGTATAGCTCATTATTTCGATAAAATACGGATGGTTGTAGGATAAAGAGCGGGAAATGTTATAAATGGTGTCGTTTGAAATGTGAGGCACTTTCGAGATCACGTCTTAAAATGGGTTGGTGGATATGACGCGTGTTAAATGGGTGAAATCATGCTAAATAGGCTAATGTTTTGTTTCTTTTAATACGTATTTAGTATTTTTTAAACGTATTTTTAATATCACGGTGTAGAAACGTAGTACTTGAATATTGTCTCAATTTAATGTTGTTATACAACCAGTCGCCGTTGTCAAAGACATTTACTCTAAAATATTTCATTTTCGGTCATTTTCTGACAGCCATGTTGATCTAAACCTGTTTTGTATTTTCTTTTGTGAAATATAAAATGTTACAAAATGTAAGGAAGTTAGTGGCGTTTGTTTTGTTCCCTCATTTATACAATGAAAGTGAGTGGTTAAGCAGAATGACTGCCTCAGTCATCATTTTTCTGGTTGTGGAACAATGTAAATGAATTGAAAGAAATATCTATTTAATGACAACTTGAAATTTATTGAATATGGCTCAACAAAGTATGCTCAAACCATTCAGTTTCTATCATATATTGATATGACACTTTATGACAAAGTTTTACTTGATGCATTGAATATACAATTACATTGAAAGTCTGGTGTAAGCAAGATTTTATCAAGGATGCATTAAACTGACATTTCTAATGTCACAAAAGATTTCCGTTTCAAATAAATGCTGTTCTTTTTTTAATTATCTTTTCAGCAATGAATACTAGAAAAACATGTCACAGTTTACACAAAGATGTGTAGCAGCACAACTGTTTAAACATTGATAATGAAGAAAAGAGAAGAAAATATTGAGCAACAAACCAACGTATTAGAAATATTTTTAAATAGTTTTTTACTGTATTTTGATCAAATACATGCAGCCTTGGTGAGCATAATAGACTTTTCAAAAACATTTATTTTTATTAAATATTATGATCCTAAACTTTTGCTGTTATATTCCTGTTACGTTATTTCCTCCACAGAAATGGCACCAGTATGATTTCCCTCATCATCCCACCCAAGGATCAAATCTCGCGTGTTGCGAAGATGTTGGCCGATGAGTTCGGCACAGCTTCGAACATCAAGAGCAGAGTCAACAGACTCTCTGTGCTGGGAGCCATTACCTCAGTACAGCAGAGACTAAAACTGTACAACAAAGGTAAATGAGTGGGTTTAGCTTCATCTAAGATCTTTCACAACCATTTAACTTCTCAGATGACTGAATTTTTGTACTTGCTATGTTTATCTTTTCTGAAATGGGGCTGTTTAAATATTAAACTGGCGGTTCATGCATATTTGCTTTGTATGTGAGGGTACGATTGGGCGTTGCACCTGATTTAATCTTTTCAATAGGTGTGGTCTCTCCTGATCCCCCTCCCATAAGCCTTCTGTTTATCTTGCAGTGCCTCCTAATGGCCTGGTGGTGTATTGTGGCACCATTGTGACAGAGGAAGGCAAAGAGAAGAAAGTAAACATCGATTTTGAGCCTTTTAAACCAATCAACACATCCTTGTATTTATGTGACAACAAGTTCCATACTGAGGTAAGATCTGTCTATCTATCTATCTATCTGTCTATCTATCGTACCAAAACACTGTAATACCAAATATAATTTTTATATCCACAGGCTCTAACAGCTCTGCTGTCAGACGACAGCAAATTTGGCTTCATTGTGATTGATGGTAGTGGTGCCCTGTTTGGGACTTTACAAGGCAACACAAGGGAGGTGTTGCACAAATTTACTGTGGACCTGCCCAAAAAACACGGTAAACATGTCTTCAAATCGCTTACTGTGGCTGTTTTGCTTTTTTAATAGAATTTTGTGTTTACCAGCTTGTTTCCTTTAACTCTAGGTAGAGGAGGACAGTCTGCTCTTCGATTTGCTCGTTTGAGAATGGAGAAGAGACATAACTATGTGCGTAAGGTAGCGGAGACGGCTGTGCAACTCTTCGTGTCCAATGACAAGGTCAACGTGGCAGGACTGGTTCTCGCTGGATCGGCCGACTTCAAGACGGAGCTCAGCCAGTCAGACATGTTTGATCCGGTATGTTCCCTTGGCATCAAATGATTTGCAATCTTCATTAGTCATTCTGTTTGTTTTCTGACTTTGGTTCTTCTACACATGTAGAGGTTACAAGCCAAGGTTCTGAAGCTGGTTGACATATCGTACGGAGGAGAGAACGGTTTCAACCAGGCCATTGAGCTTTCGGCGGAAGTGCTGTCCAATGTCAAGTTCATCCAAGAAAAGAAACTAATAGGTAGTTAATTTATGCGCTTGATGAAGATGCCGGAAATATTTTTGTAGCATAAAACACTGGGCGTTCTGTACTTGTACGGTGTGTGTTAACTTGTGTTTCTGATTTTAGGTCGATACTTCGATGAGATCAGTCAGGACACAGGGAAGTATTGTTTTGGAGTTGAAGACACACTCAAAGCGCTGGAGATGGGAGCGGTGGAGATTCTTATAGTTTACGAGAACCTGGACACTATGCGTTATGTTCTACGCTGTCATGGAGAAAATACTACACCGGAAAATGGTAAACACACCCTAAACTCTCACACTCACAGTTGCACAATATTTGCAAAATATAAAAGATTTCTAATTTTAATTGCTTTTTTTTTGTTGTTGTGATCAGATGAAAAGATACTCTATCTGACACCGGAACAGGAGAAGGACAAGTCTCATTTCACTGACAAGGAGGTAAGCGAACATTCAGCCACATTTAGATTATATGTGATTCAGCAGGTCTTATTTATGAAAAGTAATGTAGAAGCGCCAATGGCTGTAACTCCGTCCGAGTGACTTTCTTGTGGAGTTTAAGTGCCAAACTCAACCAATGATCAATTCTCATGGCCTGAAATCAGATCAGCAGCTTATGGGTTGAAATACTTGCCCCTGGTTTCACAGACAGGGCTTAAGCCTTGTCCCAGACTAAAATGTAAGTCTGAGCTGTTTCAACTGAAAGAAACTGGCTCTGACAGATTTTAAAATATATCAGTGGTCAGATGTTCTTGGAGCTTTTTGAATCATCCTCAAATCATGGTGAGGAATATCATCTTTAGATTTCACACAAACTTCTGGAGTTCATTCAGCTCATTAAAGCAAAAGAGTAGTAAACGAAGTAAAAATGAAGGGTTTTTTAGCAAAGCAGTAGGGTCATTTGGGGTTTTTCAAAGAGCCTCTCAGTGAACAGTTATTAAAGTAACTTTATTTTTCCAAGTGTGGAAGAATATATGAATCATCTTAAATGTTTTCTTCTGTAAAGGATTTTTTGTGTAATGGAAAGCTTCCATGGATGTTGAAGAAGTCTCTTGTAACCATTGATGCCAATAAAGAACCTTTATTCTTAGGAGTGTAGTCATTCTGAAATTCTTGTTAAATTCAACATTTCCTTCATTTTACTCAATTTCTAAAAACGAAAACCTTCTGCGTGATGTTTGCATCTTTTGTATAATGTTTCCTTTTCACTTTAGCCAATGTGTTGTTCAGACAGGAGGTGTATAATTTAACAGTACTTTATGTTTTTGTTTTAGACGGGTCAGGAGCATGAGCTGATTGAGAGCATGCCGCTGCTTGAGTGGTTCGCCAATAACTACAAGAAGTTTGGGGCCACGCTGGAAATCGTTACAGACAAAAGCCAGGAGGGTTCGCAGTTTGTGAAAGGCTTTGGAGGCATTGGTGGTAAGTGTTCTTTAAAGATTACAATTTGTAGGGAAATGGAAAAAGATCTTGTTATAACAATATCTTTCTGTTTCTTCAGGAATCTTGCGGTACCGGGTGGACTTCCAAGGCATGGAGTACCAGGGAGATGATGATGAGTTCTTTGATTTAGATGACTACTAGGTAGTCGGGACTGACACAAAATTCAAATATAAGATTTTCCCCCTTCACCTACCCCGCAAACGGCAGGGGAGCGAAGGAGATCGAATCAGCAGGAGGGAGAATACGAATTGGAGAAGGTGGCGGATGGTCTGCGTGTCCCTGGCTTTAGAATACAGCGACTCCATCTCTGGACTGGATGAGACTGAGTTTTCTCCTCTCCACTAATTACCGGGTCATTGCAACAGCATGGCCGTGGCCCGCCTGCCTGTCCTGCCTCAGCTCTTCACGAAAACACTCTAGGCTTTCAGATCTACTTTTTCTCTTCCCTTCTAATCTCACTCCTTTTCTTCCTTTTGCCTCTCCTTTTATAATGGCATCTGCTGCTGTTGTATTTTATTCAAATGTATTATATTTTCTCTTATTCAGTGTATGAAGAAAGCAGTAGCAAATGATTAGATCTGTACTGCTTACCTCTAGCCACCTCAAGCCCATTGCCAGGCCTGCGTTTTAATTTCCTGGTTAGCCCAGACTTGATTTGTTGCCTTGTTTCTGCTGTAAACCAGTGTGGTGGTGATGGTGATGGTGGTGGTGATGCACTCTGAGCCAGCGGTACACCCTGCTCCTCCCATCGCATTGTGCCCACATTGAGGCGTTTCTTGCTCTCAAATGGACCATATAGTAACTGGACCCATCCCTTCTTGAAGACCGAGAACCGTCTTTCACAGTACATTTCCCTCACTTGTTTTCCTCAGCCCCCCAGGAGATGCTACTTCTCAAAATAAACTATATATGAGTGCCTGAATTTTGCAGTTTGTGAGATATGACAGCACAGTGTACCAGCATCTGGACCCTAACTTCAGCCTCCTGCTGTTTGCGAACATTAAAATCTTAGCTCAAGCCTTCAGCACTCATTGGTATTCGACGGCTTTATGCATGGGAATGTCCTTTCGGACCCGATTATGGGGTGAGGGTGGGGGGGTTACTGTGTTAACTGTGATGTGTGAGTGAGTATATGTCAGTTTGGCTGTTTAATTCCCTTTTAAAAAGTCACATGTCAGAGTCTGTGACCCGCCACAGATTACAAGCCTCTAATTTCTTTCCATTTTGTCCAGTCGTATTTTAACAACAGATTGGTTTTAGAAAGACAAGCTGCAAATCAATAATTTGGACCTTGAACCAATTGTGGCATGGTTGGCGTTTTGACGCCTGCTAAAACGAACACGCAATCCGATCATGTAAAAGGAGAATACTAATAAAAAAAAAAATGCTCCGAATTACGGGCCCACAATATTTTAGCAAATATTATGTTGTATATTTTCTCATTTTCTTTGATCCATCACTATTTTGTATAAATCATTTGTTACATCTGGACACAGACATTAAACGTTCTCATTGTTTGCAAACTGCACTTACAGCTTGTTTATTTTGCGGAGAAATTTTTATCTTTTTTTTATATGGGTTCGAAGTTCGACAAGATTATTTCACTTGCTGAGGTAAGGAGAAAGTCATTATTCTAATGGCTTCAGTTTTTTATGCATTTAGTAACTTGATAAATTCTTTATTCGTACTTAAAAATAATAATAATATTTGGCTGCAGGCATGAATGTCACAACCAAACAATCAGAAATATTCCTAAAATCTGAACCATCGGGGATAACCCCATTCTTTACCCTAGCACCAGACCGCAGCCAATCGCTGTTCAGTTTACAAAACAGACAAAACCCTTTTTGTCATTCAACGACCAACCACGAACGTTCTTACAGATTACATCCCCCTTCGATTATGACGTAGTGTGTCTGTACCCGCTTTGTACCTTAGCACCAGAAGTGATCCAATCACGACGCGGACAACGCCCATTTGGCGCACGTTTTTTTTATTTGACAGCCAATGGGAGAATTAGATTCTAGCCTGCTTGCTCCGCCTCCTTTCGTGACGTTTTGTGTCGCAGGGCGGGGTTTCCATTTTCACTGCGAGTTTCGGGGAACAAACATGGAGCCGGAGATGGAGGACAAAACCTTAGAGCTGATGGTGAGTACTCGGTTGTGCTTTGAAAAACATTTTCTAGTAAGTTCTCAAGACTTTAGAGGCTATACAGTTATATTAGAGGTTATAAGGACAGCCTGGTTGAATATAACCAGCTTGTGGAGTGGGTAGGGATCGGCTGAGTTGAGGTGGGGGAGGAGGGGTGAGGAGAGAGAGAGAGAGAGAGAGAGAGAGCCGAGAGAGAGAGAGAGAGAGAGAGAGAGAGAGAGAGAGAGATAGAGAAATGGCTGGCTCCGCTGACAGGGAGGGCCCTGCTAGGTATCGGTAGCCGATTTGGTCGTTTTTAACAACTCTCGCCTGTGTCTTTCCCTTGAAACAACAGCTGGGACGTTAGTAGACAAGGCGAACAGTTGTTCTTGGCGAGGGCTGAGGATATTTCTTGAGCTAGTCGCGGAGGCGAAGGAAGGGAAGCTGCCGCGGCATCGTGGTGAGTCCGAGTCTCATCGACTTTAGCCGGTGCCTTGAGCTTCACTGCGGCGCCTCTGCGCCACTCAATCCTACCTATAATTTGGCTCTATTGACGAGCTGTGCTTCACATAAAGTCTCAGGACACTTATCTACTTTAAAATGTGTTTGAAATAATCGTTTCTCAGTTACAACAACGCAATATTTACTTCTCACGACACATTTTAGCCGGACTTTAAAGCTGCGTAATAGGAAGTAACCGCTCGTGCTGTCAATTTCAAATGACGTTTGTGAGCCAAACGATGAGCGAATATACAAATATCGATAATAAATGCTACAATCATGTTTGGATGAGTGAATATGTGTGTTTTAGTAACCCCACACTTTTTTTTAGCGAGATACAAACGGTTATTGTTGATGTGAAAGCAGCATTTATAGCAAGCGGCTAAGTGGCTAACCACACCAAACCATTAGCCTACGCGAACTAATTACGATATTTTCATATTAAACGCGCTCATTTTTGTTTTACACTTTTCTGAACATCAATCCTATGAAAGACGTACGATAAAAATGAACTGAATTCCTCAAAAGTGTATTTAACTACTAAAACATTCAGCTTTTGATATTAAAATACATTTTTTTGACGTGATTTGCATTTGTAGCCTCCTTATTAATTTTAAATGTAACATTTCTATTTTTAATTTAAAACATTTTTTACTATCCTCAAAAATAAAACTGTATGACTTAAATGTGCTGTTAATTAATAAGGCCGCGTCTGAATCAATATCTCTCCCAGTCAATACAATAACATTATAGAATCAGTTTTGCAGAGTGGATTTGCTTCTTGTTGCCATGGATACCGTGAAAAGGGTAGGAGTGAATGCACTTGAGTTTGTCCACTTGTATTGTGAAGCTTGAGCAAGATAGATAAATGGCTTTGCTTGAAGATTACAAGCCATGTGCATTTGTGTATAGACTGCAGAGACTCATAATACATCTACACTTCCTGCTCTGCTGGCCTAGAAAGTTGGTTTAAAATGAATCCCAGACTTTTTCATAATGTGTCAGTCTAGGTTATTATTGTTAACTGAAACCACAAAAAAAGATTTATTCTGTGGGGGGAAAAAAAACTTTGTTTGTATTTCAGGTCTAACTTACTAATTACTAAAGTAACTACAGCTGAAACTGAAATAATTCAAAGTTTGTAGACATTAAAAAAATAAATAAATAAACTCTTTTATATTAATAAAATGTCTAATACTATCTCAGTGCTGCTAAAATAACACTAGTATCAGTGTCTAGCTTCAATATCACATACCTAAGTTTCTAAAGAGTTTGGCTGATATTCATGAGAACAGTGATTACGGATTAAAGCAGGTGCTGAGTCGTGGATATTAAGAGCAGCGATATGCACGGTATCATCTCTGTCATGGCTGTATTTGGGATGTAAGCATATCCTTGTGTTGGCCTTGGCTAGGGGACAGCTGTTGACACGTTACCCAAACGCCTACACACCCTGCCCGATCCCACATCTTTGCCGCATGCTGATGGAGAATCTGTCCAATTATTCAGCACGTGCAGATCGTAGGCTGGTCCTTTCATCTGCTTTCCAACAAACAATGCAATGTGATTATGAACGTATGCAAGCAGATGATGAAAGGGTCTTCATGTGTAGGTTATAGGAGTGGTTTTGATTTATATTGTGGTCCATCTCTGATTTTTTTTTTTTTTTTGAAGCAGACGTAACTATTGATTTATGAAAAATAATGAAATGTGATTTCTTCTGCAGAACATCTCTGTCATGGACCCGCAGACTGCAGACCGCTCCCCAAAGATCACAGTGATTAAGGTGAGGTGAACGAGCCGTACCTCAGTAAAGTGCGTCAAAGTCTAATAAAATAATAAGTGGATGCAACAATAAGAAACTTTTGAGTAGCCTCTCCCTGGACTATGCAGGATTTTCTTGAAGTACTGTTGATTTAGGAGTTTGTTATAGGGCCCGGCCTAATCTGCATCTGGAAGACCTAAGTGTCCATTTGTGCAGGCTTTTGTTTTATCTACATTTAGGTTTCATCTTGCATTTTTGAGGTGTACTGGATAATTAGGCCCCAAACTTGTCTGGACACTTGCATTGCTGTTCAAACGTGTGGTGTTCGTTAGATTTTGTAATGTTTTTGAAGTCTGTTGTGCTCAGCTTGCAATTTACACTACCAGTCAAAAGTTTTTGAACAGTAAGATTTTTTTTTTGAAATGTAATTTATTCCTGTGATTTCAAAACTGAATTTTAGCATCATTACTCCAGTCACATGATATTCAGAAATCATTCTAATAAAATAAAATAATAAAAAAACATTTATTATTATGTTGAAAATAGCTGAGTAGAATTGTTTTCAGGTTTCTTTAATGAATAGAAAGTTCAGAAGAACAGCATTTATTTGAAATGGAAATCGTTTTGTAACATTATAAATGTCTTTATCATAACTTTTGATTAATTTTTTTTTTTCAGATTATTACTGATCTTTGGATCTTTCTATTCATCAAAGAATCCTGAAAGAATGTACTCGACTGTTTTAAATTTGATGATGATAATGATAATAATAATACTGTTCAAAAACATTTGACAGGTGTATTTGACCAAAAAAGTACAATGAAACGGTAATAATGTGAGATTATTAGTTTTTATGTTATTATTTAATAAATTGCTCCAGTGTTCAGAGTCACATGATCCTTCAGAAATCATTCTAATATGCTGCTTTGCTGCTCAAGAAGCGTTGTTGATTATTATCAGTGTTGAAAACAGCTGCTTAGTATTTTTTTTTTTTTTGGAAAATGTTTATTTATTTATTTTCTTTTTTAAGGTTTCCTGATGAATAGAAACGTTAAAAGAACATCATTTAACTTTTTTTGTTACATTATAAATGTGTTCAGTGTCATTTTTAATTAATTGTATACTTGCTTAAGTAAATCTAACTGATACCAAACCTTTGAACAGTGATGTAAGACACTTCAGAATAGATGAATATCATATGAAACCAAGTGGCATGATCTGCAGACATGTAATGCTAGACTTCCAGGGCTAACTTTACAGATATTTTTGCATTTACTTTTAATGAAACCAAATGTATTTTAGTAATGTGTTCATGTTCCAGTTCCCCTAAAGCTCGTACAGATGTTTTAGCAGAGACACCACACCGTTAGATCATGATGTTCCTAACTTCTGACTACCAGAAAGTGCCAGAATCTTTATCTAAACTTTTCTACAAAGAGACAAACATTCTTGTTTTGCTTAAAGTTTGTTTGTGCCATTTTTCTTAAAATGTTTTTAAGTGTCACTTAAGTGCTCAAGTATCACTATATGTACAGAACACCAAGTGAGATAAGTTGTTTGGGATGAATAGCATGAGAACGTCTTGTAGAAACTTATATTATTGCATCTAAAGACAAGAACTGTATGTGGCTCTTTTAAAGGGATAGTTCATCCAAAAATGAAAATTCTGTCATTAATTACTCACCCTCATGTCATTCCAAACCAGTAAGGACCTTTGTTCATCTTCGGAACACAAATTACAATATTTCTGATGAAATCTGAGAGCTGTCTAACATTGCATAGACAGCAACGCAACTGACACGTTAAAGGAGAAGTCCACTTCCAGAACAACAATTTACAAATAATTTACCTACCCCCTTGTCATCCAAGATGTTCATGTCTTTCTGTCTTCAGTCGTAAAGAAATTATGGTTTTTGAGGAAAACATTTCAGGATTTTTCTGCATATAATGGACTTCATTGGTGCCCCAAATTTGAACTTCCAAAATGCATTTTAAATGCAGCTTCAAAGGGCTCTAAACGATCCCAGCTGGGAAAGAAGAGTCTTATGTGTCCACGGGTCACAAGGGATGTGCGTTCACGGGTCGTTCTTGAATGATTCATTCATTTTGAAAAATCCTGAAATGTTTTCCTCAGAAAACATAATTTCATCACGACTGAAGACAGAAAGACATGAACATCTTGGATGACAAGGGGGTGAGTAAATTATTTGTGAATTGTTGTTCTGGAAGTGGAGTTCTCCTTTAAAGTCCCAGAAAGGTAGTAAGGAAATCGTTAAAATAGTCCATGTGACATCTGTGGTTCAAACGTGACGAAGACTGACACAAAAAGAGAAGAAAGTGATGATTACAGTCGTTATTTTTGTTTTCTTTGTGCACAAAAAGTATTCTCGTAGCTTCATAACATGGTTGAACCACCGACGTCACTTGGACTATTTTAACAACGTCCTTACTATCTTTCTTACAGGTTTGGAACGACATGAGGGTGAGTAATTAATAACAGAATTTTCATTTTTGGGTGAACTTTCCCTTTAATAGTAGAGCACCTGCAGCACTGTTATTTACCAAGTAAATGCATCTGCCTTGAAATACCATGATTAGTATGTTTCTAATTTGCCTCTGCCCAATCCTTTTCCATACAGAACTTGTTTTGGTCTCATCTAACATCTCTATTTGTTTGTTTTTCCTTTTACAATTCTCCCAGCCTACTTTTATCTGTCCTCAGGTGAGTAATGGACCCTTGACGGGCTCTAGGAAGCGGCCGTCAGAGGGGAATTACGAGAAGGAGAAGGACGTGTGCATCCAGCTCTTTGATCAGTGGTCTGAGGCCGACCAGGTGGAGTTTGTGGAACACCTGATCTCACGCATGTGCCATTACCAACACGGCCACATAAACTCCTACCTCAAACCCATGCTCCAAAGGGACTTCATTACGGCACTGCCAGGTAACACACACAATTCTTGTTTTGAAAATGCCATTTCTCATGGAGGGTGAGTCCATTATGCTTGAAATATAGATTCAAAGTAAATAAATAAAATAAGTTTAAAGAGACCATGTTTGTCTTGGCCTGTTTTGTCTCTAAAGTTGAAATCAAACTTGAATCACAATTCATCAGTTCAGTTCATTTTATTCTTATAGGGCCCTATGAAATCTGATTAGTTTTTTCCCAAATTAAATTTTTTTCCGTTTTAATTTTCCTGATTTCAGTTTTTTCCGTTTAAAATTTTCTGGACTCCATTTTAATGATTAAATTGAATTTTATTAATGAAAAAGCATGTCTAATTAAAATGAAACTTATACAATTCAACCACAATTTATTAAAAGTTTAACAAAAATTACATGTTTAGGGCCCTATTAAATGCCTATTTTTATGGTTACCAAATTCTGTTTTGGCCTTTTTTTAATTTTTGAATGAAAAATTTGACATAAAAAGAACTTTTATTTATTCCTGCAGTAGGCTTATGAAATTGTATTGTGTATTTAAAATTTTCTAGTTAACAGATGAAGGCATAAAACATTAATTTATCTTTTTCTTAATGAAAATTAAATTAGATTTTTTTTTTTTTTTTTGGCAAATAAAGAAGACCTACTATTAAAATTAAAACTGATAAGAAATATAATGTGATTTTAAAAAAATAATTTTATTAATTACTCACAGGAGTAGGAGTATGTATATTATACTGAATAATAGCAATATACTTCTGGCACGGTCTCTTCAAGGTAAACTGAACTTTTTCTAATGGGTTGCCGTGAATTCCTTTAAATTTCTGTGTATATATGATGATAGTTTTAGTCAAATGAAACCCGTAAAATGCTCATGAAGTACTCTCAGAGCAGTTCTGGAGATGTTGTTCATGTATTTATGTCCTCGTTTAGTGAGATGGCAGACGCTGAAATCACCACAAGCGTCACACGCACTTCATAAGGTGTAGTAAACAAAATGCGCGTCTGCGTCATTCATTCATACAGACACGAACATGCAGGATTTATATTTAAATAATCTTTTTACGGCTTAATATTTACATATACTAGTCTAAGTCGCAATTTGATTGAAGTGTTATGACCTACTTTTGATTCATTCATCCAAACTTTTACACATTTCGTAATATTCCGTTAAACATTCATTTCTGCTTTTATAACTGGATTCTGCAATTCTGTCTGTGTTTTCCGCATTATGGAAATCTTAGGGCCCTATTCTTAGAATAAAATTCCTGTTTGTATTTCATCAAAATGTACACTACCATTAAAATGTTGTGGCCAGTAAGATTTTATTTATTTATTTATTTATTTTTTTAAAAGAAATGAGTAATTTTACTCAGCAAGGATGCATTAAGTTGATCAGATGTGACACTGAAGAAGTTTGTAATGTTACAAAAAAAAATACCTATTTCTAATAAGTTAACTTTCTATTCATCAAAGACTACTGGAAAATGTATCAGAGTTACCACAAAAATATTAAGCAACCCAACGGTTTTTAAACACTGATAATAATGATGAAAAAGCAATGTTTCTGAAGCACCAAATCAGCATATTAGAATTCATTTTAGCTGACATCAAAACACCTTTTTTACTTTTTTGATACCCCTCCTGCATTTTCCAATCTCAATTTTATCATTAATGTCTACTTTTTACTATTCAGTCCCTTCCCTATACATTTTACTTTCATTTTACTTTAGTTTCATGTCCTATTTCACTTAAATGCATCCGATTACAGAAGTAAACTGTGTGTGAATGTGGTTTTATGCTGTCTTTAGAAAAGATTAAATATTCTTCAACTTTTTTTTTTTCTGTCTCCATTCACTGAAATCCTCCTTTTACAGCTTTTAACTTTTACACTCTGGTACTTAAACACCATCTCAATTTGTCTTCCAGCTCAGGGTCTGGATCATATAGCGGAGAACATCTTGTCCTTCCTTGATGCACGCTCGCTTTGTTCGGCTGAGCTGGTGTGTAAAGAATGGCAGCGTGTGATATCCGAAGGCATGTTGTGGAAGAAGCTGATTGAGAGGATGGTTCGGACAGACCCGCTGTGGAAGGGCCTTTCAGAGAGACACCAGTGGTGAGTCACCATGCTGATATGACTGTTTACATCCCCTAAACCCCTTCATTTATACATGAGGTTTAACAACAACCTCGTCATTATCTCTCAGCGGTGTAATTCTCCACCAGACATGCTGGGAACCTCCACTTAGACTGTCTTGTATATCTTATTATGAAGATGCTTGTTTATGTCAGTTTATCAGGGATGTTTACTGCTGTTTCCTTCGCAGGGAAAAATACCTGTTCAAGAACCGAACAACAGAAGTTCCTCCGAACTCATACTACCGCTCTCTTTATCCAAAAATCATTCAAGACATTGAGGTGGGCAGAGCAATCATTGTGTCTTTCTCTCTAGTACTTTTAGTGTAATATGATCCTAGATCTTGTTTGCTCATGTCAGTGTTTTTAAGGAAAAGGAGGTAGTAACTAGGAGCGTTTGTTTGTTCTTTTTAACGAGCAGGACCAGTGATTACACCTCAGGGGTAGGCGGCAAGCCTCGTGTAACCCAGCTCTTTGTCTTCTTCATAGCTGCCCTCTGAGTAATCGGGGCATGCAGCCATCAGCTATTTTAATGCTACATTTTCAAATGTAGTGATAAAACGGGACGCTTTCTTGATCAAATCAAATAAGTTATGCCTCCTAGCAGTGTAACTAAATTGCTGACTTTGCTGTTACTGTTTCCAGACCATCGAGGCGAACTGGAGGTGTGGCCGACATAACCTGCAGAGGATCCAGTGTAGGTCGGAGAACAGCAAAGGTGTTTACTGTCTCCAGTACGACGACGAAAAGATCATCAGCGGTTTACGCGATAACTCCATCAAGGTGCGACTGCGCTCTGCTATTGTATTTCTTGTGAACCTCGTGTGGGTTTAGTTAAGTCAGCACCAGTAAAAACCACACCGTCTGAGTGCATCCCTACGCAGGTGTCATTTTAAAATGCTAACCACATCAGACCGAATCTGTTCTTGCGAATTATGTTAATGATGTGTTTAAACACATTTTGCCAATGTGTGATTTTTAAACGGTTAGAGGAACAATTGAGAGATGCTTTCAGAAGTCTTTGAATAGAAACATGCTTGGGTTTTTTATTTACACAATCAAATCGCTCTTGTTCTGTATTATGATACTGAAACTAGAGAGATGGTATTGAAACGGGTAAAATTATTCAAGTCACATTTTCTAAGACAAGAATGACTGTCAGTGCTGGTTATATGTAGGGGTTTGTTTAATGTTCTTACTCATAGTATTAAACCCTGTGGTAAAGTCCCTTGGTTTTGCTGCTCTTGTTGTGGGAGAGAATTTTAGCAAATGCTTTTCTAGGGATGTGTCGTGACAATATCAGTTAAAGGTTATTGTTGTTTTTAAAAAGTGTTCAAATTATTGGGGTCAATACGGGGGAAGAAATTAATACTTTTATTCAGCAAGGATTCATTAAATTGGTCAAAAGTGACAGTAAAGACTATATATATATATATGTATATACATATATATATATATACACACACATATACATTATATATATATATATATATATATATATATATATATATATATATATATATATATATATATATATATATATATATACATATATATATACATACATACACATAAAATATATATATACACATACATATATATATATATATATATATATATATAATATATATATATATATAGTCTTTACTGTCACTTTTGACCAATTTAATGAATCCTTGCTTAAATTTACTCACCCCCATGTCATTCAAGATGTTCATGTTTTTCTTTTTGCAGTCAAAAGAAAAAGTGTTTTTGAGGAAAACATTTCAGGATTTTTCTCCATATAGTGGACTGCAATGGGAGCCAGTGGGTTATAGGTCCAAATTGGACCTGGGGACCCACTGCTCTGCAAGTTTTGTATGTCTCCTTATCTGACACACAGTTCAGTACATGGATCTCTCTCCTAACGAGCTGATGATCTGAATCAGGTGTTAAACAAGGGAGACACATAAAATGTGCAGAGCATTGGGTCCCCAGGACCAGGACTAAAAACCACTGCTCTACACAGTCCCAACTGAGGTCATTTTCTAAAAACAAAACAACAAAAAAAAAACTACAAATTATTGTCTTGCACTTCCTCTGTGTCCATGACTTCACACATTATGTAGTCACATTGGAAAGGTCACGTGTGATAAAGGCAGAAGTATTGACCCAGTGTTTACAAAGTGAACATGCAAAGAAAGTCAAACAACACCTTTTACAAAAAAGGTAAAGCAACAATGTTGGATGATTTTGAAGTTGTTTGGTCTGTACCTGAGTGTGATTGCTGTGTTCACACCTGCCCAAAAGATCCGCACCAAGGGGGGAAATGAACGCAAGTTTGATTAAATCGAACCGAACAAGACAGGTGTGAATACACCCTAAGGTTGCTGCTAGATGTACTGAGAATCATCAAAATTCTGCTCAGAATTCGGTGTTATAAACAGCGCTGACGTACGTCAGAAAACCAGAAGTAGTAGCGTTAAATGTTGTGGCAGAAATAGTTGGATGTTATTACATTATTCATTTCAAGGCTTGTACAGCCTTTTGAGAAATTCAAGCACTTTTTAATGACTTTCAAACATTTCACATAACTATTTCCAGCATTTTAAAGCTCTTAAGTGATCCAATTTGAATGTTGTTGTTGTTGTTAATGGGATGACCAAAATATACTTTGGTTAACAAATGCTTATGTAAAATTAAAATAAAATAATAAGATTATCATTATAACCAATAGATGGCAGCATATGATCACTTATTGGCTTATTAGGCATTAATGTTATAATACTATAGAAGAATAATAGTACTCTTAATAAAAGTAGAATATATTTTCTATATAAAATTTAGATTTTGCACAGTACTGTTAATAAAAGTGTGTGTGTATGTGTAATATATATATATATATATATATGCATGCGCTTCCCAACTCAAGCTTAGTGCTTTACTGTCAGATCTGTATAAACATGAAATAAACAAGAAATGAACATGTAATATTATTACTAACTGTACTTAATTTAAAGCACTAGTACTATTATGAATTAATTATCTATGTTTTTGATACTCCCACACATCCCCAGCACTACCAAATCGGCTCCTGGTGCCATCACCTGTGGAACTGTATGCTCTCAAAAGTTAGTCTGGAGCCCTGCAGCGTGTGTAAAGTTCGCAGACGCACATCGCAGAGCTAGTGCAAGATGAGCATTTGTCGTAAAAGAGTATATACACTTTTATTTTTTTAAATGACTAATCGTTTTGCTAGACAAGATCCTAATTCCTCAGCTGGGATCATGTGGAGCCCTTTGAAGCTGCATTGAAACTGCAGTTTGAACCTTCATATAGTTAACAGAAGTTTATATTTGACATTGTGAAATTCATGATCTTTTGCAATTGTAAAAAGACGTCATATGTGTGTTTGCATTTAGATATGGGATAAACAGACTCTGGAGTGTTTGAAGATCCTGACGGGGCACACGGGCTCTGTGCTGTGTCTGCAATACGATGAGAGAGTCATTGTTACCGGCTCCTCTGATTCCACTGTCAGGTCAGATTTCTATCGTTCTCTCCCTCTCTATAAGCCCTCTGTTCATTTTTTTTCCCCCACCCCATCACTCCACATGTCTGTTCAGCTGGAATGAATAAAGGGCTGATAAAATCAGCTCTGACTTTGCTTGCCTTCTCTTTTTACCCAGAGTGTGGGATGTGAACTCGGGGGAGGTTCTGAACACTCTAATCCACCACAACGAGGCTGTTCTCCACCTGCGATTCTGTAACGGGCTGATGGTCACCTGCTCGAAGGATCGCTCCATCGCCGTGTGGGACATGGCCTCTCCTACGGACATCAGTCTCCGCCGGGTCCTCGTCGGACACAGGGCTGCCGTCAATGTGGTCGACTTTGACGACAAGTACATTGTCTCCGCCTCTGGGGATCGGACCATAAAGGTCAGCGCTCAGATCTCTGAATGACATTATCAGCTGTCAATCAATGCACAAAAAAGTGCTTTTAGAGTTCTATCAGATTTCACAATGCATATCATTCAGGCTCCATCCTGTCTAAGTTTATTGGTTCTTGGTGACATGCTGCAAGTGGGCTTGACTATATTGTCATGCAGCTGATCTTTGACTCTTCAGGTGTTTGCGTGTTTGTCCAAAGCACAGAAGTTCCCAGCAGAGGGCAGCAGTGTAAAAGTTTCTTAATTCTCTGTAGACTGCAGAAGCGCTATAGTCCACTGCTCTTGCTCAGATTCCTCTTCAGCACTCATTCTCTTGCTGCTCTAGATGCTGGATCCGGGGCAGTTGGATTCCAGAAACAGACAGCTCTGGTCCAGCCCACCCATCACTCTGGGAGGGGTGCCAAGTCATTCTGCAGCCCCCACCCTATCAAAACATTCCCCAAATAATGAGGCAGGGCAGTCAGGGCTGGTGTGTGTGTGTGTGTGTAGATGTCCAGAGGTGTTTTTACTGAGCTTAAATGTACTGGTACTTTATTAAAGTGAAGTAAAGAAAGATGACAGTGATTAGGAACAGATTTAAAGTGTTTAATGTTTAATCCTGTTGTGTGATCTAATGTGTGATTGTAATGTGTTCTGCAGGTGTGGAGCACAAGCACCTGTGAGTTTGTTCGGACACTAAACGGTCACAAGCGTGGAATTGCCTGCCTGCAGTACAGAGACAGACTCGTGGTCAGCGGCTCCTCAGACAACACCATCAGGTGTGTGTGAATAAACAGTTATTCAAGTTTGATTGGTAGTAGTTGTGAAAATGTCAAGAAATGTTACAAATATACATGTGACATTTAACCCCAGGATAATAAAGTATATTTTTACCAGTAAAGTTTTCTTATTGTCAGCGCCGATACCTTGTGGGCAGCATGCCGACGTAGTGCTGTTGCGCTCCGGGCGTCCTGGCTTTGAGTCCCGGCTCATAAACCTTTCCCGATTTGTTTCCTGTCATTGCTATACTATCCTATCAAAAATAAATGCAAGAATGCCAAAAGTAAATCTTCAAAAAAAAACTAAAAAGTTCTTATTTCTTTTATTTATTTATTTATTTTATTGGGGCCTGAGCACCAGTGGTGCGAGCACCCTATTGGAACTGCTCAGTTTCTTCTTTTCCAAAGTGAATTGCTTTTTTGAGGGCCTAAACATGCTCTCAAACTTATGAGACTTTCCACACATGCCAAAAGTGATGAAAATTTACATATGATGTGGGTTTCAGAAGTGGGTGTGGCAAAATGGCTCCATAGCACCACCTATAAAATGTCAACGACGTGCCCCTCAAGCTGTGTTTCACATACATGTATGAAATTTGGTAGACACTTCTAACACCAGTACCTACAAAAAAGTCCCCCAGTACGAAGTCCGAAACCCAACAGGAAGTTATTTTGAGTTCAATTTTGTGCCGTTTTTGCCTTGTCAGGCATTGTATTTGAATTAATTATTTCTAGAGATTTAAACGGATCAACACTAAATTTGGTGAGTGTAATCTAAAGCCCTTTGTGACGTTAAATTGCAAAAATCTTAAGTTTTCATTAAAGGGCCTGTCTGTGGCGGCCTGACAAACTTTGTTTTGCCATGAAAAAGGAAGTTGTTACAATTCAGGCATACAATGTCCAATCTGCACCAGAATTAATGTTTAATAAGAGTCCTGTCCTGAACACATGCCCATATTCAGTTATAGTCATAGCACCACCTGCTGGCAACAGGAAATGGCATGTTTTTATACTCTTAAAAAAAAAACTCATCCTAGAGATTTAATAACAACATTATATTTGGTCAGTCTAATCTAAAGGCCTTTGCGATGTTTAATTGCGAAGATCCTGAGTTTTCGTTAAAGGGCGTGTCTGTGGCATCCTGACAAAGTTAAATGTTTTACCATGGAAAAAGTAGTTGTTGTAACTCAGCCGTACAATGTTTGATCTGTCCCAAACTTCACACATTCGACAACAGTCCTGGCCTGAACACATCTAAATGCCAATATTTTGTTATAATCATAATGCCACCTGCTTACAACAGGGAATGGCTTGTTTTACACTAACTTAAACATGCAATGTCCAATAGTGTTGGGCGATATGCTCAATTTTCATATCATCCTAACCTGTGAGATATACAATATTATCGTGCTAATTTATTTAATTATTTACTTTGTTTCATTGCCTAAAAAGTAAAGCACTATTAAAACATAACACTATCTGCACCAAACTTCATATTTTAGTTGAAAGTCCTGGCCTCAAGATGTTTACATGCCAATATTCAGTTATAGTCATAGCACCACCAGCTGGCAGCAGGACGTTTGGCTCCTATAACTGACTTTGACACATTCATCCTTTAACACTTTACATGCATATTTCTCACCAATCGCTGTTTTCCTAAAACCACCGTATGTATGTATGTATGTATGTATGTATGAAAAATATTTATAAAAAAAATAAATATTTAATTATTTCTGTTTCTTTGTACTGTTTCAGATTAGGCATAATGCTTTTATGTAATGAACAGTACTGACAATAAGACTTTTTGAGTTGAGTTAGTTTGAAAATGTGCAAAATAAATCATAAAAGACTTTATTTTCTTCATGTGAAATGTAACCTAATTCTTTGTTTTTCTGGTTGGTGTAACTCTTCTTTCTGGGGGTAAAAATGTGACCTGGACTCAGCCAGTTGGTATTCTTTACTTGTCTGATTTATTTTCTAACAAAATTTGTGTTAATCTGTTTCTCCAGGCTGTGGGATATCGAGTGTGGAGCATGCTTGCGGGTTTTGGAAGGGCACGAGGAGCTTGTTCGCTGTATTCGCTTTGATAACAAGCGGATCGTGAGTGGAGCATACGACGGGTATGCCTGAGTCTGATTAATTCGAAGTTAAAGGGAGTTTTATTGTCATTTTTTGCATTGCAGCGCAATGAAGAATAACAGAATGTGGAAAAGCTATTTTTGCAACAGTTTGCCGACAGCCAAATAAGACAGGGAGGGGAAGCTCTTGTAAAAAGTCTAAAATAAAAAAGTAGCGTTGGAACTTAGATGCACATTTTTAAATATATCCATTAGCAAACTCTCTCCGTGATCTCCTCACACTGCTATATCTGAAAAGTAATGTAGTCTGGGGGATTACATTTAAGCAGTGTTTTTTTTTTTTAGTCTGGATTATGGCTGATTTATTCTTGGCCTTAATGTGAATAATCTCTTTTATTCTCACATCTTTAATTGCAGAGTTGCATTTGTCTGCTCCCCATGCTCTTGTCATTAATCTGATACATGAGCAGTGCACAAAACCCACACAGCCGAGGGAGCAGTCACTTTTAATCCCACAAAGTCCACAATTGAATCACAGATTATCTGTAGATTATGTGTGAAATGCGCTTCTAGAGCCGAAAAGAATGAGAGGGTATTTTAACTGATGTGCTCTGGATTTATGACGTCAGATTTTTTTGTGCATTGCCTAATGCGTTTTAAAATATTTGTGTGCGCAGTAAAATTAAAGTATGGGACCTCCAAGCCGCTCTCGATCCACGAGCCCCAGCCAGCACGCTGTGTCTACGTACACTAGTGGTGAGTTTCCATTTCCTCATAACCCATCCACCTGACACACAAGACTTTAGAAATCTGATGCATGCTTTCAATTCATTATCTCTAAACATCTGACCTGTTTTCAGGCTCTCAAAAGTTTTAAGGACACCAACAATCTCAAATATCCAAATATCAGATCTGTGACTACCTGCTTTGTTTTTCGCTCCCAGTTTCTGATCTGTCACTCATTACGGTCATGTGTTGTTAATCAGCCCTCTGCATTGTCACACATTTATTGCACCATGGTCTTGCGTCACGTCATTCCCAGTCTGTGACTAATTTTGATCTGCAGCGGTCATGAAAGGATTGTTTTAATAATAGTCCGTCTGCGTGTAGGAACATTCTGGCCGAGTGTTCCGGCTCCAGTTCGACGAGTTCCAGATCATCAGCAGTTCCCACGATGACACTATCCTTATCTGGGACTTCCTCAACGTGTCGACCAACGGGCAGACGGAAGGACGATCGCCGTCCCGCACGTATACCTATATATCCAGATAGCAGGTAGCACACGTTTTGATTCAAGTTCACACACGTCAAATAAAACGCAAGCTTACGTGAATGTGATCTCTTGACAGGGAAGCCCTGGTGGCGTGCGGAGTGTGTGCGAGTGTGTGTGGGGACTGTTCGGGTGACCCAGTCTCTGTGGAAGTGTGCCAGGATCAAAGGTCGAGGAACGCCACCACCACCACCCCTCCCCTTCACCCTCCTCTCTCCATCTGTCCGTTTTATTTCTCCCCCTCTTCGGTCGTTTTGAGGGCCGCCCCACGACACAAACCGCGTCAGTTTCTTTTTCTCCCTCTCTGCGGAGGAGGAGGCGGAGAAAAGATGGAGAGAGCGATGCCATTAAGCAGAGAACGTAAGGGTGGGCGTGGAGCCCGCCCTCTCACCCCCCGCCACCGCGTACAGAGTGACGGCTGCCCTGGCTCCGCCCCCTGGGCCCATGAACTCTGTATCTATCTTTGGTTTGTTTTATTTTTATTGATTTAAAAAGAAAAAGAAGAAAAACTAAAGGGAGAAGGCAAGGCCTGAGTGCCTGCCTTCTCTCAGGACTGTTCTGCATGAATGAGCGAGCGATGGGACGTGTAACGTGTGCTGGTCAACCCCTCGGTTTCTGTCTTACGTTTTCTGTTTTTTTTATGCTTTTCCCTCCCCCCCCTTTTTTTTTTTAAGTTGGGAAATTGACTTCATATTCTTTTCTTGTGAAATCGTATGAATAATTGTAGTTTTTTGACTCTTCTCCTGATATGTCCTTCCATTTCTCGTTTTTAGCGCTGTCTGTCTCGTTCCCCTTTTCACTGTCTGCTCGTCTAGGTTCTGAATGACCCATAACTGATCTGAATTTAGTTGTAAACAGAATTGTCTTGTCTAAAATGGTGTTGTATATTGAAAAGATTTTTTAAAGAAAAAAAGCGTTATTAATAAGAATAAAGTACTTGACTGTGAAGGAGTGTTACGAAGCTTGCACAAGCCCGTCGTGTTTTTCGTGTGTGTTTGTATGCATGATTCGCCCTTTTGAGATGAAGGCTTTCCGACAGGCCCAGATTTCAGTAACCTGCTGCGGCGGCTGCCAAGACCTTCCAAAATCGCAGGGCCGCTGTTCAAATATTTAAGTTTACCTCCTGCTCCGAATATGTGGAAATTGGCAGCGCTGTCATTTTCGTCTTATTTGATTTTAGCTTTCCTTACGAACACCACCATGGCAACAGGCACAATACGAGCCCGGTTTGGGGAAATCATTTCAGCGCTGTAGCAATTCAAAAAATGTTTGAAAGCTGGGCAATATTTTAGTCTGAAATCTCAAGAATCGCAGAGTTCCGGTCTGTGCGAACTTCAGAATGGAATTCCACTGAAATAAGGCATTAGAATGAATGATGGCATGCTACTTTAAGATTGCGAGACGTAAGGGTGGATGTGAGAGAGATGGAGACATTATAAAGAGGGAGGATCAAAGTCCGTCTGCAGACGGGGGAGGGAGAGAGACGATACTGCCCAATATGGTCGATCTGGAATGCGGTAGATGACTGGAGTCAGACAAACCCTCAAAACGGTCCTTATATGTGTTTACCACTGAGGAGCTTCTCTACAGTTTAGGTTTCTTATTGATTGGAGCTATTATGATAGTCCATAATGGATAGTTTGCAGTTTCTAGGTGTGTGCCTTCTGTAGTTTATACCATCTGGGTCCACCAGGTGGCAATAAAACAGAGGCCTGGAGAGTTTGGTCCCCTAAATACATTCATGTTCAGAGTAAAGGTGTCATGGAACAGATGAAAAGCCACTGATCAGTGCATCCACAAAATAAATATTTTAATAACATGAATAGTATCAAAATATTTAATCTCTCAAGATTTCACCAGCCCCAAGTAGTTTTGGGACAGAGTAATTTGCAACAGTAATCGCAACATTTAGCATTACAACACTTGCAGGGCTGGAAGCTCCGGGGTTGGTTCAGATAGCTCTGATACATGTAACTCTCTAGAGTGAAAATCAGCTCATGTTGTGGCCAGTAATGGATATTTTGTTTGTAAAACAGCCATGAACATCAGTGCAGATCTATGGAAGTCCCGTTTCCACCACTGAATAAAAAATAAATGTTGTTGTGACACTTCAGTCACAATTCTGACTGCTTTTCTGCATGATTTAAAAACTGCAATTCTGACTTTTTTTTTTTTTTTTCTCACAAATACCAGTTTGTATTTCGGAATTCAGACATTTTCTCTTGCTATTGTGAATTCATTAATTGCATGATTAGAAACTTGCAAGATAAAACTTTTTTTTTTTTCTTTTTACAGTTCAACAAAAAATGTGCAATTCTGTCTTTCTTGCAAATGTGTCAGAATTCTAACATTTTCTTGCAACTGTTAATTTATGTCTCACAATTGACAGTTTTGTGTCTTGCATTTCTTAACTTTTTTCCCTCGCAGATTTGTATCGTGGAATTCTGACTTTTTCTCGCACTTGTGAATTTATGAATGTTAACATACAAATGACGTAATTTTATAAACTCCCAATTATAAGAACTAGAGTCAGAATTGAAAGAATTTTGACTTTCTCGGAAGTGCAAGTTTGTATCAGAATTCTGACATTTTTCACAATTGTGCATTTGTCTCTCAATTCTGACTTTCTAACAAGCAATTCCAAGTTATGTCACAACTGCGAGATATAAACTTGCAATTCTGAGAAAAGTCAGAATTGTAAGATTATATCGCACAATTCTGACTTTCTCAAACTCGAAATTGAGAAATAAACTCAAAATTGCAAGATAACAATTCAGCTTTTTCTTTTCTTTTTCTTTTTTTTAATTGCATGATTAAACTACAAATTCTGACTTTTTTTCTTGTAAGTGCAAGTTTGTATTGGAACTCAGTTTGTATCTGTTGACTTTTTCGCAGTTAAATTTTTCCTCGCAAATATGCGTTTCTATCTCGCAATTCTGACTTGTTCTCACAATTGTACATTTATATCTTGCAATTCTGACTTTATAACGCACAATTGCAAGTTAAGTCACAATTGTGAGATATAAACTTGAAATTATGAGAAGCCAGAATTGTGAGTTTATATTGCACAATTTCTCAAACTCGCAATTACAAGAAATAGTCAAAATTGCAAGATCACACAATTCAGTTTTTTTTTTTTTTTTTTTTTTTTTTTTTTTTTTTTCTCTTCAATAGCATTGATTAAAGTCACAATTCTGACTTTTTTTTTTTTTCTTGTAAATGCGAATTTGTATTTCGGAATTCTGATGTTTTCTTGCAATTGTGAATTTAAGTCTCCCAATTCTCTGAGAATTGCATGATTAAAAACTTGCAATTACGAGAAATAAAGTCAGAATTGCAAGATAACTTAATCCTGACTTTTTCTTTTTCTCACAAATGCGAGTTTGTATGTCGCAATTCTGATTTTTTTTTTTCTTTTTTTTGCAGTTAATTTTTTTTTCCTCCCAAATGTGTTTCTATCTCCCAGTTCTGACTTGTTCTCACAATTGTAAATTTATATCTTGAAATTCTGAATTTATAACGCACAATTGCAAGTTAAGTAACAATTGCGAGGTATAAACTTGCAAATCTGAGAAAAGTCAAATTGTAAATTGATATCTCACAATTCTGGAAACTCGCAATTACAAGTAATAAATATCTTGCAATTCTAACTTCATAAGAAAAAAGTCTGAACTGCGATATGTAAACTCGCAATTGTGAGGGGGAAAAAAAAGTCAGAATTGTTAGTTGCAATTATTTATTTAATTAAGTGGTGGAAACTGGTTTCCATACAGATCAGTGTTGGCTCACGTGTCCATTTATAGGCCCTTTTCTCATACGTTCTTTTGTGGGTGGTGGTGGATTCTACCATCTTTTTAGTGGTCACAATATTTAGTTTGACATTCTGTGCTGCCAAATTATATTTACACTACCATTCGAATGTTCAGAGTCGTTAAGATTATTGTACTTTGAAAGCAAGTACTTTTCTTCAGCAAAGCTGCATTAAATTGATCAATTGTGATATTAAAAACTGTTATACTGTACTTTCGGACTTTTGATTTCCACAAAAACTGACGGCAGTAAGAAATATTTCTTGAACAGAAAATCTGTATTTAAAAAAGATTTCTGAAGGATCATGTGACTCTTATGACTGGAGGAACAGTTGCTGAAAATTCAGCTTTGCCATCACAGGAATAAATTAGATTTTAAAATATATTAAAATAGAAAAGATTCTGTAAATTGTAATTGTTTCACAATATTACTTTTTTAATCAAATGCCGTTTTTGGTGAATATAGAAGCTTCTTTCAAATATATTTAAAAATCTTACCAACCCCAAACTTATGAATGGTAGTGTGTATCGTTCCTTAAATTACACTTTTTCCATTGGATGAATATAATATAAAAGACTCTCGATGCTCCTAGTAAAATGTTAAGTATCTGAGGCAAAACCCAAACTACACATTCACCATGAAGGTCTAATAAGATTTTCTTGACAAATACATTCTGTTTGACTTTGGTTCTTGTTTACAATCTCATGGCTCTTATAGGCCCAAGGTTGACATTTGACGAGTTTACAAAGCAGGTCCTTTAATCGCCCTTTTGGTCATAAGCACCCAAGTCGCAGAGTCTCAACTAATGCATATTAAACCACGCACTTGCCAGTTTCCAGTCATTCAACTTCGCAAGTAGAGCTGTTTGCTCTTTTATAGTGGCACTGGACATTAGAGGTGAATTCTTTGGCCTCTGAAGTGCTTGGTCCCCTTGTTGTCAGGGTTCAGTGACTGGACACTTGCCCAGGAGTCTTTGGTTATATTTGCATGATTACACAATGTTTAAGCAACCTTGTTCTTTGTGACTTCTACCAAGAGGTCGGTCCTAAAGTCTAACCTACTTGCATTTTAAGGAAGAGCGTCTCTAGATCCTCTGTAAGAGGTGATCCTCGTGCAGCTGTCAGTGTTATATTATTGAAGTGGTGGAGAAGAGGTAGAGGTCTGCTGGACTCTTTTGCTCCTCTTGCTGACCGTGGTAAAGCTGCAAGGCTGCAGGTCGGGCTGTTCTCCTGGAGGGAAGCGTTTCATGAAATGCACATCTCGCTGGTTGGGTAACGTGTTCGGACCTCTGCGCGGTCGTCCCCGTTTGGTGAAGCCAATGTACCAGCCCACATAGCGAGCTGACATCCAAGCGGTGTAGTTATTCTCAAGCATTATCTCGATGAAAATGCAGCCTCCATTTACGCTGCTGTCTTTCTGAAATGGAAAAGCATATGTTTTTTAATTTAAAAAAGGCATGTTTAATGTCCACTCAACAGCCATTTTATTAGGTTTTTTCAAACTTTTCAACTGCTCATTAAAGGAACACTCCACTTTTTTTTTTAAAATAGGCTCATTGTCCAACTTTCCTAGAGTTAAACAGTTGAGTTTTACCATTTTCAAATGCATTCAGCCGATCTCCGGGTCTGGCGGTAGCACTTTTAGCATAACTTAGCATAGATCATTGAATCTGATTAGACCAACTGAAAGGTAAAACTGTTTAACTCTAGGGGAGTTGGAAAATGAGCCTATTTTTTAAAAAAGTGGAGTGTTCCTTTAACATATACAGTGCATTGCGAAAGTATTCATACCTCTTTATTTTTTTTTTTCACGTTTTATGCTGCTGTCTTATGTTAAACTATTTTAAATAACTTTTTTTTCCCACATCAGTTTACACTCATAATGACAAAGCAAAAACAGAACTGTCGCAACTTCATAAATATTAAAATAAGTATGTTGCATAAGTATTCATACCCTTAACTCAAGGGTAGCAAGAGTTTGCACATCAACATTTGGCAATTATCTGCCATTCTTCACTTTACCTCTTCACCTCTCCATCTCTGTCAGCTTGGATGGGGTCTGGCAGACATTTTCAGGTTTCTGCAGAAATATTTGTTTGGGTTCAATCCCAGGCTGTGGCTGGGCCACTCAAGGACATTCACAGAGTTGTCTGTAAGCCACTCTTCCTTTGTGCTTAGGGTCATTGTCCTGTTGGAAGGTGAACCTTCTGTCCAGTGTGAGGTTCTGAAGGCTCTGGACTGGGTTTTCGTTAAGGCTATCTCAATATTTTGATGCATTGAGATTTTCTTCTACTCTGACGAGTCCCTCAGTCCCTGCCGCTGAAAAACAGCCCCACAAACAGCTACCAGCAAACTATACTTTTGGGATGGTACTCAGCAGGTAATAAGCAGTGCCTGGTTTCCTTCAAACATGATGCTTGGAATTTAGCTTCATCAGACCAGAGAATCCTGTTTCTCACAGTCTGAGGGTCCTTTAGTTGCTTTTTTGCAAATTCAAAGTGTGTTTTCATATGTCTTCACTGAGGAGAGGATTGAGTCTTGCCACACCACCATAAGGCCCAGATTGGTGGAGTGTTGCAGTGATGATTGTCTTTCTGTAAGTTTCTCCCATCTGCATATATGATCATGGAGCTCAACCGGGTGACCATCAGCTTCTTGGTCACCACTCTAGCCAAGGCCCTTCTCCAGCAATTGCTCAGTTTGGCCAGGAGGCCAGCTCTAGGAAGAGTTGTGGTTGTTTCAAACTTCTTCCATTAAGGGTAATGGAGACAAAATGCTTCTGTGAACCTTCAATGCAGCAGATTTTTTTCTGAACTCTTCCCCAGATGTGTGGCTTGATGCTATTCTGTCCTGAAGCAAACAGGCAGGGTTTTTTTTTGTTTTTTGTTTTTTGTTTTTTTACCTCAGGGCTTGGTTTTTGCTTTGATATGCATTTTCAGCTATTAGACCTTGTGCGCCTTTCCAAGTCATACCGGTTTAACTGAATTTGCCACAGGTTAACTTCACTTAAAGTGTAGTAAAATCTACAAGCAATATGAATGCTTCAATTTCAACTGTCCCAGATAAGGGTATGAATACTTATGCAATGGAATCAGCTTTTTATTTGTATTAATTTGCAAAGATGTTAAAAACATGTTTTTTGCTTTTCCATTATCGTGTATGGAGTGTAGATTGATGTAAAAACCATTATTTTAAGCAGTTTAACTTAAGGCAGAACCATAAAAGGTGAAAAAAAAAAATGAAGGGGTATGAATACTTTTGCAAGGCAATGTATATCTAATCAGCAAAACACATGGCAGCAACTCATGTGCATTTAGGCATGTAGGCACAGTCAAGACAATGTGCTGAGCATCAGAATGGGGAAGAAAGGTGATATAAGTGACTTTAAATGTGGCATGGCTGTTGGTGCCAGACGGGCTGGTCTGAGTATTTCAGAAACTGCTGATCTACTGGGATTTTCACACACAACCTTTTCTAGGGTTTACAGAGAACTGTCTGAATATGAATAAAAAAAAAATCCAATGAGTGCCAGTTCTGTGGGTTAAAATACCTTGTTGAAGCTAGAGGTCAGGAGAATAGCTGACAGAATGGCAACAGTAACTCAAACAACGACTCGTAACAACCGAGTTTGCAGAAAAGCATCTTTGAAAGCACAATATGTTGAACTTTGAAGCAGCAGCAGAAGAGCACACCAGGTGCCACTTCTGTCAGCTAAGAAAAGGAAACTGAGGCCACAGGCAAAATTTGGACAACAGAAAATTGGAAAAAGGTTGCCAGGTCTGATGAATCTCAATTCCTGCTGCGATATTCAAATGGTAGGATCAGATTTTGCACACAACATGAAAGCATGGATCCATCCTTCCTTGTATCAATGGTCCAGGTTGGTGATGTAATGGTACTTTGGGCCGCTTATTACCAACCTGAGTAATGTTTCTGACCCTTTATGACTCACCCTGGTTTCTTGATCCTTGGTCCAACCAAAACTAGCAAGGTGTACCTAATAAAGTGTCCAGTTAGTGTAATTAGCTCTAGGTATATTGCTATAATTGGCCCAAAATCTATACTGAAATTTTTGTTTTGCGAAAAGAAGTCTCCTAAAATTTAAATCTCATTGAATTTATATGAAATAAGCTTGATTTGCCAGCAAAGATTAGCATTTTATGGGGTTTTCACACTGACAAGCGACTTGTGGTTATTATTTCAAATCACTCTCTCACGTCTCTTCAGGGCACGAGTGATTTAAATGTTGGCCCTACAATATTAAGTACAGTAATTTTTCATTAACTCACCTTCCCTACAAGCTTCCCCTTACGGTTCATGCACAAGTAGTAGTTTGTCTCTTTCCCTCTTATTCTCACTTGACTCCCAAAGGTGTCGGCCTCCACCACGAGCTGGGCTTGTGAAGAAACATAAAAATACAAACATGCAGGAATATAAATGGACATAAGTGACACTCAGATGCACTGTCAAAGAAATAACATTTTAGCAAGACAACTATGATTGACAGATGATTTTTTAAATTCGTTTACAATAATTGTACATGTAATTAACTTTTTTAAAAATATTTGCTATATATGTATTTATACATTTATTTAATATACATTTACAATTATTTAGCAGACACTTTTATCCAAAGCGATTTCATCAAAAGATTATTTTACATGTATTTGTTTTATAATTATATAAATTATGTATTTATAATTATATTTTTTATTAGATAGATAGATAGATAGATAGATAGATAGACATCAATATACAGGTAGGCTGACACATTCAAATGATTCCTTACCATATTTATCCCCATCCTCTCCCATGGCTGTGATTTTCTTGCCTAGCACCTGGACGTGTTTTCCGCTGGTCCGACTGTATAGTTGGTAAACCCGATGGTGTTTCCGGCTCAGGCCGTCTCGCACCCCTGTCTGGTTCTCTACGTGTACTCCAAAGTTAACGTTCTCCACCGCTAACACCTGCACAAACACAGAAGTCGGTCACAAATCACTTTTATTGATTTATGAACTATCAATTGATATATGGTTTTATTATCCGTAACACATGCAGACTGTAAGCACCTGTAATGGGCTGTAGAACAGTAACACGACCTGGAAGCATCTGGCCAAAGAGAAATAGAAAAGACACATGTCATTGTGTGACATTTGCATTCGCTCTAATTGCTCTTCTAACCTATGTAGGGGATTGCATGCTTTTTTTTTTCTTGAATCTCTGGTGCATCAAATGCTAAGATAAGTCTTTAGGTAAAAGGGACTTAGTGTTACAAAATATTTCAAAATTCATGATATTATTTTAGGGTTGGTTGGCACAGTGTTAAAAGACTACAGTTATAAGAGAGAGACAACAAGAAGAGAAGATGAAAATGTTTATTTTATCTCAAACTAGCACCACATGTGAGTGTCTGCATGTATTTAAAGATCAGTGTTCAAATCTGCTATGAATTGTTAATAATACTTTATACATATGCCAACCAACCTCACTCACTCTCTTTTCTTAAATGATGTCAGCCAAGCATCATAATGTATCACAGTCTTCCAAATCTACCAAAACATAATTGCTTCCCATTTTTATTAACCAACATTCTTATGTTTTATATTTTTCTCTAATTATTTTTAGCTGGAGGGGTTAAGGGCTTTTTGTTTTGACATAAAAAATTAAAAGTTGTCCTCACCTTGAAAGGTTTTAATCTATTACTATCAGGAGGGCAAATACTCCAAAGTGGCATTTTTGGTGATTATGACCCATGAATGACCCCTGATTCAACCAACTCTGGTCTCTCCCAGTGTACGACACTTTTTGGTGAATAAAATATTACTACTGGTTTTGATATATGGGTAAATGATGCATATTTTTTTGTGTGGATATATTACGTGCTTTAAATAAAATACATGTTTTCTGGGGCTTCATATAAAAAAATGTCTAGGCGATGTAACTGTCTCTAAAAATAAAATCTGAAATTATTGAAGGATGAAATCTTGGCATAAGTAGTGCTATATACGTTAAAAAATGAAAAAGAAGTAAAATAATTTTATCTTAAATAGTTTCTAAATAGTGCTGTCAAATCGATTAATCACGATTAATCGCATCCAAAATAAAAGTTTGTGTTTACATAATACATGTGTGTGTATTGTGTATATTTATATACACATATATACAGGTATATATTTAAGAAATATGTGTGAGCGTGCATGTGTGTATATATTAGTGCTCTCAAATCAAATAATTGTGATTTATCTCATTTAAACTAAAAGTTTACATAAGTTTACACTATTTTTAAAATACTGGAAAATCTTCTGGCCACATAATTGAAGTCACTGCGGTGTAACTAACATGCAGGAAGCCATTTTGTTGTCATGTGTCAAGAAAACCATAAAACAGAGGGGACCCCCTTTAGACCCTCATGACTGGGTGCCAGAAGTATTAGTTTAAAAAAAGAAAATCACATATTTGAACAACATTTTTCGGGTCAAGGTGGTGTAAACCAATATTTGTGATATTCATGACTAAAATAATACAATATAAGTTTTTAAATTGTGCTGTCAATTCAATTAATCGCATCCAAAATAAACGTTTTTGTTTACATAACGTGTGTATACTGTGTATATTTATATACACACACATCTATATATTTAAGAACTATTTACATGTGGGTGTGTGTATATATATTAGTGCTGTAAAATCGATTAATTGTGATTAATCGCATCCAAATTAAAAGTTTGTTTACATATGTATGTGTACTGTGTGTATATATATAAGTATATATAAATATGCACACATGCGTATATATTTAAGAAATATTTACATGTATATATATATATATATATATATTAGTGCTGTAAAATCGATTAATTGTGATTAATCGCATCCAAATTAAAAGTTTGTTTACATTTGTATGTGTACTGTGTATACTTTTAAGTATATATAAATACGCACACATACATGTATATATTTACGTGCGCACAGCGCACACACATGTTATTTAAACACAAACTTTTAATTTGGATGTGATTAATCGCGATTAATCGATTTGACAGCACTATTTTTAAAATACTGAAAAACATCTGGCCATATAATTAAAGTCACTGTGGTGTAACATGCAGGAAGCCATTTTGTTGTCATGTGTCAAGAAAACCATAAAACAGAGGGGACCCCCTTTAGACCCTCATGACTGGATGCCAGAAGTATTAGGTTAAAAAAAAAATCACGTATTTTAACAAATTTTTTAGGTCAAGGTGGCGTAAACCAACGTTTGTGATATTCATGACTAAAATAATACAATAAAGTATTTTTGAACTTTAAAAATAAGAGTTTTACTAAATGTAAATATTCTTAATTTATGGTTACATGACTTGATTTTTGTAGCAAATACCATTAATTCTCTCTTTTTATTAATTTCTTATTTGTCATTGACCAACACAGGACTTCTACCCTACAGTCTAAGCAGGATTCAGACCTAGAAACTCTCATCATCAGTGTGCATGCTGCTGTTATCTGAAGAGACACTGGGTGGGATGTGTTATTATGAGAACACAGCATCTGCTGAGGCTATCGTCTGACCCAGAGATGGGAAACACAACAAATGCTCAGGCTGGACAAAACGATG
The DNA here is from genome assembly GCA_012976165.1 of Labeo catla. NCBI lineage: Eukaryota > Metazoa > Chordata > Actinopteri > Cypriniformes > Cyprinidae > Labeo > Labeo catla. The sequence goes on along the minus strand of VONZ01000109.1, from coordinate 246,153 downwards.
GACCCATCAGTAGATGGAGACTCGCTACAAAAAAAGTCATACTGAATAATTACACGTGAAACTTACAGCACGACAGCAGAAGACAGGATGGACTGCATCGCTCCAGCGCTTCTATCACCCCGGACAGTGAGATCTTTGAGGCGATGGTTTGAAAAACTGGAGCCCAAACCGGACACAGACCCAGGTGAGCATCTGAGCGCGTGTTGGAGGATTGTTCAGAGAGAGTCTTCTCGCAAGCAAACCTGTTCAGATGCACACTGAAGAACGACAGGTGAAAAACAGGTCATCCTCCTGTGTGACCCCACACTCCACATGACACACTGACAATAGATGGATATTAAAAAGCTTCCCAGTGCTCCTTCCTGCAATATCCTCAAGAACGCTGCTGTCTTCACACAAAAACGCAGAATTCAGGGGTCCTCCTGCCCTTTAAGAAGTCTTTGCGAGATTTTCTCCTTTTCCAGGCTTCTTTTGTTTGGCTGTGGGGTGGAAAGGACCCCTCTCTCGCCACAGGACAGTGCGTTTGCTGAATGAGAAGGAAGCGCAGCTGAAGTGGAACGGAGATGGGCGGGGTGCGCGCAGGGGCAGGGATGATGATGGGACGATGTTTCTAGCTCACTTATCATCACCAAGGTGGGGCGATGGAAGAGAAGCGGCTCGACCGTCCAGCAATAACCGAATTCAAAAGTTTCAGCACTTTAAAACTGCTTACATAAACCGAGTGACCTTTTATTAAACGGAAAGGGCTGGGGGAAGTCTGGACGTCCCGCTTAACGGAGCATTCAGTCACATTTTTGATCATTAAAATGTTAAAGGGTGTTTTGAGAAATACCACGTGCGATAAAGACTCAAGTCCTGTCAGTCTTGTAGGGATAAAAAAGCGATTTTATTCTACATGGAGCGGGGCGCCCCCTCATGGTCGCCGCCATGTTGACATCCCATTGCGTGTCATTAATATGTTAATATACACTTACTTTACGAACCGTTTCTTTTTTGTAACGCACTTTACATAAATAAAAAATACATTTGAACAAAAGTACATCGCACAACGTAATCTACGCATTCTGAAACCCCTACGCTGTGATGAATATGCTAAAACAAACAGTGTAGCACAACTCGCAAATACATTCATGGAAATCTGTTGTGATTAAATCTAGGATATCCATTATTAGATATCTGTAGTATAAGGAAGAGAAAAACAAATGAACATAAAATCATAAAGGTAAACAAACCTCATGGATCCACACCAACAGGTGTCAGTAAAAAGTGTAAGACCACTGAGGCAAATAAGCGCTAGCTAATCCTAAACAAACACTTACTTAGTGCGTCCTTTAAAAGTTCGATTTCTGTTAAACCTAAAAGGGGTACTGAGCAATATTAGGCCATATTTAAACACTTTAAAATAGAAGAGAGGGTGTGAGAGAGGTATGTAAGCAACAAGTCGTTCCAAAATGAACATTTCTCAGGGATTTCAGAAACACCGCCCGTTTTCCCCCCTCCTCTGACCACGATAGAACCGCAGACACCCAGGTCAGCCAACAAGCGCCAGCGCTGCATGCTCCTCCACCCCCCTTTTCTCGCCCCAGCACCCCTGTGCCCCATCCAGGAGGAGCAATAGATGTGTGCAAGTGAAGGAGAGAGATGTAAATTAGCGGGTAGCTAGACAGGTCACGGCCCGCTTGGCGGTTTTGAACATCCTAAATGAGCCGTGTCACATTTCCAAAATACTATAACTCATTTCCTCTCACCTTAAAAATCCCGTAATTTCCAGAGACAACAAACATTTTTGATTAGTGTAATGGTTTGATATTTCAGCTCCACTGGAGAGCATTGAGCAATTAGCAGGTCATAATGATCTGATGTTCAACGAATGCACACCGGGTTGTGCGAACAGCTATATTAGACTGAGTTAGCAAGCCTGGTTGACTGGATCACACTCACTGTTGTGATTGTATAACCTTTTGTACCAGCATTTCTCTGCTCTTTGTCTTTCAGTGTCTGGACTTCAGGCCCTCCACCCAGATTGAATTTTTAGATGAAGTCCAGAGATCTTCATGTGAAAGGTATCAAATGCGCATTCTCTCAGAACTCGCTGAATTTCAATATTATGTTTTAGTTTTCTTGAAGGAACATTTGTGTTGATTACCGCAAAATGATTTCAACTACCTTGTTTTCTTAAAAAAAACAAAACAAACAAACAAACAAAAAAAAAAAAAACAAGGCTAAACTGTGTTTTCAGTCCTTTAAAAATTCTTCTATTAAAGGGATAGTTCACCCAGAAATGAAAATTATGTCATTAATTACTCATCCTCATGTCATTACAAAACCATAAGTCCTTCGTTCATCTTCGCAACACAAATTAACATTTTTTTGATAAAATCCTAGAGCTTTCTGACCCTGCATAGACAGCAATGCAACTGACACGTTCAAGGCCCAAAAAGGTAGTAAGAACATTGTTAAAATAGTCCATGCACATCAGTAATTCAGCCTTAATTTTTTTAAGGGTACAAGAATACTTTTTGCGCGCAAAGAAAATAAAAATAACGACTTTATTCAGCAATTTCTTCATTTTAGGTGAAGTATCCCCTTAAATCCTTCTGTTGTGAGGCAATTACAATAGAGGTAAATAGGGTCAATTTTTGGAGGATTTAAAAGCAAAAATCTGACACAATTTTATAAAGAGCACTTAAATTTTTCTGTTAAAAGTTGAGCATTCTTTGAGCTTTAAAGCTATTTAATTAATCATTTGTATAGTTGTTTTATAGGGTTATGGTTTATGGCATTGCACTGTCATTATTAACTTGCTGTTCCATAATGATATTTTGTAAATCTCTTACCATAAATATATCAAAACTTAATTTTTAACTAGTAATATGCATTGCTAAGAACTTCATTTGGACAACTTTAAAGGCAATTTTCTCAAAACATTTTTTCACCCACAGATTCTAGATTTTCAAATATTATCTTATCGTAACAAACCATACATCAATGGAAAGCTTTTTTATTCAGCTTTCAGATGTATAAATCTCAATTTCAAAAAATAGACCCTTATGACCGATTTTGTGGTCCAGGGTCACATATATTGTAGTTGTATTATTGAAACTGAGTATTTTAACATTTACAGATTGCACATTCTCATAGCAATTCGTAACCGTAATTCGTATCCATTTCTATGATATGTTTTCGTACATATGATTCGCTCATGTTTTTGTGTGACCTGCTTACACTCCACTGATGGTTGGGTTTAAGAGTGAACCTTCATGTTTACTTTTCCCCCCAAAAATTGTGTTTCCATATGAATCACATCATAAGTGACGGTAGCCGTTGACTTACAGTATGAAAAAAAAATCTTTTTCTGTTTTCAACAAGAAAGAAACTCAGTTTGGAACAACTTGAGGGTGAATAAATAGTGACAAGGTTTTATGTTTTGAGTAACTGTCCCTTTAAGTTTCCTCATTAAATTGTGTTGAATTAGCCCCATCAATTAGGGGTTCAAGCTTGTAGCGCTGAAACCCTATTGTAATTGTTAGAATGGTCACAGATCAGCAATCTCCACATAAAACTGATTGTGCAGACCAAACCGTTAAGTCGTACAGCCTTGAAACATGGAGGGATGGTAGTACTCACACTACCAGCAATGTGACCAAGGCTCGCCCCAATCAGCCTGACGGGGGCGCTACAGCGAACAAAAATACGAAATCGTTCGTCAGTTGCAGGCTCAAGTGGCTTATGTCATTGGAATTCTTGGCTCACGCCGGACAAAACACATGCAGACAGATTTGATCATGAGCCTACTTTTGTGAGCTAGTCCTAGGTTTTTCACCTGAACAAACCAGGGCAGAAAGATTCTCTGGAGAGTGAATGTCAATAATTATCAAAAAAAGTTGAACTTTCGACTCACCAAGAACATTTGTGTATCTCAAAAAACATGTCCGCTATTGGAAGACGGAATTTGAGCACCTGTTAGACAAGGTTAATGGAGGCCGATTGGAATAAAACTAGGTAGGCCTGTTTGACTTTCAGCCCGAAAAGGTCTGAGAGAAATTTGCTGTCAAATCATTTGTCAAATCAAATCATTTGTTAAATGATTGAGATGATGTAAAAAACCTTTGTGAGCTAGTCCTAGGTTTTTCACCTGATTGGAACCAAATCAGTGCGGAAAGATTTTCTGGAGAGTGAATATCAATAATTATCAAAAAAAAGTTGAACTTTCGACTCATTGTCGCAAACGGGCCCAGAACATTCGAACGGGGCAGGGCCACTTGTAGTAAAATGCCTATAACTCCTCAATGGAATGAGATATGTCCACCAAACTCAGAACACTATATGGCATTTTTCAAGGGTGTAAATGATTGTACGCTGTGCGTTTCTTCCGCACATACGCACAATATTCATATCATACGATAGAACTCCTCATTCCGGACAACTTTGCCTTTAGAACCACTGCTGTCAATCAAATCGTTTGTTAAATGATTGAGAAGATGTAAAAAAACTACTTTCGTGAACTAGTCCTAGGTTTTTCACTCTCAATCTGTGAAAAAACACTGCGGTACAATTCTCTGTACTCTCTAGGCCAATAATTATCAAAAAATGTTGAACTCAAAACTAAACGAAACCTGCTGAGCACATGCAATAGGTGATTCTAAACAAGCATGCAAAGTTTTAAGGGGATCGGACCACAACTGGCCCCATAACAGTCATAAACGTCAAAACATCATATTTCTATGGTAAATTACACTGTAAAAAAAGTTGTTTCAACTTAAAAAGTAAGTTTTAGTGCTGCCTTAAAATTTTAAGTTAACTCAACTCAAATATCCACGGTTTCACGTAGTACAACTTAACATTTCATGTTGACCACACTTGCAATTTTAAGGCAGCACAAACACTTACTTTTTTAAGTAGAAACAACTTTTTTTTTTTACAGTGTACCTGGATTTGCCATTTAATTTACGTGGGTACAGCCTTGCTAAATAATATGTCTTTTTCCTTATATGCTTAAATGCTCTGCATTTTCCGTTGTAAATGCCTCACTGCAAAGGCCGGTTCATGCCAGGAATGATAACTATATGGATAACAAAAAAAATTGTTCTAAATTTAAGATAATAGCAGAGCCCACACCACAACCATAATGACAAAGAGTACCAAACAATCCAGCTGATGTACGACAAAAACATTGACAGCCAATCAGAATCCATCCTGCTTAAAAGGGATAGTTCACCTGAAAATGAAAATTCTGTCATGAATAACTCATCCTCATGTCGTTCCAAATCTTTAAGACCTTCGTTCATCTTCGAAACACAAATTAACATATTTTTGATGAAATCTGAGAGCGTCGTGGTATTTTCTGAAAGAGAAAAAATTGTTGAATAAAGTTGTTATTTTCTCTCGAATTTCATCAAAAATATTTTAATTTGTGTTCTGAAGATGAATGAAGGTCTAATGGGTTTGGAACAACATGAGAGTGAGTAATTAATGACAGAATTTTCATTTTTGGGCGAACTATCCCTTTAAAGCACGCGCTTAGAATAACCAGAATGTTATTATGCGTTTGTGTTGATGCTAGTATTGTAGTTATCTTTATAGTTATAATTCTTGGTGTCAACAGGCCTTTAGACAGTGACAAATGAATTCTTGTGGAAGTCAACTTTATGCCACAAGTGCTGTAGACCGAGCATCTCAGATACCACAGCGCTTATGAACATCAATATTTGAAATCAAAGGCTCCGCTTGAGCTTTGGCTGAATGGTTTGAATGTGTTCGCAGTCCAGAACCGAGCATAGTTCATCTGTTCTCTCAATGGAGTTGCTGTCCCCCCTTCCAAGCTCTCTCTCACTTTTTTATCCTCCGCTCATTTCTCATGTCCAATTCTACCAGTTTCAGACAAAATAGGAGTTTCTCCTTCTTCTGTTCGTCTCCCTCTGTCTCGTTCGTTCTCTTCCTTTTGGCCCATCTTCCATCTTTCCAGACTTTGAAGGGAGTTCAGACTTCTAATATAAGACAGGTCCCTACCACAACAAAGGATTCAGCTTTGAGTTTGAATAAACACTTTCTCTCCTTTTTCTGCCTGCCTGTACCCCACTCCCATTTTTTCCTTCTCTGTGTTATTTCTCTCTTGGCCCGTGCTGAAGTATGAGCACTTGTTATGCGTTCTCCATGGTAGCCTTTTCTTCTGGAATAGATTAGCAGGCCGGGGAGGAAGGGGAAGCAGCGGCAAACCGAAGTCGGCCGAGGGAGAAGAAGGTGTAAAAGGGAGTGAAGTGTGAAAAGAAAGGAACAGAGCGATGGAAAAAGGAAGCGAGGAGCTGAATAATGGGGGGAAAGGAGGATTGTGGAATGACAGAGAAGGAAAGAAGGTCACTGTAGGTAACAGAAACACGCGCTGTTTGGCTCGTGCCCGTTTTTCTCTTTTGAAACTCAGCTGTGATGGATGTCATCACACTGGCGATTGCGCCCCAAAAGGCCTTCCAAATACCTCGCGTGTTTTTGCTGCTTTCACAAGCCCCTTTTTCAGCTTCCCCATGCCCTTACATTGTCATCTCTGGACTCTTTCCTCGTTCTACGGCTTATTAACCCACGCTCGGTCACTTCCCAGCTCGCATTTGCAATGTATAACATCATGAGCTGTCATCACTCCGCTCCGCTTCCCTCCCTCCCCTCCCGTTTTCCCTCCTTTCTGGCTGGGTTAAAACCACAGGTCTCCTCTCTCTGTGCGCTGGCGAGAGCACATGACCGCAGCCACTGAACTGCAAGTACGTAAATGGACATTCTCTACCTCCTTTCTGCATAGTGGGAACGAATTTGTTTTAGTGTGCCGACCACAGGTCTCTCGTAACCACACAGACACATACTCATGTCGACGCACTTTTTATATGTGTTTGTATGCGTGTTTTGGTCAAAAGAGAATGGCATTGTCGCGCTGTGCGCTTCCAGCTTCTAATTAATCCAATCTGCCGGCAATATGTCGACGTAAACGGCATTAGCGCTGCCTAAAACAACTCTCCGAATCCAGATTTCTGTAAGTAGCGGGAGGAAAAAGAGAATGTGTGTGCGTTTGAATTGCTAATAGGTAGAACTGTTCCTTTGAGCTTTGTGGAAAAAGTGTTTAACATTCAGGCAGGGCCGTCCTCACAGACTGCCCGAATTCCTCAAATCTGTCAGCCGTGCTAGCCAGCTGTCACTCACCTCTAATTTGCTACAACATCATTGACCTTAGGGCTTCTGGCAAATAAACACGCTCATACGCTGAAAAAAGCGAAAATTCTTGTCTTGTGAGGAGCACTTTTCGGTGCTTTTTCTGATGCTGGAATGTTGGGTTGCATTATCGTCAAGTTTTGCAAGAGCTGTGCGGCTGCCAGGTGCCTTAGCAAGCATGCTATTCTACAGAGTACGTCTGTATATTTTGGGGAACTGTTGTTTTAACCCAGCGGTTTATGCTGCTGTTTGAGCAACAACATTGACTCAGAAGGATTTACTGGCCTGAATTCATAGAAATGAAGGCTGAGATGAAATATGAGATGGATAAACACAAATAAGAGCAGGTGCATACCATACCATAAGACACGTGTGTGTATGTTTATATATCTATATATCTTATATAAGTATATATCATGCATTTAAAAATTCTGGTAAATGGTTCGTTTTGTTTCAATTTAATTCTTATAATAATATTAATACAAATAGTTATTAATAATGTAATCATATAAAATGTTTTTTTTAATTGTATTATTAGTTTAATATATTAAATAAATTATATAATGTAATTATTTATATAATTATTGCGTCTGTTTTATTTTATTAAAATGTATTCAATAAATAAATTATGTAAAATTAATCATATACTTTATTAAATATTAAATAAATATTAAATAAAATATAACAAAATTAAATAAATAAAAGTAAATATTTATAAAGTGTGTATCTTTGTTTCTTATTGAAGTGCCTGGGAAAAAATATTATTATTATTATTATTATTATTAACAACAACAACTCATTTTAATATTATTATTTTTTTATTTTGTTAAAATAAATAAATGGGTTATATTAAAATATGATACATTAAATTAAATTGTACAATTTATTTTATAATTTATTAAATCATACAGATAGGTCAAATTATATTAGATAATTTAATTCTCTCATTTAAGTGACTGGAAAATTTAAATTAACAACAACAACAACAACAACAACAATAATAATAATAATCATTTACAAGGAAACAAGACCTAATTTTAATAATATATTATTATTATTATTATTATTTACAAGGAAACGACCTAATTTTAATATTAATATATTATTATTTTAATATAATAATAATAATAATAATAATAATAATAATAATAATAATAATAATTAATTTAAAAAAAGTCAACATTTGAAGTGGATCAAAAAAGTGAATCAAAGTTGTCCTAAGAAAATAATGGGAATTGTTTTGGCTTTAGGGCAACTTTTAATCCACTTCAAATGTTGACTACTATATATTGTAATAAATGTGTCTTATTAAAATATGATACATTAAATTGTAAAATTTATTTTATAATTATACAGTTAGATCAAATTATATTATGTAATTTATTTCTCTCATTTAAGTATTATTATTATTATTATAAAATAAATAAAAATAAAAAATAAAAGTAAATATTAATAATGTACATGTTTGTATAAAATTGAATAATTGTAATGTTTTCTCACTGAAGTGCCTATAAAAAGTATTATTATTATTAAGAATAATTATAATTTACAAGGAAAAATATATAATTTTATTAATATTGTATTATTATTTTAATATAATAAATTAATGTATGATATCAAAATATATTTTAGTTAAATTCTACAGTTTTTTTATTTATTAAATTATATAATTAGATCAAATTATATTAGATAATTTAATTTATTTTTCTCATTTAAGTGCCTTGAAAATTTCTATTATTATTGTTATTATTATTAAGTAAAATTAAAATTTTCACTTTGTACATGCTGTTCACATAATCAGAAACCAATGTACTATTCGCTCCTGTTCTAAATGCAAGATGAAACATTTGAGGTGAAACAGCTTTCATGTTTTCTAAAAAGAATGCGTTTTAATAAAATCTGAGTGTAGGAGTGTTGCGTTTTATGCAGGTACAGCAGTTGTTGTGAAAGCCTAGATAATGAAATATAATGCATCTGACAGATGTTGGGAGGACACACGCATGCACAACCCTGCGGACACACACTCTCACACACGCTGAACCCTCTCAAGGTCAAACCCTAATGCACCTCCTGTGCGTTTGCCAGTCTGTGGTGTTTTCCTCTGGACTCCACCTGCAGATGAGGTTGCACACACACACACACTTCAGTTCCTAATGTGGTCTTTTCCATTGTTTTCCACCACATTATGTAGATTTAATGTTCAAAGAGAAAGTATTTAACCATTTAACAATGTGCAGAAAGATGTTCAACTATTTTGTGAAAATAACAGCAGATGTGAGATAAAAGGAAGGATTCCGGGAACTTCAGGTATGTGTTATTCTGATTTACAATAGTGGAGTAAATCAAAACAGCTACAATTCACAAATGCATCCAACCATTTAGACGCCTGTCATTAAAGGATTAGAGAATTCACACCGCTTAATCTGTAATAAAGTGGATCAGGATCATGTATCTATTTACAATATTAAATTCTCTCATGTGCAATTAACCATCAAGGCATATCTACATAACCTTAGTGCGCTTTGATCCTAATTGAAAATAAATGGGATTGGTTAGAGGTTGATTTTTATGTAAGATTTCTCTGCTCATGTAAGTTGGTGGTTTGGGCTAAACTGCAACTCTATGATAGTCATTTAGCCCTAAAACATTTTTGAGAACAAAATCTGATTTAAATGCATTACATGTGGCTATTTGCCACGTGCTTCATCTGTTTTCACTTATAATAAGAAAGTTTGACTCAAGAGCACTGCTGCTGCCCCCCTTCGGACGGATAGAGAACTGCTTGAAAAATAAATGACCAAATGTTTTCATGTTTTGCAACTGCTGACATGAAAGTCACTACTTCTAGATATACACAGATTCTTCTTAGAACCCATTGCGTTTTAAACTTTGTTTTGTCTATCGTTTTCAGTATATATTTTTTCCAGGCTAAAATATATTTCAGATAGATAAATGCTGTGTAATATGTTGTTTAAAATTGAAAACTTTAAGTGAACACTTTATAAATGTTTATACAAATATTTATAGATGTTTATAAAATGTATCAATTCATAAAATGTATACATTTTATAAATGTTTTATGATTTTTATAAACATTTTAAACAATATAAAATATATTTAGATATTTAAAAACTAAATATGTTAAAAATCTATTTTTCTAAATAGATAATAAAATAGTCCAATAATAAAAAATATATAAATATGTGTTATTTTATTAGTATTTATTTAATAAATAAATTATATTATAAAATTAATCATATAATTTATTAAATATTAAATACAATTAAATAAATAAAATAATACAATTAATTTAAAATTAAAATATTAAAATATTAAGTATTACATAAACTAAAGTAAATATTAGTAAAATACGTATCTGTATTAAATTATGTAAGTTTATATTTTTTATCATTGAAGTGCCTGGAAATTATTATTATTATTATTATTATTATTATTATGATATGCAAGGAAAAAACATTTTAATAATATTGTTTTATATAACAACAACAACAACAATAATAATAATAATAATAATTCACAAGGAAACAAAACCTCGTTTTAATAGTATTATAATAGTGTTTAATAATAATAATAATAATAATAATAATAATATTTACAAGAAAACCAAAACCTTATTTTAATTATATTATAGTATAATGATAATAATTATTATTATTATAATTTGCAAGGAAACCAAAACATGGTTTTAATAATATTATTATATTATTTTAATATAATAATAATAATAATAATAATAATTTACAACAAAACCAAAAACGTATTTTATTAATATAATAATATTATTGTAATATAATTCTATAATACTGATACCACTACTAGTACTAGTACAAAAAATAACAACAATAGTAATAATAATAATTTACAAGGAAACCAAAATCTTATTTTAGTAATATAATAATAATAATAATAATAATAATAATAATAATAAACAATGAAACCAAAACCTTATTTTACTAATATAATATTATTTTTATATAAAAAATAAATGTATTGTAGTACATTTGTTTTCACCCTCACTGTTAAGTTAGTTTGGCATACATGAGACTGACTCATGTGCCAGTACCAGTGTGGCTGCTGGATGATTTCCTTAGCCACTCCATAAATATCTGTCTGTCTTCTGTGGGAATCCTTGAGTTGACACAGCTGAGAAGCAGGTGTTATTCACTGGGTTCCTCCCCCTGTCCCTCGTTCCCTTCATCTTCACTATCTTCTTTACTCCTGAGTCTCGTCCTTCCAGCTGCTCTTTCAATCTATCTTCATTCTGTGTGTCTTTTGCTTGTTATTCTTGTCCCCCACCATCTACAGCAGGGCCTGCCAGTACATATCCAGCTCCACTACTCATGTTAAAATGACAAACCCTGTCTATGTCTGTGTATACGTGTGATGTGGGAGCATGTTTATGTGTGTGTGTGAGAGAGAGAGTGAGATGAAGGCAGTGCCCACATTCCTATGGCATTCTTGACATTCTCCGTCTGTGGCACTCTGCCCCATCTCCACACTGTCTGTACATGTGTGAGAGAGAGATTTGATGCGTAAAAGAAAATGTACACTTTGTTCTCCTGATTGGCTTCCACAGGCCTGCAGGGTAGAATGGGGTAATTAGCAGAAGACTCTGCCTCCACCCCGTGGCAGTTCACGAAGGTGCAATTATTGTATAGGTCCACATCTGCAGTCAGGACCATACTGCGTTGCCAGTTTATGCATTTTGAGTTTGCAAGGCAGCACTGCAGGTTTATTAATATTCCTCTTACTTCTAGAGTTCTGCAATTAATTCTGTTTGAACTGCTTTATATTCATTCATTTTTACTTATAAATACACTCTAAAAAATGCTGAGTTTCAACCCAACTTCGGGTCAAATATGAATAAAAATATTTGAACAAAAGTTCAACTCAGCAATTTTTTGTCTACTAAAAAACAACAAACAAACAAACAAACAAACAAACAAAAAAAGAAGATTAAAATGTGAAAATCTCACATTTACATTGTTAGAATGTTCCTTATTCATGCAGAAATATAATAGTTTTCAATATCAGTATCTGTCTAACCATTTATAGCCTAACTTAAACTTAACATTACTGTTTTGCACATTTTCACAATGATCATTAACTGTATTGTCATACCCGGCAAATAATTTTTTAAAAATGTTTTAATATTTTAAAATAAGTCCCTTATGCTCAACAAGGCAGCATTTATTTGATTTAAAATACAGTAAAAACGGTTCAGTATGTGGAGTATTATTACAATTTAAAATAATTGGTTTAAAACTTAATTTCTATGATGCATAGAAAGTTCAAAAGAACAGCATTTAGTTGAAAAATAAATTTTATTTAACATTATAAATGTCTTAACTGTCACTTTTGATCAATTTAATGCATTTTTTTTGTAAGCCCCTTATGCTCAACAAGGTGGCATTTATTTAATTTAAAATACAGTAAAAATGGTTACATTGGTGGAATATTATTACAATTTAAAAGAATTGTTTTAAGAACTTCTTTAAAACTTAATTTCTTCGATGCATAGAAAGTTCAAAAGAACAGCATTTACTTGAAAAATAAACGTTATTTAACATTATAAATCTTAGTAAGTCTTTATTGTCACTTTTGATCAATTTAATGCGTCCTTGCTGAATAAAAGTTTTTTTGAGTGTGTGTGTGTTTTAATATTTTAAAATAAGTCCCTTATGCTCACCAAGGCGCCATTTATTTGATAAAAAAAAAAATATATATAGTAAAAATGGTTCAGTTTGTGGAATATTATTACAGTTTAAAAGAATTGTTTTAAGAACTTGTTTAAAACTTAATTTCTTTGATGAATAGAAAGTTCAAAAGAACAGCATTTTTTGAATAATTTTTATTTAACGTTACAAATGTCTTTACTGCCACTTTTGATTAATTTAATGCATCCTTGCTGAATAAAAATTAATATTTATTTATTTATTTATTTATTTATTTTTAAGTAAGTCCCTTATGCTCACCAAAGCGGCATTTATTTAATTTAAAATACAGTAAAAATTGTTCAATTTGTGGAATATTATTACAATTTAAAAGAATTGGTTGAAACCTAACTTTCTTATAAATAGAAAGTTCAAAAGAACAGCATTTTTAAAAAAAAAATATATATATATTTTTAACATTACAAATGTTTTACTGCCACTTTTGATCAATTTAATGCATCCTTGATGAATAAAGGTTTTTTTAAACGTTTTAATATTTCTAAATAAGTCCATCATGCTCACCAAGACGGCATTTATTTGACTTAAAATACAGTAAAAATGGTTCTATTTGTGGAATATTTTTTACAATTACGTTTTAAGCATTGTTTTAAATCTTAATTTATTTGATGCATAGAAAGTTCAAAAGAACAGCATTTATTTGAAGAATAAATTTTATTTAACACTATAAATGTCTTTACTGTCACTTTTGATCAATTGAATGCATCCTTGCTGAATAAAATTCAGCTTTTTTTTTTCCAACTTACCCCAAATCTTTGAATGGCAGTGTATTACGGTTTAACTGTTTTACGTGTTTTAACTATTTTTAACATTGATAATAATAAGAAATGTTTTTTGAACAGCCAGTCAGCATATTGAATGAGTAATGGTTGGTGAAAATTCAGCTTTGCCACAACAGAAATAAATTACATTTTAAAACAGATTTTAAAAAGTTATTTTAAATTATTATAATAATATTTCACAAAATCACTTTTTTACTGTATTTTTAATCAGATGAGCACATGAAAACTTATATGTGGTAGACTATTTACTATTTAAATTTATAATATCTATAAATATCTATTTATTTAATACTCAATTCTGAAGCCTCAGACTATTTGAATTATAATCAGTGGTCCGGTTGTGTAGCCTAATGCTGTTGTAGGTCAATCCGCATTTATGGAGTTCACCCGAGGCTAATGTAGGCTACAGACTAATTCAAAATCATTAAACCACTCTGGTTAAATCAATTCAGAGATAGAAGGAAAATGAGCCTTTAATTAGCGCCGGTCTAATGTCTGGACCACATGACACCCTGAAATTAGTGGGGGTGGTTATATTTTAAAAATTGAATTTTATCGCTATATTAAGGTGCATCTCTTGTATGGTAGGCTATATAAAAAATATGTATAGACTTTTGCAGTATAAACCAGCAAACATATTCATAATATGTGCTTTATATGGTCACGGAACCTTATTTATTTAGCGTTAAAATATCCTAGGGTGCAGCAAATTTGGGTTAGGGGAAGGGGTGTCCAAGACCCATAATTAAATTTTGATCGACCTCCTCATAAGTATAGTGTATATACTGTAGGCTGCTTATTTAGTATTTTGTTTTAAACAATTTAGTTTAAAAAAAATTACAAAAAGTCACACTCCTCTAGTAGTCCTATACGATAATAAACATAAAGAACAACTGTTTACACCACTCCACATTCGTGTCCTCTTTTTGGCCATTAATGAGAGTAAATGTGTTTGTTCGGTGGGTCGATTTAAGTTGCTTTATTTCCGACTCGGCTCTATGCCATTTAGTATGCACTTAAGGTAATGGAAAGCAGGAGAATATCATGGGAACCATGTAGTCTGCTGCTCAACCAATCACGAGCAGCTGGATTATGCCTCACAAAACCTTTTAATACCACTGTTCACTAATGATCCGGACCCGCGGCCCTTTAATCCCCACTACATTAATTAAAAAGAGCACGAGCCCTTGGAAGATCGTGCCATCTGCTGCAGTTTCATTCCATAGACAGATTGTGTTTGCTGCTTATTTAAAACAGAATTTCTTTACTTGTCAGAGAAGGCAGGAGGAATGAGAAAGGGATAAGACTGGAGGAATTACATAGGGAAGAAGCTAGAGTTCTTTTGAAATATGTTGAAAAGTCTTTGTCTCAGCTTCGTTGCCTGCTCTTGCAACCCATCGCAATATAGCCTTAATGCTAAATATTAGTCTGAATATTAAAATGAAATGTCTGTCATCATTTATTCACCCTCAAGTTGTTCCAAACCTGTGAGAGTTTCTTTCTTCTGTTGAGCACAAAAGGAGATATTTTGAAGAATGCTGGCAATCAAACATTTGACGGTAGCCATTAGCTTCCAAAGTATGGAAAAAAATACTATTTACTAAAACAAATGAAAGTTTTTGAGGAAAACATTCTAGGTTTTTTCTCCATATAGTGGACTTAAATGGGGATCAACGGGTTGAAGGTCCAAATTTCAGTTTCAGTGCACCTTCTAAAGGCTCTACACGAGCTACAACGATGTCGGACGATTCTGAAGTTGTAGGAGAAAATAAGATGGGGTTTTTCGCCATTCTCTGCCTTTTTGAGCCGGAGTACACAGACGATGAACTTAGACATGATTCGTAGTAGTGATGGGAAGTTTGGATCATTTTACCAACTTGGACCTTTGAGTCTCATTCAGCAAAATGAACAAATCTTTTTTCGAGTCATTTCATTCATTTTAGCAAAATATAATTAAAATGTTATGTGTTATAACGTAACAGAAAAGATTAATCTTTTAAGAAACAGAAAAGATCAATTCATTGTTTACCTGGGTCTTTAGTGTATGATTAGCTCACCTCACCTCTTATCTGACAAGTTTTCAGGTTTGAGTCGTTCGTTCATCACGTGACAGCCTCATAAGATGAACAAAGGACTCGAAAAACCCGAAGACTCGAAAGAGGTGGACTAATTCCAGTACAGAACCTAATAGGATGTTGCGCATGCGCGACTGAACGAATTACTCCCTGAGACGACTCGTTCTTCCCGAGTCACATTAAAGATCCGTTCAAAATGAACGAATCATTCAAGAACGCGCATCCCAGAGCCTGTGCTACACAAGCTTTTGTGCTTAAAAAGTATACAATTTTTTTATTTTTCGAAAAAAATGACAGATCGTTTCGCTAGATAAGACTCTTCTTCCTTGGCTGGGATCGTTTAGAGCCTTTTGAAGCTGCATTTAAACTACATTTTGGAAGTTCAAAATCGGGGGCACAATTGAAATCCATTATATGAAGAAAAATCCTGAAATGTTTTCCTCAAAAAACATAATTTCTTTACGACTGAAGACAGAAAGACATGAACATCTTGGATGACAACGGGGGTGAGTAAATTATTTGTAAATTGTTGTTCTCGAAGTGGAGTTCTACTTTAAATAAAATATCAGGAAATTTTTATTCCGGAAATAAAGTAATACTTTAAATAGCTGGTTACCTTACAAAATGAATTATAAAAATGACCCTGGAACACAAAACCAGTCATAAGAGATTTATACATCATTTGAAACCAGAATAAATAAGCTTTCCATTGATGCATGGGTTGTTAGGACAGGACAATATTTGGTCCGAGATAAAACTATTTGAAAATCTGGAATCTGAGGGTGCAACAAAAGCAAAATATTGAGAAAATCACGTTTAAAGTTGTCCAAGTTCTTAGCTATGCATATTACTAATCAAAAATTAGGTTTCGTATATGTATTTACGGTAGGAAATTTACTAAATATTCTTATGGAACATTGTCTTTACTGAATATTCTAATGATTTTTGGAATTCAAAAATCGATCATTTTGACCCAATATGTGTATTTGGCTATTGCTACAAATATACTCGTGCTACAAGACTGGTTTTGTGGTCCAGGGTCACATATAACAACAAATAATTTTTAAACAGAATGTAATGTATTAAAAAGGATAAAGATGTAAAAACTAGTGTTCCTTAAATCGACAACTACTGTCATGAGGCACCTTTCCTCCCCAACACACAGGTCCCATTCCACCTCCACTCCTTGTGTCTCCCACATCCAAACACACTCACACACACACTCTCTCACTCTCGCGCACATGCCATTGGCCAAAGGCGGGCACACTAGTGCTGAAGTACGAGGTTCAGGCATTTACCACTTCACTGTCATTAGTGTGCGCAGTCTCTGTCGAAATGTTACTGTGCGCCTGGGTGGGTTTTTATCCACCATTTTAAAGCTTTAATTATGAATGTTTTGTTTGGTGGTTCATTTGAAAGCACATATTAAGAAGGAGCCTATATTTCAATGGAGATGTGGATATGGACATGGCAGGTATCCTGCCTGGCGCTCATCGCGTCTGTGTTGGATGTAGTTCTGGCACAGATTCGTTACACGATCCCAGAGGAACTGGAGCACGGGGCTTTTGTTGGAAATATTGCGGAGGATCTGGGACTAGACACAAGCAAACTCTCAATCCGCAGGTTTAGAATAGTCTCAGGCGCGAAGCGGCAATATTTAGAGGTGAATTTAGAAAACGGGGTTTTGTTTGTCAACGAACGAATTGATCGAGAAGAGTTGTGCGAACAAAATCCATACTGTTCATTCCATCTCCAGGTTGTGATCGAAAACCCATTAGAATTGTATAGAGTGGAAGTTGAAATATTAGACGTCAACGACAACTCTCCTGTTTTCCCATGGAGTGAATTTAACCTGGATATTTCCGAATCGGCCGCTCCTGGTTCGCGCTTCCCACTGGAAAGCGCACAGGACCTGGACGTCGGTGACAACTCTCTTCGCTCGTACCTGCTGAGCGTAAACGAACACTTTGTCCTCGATGTCCAGACGCGCAGCGACGGCAGTAAATTCGCAGAACTGATCCTCGAAAGTCCGCTGGATCGGGAGCAGCAGAAAAATCACCTGATGGTTCTTACAGCGGTGGACGGAGGCTTGCCAGAAAGATCGGGCACTGCGCAAATAAACATAACGGTGCTGGATGCCAACGACAACGCTCCTGTGTTCGATCAGAACTTTTATAAAGTAAGACTAGTTGAAAACGCGCCGAGAGGCACAGTCGTGATCAAACTAAACGCGACTGATCTCGATGAAGGACCTAATGGAGAAATCACGTACTCTTTTAGCGGCCACGCTCCGATGAGAGTGCGCGAGTTGTTCAGCGTGGATTCCCGCACTGGAGAAATCAAAGTGAAAGGACTTATAGATTACGAAAAGGCACGGATGCATGAGATCTATGTACAAGCCAAAGACAAGGGACCGTCAGCGGTGGCGGTGCATTGCAAAGTTATGGTAAACATCATAGACGTCAACGACAATCTTCCAGAAGTGATTCTCACATCGGTATCCACGCCTGTTCAAGAAGACGCGCCACCTGGCACGGTGATAGCAGTCATTAGCGTTATGGATAAAGACTCTGGAGAAAATGGAAATGTTGATTGCGAAATTCCTCATCACGTTCCCTTTCAGCTGCATTCCTCTTTTAAAAACTATTATACCTTAGTGACCTGTGATTTTCTGGACAGAGAGACTATTCCAGAATATAACATCACTCTCACGGCGCGTGATATGGGCTCACCGCCGCTGTTTACTAGGAAAACAATTTTAGTGCAAGTGTCTGACATCAACGATAACGCTCCGCGTTTCAAACAGCCGTCATATACGGTCTACCTGACCGAAAACAACGCGCCAGGAGCCTCGATTTGCACCATCACCGCGCAAGACGCAGACGCGGACCAGAATTCCTACTTATCCTACTCTATTCTAGAAAACGACATCCATGGAATGCTGGTGTCCACCTACGTGTCCATCAACTCAGATAACGGCAACATTTACGCACTGCGCTCTTTCGACCACGAGCAGTTGAGAAACTTTCAGATCGTGGTTCAAGCCGAAGATGCTGGTTTTCCGCCTCTCCGCGCGAACGTAACAGTCAACGTGTTTGTTTTGGATCAGAACGACAACCCTCCAGTCGTTGTATCCCCTTTGCCCGAGAACGACACCGCAGCGGTTGTAGTTGTCCCCAGACACGCTGACGCCGGGTACCTTGTGGCTAAAATCACCGCCATGGACGCGGACGCCGGGCAAAACTCGCGTCTCTTTTATGAAGTCCTCCAAGCTACAGATCTCAGTTTGTTTAGTGTTGCTCTGTACACTGGAGAGATCAGGACAATTCGCCGGCTGCTGGACAACGACCCCAGAAGGCAGAGGCTGGTGGTTTTGGTCAAGGACAACGGTCAGCCGCCGCTGTCGGCCACGGCCTCCATCATGTTGTCAGTTGTTGACAGCGTGCCAGAATCCTTTCCTGATTTTGGTGACCTCGCGCTCAGCCCTCAGTACAGGTCAAACCTCACGCTGTATTTAATCGTATCTCTGGGCGCCGTTTCATTCACGTTTCTTGTGGCTATTATTGTCCTGGCTACAATTAAGGGATTGAAGGACAGGAACTCGTGCTGTGGATTTCATTCTAAGGACTCCGAAAGTGACGTCATTAAGAAGTCTAACTTGAACATTCATATATCACCGGGATCAAACAGACCCGCGCACTGCGTAGAAGTAAACGGGAGCAACCCAATAGGTCAAAACTACTGCTATAAAATGTGTCTGACTCCAGAGTCATCTAAAAGTGACTTCATGTTTCTCAAACCATGCAGTCCGACAGGAACATCTTCTCGAAATAACATCAAGGAAATGGAAAATAAAACTTTGACTTGGAGCCCAGCCAGCCACAGTCTTGGTACAAGAAATGGGACGACCTCCCCAAATGAAGTAAGTGA
Source organism: Labeo catla (assembly GCA_012976165.1). NCBI lineage: Eukaryota > Metazoa > Chordata > Actinopteri > Cypriniformes > Cyprinidae > Labeo > Labeo catla. The sequence goes on along the minus strand of VONZ01000109.1, from coordinate 226,422 downwards.
TAATATATATATATATAGATATTACGCAAATCTCACGTTTGTCCACTAGATGGAGACTTACATAAATCACCCCAGGATACTAGCATGTAAACTGTAATTGAAAACATAAAATGACATTGTAAACGCAAAAAGGAATGAATAGTTATACAATATGTATTCAATAAAATATATTACATAAAATATATTAATATATATTATTAAATAAAACAATGTCCAATTCTAACGGTCTAATGATAATAAATGATAATAATATGATTTATGTAATTTATAATAATAACTACTGAGTAGTATATAATATAATATAATATAATATAATATGCAATTATAATGGTCCATAATAATAAACGATTTAATTAATAAACTAATAGTTAATTATATATAGTTATATAATAGTTAATTATATATAATATAATAGTTAATTATAATTGTAATATTATAATCTATAATAATGGTCTATAATAATAAATTAATAGTAATATTAAAATATTATTTAATTAATAAATTAATAGTAATATTGTAATATGATTATATAATTAATAAAAATAACTATTGAGCAAACTGTATTTTCTACTATATATTTAAATTCCCATAATATAATATGCAGTTAGAATGTTCCATACTATTAAATCAATAGTAATCCTGTTATATGATTTAATTAATAAATTAATAGTAATATGATTATGTAGTTAATAATAATAACTATTTGGGCAAACTGTATTTTCTAATATATAATATATTTAAATTCCCGTAATATAATATAATATAATATAATATAATTAATATGTAATTATTATGGTCAATAATAAATTAATAGTAATATTGCAATATTATTTAATTAATATATTGATAATAATATGATTTCTGTAATTAATAATAATAACTACTGAGCAAACTTTATTTTCTATAAAGTAATATATTTAAATTCCCATAATATAATATAATATAATATAATATAATATAATATAATATAATATAATATAATATAATATAATATAATATAATACAATTATAATGGACCATAATAATAAATCAATTGTAATAGAGTAATATAATGTAATAATAATAATAATAATAATAATAATAATAATGACAATAATAATAATTTTGATTAATTTACTGAACAGCAGTGAAGTCAGCAATTGAGTAAACAATATTATTTGTTTCATTGTGTTTTTCTACCTTTGTGCTACTTGTTTTGTTTTTTTTTCCTGTGAACTAGACCTTAAAATTCTTAATGCATAGTTCATAAATAAATGATAACATAAACAAATGCATTTTTTTGTCATTGCTCCAATTTGTAGGTGTACTGCAACAAGGTGATGAATTAGTAAAGTCACTTAGTGCTTTGGCGACTGTTTTTGATGTATTCTGAGGTCATTGGCATTATGTTTATAGTACATCCTTTAACCTCTCATGTGTGAGTGGAGTAAATATTTCAACTTTTTTTCCTTTGCAGCTCAAACAAGGAAACAAAGATCAAACCCTGACCAAGAACCAGCTCAATTATACATATAAAAGGTAATAAAATTAAAAGCTGATTCATTTGCTCTCTTTGTCCTCCCTCCCCCCTCATTCTCACTCACATGCACAAAGCATCTGACGTGTCCACGTTTTTGTTTTTCTAGCCATACTTCAATAAACACAGGCAGGACACTGCAGCGCAGGCTGATTCAGGACTCAGACAACTATGCTTACACATCTGTCCCACAGTACTGGACCTGGGGAAATCATATGCATGGTAAAATCATTATAATTGTCATCCCTAAGCACATGATCAAAAAGACCAGCTTTGTACTGTTTATCCAACTATTTTTTATTTGTCATTTAAAACAGATTATAAGACCTCCTCCAAAGGTGGAGGTTTTCCAAATCGCTCATGGACACGTTACAACCAACAAGATTCAATTCAACCCCCACCAGACTATCAGCATAATGTTTACATTCCCGGAACACCATCAACACTTTGTACGCTTAAACTGGCAAACAATGGAGACATTGAAGTCTGCAACTCATTCTCAACGTTTGGCAAAAAGAAAAAGCCAAACAATAACAATCAAGAGGATGCAATAATAACCAATGATTTTTTCAAATGATTTTTTCCAGTTGTATTTTTCACATGTAGATTACTTCCTGTATATACGTTGTGTATATTTTAGTTGGATTATATGTACTCTGTGATTTGGCAACAACAGGACTTAAAAAAGTGCTGTGATAATTATTATTATTATTATTATTTTGCTTTTTTTTTTTTTTTTAATTTACCTGCAGTATTTCTGAAAACATTAAGATGGTTGCTTTAATTGTAATTACCCATATTGATGAGAATATAGGTTCTGTTTTCCTATTTTATATCCTTCTCATTACCAAAATGTACAGAATAAAGAACATTATTAGAATTTGTCTTTGAACTCATTGGTCTCTCTTCTTGCTAAAAAAAAAGTAGGGTTTCCACTACAGTGGTGCTTACTGTGCCAAAATGACAAGAAACATTAAGAGCACGATGATATAAAACTGCACATCTCTTGTCTCTTCACACTTTCTGCTACAGTTAGAATAAAAAGAAAAAAGTAGGAGAGCAAAAAATATTACTTTAAGTCGGCTTTTAAATAAAAATTTACATTTAATCAGATGCTTTTATCCAAATGACTAACAAATGAGAACAATAGATGCAGTCAAACCAATAAAAGAGCAATTTATATAATATATTTATATAAACACTACCAGTCAAAAGATTTTAATGTTTTTTAAAGAAGTCTCTTCTGCTCACCAAATTATTGCTCACCATTTATTTGATCCAAAGTACAGCAAAAACATTTTGAATGATTTGAAATATGTTTACTATGTCAAATCATTCAGTTATGTAAAATATATTACATTTGAAAATATTTTAAATGATTTCAAAGCTGAATGTTTAGCGTCATTACTCCAGCCACCTATTTCTTCAGAAAGATTTGATATATATATACATATACATACATATATATATATATATATATATACAGTAGTCAACATTTGAAGTGGATCAAAAAAAGTTAATCAAAGTTGTCCTAAGACAAAACGGGTATTGATTGTTTTAGTTTTAGGACAACTATGATGAAAGCTTTTGATCCACTTCAAATGCTGACTACTGTGTATATATATATATATATACATATATACACACACACTCACTATACACTTACTTGGTATAGTGTATAATGTTACAAAAACTGTTTATTTCAGATAAATGCTGAATTTTGGAAGAATCCTGAAAAAAGAATCCTGAAAAAATGCACTCAGCTGTTTTAAATATTGATAATAATAATAATAATAATAATAATAATAATAATACTGAACAGCAAATTAGCATATTAGAATAATTTCTGAAGGATCATGTGACACTGAAGACTGGTGTAATGATGCTGAAAATGTAGCTTTGATCACAGGAATAAATTACATTTTAAAATATATTAAATAAAAAAAAAGTTATTTTAAATAGCAAAAAAAAAAAAAAAAATCTAAATCTTACTCTTTTTGCGGTACTTTGGATCAAATAAATGCAGGCTTGGTGAGCAGAAGAGACTTTAAAAAACATTGCAAAATCCTAGTTTTCAAAAACTTTTGACAGGTAGTGTATAAATACTTTTATATATATATATATATATATATATATATATATGTATGAATATATAGTTTGAAGAAAAAGTATTTGATGGATGTATAATATGTGTTGAGAGCATTCACTCAGTATCATTATCTCACTTTTGACCGAGATGGATTTTAGCTGGTTTTGCATCTGAACTCTTCATATATATATATATATATATATATATATATATATGTATATATGTATATATATTTAACTTGGCACAGTATGGATCTGTCCGTGGTGCTGAAAGTTCTTCTTGTTGGATGACGCCCAAAACTTTTAATCTGTCGAGAAAAGTGAAATTAAAGTACTTTAAATGTGATTACATTTATTTGTTACTTTCAACATTTGCAGCCAAACTACACATTCTCTATAGACTTTCATTAATAAGGACATTACTAAGGTTTCGGTATTTCGCAACAAAGTCCAAAGTAATTTCAAAATGCTGAGCAAAAATACTATATTCTTTCATAAATAACTTATTTTGTCTTAAAAAAAAAATTTTATGCAAACTTTTATCTTCACACGATGTCGCTGCACTGCTGATATTCACTTTAAGGAGGAATGCAAGAACAGCCATGCTTTGCTTTCATAATGCTATTGGACGGAGGCAGAGAGAGCTGCACTGAAGCTCAGATGAATCTGATGAGCGGGCGGGATCCACAGCACGGCGCTATGGCGATGCTCTGCTGGATGTTTTCAAGAATCCAAATACCCGCTAACCTCGATTCGTTTTGGAACACACTGCTTTATTTTTAGTGAAAGACAGTGAAAGCATTGTCATGCGCTCTGCAATGGATCCGTGGAGGAGAAGGCAGCTCGGTTTTGTCGTCCTCTCCGCGATATGGAGTCTCGCCTCGGCTGTAACAAGATACTCCATCCCTGAAGAAATTCCAGTGGGCACCGTGATAGCTAATATCGCCACGGATTTGGGCCTTGACGCGCACAGCCTGTTGGAACGAAAGGTAAAGCTGGATTATATCCATAGCAAGAAATACCTAGAAATAAACAAAGACACTGGGGAACTGTATATCGCTGAGAAAATTGACCGGGAGTATTTATGCCCAGCCAAAACATCATCGTTTTGCTTCCTCAAGATGGACGTGATAATTGAGAGTCCGATTCGCATTTTTAATATCGAATTAGAGATTATGGACATCAATGACAACGCGCCTCAATTCAGAAGGGAGAGAATACCGCTCGATATTTCAGAATCAGCAACACCCGGAGAGAGATTTTCTTTAACAAACGCGGTGGATGCAGATGTTGGAGAGAACTCAATCGAGACCTATTATCTGAGTGACAGCGACACGTTTACGATTGAAATCCAGTCTGGAAGTGACGGGACTAAGTACGTGGACCTAGTGCTAAAAGCGAGTTTAGACCGAGAAAAACAAGCCGTTCATACACTAACCCTCACCGCCGTGGACGGAGGCTTGCCTGCGCGCTCAGGCACGGCCAGCATCATCGTTCAAGTGCTGGATACCAACGACAACGCCCCTCAATTTGATCGACAAGTGTACTCGGTTGACCTCATTGAAAATGCACCAATCGGGACACTGATTATGCAGCTGAACGCAACCGATTTGGATGAGGGTGTCAATGCGGAGGTCACATACTCCTTCACTTTGTACACATCTGAGAAAACACAAGAAAAGTTCTCTTTGGATCCCAACAGTGGAGAAATAAGAGTAAAAGACATGATTGATTTTGAAGAAGTGAAGAGCTTTGAGATGTACGTTGAAGCCAAGGACAAGGCCGTGAATCCGCTTTCTGGTCAGTGTAAAATTTTAGTATTCATCACCGATCTAAACGACAACCATCCTGAGATTACGATAAAATCTTTTCAGAGTTCAATTAAAGAAAATGACCCTATTGGAACAGTGATCGCCGTCATCAGCGTGAGCGATAGGGACTCTGGAGATAACGGTAAGGTTGTCCTCTCCATCCGCAATGCTGAGATGTTACCGTTTGCTCTCAGAAAGTCATCTGAAGACTTTTTTGAGTTAACAGTCACCGAATCGCTTGACCGCGAGGTCAAAAACAGTTATGATATCACACTCTATGTGACTGACAGAGGAACCCCTCCTTTGACTGATAACGAAACAATCAGTCTTACAATTCTAGACGTCAACGATAACGCTCCAACGTTCCCTCAATCCCTCTATACCATTCATCTAATGGAAAACAACGAGCCTGGGGCATTGCTCGCCTCCTTAACTGCCCGTGACCCAGACTTGCATGAAAATCAGTATCTTGTTTACTTCATCGTAGAAAAAGAAATCGCAAACACGTCAATGTCCATGCTGTTTTCCATCAATCCCGAGAATGGCAACCTCTATGCGTTACGCACGTTTGACTATGAAAGAGAGAAGGAGTTTCTCTTTCACATCGAAGCTAGAGATTCAGGACTCCCTCCTCTCAGCAGTAACGTGACTGTACACATCATCATCCTAGACCAAAATGACAACACACCACTCATAGTTTCTCCATGGCGTCCACAAGGTACTGTTATAGAGGAAATAATCCCGAGGTCGAGCGATAAAGGATCTTTAGTCACCAAGGTCATTGCGTTGGATGCCGACTCCATGCAGAACTCTCGTATAACTTATCAGTTCCTCCAGATCACTGACACCACGCTATTCAGCCTCGACCAGTACAACGGCGAGATACGAACCACACGCATGTTCAGTTACAGAGACCCCAGACATCAGCGCCTGGTCATCATAGCCAGAGACAACGGAGATCCTCCTCGCTCCGCCACGGTGACCATCAAGATCTCCACGGTGGAGCAAGTGGTCACAAGGTTTACTGAAACCACAGAGGTGCCTATCGAATACGACCTGTTCACTGATCTCAACCTATATTTGCTGATTGGTTTGGGGTCGGTGTTGTTTCTTCTGCTCATAACTGTCCTGGTGATCATCGTGCTGAAATGTCAAGAACCGAAACCCTCACAAGCAGCTCCTCAGGGTAGGAACAGCATCGTCAGCCAGAGGAACTCCTCCACCATCGCTGACTCTACTCTCATCTCAAGTGATGCCTATTGGTACAGTCTGTTTTTGGCAGAGACTAGAAAAGGGAAGGTGGTGGTGCGGCAGCCCCTTCCTAACGGAGCAGGGTTCATTGTGTCAAGCATCCCAGGAAGTGCTGCACTGACTGAGACCAGTGCTTCAAGGTCTTCTACTTTACAGGTATTGTATGCGTTTAGAGTTCTATGTACTTATATGCATATACAGTGACCGCAAAAATATTCAAACATATAGGACATGCTCAAAAAAACAGTGATTGCATTACATAACAAAACATCAAACCAAGTGCATTTACTTGAAATAAATAGCCAAAGGTCACTTTTTAAGCAAAAAATCTCACAAAAATAAGTTTACTTAGTGATTTTCAAACTTTAGTGAAACTTTAATAGTTTAAACCTGACTTCAGACAGCCACTAAAATTACCTTGGGTCTGCTGGTTAAACAAAATAAAAAAGTAAAAAAAAAGTGTTTACTGTAAATACTAATCAGTAACAAAAGAGATCACCAAGACGTCAATGTCTATGCTGCTTTCCATCAATCAAGAGAACCGCAACCTCTACGCCTTGCGCACGTTTGACTCTAAAAGAGAGAATTCTTTTATTCTGCTAAGAGGACTCCCTCCTCTTAGCAGTAATATGACACATCATACACATCATTATCCTGGACAAAAATGACAACATGCTGCTGTTTTTCCATGGCATCCACAAGGTGCTGTTATAGAAGAAGGCTGTTTGCTGATGTTATCAGAATATATATTAAGTTGATATATGAAGTTGGACCAGTATTAATGCACCAGTATGTGTCTAAATTTGGATGTGAGTGGGAGAAAGAGTATGACAAGCATTGAGGTGTGAAGTGAAGGAAGAGTGAGACAGAAGCTCTACCAGGGAGAATGTTGCAGTTTTTGCAGTTTTGATGCTGTATAAGCCTCTGAATAAAAATAAATAAATAAATAAAAAAGGTAATTGCAACTAACTAACAATTCTGACTTTTTTCCTTGCAATTTCAAAAAATAAATTCGCAATTCTGAGAAATAAAGTCATTTGTGAGTTTACATTACATCTTGCAGTTCAGTTTTTCTCGCAATTCCAAGTTTATATCTCGCTATTCTGACTTTTTTTCTTGCAATTCCAAGTTTATATCTCACAATTCTGACATTTTTTCTAGCAATTCTAAATTAATATTTTGCAATTCTGACCTTTTTCCTCACAATTCAGAATTTATATCTCACAATTCTGACTTTTTTCTTGCAATTCCTAATTTGTCTTACAATTCTGACTTTTTCTTACAATTCCTACTCGCAATTGTGAGTATATATCTTGCTATTCAGATTTTTATTATTATTATTTTTTTTACAATTGTTTATATCTCACAATTCTGACATTTTTCTTCCATTTCCGAGTTTATATTTGCTGTTCAGACATTTTTTCACCATTGTTCATATCTCACAACTCTGACTTCTCTCCTTGTGATTCCGAGTTTATATTTTTTATATTTTTTTCTTGTAATTGTGAGTTTATATCTTGCTGTTCAGACATTTTTCCTCAGTTGTTTATATCTCACAATTCTGACTTTTCTTCTTGTCATTCCGAGTTTATATCTTGCAAATCAGACTTTTTATTTCACAATTCTGAGATTATATCTTACAGTTCTGACTTTTTTTTCTCACAATTATGAGTTTATATCTCACTATTCTGACATTTTTCTTACAATTCCAAGTTTATATCTCCCAATTCTGACTTTCTTTCTCACAATTTCGAGCTTATATCTCACAATTCTGTCTTTTTCTCACAATTCCGAGTTTATATTTCGCAATTCTTATTTTTTTGCCCTGCAATTCTGAGTTTATATCATGCATTTCTGACTTATTGCTCAGAATTGCGATTTTAAAAAAAAAGTCAGAATTATGTGATAAAAAGTCCCAGTTACCTTTTTTATGTTTTATTCAGTGACAGAAATAAATGGTCTTCCATATGTATAAGAACAACCAGTAATGTTATTACTTTTTCCACTTTTTTTCCCCTGTTGTTTTTATTATTTACTTGTTTTGATGGATAAGTAGGTAGGTAAACTATTTAAAAATCAGTATTTAAGAACTACAGGAATACCTGAGGTGCACGTATATCATCAAATGCAATGATAAGTTGCTTTGCCAAATGCAAAATGTCAACATTAATGTGCTCAGAAAGATTGCAGCCTTGACTCTGTTTGATTAATGGTGTTTTCATCTACTGACAGGAGTCAAGCAGTGATTTACCGTGATCTGGACATGCTGACTGATGGATTACAACCTTCCACACCAGGCTCACTGTCCATGAGAGACAGATTGATCTTCTGTTTTACTGTTCATCAGGGTTTCAATCGATTCAAGACTGTGAAGGATCAAGGTTTTCAAACACCTCTGTGTGTACCTTCAAGAGAGCATTTTTAATATCCTTTCATATTTTGTATTTATGTAATTCGTCACTTCATTTATATTTATTTATTTATATTACTTCTTATTTTCCGTGCTCTTGCAAAGCTTGTCTCAGACTAGACATAAAGACACGACTCAGATTATTCAGTTACTTCTGTTAAGTTATTTTGACCATCACTTCTTCTCCTACTTCCTGATCTTCATGTTGCCTTTTTGGCTAATAGAAGAATTAACTTTAATCTGACTTTCAAGACCTACATTGTGTCAGAGAGAGAGACATTCAGCGCGGCTTTGTGGCGAATAAGGCTGGGTCTAACAACTGTATATCAGCCACTTGTAACCACATAAAGCATGACTTTGCATGGCTAAGACAAACAAGACGGACTTTTTTTTATCTAAAAGACTTCCTAACAGACTCTACCACAGAGGAAAGAGAGAAGTGACACTACACGCCTACAAAACTGGACCTGTCTGGTTCTAGTCAGATATGAACTGCAAAACAGCTGGTAAAGAGATAAAAAGAGGGTCAAGACTGTTAAAGCGTTCCGGTATTAATGATGCTCTATTTTTACACGTTAAAACACGCTGATGAGAAAGCTGTGATCAGATGAGCACAATCTAACGAACCAGGCATCGTCTATACCTCAAAACACTTGGTTTGCCAGCTATGTGGTGCACATGTATACAGAAACTAATGTTTATTTTTATCCTGTCTACCAAATACCGTAAACGGCCTAAAACTGATTTTCTCTGGCAAGAGCATTTAAGAAAAAAATGAAAGTAATTACATCGGTAACACTTTACAATGTACACTTTTACACTTTACAAAGTTTTCATTTGTTAACATTAGTTAACTATGTTATTTAACATTAACAATAAAATGCTTCTAATTTAATAATTATTTCTTAATATTACTATAAAATACTAATATTACAAACATGCGCTAACATGAGCTATCAATAAACACTGTAAAAAGTTTTTAGCAACTGCTTTAAAATTTAAAAGTTAAATCAACTTAAAAGTACAAGTTACTTTAACTCACTTTATTGTAGTGAGTTGAAATTACTTGTAATTTTGAGTTGATTTAACTTAAAATTTTAAGGCAGCTGCTGAACTTCTTAGGTTGAAACTGGTGAAAACTCTTTACAGTGCAGTTGTATTTGTATTAACTAATGTTAATAAAGATTAATAAATACAGTAGCAAAGTCTTGTTTATTGTTAGTTCATGTTAGCTACGGCATTAATTAATCTGAACTAATTCAACCTTATTGAAAAGTGTTACCAAACTTTTACTGAAAACCACAGACATAAACAAATGTTAATTTAGTGCAAATTGAACTTCATACTTGGTGCGAAAACAAAAAAGGTTTATTAAAAACAACATTTATTAATCAACCTTTTTGCAGATATATGTAGCCAGTGCTAGAATATTGCCTTGCCACAAATATCAATAATCGACAACAATAATATAAACTAGATCTTTTTTTGTACAAGAATCAACAATTGTATTATCAAATTGCTATTCAGTGTCATTTTTGGCCTTGTTTACATACATTTTTGAGGTTTATATTGTTTTGTATTATGAAAACGAGATTCAAATGCTTGTTAATGTATTTTTTGCTGCTTCTTATATAATGACAGTGCAATGTGTTGAGCATTTATTATTTGTGGTGAAATATTTGGCAATTTCATTATATGATTTTATAGATCTAATGATATCATGGCAGAAATCAAAACTACATTCCTTTCCTTGTATTAAAACAATGTGTCAGCTACTGAAGAGTGAGTGGAAAGGTGAAAAGGAGAAAGAACCGTGCAAGAAAATGTGGTGTAGAGAGAAAAAACAGCAATATAGGTCACTTGAAACATGTGATTTGTATTCAGATTGACACATCCTGTTACCAGGACACAGAACGACACCACAAGTTGCCATTAGTATTGACAGCCATGTAATTCATTTTAACTTACTTTCCTAAAAAGTGACAAGTCAAATTGGAGTTCCTGCAGCTGATTTGAGAATTTACAGATAAATGACACAGGTCAAAAATGCTGGTGCCTTTAGCTGTTTGCTTTAGGGCAGAGAACAGTGTGCCTGAAATCTTACATGATAAAAGACAGGATCAAGTTCAGTATTGACATATATGTCACAATCTCATTGACATGCCTTGGGTTACTCATTTCAGTATTTGTATTTCTGTTGCCTTACTTGCGAAATGTCCTTATGCAAACAGTAAACAATGCCTTTGTATCCTTGCTGGACTTTATGATTTGCCCTTTGCTTGTAAATACGGCAATGTGAATAAAAGCTTTTACAATATATTTCTGCTGTTTTGTATTGGGAGAGTGTGTGTAAGGATATATGTTCGCATAATGACAAAATACACTGCTTCACTGGTGCTGACTTAGGCAGCACTGTCTCCATAGAAACAGTCGCCATGACAACACCTCCATCTCTTCAGATTTTGAGAAGCACACCTTTTCTAACCTCCCTAACACATAATGTCTGCCTATTCATCTTGCTTTACCTCTTTCTTTTAGAAACACACATGCGGATTCACATGTATTTTTGCATCAGTCTACAGTAGATATTGCATTAAACTTATAACTAAAGGGATAGTTATAAAATATACATAATGTTTTAAAACCATTTTAATAAGCTGCCTATTTATGTGTTTTTAAGAGTGCTTCTACAGTTTGTATGTGTGTATTACACACCTAATATGGTTTGAGCAGGAGGGAAATTCTGCTGTGTTATACGTATTTTTGCCACTAGTAGGGGCTATTTAGCACGCATAGCCTGACAGTGTAGTTTGCACTTTGCAGTTCTGTCTCACAGTATCTGACCACAGGCACGCTTTAGCTGTAACACGTAAAGTCACTTCCTAAATGTAATAGACATGAAATTAACTATTCTTTGCTTTGTGTTTTTTTTCGTGAGTAATATAATACCCCATAAAGCTCCAAAACGTCATAGAAGTGTCCAAAGCACAGCAGAAACAGTAACATTCTGAAATATTGTTACTATTTAAAATTGTTTTGTTTTAAAAAACTGTTTTCTATTTGAATATATTTTAAAATGCATTTTTTTTTTTTCAGATAAATGCTGCTATTTGGAACTTTCTCTTCTTTAAAGAATCCTGAAAAAACTGTTTTAAATATTGATAATAATAATTAATAATAATAATAATGTTTTATTAGAATGATCACAGAAATAAATTACATTTTAAAATATATTCAAATAGAAAGCAGCTATTTTGAATAATAAAAATATTTCACAATATTACTGATTTTGCTCAAATAATTGAAAAAGTTGAAAGGCTGTGAATACTTGTGTACATGTGATTTTATTTATTTTATTATTATTTTAATTATTTTTTATAAATTTACAAAGATTTCAAAACATCTTCTTTCACGTTGTCACTATGGGATATTGTTTGTAGCATTTTGAGGAGAATAACAAATTTAATTCATTTTGGAATAAGGCTGTTACATGATAAAATGTGGAAAAAGTGTTGTGTTGGGAATGCTTTTCGGATGCACAGTAGTCTCTGGTCTTTTATATGTAACAGTGCTGGATGTTCTTTCTTCTGTGAAACTTTATTATTATTATTTAACAAATAAGTTGTTGTAAATGTAAAGAATTTAAAGGGGTCATCAGATGGCCATTTTCCACAAGCTGATATAATTCTTTAGGGTCTTAATGAAAAGTCCATAACATGCTTTGGTTAAAAACTCTCAACTTTGCATCTGATGACCATACTGATTGTTAGTATGTACAACCATTTAAAATTATATATTATATAATCTTTGCTTTGTAGGATGATTATTCTTTTACAAAGACAATATTAAGTTTCCAATCAGTTATTCTAATTAATTTATTGTTACTAAATGAAAATTTGCTGAACAAGAAATCTGTTGTTCTCCTGAAAAATGTATTGTCTGAATGAGGCATTTTGGATTTAGTCAACAAATAAATTCACACTGAATTAAAAAGTAGCTGCTTAGTACAATTATTAGGACAATAATTGAGAGAATGGTTCTCAGTCTAAACACATTAATTTGCTTTAGATTTTTAAAGTTTCTCAACCATTTATTTTTACAGCATGATCTTGAACAAATTAGTTTGAAGCTTGTAACGGCTAAGTGTCTGTCCTCATGCACACAAAATACATTTAGCTGATTTTACTTAACATAAAATAATTCATTATATATTTTACTTGAAATCGCTTATTTCACTTTATTTATTTGTTCTGCTTAAGTGTGTAAGTTTGAGACAAGTGTGAGTTCATCACTTCATTTATTTAATGAGAAAAACAGCAATTACAAAGTACTTAAAAAGTACTTTTAAACATACAAAAGCAAAGCATTAAAAGACTTTTAATCACATATACAGTCTATTGTATTTCAGATACAATGTCCTTTATGGATGATTTAATTGTTCCAAATAAACATAGATTTCAGAAAAGGTTTTTGAACTCATCAGACCTCCATAACCTGAATCGACAGAATCGACTCTCTGTCATTAGGTTTGTATAATTTTTTTGTAACTGGTCTCTCTCGTTTATAAGGTCTGTTTTCTCTTTTTGTAACTGGTTTCTCTCTGTCATTAGGTTTGTGTAATTGTTTTGTAACTGGTCTCTCGTGTCTTCATAGTTCTTGGCCACAGTTTGACAGTGGTGAGTCTCTGTACTGAGCTGGACACGTTGCACTATGATGACAGTCACCAGAACACACAACAGCAGAACACACACTGCAGCTCCTCCATACATTCTGCTCCTCACACTTCCTAAAAATGACAGACCTGAAAGAAATATTTCGAAATCTTTGTTTACAGCTCTGAAAAATTCTTTCTTTGGGCTAGTGTTTATTAACATAATGCGTCTGTACCTGAGTCCTCCACCCCTGTTCTGAGATCTTCATTAAATATCTCGTCTGCATTAGCATAGATCACCATCTCTTCTTCATCTTCTTTTTCCATTGCTTGTGGTTCATGCTGTCGTAAATATTCTCAGATCTATCTGATGCATAAAAATGATAATCGTTGTTTTACTGTTGGTGATAATCCTTTGAATTAAAATTTTAAGTTCAGTTAACTAAAATAAGTTTAGTCAGTTTGAAATGTTAAGTTGTACTAAGTAACAACTTAGATATTTGTGTTTGCTAAACTTAACAGATGGGTAAGTAACCCAGCTGCCTTAAATTTTAAGTTGATTCAACTCAAATATCTAAGTCGTCACTTAGTAAAATTTAACAGTTCAAGTTGAATAAACCTTTTTTGAGTTGACTGAACCTAAAATTTTAAGGCAGCCAGGTTACAAATTATTTTAAGTTGACTCAACAAATTGTTTTTTACAGTGTAGTACGTACAACAATTTTATCAAAAATCATATTGTTCTGATGAATCGTTTATAAATTTGTTCTTTGTGTTAGAGTTTAGGGTTCTTTATTCCTACCATTTTCCTTTTAAATCTGTAACTGTCAAAAAATCCTTTCAAACCCACCATATTATTAATTTTCTGGGGCTCAGCCATTCAGGCAGGTACTTAATATCCTTCCTAAAATGTTTTTAAATTTAACCTTTGCATTGTAACTGGTTTGCTCAGTCATTACATTTTTCCCTTTTAATTTTTCCCATACAGATCATGTAAGTATGACCAGCTGTGTTTAGTTGACAATGCATCTCTCTACTGTAACCTCTCTCTACTAAGCAAGTAAATGACGGAGAAATTAAATTTATGATCCATATTGTATTGAGCTTTCAATTATTAATGGTTTTATGCTTACATACTGTCCATTACCATACCAAGTATGTTGCATTAAATGTAATGAATTTAACATTGTAAATTTGAAATTGATTATATAAAATATTCATTGATGGTATATAATATGCTTAGATCAAACACTTTTATAAAATGACATTTTATAAATGACAAAGCAAGATCTTAAAATGTTCTGTTTGCGTTTTTAGCACCTAAACCATGTTGTGAAACCATTCCAATGTGTGAAGCCCAAGATCATGCAACATCAATATGTTAAGCAGCTACAAGAAAGATTTAGAGACATTTTTTAAAAGCATGTTTTTCACAGTCCACAAACAGTTTAGTAAACAATTATATTGTTTTCACACAATCTCTTTTAGTGTCTGAGTACAAGAACACAACTTTGGAATAAAAAATATACACTGAGAAG
The DNA here is from genome assembly GCA_012976165.1 of Labeo catla. Taxonomy (NCBI): domain Eukaryota; kingdom Metazoa; phylum Chordata; class Actinopteri; order Cypriniformes; family Cyprinidae; genus Labeo; species Labeo catla. Next base: position 211,157 of record VONZ01000109.1, on the reverse strand, counting down.
AAATTGTACACTAATAAATAAATAAATAATAAATAAAAGAGAGAGAGAGAGAACTCATCTGATAAAGAGGTCATAACTTCTAACCTTATTCACAGAAAAATAATAAAAAATGTCCTCTTCCAGCTAAATAGTATTATTATTAATCAGATGTAATGACATCACATAGACAAAAGAAACAAATTAAAAATTATACAAAGTGGCTCCAACACATTAGCCCTTAATTGCTGATGCATATATAGCAAGCAAATAGCCTATCTTGACATAAAAGTGATTTTTAATACGTAATTTTTTATTATATATATATATATATATATATATATATTAGGCAGAAAAAAAGAAAAAAAAAATATACATATATATTACAATGATAGCATCAATAATGCAAATAATATAATGTTTTCAACAACTACTGAATAAATAAAATGTATGTAATAAAACGTCAAGCATATGATTTATAATTGTTTTAATTAGCCATTGCATAGGCAAAAAAGAAATTCTGCAGCCTTTTTAAACGTGTAATGTCAGTATCTCTTTGGCAGTGTTATGCATCTCACTGGCACTAGTCGGGGCTATTTAGCAAAGTTTTGTTTCTTCTGTTGTACAGAAAAGATATTTTAGAGAATTGTATTATTATTATTATTATTATTATTATTATTATTATTAATAATATTAATAATAATAATCATTTATAAAAGCTGGTTGCTTCTTCTGTTGTGCAGAAAAGATATTTTAGAATTAATTAATTAATTAATTAATTAATTATTTTTTTAAAGTATTTAAGTATTAAGCATTTTAAGTATTACAAAGTATTAATAAATATGTTAAGAACTAAAAAAATAGTTAATTAAAATTACATTTAAAATTACATAAAAAAAAAAAAATCACTAATAAAACCACTTTTAAAACCACAATAAAAACACTTTTAATGAATAAAAAGGGGGGGAAAGTGATTTTATCAGTCCACTACAAAATGTTTTAGGGTAAACGAGAGAAAAAAATGTAATGTATTACAAGAATAGTCAAAGCCCTATGAAAGATAAAATAATCTGACAAAAACATATAAATTCAAATATATTTCTCTAAATACATTTTAGAGACATATTCCTTTAACATTTTGAATCTTTTGTAATATTATTTTTTTATGATTGTTTATAAAGTACACAAAAAATGTCCAAATATAAATCAGGGAAAATAAAATGATTCAGGTCTACACAAAATACATTTATATTAATATATATTGTGGAATAATTAATACATACAGTATTCCTAGACAGAATGCAGACTTTTGTTTCTTTATACAGTTTGACCATATGGTGGCACTATCCACTAGCAAATCAAATAAAGTCTTGTTTCCGTGGAGCTCCACCTTACACACATATGATCACTGAAGAGCTGCATGTTGGGGGTAAATGTTGTCTGCTGGAAACGGAGATTGAGGACAGCAACGTTTTTTTTCTCTTTGGATAAACCTTCACAAAATCGCTGTTTGGGCACAACTACTTAATTATTGAAATGATGGCATCGTTCAAACAAGCTACGTTTGTATGGATTCTCCTTATATTCTTGCTCTCCTATCTAGCCGGGAATGTGATGTCGCGACAGATTGTTTATACAGTGTCCGAGGAGGTGAGTCCGGGAACATTTGTTGGAAATCTAGCCAAGGATTTAAATCTAAAAGTGGATGATTTGGAGTCCCGCGGGCTGAGGATTGTTTCAGCATCATCTATGAATAATTTTGCGGTGAATTTAAAAACTGGCGTTCTGTATGTGAAAGAGACAATGGACAGAGAACAACTGTGCCCCAATGCTCAGGCTTGCACAGTAAACTTGGAGGCGATTGTTAATATTCCTTTGAATGTTTACAGTATAGAAGTAAAAATATCCGATATTAACGACAACTCCCCTCATTTTGCAGAAAAAGCACAGTTTATACGTATATCTGAAGTAACATTACCAGGAACAAGAATCCCCTTGCTAACCGCAGAAGATCCAGATGTGGGAAGCAACTCGATTACCACATATAAAGTATCAAACAATCCGTTTTTTAGCCTAGAAGTGAATACAGATGCAGAAAGTGGTCCTTCTCCTGAGCTGGTGTTGCAAAAAGCGTTGGATAGAGAAAGACAGTCAGCAATAAAGCTGGTTTTAACTGCTTTGGATGGAGGAAAACCTTCACGGTCTGGCACAACGAGTGTTATTGTTAATGTTTTAGACGCAAATGATAACGCACCGGTATTTTCCAAAACTGTGTACAAAACTCAAGTCTTAGAAAACGCGCCGATTGGCACTACAATACTAAAGCTTAATGCCACTGATCATGATGAGGGTCTCAACGGCGAAGTCGTTTATAATTTTAAACAAGGCCAAAAAGGAATAGCAGATAAGTTCGCGGTCAACAACACCACGGGGGAAATAACAGTTATTGGCACTTTGGATTATGAGAACATCAATGCGTACGAGATCCGTGTGGAGGCCTGGGATAGAGGGCACACTCCGTTTGCATCTCATTGCAAAGTCCTTGTGGAAATACTTGACATCAACGATAATGCACCTGACATTACACTTTCATCGCTGCTGGATAATGTAAGTGAAGATGCAAAACAAGGCACTGTAATAGCCTTTATCACTGTCCAAGACAAAGACGGAGGTAAAAATGGAAAGGTGCATTGTTCTATTCCGCAAAACTCTCCTTTTATATTACAAACCACACAGGGGAAATACTATTCGCTTGTTTTAAGCGAGACTCTTGACAGGGAAGAAACTGCATTGTATAATATTTCAATTACGGCTACAGATGAAGGAACTCCACCTCTATCGAAAACCAGAGTTATAGCAGTTCATGTTTCTGATGTGAATGACAACGCGCCTCGATTTCAGGATTCTGCTATTAATGTTTATGTGAAAGAAAATAGTCCAGCTGGTGGTCAGATAGCCACTGTTTCGGCCCAAGATTATGACTATGGAGAGAACGCTCAGGTTACTTATTCATTACTCGATAATCACAGTGTCCCTTTATCGACAGCAATCAGCATTAACTCTGTGACTGGTGAAATATACAGCATGCAGACTTTCAACTATGAGCAGGTAAAATCCTTGCAGTTCCATGTTCAGGCAACAGACTCCGGTGTTCCTCCTTTGAGCAGTAATGCGACTATAAATGTGTTTATTCTGGATGAGAATGACAACAGTCCGGTTATTTTACCGCCTTATTCTGAACCTGGATCAGTTAATATTGAGAACATTCCCTACTCTGCTGAAGCGGGATACTTTGTAGCCAAGATCAGAGCTGTTGATGCTGACTCTGGATATAACGCACTTCTGTCTTATCATCTAACTGAACCCAAAGGAACGAATCTCTTCCGCATTGGAAGCAGCACTGGAGAAATAAGGACTAAGAGACGAATGAGTGACAATGACTTAAAAACTCATCCGCTTCTGATCACAGTGTCTGATAATGGAGAGCCATCACTCTCAGCGACTATGTCCATGGATGTTGTGGTTGTTGAGAGTCTGGATGACATAAAGACATCATTCAGAGAAGTTCCTGTTAAAGAGGAGAGTTTTTCAGATCTGAATCTGTATCTGCTCATCGCTATTGTCTCAGTATCAGTCATCTTTTTACTGAGTCTCGTGGGTTTGATAGCAGCTAAATGCTACAGGACAGACCGCAGTTTCAGCAGGTACAGCGCTCCAGTGATCAGCACACATCCAGACGGCAGCTGGTCCTTCTCTAAATCCACACAACAGTACGACGTGTGTTTTAGTTCAGACACTATAAAGAGTGATGTAGTCGTTTTCCCCTCGCCGTTTCCACCAGCAGACGCGGAGTTGATCAGCATTAATAGTGGAGATACTTTTACGCGCACTCAAACTCTTCCTACCTCAGAGAAGGTAAGACACTGGTGATTTCTTTTTAAATATTATTATTTATTTAAAACAATTATTCAAGCTTTAAGAAGTTGTTTAGCTGTCATTACATTTAATTTTCATTATGTGTCCATAACGCTGTCTTTTATGTATAGAAAGTAGGAGAAAAATAATGATTTCTCATTATTTATTTGGTGCAAATAACTCATTGTGTTTGTGGTATTCTGTCTTTATAATCTGGTTGCATTTTGCTGAAGGAATATATATATATATATATATATATATATATATATATATATGTGTGTGTGTGTGTGTGTGTAAACCCTTTATGTTGCGTATATATAGTAGGTACTCCTCCTTTGAAAATGATTATTAACCTTAGGGTAAATTGGAGCTGTTTTATAGTCCTTTCATTTTTTATTTAGTTTGTACTCACATTTCATACAAATTTAGGTCTAAATATAGCTTAAAATCATGATTTGTATGCGCAACAAAAAGAATGACAACAGAATTCAGAACCGAATTGCTGAATGGTTTTGAGAAATGCAGTCTGCTAAATATTTGTAAAAACATACTAAATGGAATGGTATTTATTTTACTCATTGGTAAATGATTCCAAATAACGTAACGTCCTGAGTGTCACAGTTTTATGGGTGTTATTTTATTTTATATCCTTTAACGTGAAAATCATCTGGTCATCAGGATTGAATGTAAAATGTGGGACAGTTGTTTTCGTTTTTATTTATTTATGTATTTGTATGTATTATTAGTAGTAGTATAATTATTATTTTTGCAGTTAAAAGTAGTTCGTAAAAGTTATCATAACGTCAAATACTTCTTCTTCTTTCGTATTTTTGTTCTTTTCTTAAAATATTTCCTGAAACAGAGTTCCTTGTTTAAATTTCAGAACTTCCCACTGGACAGCGACAGTTGTGGTCATTGTATATATATATTTCTTACACAGATGAAATTATTATCTTCACTGTTTTTTTATTAGTGATTTAAATAAGAATATACTGAGATAAGATTCACTGTTTTACGAATTTGTTGATTTATTTATTTATTTCATTGCTTGCAAAATGTTTGCACTTGATTATGTTATAGATGTTCATTGTGGAAACTGATAGTAGACTGTTCACCTGATTTTTAAGATAATCTCATCACACAAGTCGTTTTTTGCCTCTCTATTCTATTATGTCGTGGAAGTGCGTTTTAAAAAAAATACGCTTTACAGAGTTTCTATTTTCTTTTCATACTTGAAGCAGTCCTTGAGCAACAATAATAGTGCACTGCTATTCCATTAGAAACCACCTGGAGCCGCTGTTAACCGTGAAAATTTTGCAAGACCATAATTACTCGCTTATTTGTATGTCTCCTCCTTCTAAAGCACCAATCTTAACCTTCTCAAATCAGCGGTGTCTTCTGCGGTTGTGTAGTGAACCACGTTCGAGCTGGCATTGTTTGTTTTATTTCAGTGTTTATTTGTTTCGTTTAGATCTTGAATTGTTGGTTTTAAGCAGAGATGAATCAATATGTTGGATCTATATGGACTGCGATTCTGCTGTCGTATTGTTGGACTTTATCTTCCGGTCAGATTGCATATTCCGTCTCGGAGGAAGTGAATGTGGGAACCGTTGTCGGAAACATAGCAAAAGATCTTCACATCAATGTGCAGGAACTGGAACCTCGTATGTTTCAGATTGTATATGGAACCAACAAAAGGTATTTTGGGGTGAATTTAAAGACTGGAACTTTGTTTGTAAATATTCGAATTGATCGCGAATTGCTCTGTTCTACTGATCAGAAATGCACGATGCTTTTAGAAGCAATGGCCCATAATCCATTGAGCCTGTATAGAATAGAAATAAATATAATTGACATCAACGATAACGCGCCATCGTTTCCGATTACCAGTCAGATACTTAATATAACAGAAGTCTCCTCTCCTGGAGAGAAATTTTCTCTTCCTTTAGCAGAAGATCCAGATTCGGGCAACAATGCGGTTAAAACCTACAAGCTTAGTCCCAACGAGCACTTTTCTCTGGATGTGCAGAACGTAGAACAGAGTGTCACTGTCGAACTGGTTCTGGTTAAAGCTTTAGATCGAGAAAAACAGCCTGTCATTCATCTAACACTTACTGCAGTTGATGGAGGGAAACCTGCATTGTCTGGAACATTAGACATAATCGTCAATGTTTTGGATTTTAACGACAACTCTCCAGTTTTTAGCAAATCTCTTTACAAAGTTAAAGTGAACGAAAATATTGCTCTGGGATCCGAAATCATCTCCATTTCCGCTTCAGATTTAGATGAGGGAATAAATAGTGATATAACATTTTCTATAGTTAAGCAAGGAACTAGCAAAGCATCAGATTTATTTTCAATTAACCCCGACAGCGGACTTATAACTGTAAAAGGTAATATTGATTATGAAGAAAATGCTGCTGTGGAATTGAGGGTGGAGGCCAAAGATAAAGGCCACCCTCCTAAGAGTTCACAGTGTAAAGTGTTAGTTGAAGTTGTTGATGTGAATGACAACCCACCAGAGCTGATGGTGACGTCTTTGGCGAGTACTATTAAAGAGGATTCAAAAGTCGGAACCGCTGTGGCTCTAATTACAATCTCCGATAAAGACGGAGGTAAAAATGGAATAGTGCACTGCAATATTGTAGGCCAGGTGCCGTTTAAAATCGAGTCCTCATATAAAAACTACTACTCTTAAGTTGTAGATGGAGCACTGGACAGAGAAGAAATTGCGAATTATAATATCACAATAATAGCTTCAGATGAAGGGTCCCCTTCACTCTCTAGTACCAGTATTATCACAGTTCACGTATCTGATGTGAATGACAACGCCCCACGCTTTCCAGAAGCTCTAATGAACGTATATTTAAAGGAAAACAGTCCAGCAGGTGCCATTATAGCGACAGTGACTGCTCAGGATCCAGATAGTAACGAGAATGCTTATATTTCCTATACTATAATTAGCAGAGACAAAACTGTCATTCCCATGGTCTCTATGATTGATATAAATAGTGAGAGTGGAGACTTATACAGTAAACAGTCATTCAACTATGAAGATCTTAAATCATTTCAGTTTGAAGTTCAGGCCACAGACTCAGGTGTTCCATCACTAAGCAGTAACTTAACAGTAAATGTTTTTATAACTGATGAGAATGACAACAGTCCGGTTATTTTACCGCCTTATTCTGAACCTGGATCAGTTAATAGTGAGAACATTCCCTACTCTGCTGAAGCGGGATACTTTGTAGCCAAGATCAGAGCTGTTGATGCTGACTCTGGATATAACGCACTTCTGTCTTATCATTTAACTGAACCCAAAGGAACGAATCTCTTCCGCATTGGAAGCAGCACTGGAGAAATAAGGACTAAGAGACGAATGAGTGACAATGACTTAAAAACTCACCCACTTCTGATCACAGTGTCTGACAATGGAGAGCCATCACTCTCAGCGACTATGTCCATGGATGTTGTGGTTGTTGAGAGTTTGGATGACATAAAGACAGCATTCAGAGAAGTTCCTGTTAAAGAGGAGAGTTTTTCAGATTTGAATCTATATCTACTCATCGCTATTGTCTCAGTATCAGTCATCTTTTTACTGAGTCTCGTGGGTTTGATAGCAGCTAAATGCTACAGCACAGACGGCAGTTTCAGCAGGTACAGCGCTCCAGTGATCAGCACACATCCAGACGGCAGTTGGTCCTTCTCTAAATCCACACAACAGTACGACGTGTGTTTTAGTTCAGACACAATAAAGAGTGATGTAGTCGTTTTCCCCTCGCCATTTCCACCAGCAGACGCAGAATTGATCAGCATTAATGGAGAAGATACTTTTACGCGCACCCAAACTCTTCCTACTACTGAAAAGGTAAGACACTACATTTTAGTTCACTTCTTCTGTACCTGACTTGCAAAAGTAAATTTATTAGCGACATTTATATTTAGTTTTCTTTTCCCCCCCTCCTTTATATGTATAAAAAAAAAATAAAAGAACCCAAACTCAAGTTAACACGTAAAATACTGGATGCTGTGGCAAAGTGGAGAAAGTTATATTTTCACGATTTTTAAACTTGTTAAGATGATACATATTAGTTTTGTAAGTTATTTCAGCATCTCGTGACTCTGGCATATTTGTATTACTATCACTGTACAGCTTTGGGATTTTATCAGTAGAGTTCGATTTGCTTGTACTACATTTCCGCTTTCTCAGTGATTTTGCTTTTGTACACTGGAAGACAGCGTATATTAATACACCGTTTTTTTGTGTGACTATGCCGCTGTTTGTTTGCTGAATATGTTTCATGGCTTAACTATATCCCATTTTGTATTTAAAAAGCAAAATCACTTCAGTACCATGGCAGCAGCAGTGACGTCGTTGTATTATATCTCAATATTCCTATTTGCATTTTTTTTTCTCGTGGCTCTGGCCTGTTTATTCTTATCACTGTACATCTTTGGGATTTCATAGAGTTTGATTTGCTTTTACTGCATTTCTAATTTCTGTTTGACTTGTACGTATTTTAGTCCGTTTCTTTCTTTCTTTCTTTCTTTCTTTTTTCTGTGCTGTAACAATTACAATATGAGATCATACTTCTTTTTGTTTGTTTCTTTGCTCAACTGTAGTATTTGTGCTTAAAGAGAAAAAATCACTTCAGTACCACGGACAGCGGCAGTGACGTACTTTCGTTCTCAGCGGCGTTGTTTCGCAATGATTGAGTTGACACGAATGTTTCGATTTTACTGAATGAGCATGGTGACACTTTTAGTTTAGTTTTTCTTTTATGTATATGAAGTAACAACTTGGTCTTTCCACTTCTACAACACGTGGTGGCACTGCAGACCATGATTTTGAGAGTTATCTGAGCTCCTCCTTTACAACATCAGAACCAGAGGAAATGCGTTAAAGGGGTGTAAATATCTAGCCAAGGCTTATATTAGCTTTAGCGTCTTGATGTCGGATTGTTTGGAGAGAGGTCTGTTCAGCTGTTTTCATCGTTTTTACACTAAATAATCAGACATTTTGCTGCACGATCATGGATGTTACAGAGTCTTATGGCTTCTGGATCGTTTTATTTCTATCTTTATGGGAATCTTCGCTTGGCCAGATTGTCTATTCCGTCTCCGAGGAGGTAAATAAAGGAACTGTGATCGGGAATATAGCAAAAGACCTGAAGATCAGTGCTCAGGAACTAGAATCGCGTATGTTTCAGATTATGCCTGGATCAAATGCAAAATATTTTCATGTAAATGTGAAAACGGGCTCGCTGTTTGTTAAAGACCGGATTGATCGTGAGGAGTTGTGTGGCAGTAATCAGAAATGTGCGTTGAATTTAGAGGCTCTTGCTCAGAATCCTCACAGACTTTATCGACTTGAAATTATAATTGTGGATGTAAACGACAATGCTCCATTTTTTCCTGACAGCACCTATATTCTCAATGTTACAGAGGATGCAAATATTGGGGATAGATTTCCTTTGCCCAATGCAAAAGATTCAGATGTTGGCAGTAATTCTCTGAAAGACTACAAACTCAGATCAAATGAATATTTTTCTTTAGATGTTCATAGCGGGCAAAAGAGTTTGTCTGCTGAATTAGTACTACAGAAAGCTTTAGACAGAGAGAAACAAGCCGTTATTCACTTAATACTCACCGCCATTGATGGAGGAAAACCTCCCAAATCTGGAACATTGAGTATTGTTGTTGACGTTATAGATGTCAACGATAATAAACCTATTTTCAGCAAACCTTTGTACAAAGTTAAAGTCAAGGAAAACGCATCAATTGGAACCAAAGTAATCCCTGTTTCTGCCAGTGATTTGGACGAGGGCATAAATAGTGAAATTCAGTATTCATTTCATGGAAATACTGATGAAAAAAACTTCTTTAGCATAAATTCTAACTCTGGGGAAATTGTTGTTCAAGGTCAAATTGATTACGAGGAACAGCCTGCGATTGAACTGCGTGTTCAGGCGAGAGATAAAGGCGTTCCTCCTAAAAGTACACACTGTAAAGTTTTAATAGAAGTTGTGGACGAGAATGACAACACGCCCGAAATAATTGTGACTCCTCTTATGCAAAGTGTGAAAGAAGACGCAAAACCTGGAACTGCAGTTGCTTTAGTCACAGTATCTGATAAAGATGGAGGTAAAAATGGCATTGTACACTGTGCTCTGAAAGGCTCGTTTCCTTTCAAACTGGAGTCGTCATATAATAATCATTATTCTCTAGTGGTAGATGGACCTTTGGACAGAGAGACTGTTTCTCTGTATAACATCACAATTACAGCTGCAGATGAAGGAACTCCGCCTCTTTCCAGCAGCACTGTTATAACTGTACATATCTCTGATGTTAACGACAATGCTCCACATTTCCCAGCTCTCGTTATTAACGCTTTTTTAAGTGAGAATGGTCAAGCTGGAGGTCTCGTGACAAAAGTGTCAGCTGATGATTCAGACACTGGTGAGAACGCAGAACTTTCATATTCACTGTTAGACAGTTCCAGCTCCAGTGTTCCCATAACAACACTGATAAATATAAACTCTTTAAGTGGAGAAATATTCAGTTTGCAATCATTTAATCACGAAGAAACGAGACAATTTCAGTTTCAAGTTATGGCAACAGACTCTGGTGTTCCTCCTCTGAGCAGTAATGCGACTGTAAATGTGTTTATTCTGGATGTGAATGACAACAGTCCGGTTATTTTACCGCCTTATTCTGAACCTGGATCAGTTAATAGTGAGAACATTCCCTACTCTGCTGAAGCGGGATACTTTGTAGCCAAGATCAGAGCTGTTGATGCTGACTCTGGATATAACGCACTTTTGTCTTATCATCTAACTGAACCCAAAGGAACGAATCTCTTCCGCATCGGAAGCAGCACTGGAGAAATAAGGACTAAGAGACGAATGAGTGACAGTGACTTAAAAACACACCCACTTATTATCACAGTGTCTGATAATGGAGAGCCATCACTCTCAGCGACTATGTCTATGGATGTTGTGGTTGTTGAGAGTCTGGATGACATAAAGACATCATTCAGAGAAGTTCCTGTTAAAGAGGAGAGTTTTTCAGATTTGAATCTGTATCTGCTCATCGCTATTGTCTCAGTATCAGTCATCTTTTTACTGAGTCTGGTGGGTTTGATAGCAGCTAAATGCTACAGGACAGACGGCAGTTTCAGCAGGTACAGCGCTCCAGTGATCAGCACACATCCAGACGGCAGCTGGTCCTTCTCTAAATCCACACAACAGTACGACGTGTGTTTTAGTTCAGACACAATAAAGAGTGATGTAGTCGTTTTCCCCTCGCCGTTTCCACCAGCAGACGCAGAACTGATCAGCATTAACGGAGAAGATACTTTTACACGCACACAAACTCTTCCTACGACTGGGAAGGTAAGACACTGAATTTTAGTTCAATTCTACTGTACTTAACTTACACAAGTAACGACGACGTTTATGTTTAGTTTTCTTTTCCCCCCGTGTATATATTCATAAAATAGAAGAACCCAAACTCAAATTAACAAGTAAAATGCTGGATACTGTGGCAAAGTGGAAAAAAATAATATTTTCACAAATTTTAAACTTGTTGTTAAGATGATGGATTTTAGTTTTATAAGTTATTTCAGCATCTTGTGACTCAGGCGTATGTGTATTACTATCAATGTACAACTCTGGGATTTCATCAACAGAGTCTGATTTGCTTGTACTGTGTTTCTGCTTTCTTAGTGACTGCTTTTGTACACTGGAAGACAGCGTACATTAATATACGTTTTTTGTTTTGTTTTGGGAACAATTACATTTTGATACCATGCTGCTGTTTGCTGACTTTGTTTCATGGCCTAACTATAGCTTATTTTGTATGTAAAAAGCAAAATCGCCTCAGTACCACGGACAGCGGCAGTGACGTCGTATATTCCTGTTGAAAATATTGCTGTTGAAAAAGTTATATTTCCACGAAGTTCTTTAGATGATACATTTTAGTTTTGTAAGTTATTTCAGCATCTCGTGACTCTGGCGTATTTGTATTCCTATATAACTTTACAGCTTTGAGACTTAATGATAGAATGTGATTTGCTTGCACCGAGTTTCTATTTTCTCAGTGAATTTTCTTCTGTACACCGGAAGACAGCGTATAGCCTTTTTATTAAACTTTTTTTTTTTTTTAATTTGTTTGTTTGGTTTAGCCTACTTACAGATTTTTGTATGTTGGAACAATTACCTTTTGATACCATGCTGCTGCCTGTTTGCTGACTTTGTTTCATGGCTTAACTGTAGCCTATTTTTTTTTAAAAAGAAAAATCACTTCAGTAAAATGGACAGCGGCAGCGGCGTCGTATATTCCTTCTCAGTATTCCCATTTGCATTTTTTCTGCTTCCTAATGATTGCGTAGTTTCGAAGGCCTAGATGTGACTTTTTAGGTGATACGTTTGGTTCACTCTTTGTTTTAGAGAAAATATATTAAGTAACATGTGGTTGTCTCTTCACTTTTGCAACACGTGGTGGCACTGTAGACCACAACTTTGAGAGTAACTTGAGCTCCTCCTTTACAGCATCAGAACCAGAGGAAAATGCGTTAAAGGGGTGTAAATAACTAACTGAGGCTTATAGTAGCTTCAGCGTCTTGATGTCGGATTGTATCGAGAGAGGTCTGTTTAGGTGTTTTAATCGTTTTTACACTAAATAATCGCAGGACATTTTGCTGCACAATCATGGATGTTACAGAATCTTACGGCTTCTGGATCGTTGTATTTCTGTCTTTATGGGAATCTTCGCTTGGCCAGATTGTCTATTCCGTCTCCGAGGAGGTAAATAAAGGAACTGTGATCGGGAATATAGCAAAAGACCTGAAGATCAGTGCTCAGGAACTAGAATCACGTATGTTTCAGATTATGCCTGGATCAAATGCAAAGTATTTTGATGTAAATGTGAAAACGGCCTCGCTGTTTGTTAAAGACCGGATTGATCGTGAGGAGTTGTGTGGCAGTAATCAGAAATGTGCGTTGAATTTAGAGGCTCTTGCTCAAAATCCTTACAGACTTTACCGGCTTGAAATTATAATTGTGGATGTGAACGACAATGCACCATTTTTTCCAGGCAGCACTTATGTTGTGAGTGTTACAGAGATTGCAAATGAGGGGGACAGATTTCCTCTTCCTATTGCAAAAGATCCAGACGTTGGCAGTAATTCTCTGAAAGACTACAAACTCAGTTCAAATGAGTATTTTTCTTTAGATATTCATAGCGGGCAACAGAGTATGTTAGCTGAGCTAGTACTACAGAAAGCTTTAGATAGAGAGAAACAAGCTGTTATTCATTTAGTACTTACTGCTATTGATGGAGGAAAACCTCCCAAATCTGGAACATTGAGTATTGTTGTTGACGTCATAGATGTTAACGATAATAAACCTATTTTCAGCAAACCTTTGTACAAAGTTAAAATGAAGGAAAACACAGCAGTTGGAAACAAACTTATTACTGTTTCTGCTAGTGACTTGGATGAGGGTATCAATAGCGAAATACAGTATTCATTTCTTGGACATGGAAATACCGATGAACTGAACCGGTTTGCAATAAATTCTAACTCAGGGGAAATTGTTGTTCAAGGTCAAATTGATTACGAGGAACATCCTGCAATTGAACTGCGTGTTCAGGCGAGAGATAAAGGCGTTCCTCCTAAAAGTACACACTGTAAAGTTTTAATAGAAGTTGTGGACGAGAATGACAACGCGCCAGAGATCATTACGACTCCTCTGTTGGAAAACGTGAAAGAAGATGCAAAACCGGGAACTGCAGTTGCTTTATTCACAGTGTCTGATAAAGATGGAGGTAAAAATGGCATTGTACACTGTGCTCTGAAAGGCTCGTTTCCTTTCAAACTGGAGACGTCATATAACAATCATTATTCTCTAGTGGTAGATGGAGCTCTGGACAGAGAGACTGTTTCTCTGTATAACATCACAATTACAGCTGCAGATGAAGGAACTCCACCTCTTTCCAGCAGCACTGTTATAACTGTACATATCTCTGATGTTAATGACAATGCTCCACATTTCCCAGCACCCGTTATTAACGCTTTTCTAAGTGAGAATGGTCAAGCTGGAGGTCTCGTGACAACAGTGTCAGCTGATGATTCAGACACTGGTGAGAACGCAGAACTTTCATATTCACTGTTAGACAGTTCCAGCTCCAGTGTTCCTATAACAACACTGATAAATATAAACTCTTTAAGTGGAGAAATATTCAGTTTGCAATCATTTAATCACGAAGAAACGAGACGATTTCAGTTTCAAGTTATGGCAACAGACTCTGGTGTTCCTCCTCTGAGCAGTAATGCGACTGTAAATGTGTTTATTCTGGATGTGAATGACAACAGTCCGGTTATTTTACCACCTTATTCTGAACCTGGATCAGTTAATAGTGAGAACATTCCCTACTCTGCTGAAGCGGGATACTTTGTAGCCAAGATTAGAGCTGTTGATGCTGACTCTGGAAATAACGCACTTCTGTCTTATCATCTAACTGAACCCAAAGGAACGAATCTCTTCCGCATTGGAAGCAGCACTGGAGAAATAAGGACTAAGAGACGAATGAGTGACAATGATTTAAAAACTCACCCACTTCTGATCACAGTGTCTGATAATGGAGAGCCATCACTCTCAGCGACTATGTCCATGGATGTTGTGGTTGTTGAGAGTCTGGATGACATAAAGACAGCATTCCGAGAAGTTCCTGTTAAAGAGGAGAGTTTTTCAGATCTGAATCTGTATCTGCTCATCGCTATTGTCTCAGTATCAGTCATCTTTTTACTGAGTCTGGTGGGTTTGATAGCAGCTAAATGCTACAGGACAGACGGCAGTTTCAGCAGGTACAGCGCTCCAGTGATCAGCACACATCCAGACGGCAGCTGGTCCTTCTCTAAATCCACACAACAGTACGACGTGTGTTTTAGTTCAGACACAATAAAGAGTGATGTAGTCGTTTTCCCCTCGCCATTTCCTCCAGCAGACGCAGAACTAATCAGCATTAATGGAGAAGATACTTTTACGCGCACACAAACTCTTCCTACTACTGTGAAGGTAAGACACTGAATTTTAGTTCACTTCTACTGTATTTGACTTTGTAAAATTGTAAGCGACGACGTTTATGTTTAGTTTTCTTTTTTTTCAGTCTATATACTTATAAAATAAACAGTATAACCAAAACTCAAGTTAAAAAGTAAAATACTGGATGATGTGGCAAGGTGGAAAAAATAATATTTTCACTAATTTTAAACTTGTTGTTAAGATGATGCATTTTACTTTTGTAGGTTATTTCACCATCTTCTGACTCTGTCGTATTTGTATTACTATCAGTGTACAACTCTGGGATTTCATCAGTAGAGTCTGATTTGCTTGTACTGTGTTTATACTTACTCAGTGACTTTGCTTTTATACACTGGAAGACCACGCATATTAATAAAAGTTTTTTTTTTTTGTTTGTTTTGTTTTGTTGTTTTATTTTGGGAACGTTTACATTTTGATACCATGCTGCTGTTTGTTGACTTTGTTTGTTTTATGGCCTAACTATATCTTATTTTGTAACTAAAAAGCAATATCACTGCAGTACCACGTGCAGTGACGTCGTATATTCCTGTTGAAAAAGTGATATTTCCGCGAACTTGTTAAGATGATACATTTTAGTTTTGTAAGTTATTTCAGCATCTCGTGACTCTGGCGTATTTGCATTCCTATATCGCTTTACAGCTTTGAGACTTCATGATAGATTTTGCTTTGCTTTTGTACGCCGGAGACAGCATACCCTATTTTTTTTTTTTTTTTAATTTTAGCTTGCTTAAAGATTTTTGTATGTTGTGACAATTACCTTTTGATACCATGCTGCTCTCTGTTTGTTGATTTTGTTTGTTTCATGGCTTAACTGTAGCCTATTTTGTTTTTAAAAAGAAAAATCACTTCAGTACAATGGACAGCGGCAGCGGCGTCGTATATTCCTTCTTAATATTCCAGTTTGCATTTTTTCTGTTTCTAATTATTAGATTTGAAGTCCTAGATTTGACTTCATTTAGAAGGTGGTAAATTTGGTTCACTTTTTGTTTTTAGAGAGAAATATTTGAAGAAACAACTGATTGTCTCTCAGCTTTTACAACACGTGGTGGCACTGTAGACCACAACTTTGAGAGTTACCTAAACTCCTCCTTTGAAGCACCAGAACAAGAGGAGATGCGCTGAAGGGGCGTACATAACCACGGCTTATAATTGCTTCAGCGTCTTGATGTCGGATTGTATGGAGAGAGGTCTGTTTAGCTGTTTTCATCGTTTTTACACTAAATAACCATAGGACATTTTGCTGCACAATCATGGATGTAACAGAATCTTACTGCTTCTGGATCGGCTTATTTCTGTCTTTATGGGAATCTTCGCTTGGCCAGATTGTCTATTCCGTCTCTGAGGAGGTAAATAAAGGAACTGTGATCGGGAATATAGCAAAAGACCTCAAAATAAGTGCTCAGGAACTAGAATCGCGCATGTTTCAGATTATGCCTGGATCAAATGCAAAATATTTTCATGTAAATGTGAAAACAGGCTCGCTGTTTGTTAAAGACCGGATTGATCGTGAGGAGTTGTGTGGCAGTAATCAGAAATGTACGTTGAATTTAGAGGCTCTTGCTCAAAATCCTCACAGACTTTACCGACTTGAAATTATAATTGTGGATGTGAACGACAATGCTCCATTTTTTCCAGACAACACTCATATTCTCAATATTACAGAGAATGCAAGTGAGGGCGACAAATTTCCTCTTCCAATTGCAAAAGATTCAGATGTTGGCAGTAATTCTCTGAAAGACTACAAACTCAGTTCAAATGAATATTTTTCTATAGATGTTCATAGCGGGCAAAAGAGTTTATCTGCTGAATTAGTACTACAGAAAGCCTTAGACAGAGAGAAACAAGCCGTTATTCACTTAATTCTCACCGGAGGAAAACCTCCTAAATCTGGAACATTGAGTATTGTTGTTAATGTCTTGGATGTAAACGATAATAAACCTATTTTCAGCAAACATTTGTACAAAGTTAAAGTGAAGGAAAACACACCAGTTGGAACCAAAATAATCTCTGTTTCTGCAAGTGATTTGGATGAGGGCATCAACAGTGAAATTCAATATTCATTTCTTGGACATGAAAATACTGATGAAACGAACCCGTTTAGGGTTAATTCTAACTCGGGGGAAATTGTTGTTCAAGGAAAAATTGATTACGAGGAAGACTCTGCAATTGAACTGCGGGTTCAGGTGAGAGACAAAGGCAGTCCTCCTAAAAGTACACACTGTAAAATTTTAATAGAAGTTGTGGACGAGAATGACAATGCGCCAGAGATAGTTACTACTCACTTGTTGGAAAGTGTGAAAGAAGATACAAAGTCAGGAACTGCAGTTGCTTTAGTTACAGTCTCTGATAAAGATGGAGGTAAAAATGGCATTGTACACTGTGCACTGAAAGGCTTGTTTCCTTTCAAACTGGAGTCGTCATATAACAATCATTATTCTCTAGTGGTAGATGGACCTCTGGACAGAGAGACTGTTTCTCTGTATAACATCACAATTACAGCTGCAGATGAGGGAACTCCGTCTCTTTCCAGCAGCACTGTTATAACTGTACATATCTCTGATGTTAATGACAATGCTCCACATTTCCCAGCACCCGTTATTAACGCTTTTCTTCGTGAAAATAGTCCAGCTGGAGGTCTAGTGACAAAAGTGTCAGCTGATGATTCAGACACTGGTGAGAACGCAGAACTTTCATATTTACTGTTAGACAGTTCCAGCTCCAGTGTTCCTATAACAACACTGATAAATATAAACTCTTTAAGTGGAGAAATATTCAGTTTGCAATCATTTAATCACGAAGAAACGAGACGATTTCAGTTTCAAGTTATGGCAACAGACTTTGGCGTTCCTGCTCTGAGCAGTAATGCGACTGTAAATGTGTTTCCCCTTCGGGAACTCGAGCCGCGTCGGAAAACGCTATGGGAACGCCTCCAGCGTGACCGCGCTCTGAACACGTGTGAAATCAGACCAATGGAAGAGCGAGACGTCACAGGCGGGTGACGTCACAGACCAGGAAGTATAAAAGCACGTGCGCCAGAACGAACGACAGCTTCTGTCTTTCAGCAGCGCTCTATGTGTGTCTCTGTTTTTGTGCCTTTGGTTGCTAGTTTGCACCACTTTTCTTTTGCACAAAATGTCTAAGAAGTCTAGTAAAACCAAACATTTAGACGAGCCACGTTTTAGAGCGTGTGTTCCTCCTTGCCCTCGTTTCATTACGGGTAAGGATACACACGCTCTATGCGTGGTTTGTCTGGGAGCGGAGCATGCGGCAGCAGCCCTCGAGGGGGCTGATTGCCCTCATTGTGTGCAGATGAGTCTGCACACACTCCGCTCCCGGCAGGCTCTCTTCCAGCTGGGAGCCTTCAGCAGCGTTCCCCGCGGATCTGGTCCCGCTTCCGCCGAGGCGGGGCGGCGGCTGCATTCGTGGGGTTCGCAGCTGGATCTAGCGGAGGGTATGGAGACGGGTAACCCCCTATCTCCTGCCTCACCCGCTAGATCCCCAGCCCGGGCTCTGGGTGCGGAAGCCCGCGCTGCGGATTCTTCCCCCCGGGGGACGGGCTCGACACTCCCCATATCTTCCTCTGAGGAGGTTGATGTGGAGAGTGTCGGTGATGTTCAAGCACCATCGTTTCCCCAATATGAGGAGCTGCTGGAGGTGGTGACTCGTGCGGTGGCCAAGCTTAATATCGTTTGGCCCCCCGAGTCATTGGTTGAACCGCAGACTAGTAAACTAGACGAGAGGTTTCTGCGGTCTCGCCCACCTTCAGCACGCCGGAGCCTTCCTTTTTTCCCCGATCTCCACACTGAGGTGTCGAGATCGTGGAATAACCCGTTCTTGTCCCGCTTGTTCATTCCCGCCTCCTATAACTACGGTCATGTGGGCGGGTTGGATGAGCGGGGGTACAGAGCGATGCCCCGGGTGGAACAGACGCTTGCCAGCTATCTGTCCCCCGCCGCGGCATCGTCTCTGAAGGCTCCGGTCGTGCCCTCCAAGCCGCTGCGAGTCACCTCAGCACTGGTGGGCAAGGGGTACGCGGCTGCGGGTCAGGCTGGTGCGTGTCTGCACACCATGTCGGTGTTACAGGCGTACCAGGCTGACCTGCTTAAGGAGTTGGATGAAGGCGCGGAGATCAGGGATTGTGATATCTCTGAGCTCCGGAGGACCGCTGATTTGTCTCTCCGTGCCACTAAGGAGACCGCCCGTGCCATCAGTCGGTCTATGGCATCCCTTGTGGCCGCGGAGAGACATCTCTGGTTGACTCTGTCCGATATGAAGGAAAAGGACAGGGTCTTCCTCCTGGACGCCCCGCTTTCGCCTTCTGGCCTGTTCGGCGACGCAGTCAATGCTGTCGTCGACAGGTACCAGGAGGCGCATAAGCAAGCGGTGGCGTTCCAGCGGTTCCTCCCTCGCCGCCGTCCAACTCACGAGGCTGCTGAGCGGGAGCAGTCTCGTCCGTGTACCAGCTCCTCCTACAGGGAAACACAAAAGCAGAGCGTTGCCTCCCGCACTCCTCCCCAACGAGAGCGGGCCCGCAGACCAACCCTGATGGTTCAGGGCCGCTGAGGGCAGCCCCATCAGGGGAGTTCCGGGGTGCACCGCAGTATTCGGTGTCCGGCTCCCCCCTGTGCCCTCAGGGGGCCGTTTCGCTAACCCTGCCGGTGATTCAGGGCGCAGCGGCCTCCAGCGAGCATCCACCCCAGTCTCTTCCGCCCGGAAACGTAGCGGAGCTGGGGAGCTCACCACCCCTGCGGGGGTCTCAGGGTCTGCTGGATCGGGTGCTTCCTGCCGGGCAACCGTTACAGGACACCGGTCTAACGACCCGCGTAACACCAGAGGCCAGTCTCGAGAGGCTGGTTCCCTTAGTAGATCATTTGGCAGCGTGGAAACTACTGCCCAATGTATCTGCTTGGGTCCTGCACACTGTAGAGCGAGGTTATCGCATTCAGTTCGGCGCACCACCTCCGCCATTCAACGGGGTCTCTCCCACCTTGGTGGGCCCCGAGCAGGGTCTGGTAATGGAACAGGAAGTAGCTACTCTCCTGAGGAAGGAGGCCATCGAGGTGGTCCCTCCTCAGTCCAGAGAGTCTGGGTTCTACAGCCGGTACTTCATTGTCCCCAAGAAGGATGGGGGCCTGCGTCCCATTTTAGATCTCCGCCTCCTGAACCGCTCAGTCATGCGGCTGAAGTTCAGGATGCTGACTGTAAGACAGGTCGTGTCACAGATCAGGTCCGAGGACTGGTTTGTCACGATAGATCTAAAAGACGCGTACTTCCATGTCTCCATCCTTCCTCAACACAGGAAGCTCCTGAGGTTTGCTTTCAGGGGCGAAGCTTACCAATATCGGGTTCTTCCTTTCGGCCTAGCACTCTCCCCCCGCACTTTTACGAAGTGTGTGGATGCAACTCTGGCTCCTCTGCGACTCCAGGGCATCCGCATACTCAATTACATCGACGACTGGCTGATCCTGGCCCAGTCGGAGATGGTGGCGGTTCGGCATCGAGATGTCGTTCTCGCACACATAAAGGAGCTGGGGTTGAGACTGAACGCCAAGAAAAGTGTGCTTTCTCCTCTACAGAGAACCACTTATCTGGGCGTGGTGTGGGATTCTACCACGATGCAGACACGGTTGTCTCCTGCTCGGATCGAGTCGATCCTCGCCGCAGTCATGAGAGTGAAGGAAGGCCGGTCACTCACTGTCAAGCAGTTTCAACGACTGCTGGGTCTCATGGCAGCTGCGTCCAACGTGATACCTTTTGGCCTGCTGTACATGAGACCCCTACAGTGGTGGCTCAAGACCAGGGGTTCTCCCCGAGGGGAAACCCGCTTCGCATGATCAAGGTCACGCGGCGATGCCTACGTGCCTTAGACATGTGGAGGAAACCCTGGTTCTTGTCTCAGGGCCCGGTGCTGGGAGCTCCTTGTCGCCGTGTAACGCTAGCGACGGACGCGTCCCTCACTGGTTGGGGAGCGGTCATGAGTGGCCCCCCTGCCCGCGGTCTGTGGAGTGGTCGCCATCTCAGTTGGCACATAAATTGCCTGGAGATGCTGGCCGTGTTTCAAGGGCTGAAACACTTTCTCCCGGACCTGAGAGATCGTCACGTGTTGGTCCGCCCCGACAACATGGCGGTGGTCTCTTACATCAACCACCAAGGAGGTCTGCGTTCGCGCCCCTTGTTCAAGCTGGCGCACCAGATCCTTGTGTGGTCCCAGGGCAAACTCCTCTCACTGAGAGCAGTTTTTGTACCCGGGTATCTCAATGTGGGAGCAGACGTCCTGGCGAGACAGGGGCCGAGGCCCGGGGAATGGATGCTTCACCCCGAGGTGGTGAAGCAGATCTGGAGAGTGTTTGGTCCAGCCCAGGTGGACCTGTTTGCCACGAGGGACAATGCGCAATGTCCCCTCTGGTACTCTCTAGTTCATCCAGCTCCGCTGGGGCTGGATGCCATGGTACAGACGTGGCCGAGGCTGCGTCTGTACGCTTTCCCCCCGATCGCTCTGCTCCCGGGAGTTCTAGAGAGAGTGCGCCGGGATGGGGTATCCCTTCTTCTAGTAGCCCCGTTCTGGCCGGGCCGAGTATGGTTCTCGGACCTGATTTCCCTCCTCGACGGCTCTCCCTGGGAGATTCCCGTCAGGAGGGATCTCCTCTCACAGGCAGGGGGTGCCTTCCTTCACCCCCGGCCGGAGCTGTGGAAGCTTTGGGTGTGGCCTCTGAGGGGGCGCACCTCTTAGCTTCCGGTCTCTCAACCGAGGTTGTTGAGACCCTACTCCAATCTAGAGCTCCCTCCACGAGGAAACTGTATGCCTTGAAGGGGAAACTTTTCACTTCTTGGTGTGGACGCCGCCAGCAGGACCCAGTTAACTGCCCAGTTGGCTCAGTGCTGGAGTTTCTGCAGGACAGGCTGTCTGCTGGGTTATCCCACTCCACCTTGAAGGTTTACGTGGCGGCCATTGCGGCCTACCACGCCCCTCTCGGTGGTCTTTCCGTGGGTAGGGCCCCCCTGGTTACACGTTTCCTCCGCGGTGCGCTGAGGCTAAGGCCCCCGGTACGACCTCGTGTCCCTTCCTGGGACCTGTCTGTGGTGCTTGAGGCTCTCTGTCTTCCTCCCTTCGAGCCTTTAGAAGAGATCTCTGACTGTCATCTGTCCTTTAAGACTTCTTTTCTTTTAGCCCTTTCATCTCTAAAGAGAGTTGGTGACCTGCAGGCCCTTTCTGTGGCCCCCTCTTTCCTGGACTTTGCTCCAGGCCTTTCTAAAGTTTTTCTTCACCCTCGCACTGGGTATGTCCCTAAGGTCCCTTCCTCTGCACCACGGCCTGTCGTACTCCAGGCCTTCTGTCCTCCTCCCTTTCGGGAGCCTGACCAGCAGAAGCTGAACTGTATGTGTCCAGTTCGAGCGCTGGATGCATACGTTCACCGGGTGGCTACTTGGAGAAGGTCGGACCAGTTGTTCGTTTGCTTTGGTCCTCAGAGACGTGGTCTCCCTGCCTCTAAGCAGACCATAAGTCGGTGGATAGTCGAGGCTATCCTCCTGGCTTATGAGTCTTCGGGCCTTCCTCCTCCCTTGGGGGTAAAGGCTCATTCCACCCGTAGCATGGCGGCCTCTAAATCTTTCCTTGCGGGTATTCCCCTTCAGGATATCTGTAACGCTGCGGGTTGGTCCACGCCCCTTACGTTTGTCAGGTTCTACCGTCTTGACCTCTTGACCCCTGGTTCTTCGGTCCTTCCTAGCTCTTCTAGGCAGGGATTTGGAGCTGGTGGCGTGGGCATCTCGTTCCCATAGCGTTTTCCGACGCGGCTCGAGTTCCCGAAGGGGAACGTCTCAGGTTACGTATGTAACCCTGGTTCCCCGAGGGAACGAGACGCCGCGTCTCGAGGCCAGCTTCCTGCGTCCCTGCGAGCGCTGCTTCTCTTTGAAGCTGCCGTTCGTTCTGGCGCACGTGCTTTTATGCTTCCTGGTCTGTGACGTCACCCGCCTGTGACGTCTCGCTCTTCCATTGGTCTGATTTCACACGTGTTCAGAGCGCGGTCACGCTGGAGGCGTTCCCATAGCGTTTTCCGACGCGGCGTCTCGTTCCCTCGGGGAACCAGGGTTACATACGTAACCTGAGACGTTATTCTGGATGAGAATGACAACAGTCCGGTTATTTTACCACCTTATTCTGAACCTGGATCAGTTAATATTGAGAACATTCCCTACTCTGCTGAAGCGGGATACTTTGTAGCCAAGATCAGAGCTATTGATGCTGACTCTGGATATAACGCACTTCTGTCTTATCATCTAACTGAACCCAAAGGAACGAATCTCTTCCGCATTGGAAGCAGCACTGGAGAAATAAGGACTAAGAGACGAATGAGTGACAATGACTTAAAAACTCACCCACTTCTGATCACAGTGTCTGATAATGGAGAGCCATCACTCTCAGCGACTATGTCCATGGATGTTGTGGTTGTTGAGAGTCTGGATGACATAAAGACAGCATTCCGAGAAGTTCCTGTTAAAGAAGAGAGTTTTTCAGATCTGAATCTGTATCTGCTCATCGCTATTGTCTCAGTATCAGTCATCTTTTTACTGAGTCTCGTGGGTTTGATAGCAGCTAAATGCTACAGGACAGACAGGAGTTTCAGCAGGTACAGCGCTCCAGTGATCAGCACACATCCAGACGGCAGCTGGTCCTTCTCTAAATCCACACAACAGTACGACGTGTGTTTTAGTTCAGACACAATAAAGAGTGATGTAGTCGTTTTCCCCTCGCCGTTTCCTCCAGCAGACACAGAACTAATCAGCATTAATGGAGAAGATACTTTTACGCGCACCCAAACTCTTCCTACTACTGGGAAGGTAAGCAGATCTCTAAGCATTAGTGCTGGACAATTCATTTGCAGCTTATTGTTGTTCTGAGCTTCTCGCAGTTATTTCGTATTATTGTCATAAAGGTTTTAACAACGTGTCTGTTTAACTTATTTTTCATTTACGAAGTTGTTTTGATTAATAATATTTTGTTGTTTCTATTTGTCAATGACATGTCATTTAAAGAATGGTTTGTCTGTTCCTCAGTGATGGATGTTTTTTAAATAGTTTAACATTTTCAAGCATTAAATCAATCACAGTGTATTTAATTATGACATGCATTTTGATGGAAATATTTTACAAATTAGAAAAGCATAGGCCTACGGTCTTGAAAATAAAGGTTTAACATTCATAAACCTTTAACATCCATAAAACATTTACACTATGCAAAAGGTTCTTTATAGTGAAAAAAGGATTCTTCTGATTATTAAATATTGACATTTTTTAAATATTCTGCACACTTAAGAGAGGATTAAGGTTCAGTGAATAAATGCTTTTTCATGAGTTTGCTCTTATAATCAGATTGAGCAGATAGTAAGCATATTTAGCGTGCTGTCCAAGAAGAGGGCTCCGAGCTTGGAATATAGCCAGAACCCAGAGAACTTAAGCTGGTATAAGAATAGTTAGGAGTGGGGAGCTGGGGTGGAGGAGGGATGCCAGAAAAACAGTATTGGGTAAGATGTAAGTTGGCTGTATAAATATTTACTCTCATGCTAACTGAGTTGATTATCTGAACGTGGTCAACCTGTCCTGGATTAGTTGATTATATAAACATGCACCTCCAGAACTTTGTTTCATAAAACATAATTTGGGAAACCTGAAATGGTTCTTCTATCGCTTTTTGGAACCTTTTTTTTCTTTCAATAAAACTTATCTCAAGGATACATTAAAATTAAAACGTACATGATAGGCAAAACGCAAACAAAAATGTAAAACGAAACCAAAAAAATAAATCTTAGTAATTAGAATAAGAATAAGAATAATTTTGGCATTCAATACTTCGTCAATACAATGTTCCTTTCGTGTTTTCTTTCATAATATTAACAAATTTCACCAGTTCATCATATTACTGTGCAGCTCACGTGGGCCGGATCATTGTAATAGCAACTTTCTGGTATGACCTGTTTGATCGACCACTGCATTTTAGTATACATTTGGTCATAACAAGCATCTGTTGATTGTTTGTAGTTTTATTAGATTATTCATGTGTTAATGCTACTACTTTATAATAGGCAATACGGAGGATTTTTTACGTTGTTTTTCAGCGTTTGATTTGCATATTGCTGCTGTTGATGTGCTTGTTTCATCTAAATATATTGGTGGACCTATATTGGATTTGTAAATAGAATACACTGCTGTTATAATGTAGTTTAGGCACATGGTGTCACTGCAGACCGTCAGTTAAATGTGTATGGGTTGTACTCTGCAGCCCCTCTCTCTGAATCTTGGTGTTTAGTGAGGGGATCTGCTGCTGAGACGTGATTATGCTGTTTCGTCTCGTGTTTCCTGAATGATTAAAATAAATACTAGATTGTCGAGCGTTTATTTCCCGTTTTTACTGCCACCAAGCCAGCTGTGAATGACCACCATGGCCTTTATGGAATATTTCGAGAGCGGATTTATATTTTTCCTTTTTTTGCTGGACTCTGTGTTTGCTCAGATCAACTATTCCGTACCAGAAGAGGTAAATAAGGGGACAGTTGTTGGGAATATAGCGAAAGACCTGAACATAAATGTTCACGAACTAGAATCTCGTATGTTTGAGATTGTGTCTGGATCAAATAAGAAGTATTTTGACGTAAATCTGAAAACTGGCGTTCTGTTTGTTAATGAAAGAATCGACCGTGAAGAGTTATGCTTGTCGAATCTGAAATGCTCTTTGAATATAGAGGCCCTGGCTGAAAATCCTCATCATCTTTACAGGGTGGAGATTAAGGTTTTGGATATAAACGACAATGCTCCACATTTTCCTGTTAAGGTATTTGCCTTGAATATTACTGAAATCGCTAGCCCTGGAGAGAGATTTCCTCTCCCTGTGGCCGAGGACTCTGATGTTGGCAGTAATTCGCTGAAAGAGTACAAACTGAGTCCGAATGAATATTTCAGTCTAGATACACAGACTGAAGACCAGAGTGTGTCTGCTGATTTAGTGCTGAACAAGGCTTTAGATCGAGAGAAACAAGCGACGATTAAATTAGTGTTAACCGGTGTAGACGGAGGAAAACCACCTAAATCTGGGACTTTAAATATAGTTATAAATGTAATGGATGTTAATGACAATAATCCAGTGTTTAGTCAACCTCTTTACAAAGTCAAATTGAAGGAAAATGTTGCTGCTGGTACGAAAGTTTTATCTGTTTTTGCGTCTGATTTGGATGAGGGCATAAACCGCGAAATTGTGTATTCATTTGTTGGTCATGGAAAAAAGAAAGATCTATTTGAAATTATTCCGGAAACCGGAGAAATTGTTGTAAAAGATCAAATAGATTACGAGGAAAACCCTGCCATTGAATTACGAGCTCAAGCAAAAGATAAAGGCAGTCCACCAAAGAGCACACAATGCAAAGTTTTAATAGAAGTTATGGATGAAAATGATAATGCACCAGAGATAACTGTGACTCGTCTGTTGAAAAGTGTTAAAGAAGACACAAAGTCAGGAACCGCAGTTGCTTTGGTCACAGTGTCTGATAAAGATGGAGGTAAAAATGGCATCTTACACTGTGCACTGAAAGACTCATTTCCTTTCAAACTGGAGACGTCATATAACAATCATTATTCTCTAGTGGTAGATGGAGCTCTGGACAGAGAGACTGTTTCTCTGTATAACATCACAATTACAGCTGCAGATGAAGGAACTCCGTCTCTTTCCAGCAGCACTGTTATAACTCTACATATCTCTGATGTTAACGACAATGCTCCACATTTCCCAGCTCCCGTTATTAACGCTTTTCTTCGTGAGAATAATCCAGCTGGAGGTCTAGTGACAAAAGTGTCAGCTGATGATTCAGACACTGGTGAGAACGCAGAACTTTCATATTCACTGTTAGACAGTTCCAGCTCCAGTGTTCCTATAACAACACTGATAAATATAAACTCTTTAAGTGGAGAAATATTCAGTTTGCTATCATTTAATCACGAAGAAACGAAAAAATTCCAGTTTAAGGTTATGGCAACAGACTCTGGTGTTCCTCCTCTGAGCAGTAATGCGACTGTAAATGTGTTTGTTCTGGATGAGAATGACAACAGTCCGGTTATTTTACCGCCTTATTCTGAACCTGGATCAGTTAATATTGAGAACATTCCCTACTCTGCTGAAGCGGGATACTTTGTAGCCAAGATCAGAGCTGTTGATGCTGACTCTGGATATAACGCACTTCTGTCTTATCATCTAACTGAACCCAAAGGAACGAATCTCTTCCGCATTGGAAGCAGCACTGGAGAAATAAGGACTAAGAGACGAATGAGTGACAATGACTTAAAAACTCACCCACTTCTGATCACAGTGTCTGACAATGGAGAGCCATCACTCTCAGCGACTATGTCCATGGATGTTGTGGTTGTTGAGAGTCTGGATGACATAAAGACATCATTCAGAGAAGTTCCTGTTAAAGAAGAGAGTTTTTCAGATCTTAATCTGTATCTGCTCATCGCTATTGTCTCAGTATCAGTCATCTTTTTACTGAGTCTGGTGGGTTTGATAGCAGCTAAATGCTACAGGACAGACGGCAGTTTCAGCAGGTACAGCGCTCCAGTGATCAGCACACATCCAGACGGCAGCTGGTCCTTCTCTAAATCCACACAACAGTACGACGTGTGTTTTAGTTCAGACACAATAAAGAGTGATGTAGTCGTTTTCCCCTCGCCGTTTTCGCCTGCAGACGCAGAACTGATCAGCATTAATGGAGAAGATACTTTTTCGCGCACCCAAACTCTTCCTACCACTGGGAAGGTAAGATATTGTAACTTACTTATGTATTGCAATTCACTCCTATACAAAAAGGATTATGAACTAAAAATTACAGTCTTCTAAGTATTAGAAAAAAAAGAAAAGAAAATAAATAAATAACGCGCACCCAAACTCAAGATACTAAAATATTGGAGGCTATTGACAGTTGAAATATAGCTTTACATTTTCACTACTTGTTAAGATGATGCATTCTAGTTTTGCAATTATTTTTCAGTATCTCGTGGTTCTAGTGTATCACTATGCAGTTTTGGGATTTCATCTTAGAGTTTGATTTGCTTGTAGTGCATTTCTAATTTCCCTTTGACTTGGCCTTTTTACACTATAGGACAGTATATATATATATATATATATATATATGTATATATATCTTTCTTTCTTTCTTTCATCCTTTCTTTCTTTCTTTCTTTCTTTTTTGTTATAACAATTCTCTTTCGTGACATTATACTTCTGTTCGTTTGCTGAATTTGTTTGTTTCATTGCTTAGCTGTAGTATTTTGTATTTAAAGAGTAAAATCACTTCAGTACCACGGACAGCGGTAGTGGCGTATTTTCGTTCTCAGTTTACGTATGTGCTTAAATACACACCACATAGTTTTACTGCATTATTATTATTATTATTATTATTATTATTATTATTATATTTTGTTGTTGTTTCGTAATGACTGAGTCGACAAAATGTTTTGATTTTACTGTATGAGCATGGTGATACCTTTTGATTACTTTTTCTTTTAAAGAGAACTACATGAAGTAACAACTTGTTGTCTTTCCACTTTTACAACACGTGGAGGCACTGCAGACCGTAAGTTTACGAGTTATCTGAGCTCCTCCTTTACATCATCAGAACAAGAGAAAATGCGCTGAAGGGGCGTAAATAACCAAGGCTTATAGTTGCTTCTGCGTCGTGATGACGGATTGTTTGGAGAGAGGTCTGTTTAGCTGTTTTAATCGTTTTTACACTAAATAGTCGCAGGACATTTTGCCGCACAATCATGGATGTAACAGAATCTTATGGCTTCTGGATCGTTTTGATTTTGTCTTTATGGGAATCTTCGCTTGGCCAGATTGTCTATTCCGTCTCTGAGGAGGTAAATAAAGGAACTGTGATCGGGAATATAGCAAAAGACCTGAAAATCAGTGCTCAGGAACTAGAATCGCGTGTGTTTCAGATTATGCCTGGATCAAATGCAAAGTATTTTGATGTAAATGTGAAAACAGGCTCGCTGTTTGTCAAAGACCGGATTGATCGTGAGGAGTTGTGTGGCAGTAATCAGAAATGTGCGTTGAGTTTAGAGGCTCTTGCTCAAAATCCTCACAGACTTTACCGGCTTGAAATTATAATTGTGGATGTGAATGACAATGCTCCATTTTTTCCAGACAGCACTCATATCCTCAATATTACAGAGGACGCAAATGAGGGGGACAAATTTCCTCTTCCAATCGCAAAAGATTCAGATGTTGGCAGTAATTCTCTGAAAGATTACAAACTCAGTTCAAATGAATATTTTTCTTTAGATATTCATAGTGGCCAAAAGAGTATGTTGGCTGAGTTAGTACTCCAGAAAGCTTTGGATAGAGAGAAACAAGCTGTTATTCATTTAGTACTTACTGCTATTGATGGAGGAAAACCTCCCAAATCTGGAACATTGAGTATTGTTGTTGACGTCATAGATATAAATGACAATAAACCTATTTTCAGCAAACCTTTGTACAAAATTAAAGTGAAAGAAAACACGCCAATCGGGACCAAAATAATTACTGTTTCTGCAAGTGATTTGGATGAGGGCATCAATAGTGAAATCCAATATTCATTTCTTGGTCATGAAAACACCGATGAAACGAACCGGTTTACAATTAATTCCAAATCAGGGGAAATTGTTGTTCAAGGACAAATTGATTATGAAGAAGATTCTGCAATTGAACTGCGTGTTCAGGCGAGAGACAAAGGCAGTTCCTCTAAAAGTACACACTGTAAAGTTTTAATAGAAGTTGTGGACGAGAATGACAACGCGCCAGAGATAGTTACGACTCCTCTGTTGGAAAGTGTGAAAGAAGATGCAAAACCAGGAACTGCAGTTGCTTTAGTCACAGTGTCTGATAAAGATGGAGGTAAAAATGGCATTGTACACTGTGCACTGAAAGGCTCGTTTCCTTTCAAACTGGAGTCGTCATATAATAATCATTATTCTCTAGTGGTAGATGGACCTCTGGACAGAGAGACTGTTTCTCTGTATAACATCACAATTACAGCTGCAGATGAAGGAACTCCGCCTCTTTCCAGCAGCACTGTTATAACTCTACATATCTCTGATGTTAATGACAATGCTCCACATTTCCCAGCTCTCGTTATTAACGCTTTTCTAAGTGAGAATGGTCAAGCTGGAGGTCTCGTGACAAAAGTGTCAGCTGATGATTCAGACACTGGTGAGAACGCAGAACTTTCATATTCACTGTTAGACAGTTCCAGCTCCAGTGTTCCTATAACAACACTGATAAACATAAATTCTTTAAGTGGAGAAATATTCAGTTTACAATCATTTAATCACGAAGAAACGAGACTATTTCAGTTTCAAGTTATGGCAACAGACTCTGGCGTTCCTCCTCTGAGCAGTAATGCGACTGTAAATGTGTTTATTCTGGATGAGAATGACAACAGTCCGGTTATTTTACCGCCTTATTCTGAACCTGGATCAGTTAATAGTGAGAACGTTCCCTACTCTGCTGAAGCGGGATACTTTGTAGCCAAGATCAGAGCTGTTGATGCTGACTCTGGATATAACGCACTTTTGTCTTATCATCTAACTGAACCCAAAGGAACGAATCTCTTCCGCATTGGAAGCAGCACTGGAGAAATAAAGACTAAGAGACGAATGAGTGACAATGACTTAAAAACTCATCCGCTTCTGATCACAGTGTCTGATAATGGAGAGCCATCACTCTCAGCGACTATGTCCATGGATGTTGTGGTTGTTGAGAGTCTGGATGACATAAAGACATCATTCAGAGAAGTTCCTGTTAAAGAGGAGAGTTTTTCAGATTTGAATCTATATCTACTCATCGCTATTGTCTCAGTATCAGTCATCTTTTTACTGAGTCTCGTGGGTTTGATAGCAGCTAAATGCTACAGGACAGACGGCAGTTTCAGCAGGTACAGCGCTCCAGTGATCAGCACACATCCAGACGGCAGCTGGTCCTTCTCTAAATCCACGCAACAGTACGACGTGTGTTTTAGTTCAGACACAATAAAGAGTGATGTAGTGGTTTTCCCGTCGCCATTTCCACCAGCAGACGCAGAACTGATCAGCATTAATGGAGAAGATACTTTTACACGCACCCAAACTCTTCCTACTACTGGGAAGGTAAGACATTGAATTTTAGTTCACTTGACTTGACTTGCAGAAGTAGAATTATTAGCAACGTTTGAGTTTCCTTTCTTTTTTTCCGTTTAGGTGTTCATGATATAAATAGAAGGAAATACATTTTTATTTCCCAGTATTCAAGTGTTTGTAAGACATTGTAACTTGCTTCTGTACTGAATTTCACTACTGCACCTGATTTGTAAAATTAACCTTTGAGAAATGATTAATTACATGTTTTAGGCCCTTTTTATTATTATTATTATTATTATTATTATTTGATGTTTAGATGTTTATAAAATAAAGTATTATGAGCTAAAAATGAATGATAACAATTATTTAAAAATACTAATTTAACGCGTACCCAAACAAAAGGTAAAAAGTAAAACACTGGACGCTATTGACAAAGTCGCAATGTTGCTTTCATTATCTTACCAGTTGTTTAGGAGATACATTTTAATTTTGCAAGTTATTTTGGCATCTCCAGGCTCTGATGTATGTTTATTCGTATCACTGTGCAGTTTTGGGATTTCATCTTAAAGTTTGATTTGATTGTAGTGCGTCTTCTTTCTTTCTTCTTTAAGTTATAACAATTACAATGTAATATCATACTGCTGTTTGGTGCTGATTTTGTTTGTTTCATTGCTCAGCTGTAGATTTTTTTATTTAAAGAGCAAAATCACTTCAGTACCACGGACAGTGGCAATGACGCATATTTCTTCTCGAAGTAATTGCTTCAATACACAGCACATTTATTTATTTGTTTGTTTGTTGTTGTGTAAATATTCCATGGACACGAATTTTTTAATTTGACTATATGGATATGATTGATACCTTTAGTTCACTTTTTCTTTTGTAGAAAACTATATAAAGTAAAGTTTCATTGTCTCTCCGCTTTTACAACACGTGGTGGCACTGCAGACCATAACTTTGAGTTATCTGAGCTCCTCCTTTACATCATCAGTAAAAGAGGAAGTACGTTAAAGGGGTGTAAATAGCCAAGGCATATAGTAGATTCAGCTTCTTGATGTCGGATTGTATCGAGAGAGGTCTGTTTAGTTCTTTTAATCGTTTTTACACTAAGTAAATCGCAGGACGTTTTGTTCCACAATAATGGATGTGACAGAATCTAATGGCTTCTGGATCGTTTTGTTTCTGTCTTTATGGGAATCTTCGCTTGGCCAGATTGTCTATTCCGTCTCCGAAGAGGTAAATAAAGGAACTGTGATCGGGAATATAGCAAAAGACTTGAAGATCAGTGCTCAGGAGCTAGAATCGCGCATGTTTCAGATTATGCCTGGATCAAATGCAAAATATTTTGATGTAAATGTGAAAACGGGCTCGCTGTTTGTTAAAGACCGGATCGATCGTGAGGAGTTGTGTGGCAGTAATCAGAAATGTGCACTTAATTTAGAGGCTCTTGCTCAAAATCCTCACAGACTTTATCAGATTGAAATAATAGTTGTGGACGTAAACGACAATGCTCCATTTTTTCCAGACAGCAGGTATGTTGTCAGTGTTACAGAGAATGCAAATGAAGGGGACAGATTTCCCCTTCCAACTGCAAAAGACTCAGATACTGGCAGTAATTCTCTGAAAGACTACAAACTCGGTTCAAATGAATATTTTTCTGTAGATGTTCATAGCGGGCAACAGAGTATATCTGCAGAGTTAGTACTCCAGAAAGCTTTGGACAGAGAGAAACAAGCTGTTATTCACTTAATTCTCACCGCTATTGACGGAGGAAAACCTCCTAAATCTGGAACATTGAGTATTGTTGTTGACGTCTTGGATGTAAATGATAATAAACCTATTTTCAGCAAACCTTTGTACAAAGTTAAAGTGAAAGAAAACACAGCATTTGGAACCAAGCTTATCACTGTTTCTGCCACTGATTTGGATGAAGGAATCAACAGTGAAATTGAATATTCGTTTCATGGAAATGCGTATGAAAGTAACCTGTTTAGCATAAATTCTAACTCGGGAGAAATTGTCGTTCAAGGTCAAATTGATTACGAGAAACACTCTGCAATTGAATTGCGCGTTCAGGCGAGAGACAAAGGCAGCCCTCCTAAAAGTACACACTGTAAAGTTTTAATAGAAGTTATAGATGAGAATGATAACGCGCCAGAGATAGTTACGACTCCTCTGATAGAAAGTGTAAAAGAAGATACAAAACTGGGAACTGCAGTTGCTTTAATTAAAGTCTCTGATAAAGATGGAGCTAAAAACGGAGCTGTGCATTGTGCTGTTAAAGGTTCTTTTCCTTTCAAGCTGGAAAAGTCATATAACAATCATTATTCTTTAGTGGTAGATGGAGCTCTGGACAGAGAAACTGTTTCTCTGTATAACATCACGATTACAGCTGCAGATGAAGGAACTCCCCCTCTTTCCAACAGCACTGTTATAACTGTACATATCTCGGATGTTAATGACAATGCTCCACATTTCCCAACTCTCGTTATTAACGCTTTTCTAAGTGAGAATAGTCAAGCTGGAGGTCTCGTGACAAAAGTGTCAGCTGATGATTCAGACACTGGTGAGAACGCAGAACTTTCATATTCACTGTTAGACAGTTCCAGCTCCAGTGTTCCTATAACATCACTGATAAATATAAACTCTTTAAGTGGAGAAATATTCAGTTTGCAATCATTTAATCACGAAGAAACGAGACGATTTCAGTTTCAAGTTATGGCAACAGACTCTGGTGTTCCTCCTCTGAGCAGTAATGCGACTGTAAATGTGTTTATTCTGGATGAGAATGACAACAGTCCGGTTATTTTACCACCTTATTCTGAACCTGGATCAGTTAATAGTGAGAACATTCCCTACTCTGCTGAAGCGGGATACTTTGTAGCCAAGATCAGAGCTGTTGATGCTGACTCTGGATATAACGCACTTTTGTCTTATCATTTAACTGAACCCAAAGGAACGAATCTCTTCCGCATTGGAAGCAGCACTGGAGAAATAAGGACTAAGAGACGAATGAGTGACAATGACTTAAAAACGCATCCACTTCTGATCACAGTGTCTGACAATGGAGAGCCATCACTCTCAGCGACTATGTCTATGGATGTTGTGGTTGTTGAGAGTCTGGATGACATAAAGACATCATTCAGAGAAGTTCCCGTTAAAGAGGAGAGTTTTTCAAATCTGAATCTGTATCTGCTCATCGCTATTGTCTCAGTATCAGTCATCTTTTTACTGAGTCTGGTGGGTTTGATAGCAGCTAAATGCTACAGGACAGACGGCAGTTTCAGCAGGTACAGCGCTCCAGTGATCAGCACACATCCAGACGGCAGCTGGTCCTTCTCTAAATCCACACAACAGTACGACGTGTGTTTTAGTTCAGACACAATAAAGAGTGATGTAGTGGTTTTCCCCTCGCCGTTTCCACCAGCAGACGCCGAACTGATCAGCATTAATGGAGAAGACACTTTTACTCGCACCCAAACTCTTCCTACCACTGGGAAGGTAAGCAGATCTTTCAGAATTAGTGTTGGATAATTCATTTGCCGGTGAATTATTGTTGTTGTTGATGTTGAAGTATATACTGTACTGTGGTTAATATTGCCTGAGTTTCCCGAAACCTCTTTACGTTACGTCGTTCTTAAGTTACATCTTTGTAAGGTTCTTAGACATTTACACTTTCTATTAGTCATACTTTCGTAAGGTTGGTCTGGACCACTCTTAGCTATACATTATCACTGTTGACAGATCACAGTTCTTTACATGTCAGTCTATACGAATATAGTTCTTAAGTTGTAATACACCCAGTGTTACACCCAGGCTAACTGAAGTGTTTTCATGCAAAGAATAAAATTGTCATAGACCGATGGTTGTTAGCTTTTTAATTATATTATCCAAAGGTACATCAGCTGGTAGACCAATTAAGCAGTAAAAGCTCGAGTCTATTTCAAGGGAATGATTGTGGTTGGAAGTTTGGTCTATGGCAGCGATATAACAAATGTTTACAGGCTACAATGTTAGAAGTCATTTTATAAGTTCTTTATAAAACTTATATTATGAAGGACACCGTTTTTCACATAACGCACCGAAGCAGCCCCTGCATAGAGTGAATAATCCACTCTCGAGCCATCAGTATCAACCAATTCAGCACCACCGCCATGGACAGCATCTGGTAACGTCGCACGTTAAAGTTACACCTTAAGCAAGCTCCTAAGGCAGGGCTGGGCCACTTCCGTCCTGGAGGACCACTGTCCTGCAGAATTTGGCTCCAAATCAAACACTGCCTGTAGCTTTCAAGTGATCTTTAAGACATTGGTTAGCTGGTTCAGGTGTGTTTGATTAGGCTTGGAGCTAAACTCTGCAGTACAGTGGCCCTCCAGGATTGAAGTTACCCAGTTCCGTCCTTAGGTATCGTTCGTCGTCAACGAACCTTTATCACGTGACGAAAACGAGACGAGACGCAACGAAAATGTTGGTCTTGTGACGATGACTATAATTAAATGTATAATGCAATATTGTTGACGAATAAAAACGAGACTAAATGTGGTTTACAGAATAAAAACTATGCTAAAATGTCTCTTCATTTTCGTTGACCAAAACGAGACGAAACGAAATGTTACGTTATTTCGTTTTGTTTAGTCGCGTTATTATTATTATTTTGCCGTATTTCTGAAGTGGGCTGCATCGGGTCCCACTGCGCAGACGCAGGCGACGTCACTTCCTCAAGCCCCACTCGTGGACCGGGGGCATTATAGGCCTATACACTTATTAAGACTATTAGACAGTTATATACCGTTATCAGCACATGTTGAAGTAGATTCGTGTCTGAGAGAATATGCGCCATATTGCAGCGTTAGAAAACTGTCAGTAATTTTTTTACTTTCACTTTCTATATAGTGAATTGTAAAGTTAAAACTGAAGTTAAGACGTTCGCCGGCATAACTATTGCGCAAAGTTTGATATCCATTGGCTCGCCTTCATGGTTTAAAACATAAATACTTCCAATATTGCGACGTTACCGCAAACCCCCATGCGTATGCATCGTAAACGCAGGGAGAGGTGAAAGAGGAATCAACTCGGTCTGCCGCTCTGTCTGAAACGCGTCTTTGTGTTTGTGCGCGCTTCGGGTGTATGCGAGAACGAATAACGAAGTAACGAATCGAGTTCTGTTTCGTTTCTTCTTCTTGTGGTGTAAATTGGCAAATTAACCTGCGAAATCACATGCCGAACGGTGGGGTTTTGACCTGGTCCGTACGTATCACGGATCGACTGCGATCCGTTTAGGCCCTAATAGGCTATATGACAGATCAGAGCCAATGCTTCGGGGAAATTGCTTTGCCGGTCCAATGGCAGACTCCAGGGAAAGTTTTGTGTTCACCGTTTCACACACACCAATCACGTGCGCATATTTGTATCTTGACTATACTACTAGGTACTTATACTATATTGACTGGGTTAAATAGAATTGCATTACTAAAAAGAGACTAAAATACAATTTTCATTGACTAAAACTAGACTAAATGTCATCAGTTTTGGTCGACTAAAACTAGACTAAAATGTCATCAGTTTTCGTCGACTAAAACTAGTCATGGATAATTATGACTAAAATAAGACTAAAATGCTCAGACTTTTAGTTGACTAAAACTTGACTAGACTAAAAAGAGTATGAACGTGACTAAAACTAATAAAAACTAAAATGACAGCTTCATACAAAGACTAGACTAAAATTAAAACAGGCTGCCAAAAACAACACTACTAGGAAGGGTATACCTTTAGTTAAGAAATACCTTTAGAGTCTTTGGTCTTTGTAGCGCGCTAAAAGACAATTTTATTGGGAAACGCACACCTGATCCTTTGTGTTTATTTTTTTTAAATGTTTGAATATTTTCACGCATTAAAACAATCACCGTGTATATAATTATAATAGTCATTTTGATCGATATGTTTAACAAATTAGAAAAGCAGTAGGCCTACGCTCTTAAAAATAAAGGTTTAACATCGTTAAACATTTAACATATATATGGAACATTTCCACAAAAGGTTCTTTATAGAAGAAAGGTTTCCTCGGATTATTGATCTAAACATTCAAAACACTGAAATATTTTCAGTAAGAGATATTTGTAGAGACGTATCAGATATGCAAAGTGCAGTTAAACTGCACTATGCAAAACAAAACGGAAAATATCTAGTAATGATAATAATAATAATAATAATAATAATAATAATAATAACAATAATTCTGGCATTTAGTGCTTCGTCAATACAGCGTTCCAGTCGTGTTTTCTTTTTATTATATTAACAGATTTTACTATTTCGTCCTATCACTGTGCAGCTCACTTACCGGATCATTAATTTTGTTATATAAATGTTCTATTATGACCTGTTTAATCGACCACTGGATTTTACAGAGTAGATTGTGTCGTAACAAGCATCTGTTTGATTGTTTGTAGTCTTATTAGATTATTTATGTGTTTATGCTCTGTAATATTATACTGATTATTTTAAAGTTGTTTTTCAGCGTTGAATTACTTTGAGTATAACTGCTGTTGATGTCGTTGTTTCGACTCAGTATATTGTTTCTGAATTTGTAAATAGAATATTCCTGATATAACATAGTTTAGGCACACGGTGTCACTGCAGACCGTCAGTTGAATGTGTATGGTGGTTTGTTCTCCGCAGCCTCCCTCTCTCTGAATCTTGGTGTTAGCGAGTGTATCTGCTGCTGAAACGTGATGATGCTGTTTCGTCTCGTGTTTCCTGAATGAGAGAAAGAAATACTAGATTTTCGAGCATTTATTTGTTGTTTTTACTGCCACCAAGCCCGTTGTAAATTACCATCATGACGTTTATGGGATATTTCGAATGTGGATTTATATTTTTCCTTTTTTTGCTGGACTCTGCCTTTACTCAGATCGTCTATTCCGTACCGGAAGAGGTAAATAAGGGGACAGTTGTTGGGAATATAGCAAAAGACCTGAACATGAATGTTCATGAACTGGAATCTCGTATGTTTGAGATTGTGTCTGGATCAAATAAGAAGTATTTTGACGTTAATCTGAAGACTGGCGTGCTGTTTGTTAATGACAGAATTGATCGCGAGGAGTTATGTTTGTCGAATCAGAAATGCTCTTTAAATATAGAGGCCCTTGCTAAAAATCCTCATCATCTTTACAGGGTGGAGATCAAGATTTTGGATATAAATGACAATGCGCCACAATTTCCTGTTAAAGTATTTACTATAAATATAACCGAAACAGCCAGTCCAGGAGAGAGATTTCCTCTCCCGGTGGCCGAGGACTCTGATGTTGGCAGTAATTCGCTGAAAGAGTACAAACTGAGTCCGAATGAACATTTCAGTCTAGATACACAGACTGAAGACCAGAGTGTGTCTGCTGAGTTAGTGCTAAACAAGGCTTTAGACCGAGAGAAACAAGCCATGATTAAATTAGTGCTAGCCGGTGTAGATGGAGGAAAACCACCTAAATCGGGAACAGTAAATATTATTATAAACGTGATGGATGTTAATGATAATAATCCAGTGTTCAGTCAACCTCTTTACAAAGTGAAACTAAAAGAAAATGTTGCTGCTGGTACAAAAGTTATCTCTGTGTTTGCCACTGATTTGGATGAAGGGATAAACCGTGAAATTATGTACTCATTTATTGGTCATGGAAAAAAGAAAGATCTATTTGACATTATCCCCGAGACTGGAGATATTGTTGTAAAGGGGGAAATTGATTACGAGGAGAATCCAGCGATTGAGTTACGAGTTCAAGCAAGAGATAAAGGAAGTACACCCAGGAGTACACACTGTAAAGTTTTAATAGAAGTTGTGGATAAAAATGATAATGCACCGGAGATAATTGTGACTCCTCTGTTGGAAAGTGTGAAAGAAGACACAAAGTCAGGAACTGCAGTTGCTTTAGTCACAGTGTCTGATAAAGATGGAGGTAAAAATGGCATCGTACACTCTGCACTGAAAGACTCATTTCCTTTCAAACTTGAGACGTCATATAACAATCATTATTCTTTAGTGGTAGATGGAGCTCTGGACAGAGAGACTGTTTCTCTGTATAACATCACAATTACAGCTGCAGATGAGGGAACTCCGCCTCTTTCCAGCAGCACTGTTATAACTGTACATATCTCTGATGTTAACGACAATTCTCCACATTTCCCAGCAGCCGTTATTAACGCTTTTCTAAATGAGAATGGTCAAGCTGGAGGTCTCGTGACAAAAGTGTCAGCTGATGATTCAGACACTGGTGAGAACGCAGAACTTTCATATTCACTGTTAGACAGTTCCAGCTCCAGTGTTCCTATAACAACACTGATAAATATAAACTCTTTAAGTGGAGAAATATATAGTTTACAGTCATTTAATCATGAAGAAACTAAAAGATTTCAGTTTCAGGTTATGGCAACAGACTCTGGCGTTCCTCCTCTTAGCAGTAATGCGACTGTAAATGTGTTTGTTCTGGATGAGAATGACAACAGTCCGGTTATTTTACCGCCTTATTCTGAACCTGGATCAGTTAATAGTGAGAACATTCCCTACTCTGCTGAAGCGGGATACTTTGTAGCCAAGATCAGAGCTGTTGATGCTGACTCTGGATATAACGCACTTCTGTCTTATCATTTAACTGAACCCAAAGGAACGAATCTCTTCCGCATTGGAAGCAGCACTGGAGAAATAAGGACTAAGAGACGAATGAGTGACAATGACTTAAAAACTCACCCACTTCTGATCACAGTGTCTGATAATGGAGAGCCATCACTCTCAGCGACTATGTCCATGGATGTTGTGGTTGTTGAGAGTCTGGATGACATAAAGACATCATTCAGAGAAGTTCCTGTTAAAGAAGAGAATTTTTCAAGTCTGAATCTGTATCTGCTCATCGCTATTGTCTCAGTATCAGTCATCTTTTTACTGAGTCTCGTGGGTTTAATAGCAGCTAAATGCTACAGGACAGACGGCAGTTTCAGCAGGTACAGCGCTCCAGTGATCAGCACACATCCAGACGGCAGTTGGTCCTTCTCTAAATCCACACAACAGTACGACGTGTGTTTTAGTTCAGACACAATAAAGAGTGATGTAGTGGTTTTCCCCTCGCCGTTTCCACCAGCAGACGCGGAGCTGATCAGCATTAATGGAGAAGATACTTTTACGCGCACGCAAACCCTTCCACACACTGGGAAGGTAAGATATCGTAACTTACTTATGTATTGCATTTGACTTCTACTGCACCTGACTTGTAAATGAACAATTTAGAAACGATTAATTCGATTTTTTCTAAGACCTTTTTAATATATATTTTTTTTTTTTTAATGTATTTTTTAAGTTTAGATGTTTATAAAAAATAACTAAAGTATTACAGTCAAACCAATATTTATTTAGACAGGTTCAACATTTCTCACATTATCACAGGTTATTCGCTATAGTTTAGAAAATGGTAATAAAATACGACTAGGACATAGTTACACTTTGTCAGAGCAAATTAATCTTGTTAATGCCATCCTTCTGTTAGACTCTCACAAATGAATTATGTTGAATAGCTGTCAGCAGTTAGCGGTCAAATTTAAGTACAATTAGATAATACTAATTTAGGTCCAGTTACCTAGCAATGCTTAATTTTGTTCAGACTGTGGTGTAAAAAGTTTGCATTAGTAATTAAAAGAAAATTTGGTTTGACTGTAAAAACTAAAAACGACATTTTCTTCTAAGTTTTAGAAAAAATAAATAATAAAGAAATAATAAATAATAATAATAAATAACGCATACCAAAACTCAAGATAACAAGTAAAATACTGGACGCTATTGACAGTCAAAATATAGTTTTAATTTTTGACTAGTTCTTAAGATGATACATTTTAGTTTTACAAGCTATTTCAGCATCTCCTGGTTCTGGTGTACCCCCGTGTTTCACCATGCAGCTTTGCTTGTAGTGCGTTTTTAAATTCTCTTTGACTTGGCTTTTGTAAAACTATCGGACAGTGTATATTTATAGACCATTTCTTTCTTTCTTTCTTTCTTTCTTTCTTTCTTGTATAAGTTATCTTATGATATTATTCTCGTGTTTATTTGTTGTTTTTTTTTCTGTTTCATTGCTTAACTGTAGTATTTTGTATTTAAAGAGTAAAATCACTTCAGTACCACGGACAGCGGTAGTGACGTATTTTCGTTCTTATTGTACGTATTTACTTAAATAGACGCCACACAGTTTTTAATGTATTATTGTTAGTATTATTTGCTCAGTAATGATTGAGTCGATACAAATTTTCTATTTTGCTGTATGACCATGGTGATACCTATAGTTTAATTTTTCTTTTATAGAGACCTAGGCCTATATAAAGTAAAAACTTATTGTCTTTCCACTTATACAACACGTGGTGGCACTGCAGACCATAACTTTCAGAGTTATCTGAGCTCCTCCTTTACAGCATCATAACAAGAGGAAATGCGTTAAAGGGGTGTAAATAACTAACCAAGACTTTTAGTAGCTGGATTGTATGGAGAGAGGTTTGTTTAGCTGTTTTAAACGTTTTCACACTAAATAATCACAGGACATTTTGCTGCACAATCATGGATGTAACAGAATCTTACGGCTTCTGGATCGTTTTATTTCTGTCTTTATGGGAATCTTCGCTTGGTCAGATTGTCTATTCCGTCTCCGAGGAGGTAAATAAAGGAACTGTGATCGGGAATATAGCAAAAGACCTGAAAATAAGTGCTCAGGAACTAGAATCACGTATGTTTCAGATTATGCCTGGATCAAATGCAAAATATTTTGATGTGAATGTGAAAACGGGCTCGCTGTTTGTCAAAGACCGGATTGATCGCGAGGAGTTGTGTGGCAGTAATCAGAAATGTGCGTTGAATTTAGAGGCTCTTGCTCAAAATCCTCACAGACTTTATCGACTTGAAATTATAATTGTGGATGTAAACGACAATGCTCCATTTTTTCCAGAAAGCTCGCATGTTGTCAATGTTACAGAGAATGCAAATGAAGGGGACAGATTTCCTCTTCCAATTGCAGAAGATTCAGACATCGGCAGTAATTCTCTGAAAGATTACAAACTCAGTTCAAATGAGCATTTTTCTTTAGATGTTAATAGCGGGCAACAGAGTATATATGCTGAATTAGTACTACAGAAAGCTTTAGACAGAGAGAAACAAGCCATTATTCACTTAATACTCACCGCCATTGATGGAGGAAAACCTCCCAAATCTGGAACATTGAGTATTGTTGTTGATGTCATGGATGTAAACGATAATAAACCTATTTTCAGCAAACCTTTGTACAAAGTTAAAGTGAAGGAAAACACACCGATTGGAACCAAAATAGTTTCTGTTTCTGCTAGTGATTTGGATGAGGGCATCAGTAGTGTAATTCAATATTCATTTCTTGGACGTGGAAATACACTGAACCGATTTACAATAAATTCTAACTCTGGGGAAATTGTTGTTCAAGGTCAAATTGATTACGAGGAACATCCTGCAATTGAACTGCGCGTTCAAGCGAGAGATAAAGGTGTTCCTCCTAAAAGTACACACTGTAAAGTTTTAATAGAAGTTGTGGACGAGAATGACAACGCGCCAGATATACTTGTGACTCCTCTGTTGGAAAGTGTGAAAGAAGACACAAAACCTGGAACTGCAGTTGCTTTAGTCACAGTGTCTGATAAAGATGGAGGTAAAAATGGCATTGTACATTGTGCACTGAAAGGCTCGTTTCCTTTCAAACTGGAGACGTCATATAACAATCATTATTCTCTTGTGGTAGATGGAGCTCTGGACAGAGAGACTGTTTCTCTGTATAACATCACAATTACAGCTGCAGATGAAGGAACTCCATCTCTTTCCAGCAGCACTGTTATAACTGTACATATCTCTGATGTTAACGACAATTCTCCACATTTCCCAGCAGCCGTTATTAACGCTTTTCTAAGTGAGAATGGTCAAGCTGGAGGTCTCGTGACAAAAGTGTCAGCTGATGATTCAGACACTGGTGAGAACGCAGAACTTTCATATTCACTGTTAGACAGTTCCAGCTCCAGTGTTCCTATAACAACACTGATAAATATAAACTCTTTAAGTGGAGAAATATTTAGTTTGCAATCATTTAATCACGAAGAGACAAAAAGATTGCAGTTTCAAGTTATGGCAACAGACTCTGGCGTTCCTCCTTTGAGAAGTAATGCGACTGTAAATGTGTTTATTCTGGATGAGAATGACAACAGTCCGGTTATTTTACCGCCTTATTCTGAACCTGGATCAGTTAATAGTGAGAACATTCCCTACTCTGCTGAAGCGGGATACTTTGTAGCCAAGATCAGAGCTGTTGATGCTGACTCTGGATATAACGCACTTTTGTCTTATCATCTAACTGAACCCAAAGGAACGAATCTCTTCCGCATTGGAAGCAGCACTGGAGAAATAAGGACTAAGAGACGAATGAGTGACAATGACTTAAAAACGCATCCGCTTCTGATCACAGTGTCTGATAATGGAGAGCCATCACTCTCAGCGACTATGTCCATGGATGTTGTGGTTGTTGAGAGTCTGGATGACATAAAGACAACATTCAGAGAAGTTCCTGTTAAAGAGGGAAGTTTTTCAGATTTGAATCTGTATCTGCTCATCGCTATTGTCTCAGTATCAGTCATCTTTTTACTGAGTCTCGTGGGTTTGATAGCAGCTAAATGCTACAGGACAGACGGCAGTTTCAGCAGGTACAGCGCTCCAGTGATCAGCACACATCCAGACGGCAGCTGGTCCTTCTCTAAATCCACACAACAGTACGACGTGTGTTTTAGTTCAGACACAATAAAGAGTGATGTAGTGGTTTTCCCCTCGCCGTTTTCGCCTGCAGATGCGGAGCTGATCAGCATTAATGGAGAAGACACTTTTACGCGCACGCAAACCCTTCCGAGCATTGGGAAGGTAAGACATTGTAACTTACTTATGTATTGCGTTTGACTTCTACCGCACCTGACTTGTAAATTAACAATTTAGAAACGATTTTTTCTAAAACCTTTTATGACAAGGACTCAGAGTTAAACTGTGTCAGAGCAAATTCATCTCTTCCTATCACTGGGAAGGTAAGACTGTTGAAAATGAATGCTTAACAACATATAATATATATATATATATATATATATATGAATAATTGTTCTCAACTGTTTGCAGTTGTTTCCAAAAAGTTACCATAAAAGTGGCATTGGTATGTATAGCGCGGCTTATTTAACGTCTTATTTTTATTTAACCTATTTTTAAGTTGTTTTTATTATTATTATTATTATTATTATTTGAATAACATACTCTGGTCAATGCAACCTGTTATCATTAGAAAACATAGGCCTAAGGATGTTCAAGTTTGTTACGAATTTGCAGTTTGTTATTCGAAGCAATTTGTAATAAAACGTAAACATGAAGATGCTTTAATAACTACAACCCTCAGTGGGGTGTCAGCAGGTTGTAC
The DNA here is from genome assembly GCA_012976165.1 of Labeo catla. Taxonomy (NCBI): domain Eukaryota; kingdom Metazoa; phylum Chordata; class Actinopteri; order Cypriniformes; family Cyprinidae; genus Labeo; species Labeo catla. Next base: position 166,546 of record VONZ01000109.1, on the reverse strand, counting down.
AAATGTCACCAATTTGCCAAAACCTGCAATAGTTGTTTATTGTTATGAGACTGTGCAGGATTAATCTGGTCCTGTCTGGTGGATGGTTTTAAAATGTTTTTACATTTCCATGCATCAAATTAAACATTGTGCGTTTAGCGTTAATATAGCCTAATTAAAACAATTTCTGAAACAGAGAATCCTCAAATAATAGTAATGAAACTTCCGCTTGTGGTCCGGAATGCTTCATCCATACAACGACACAGACATGTTTTTGTTTTATTTTATTTTATTTTATTTTTCTTCTCGATGACATTAAAACCTCTGGCCTGTTCACCATATCACAGTGCAGCTGTCTCAGCGGATCATTATTTTGTTATAACAACGTTCTGTTTTGACCTGTTAATCGACCACTGCTTTTTAAAGAGTTTGCATACTATCGTAACATGCTTCACTTTCTTCTTTTGGACTATTTAGTCTGTTTACCGCCTTAGTATATAATTAATGTATTGATGCTGCTAGTAAATTTGATTATATTATGGTGTAATTTTGCGTTACTTTTCTGTATTAGATTAGTTTGTTGTGTCATCCCAATATATTTGCTGCTTCTCATTTTAGTGCTTTTGTAAATAGATTTTTACTAACAGGCTATGGCATAGTTTCGGCACACGGTGTCACTACAGACCGTCAATTAAAGGTTTAGAGTCTCTCTGGTGCCCCCCCCTCTCTCTCTCTCTCTCTCTCTCTCTCTCTCTCTCTCAGAATCTTGGTGTTAGTGTATCTGTAGTTCAGACACGATGGTTTTTATTTCGTCTCGTGTTTCCTGAATGCAAAGGAGAAATATTCGCGTTTACCTTTTTCTGTCTTCAAGGCAGTTGTGAATAGGCATCATGGCGTTCATGGGATATTTCGAGTGTGGATTTATATTTTTCCTTTCTTTGCTGGATTCTGCGTTTGCTCAGATCGTCTATTCTGTACCGGAAGAGGTAAATAAGGGGACAGTTGTTGGGAATATTGCGAAAGACCTGAACATGAATGTTCACGAACTGGAATCTCGTATGTTTGAGATTGTGTCCGGATCAAATAAGAAGTATTTTGACGTAAACCTAAAAACTGGCGTTCTGTTTGTTAATGAAAGAGTCGACCGTGAAGAGTTGTGTTTGTCGAATCTGAAATGCTCTTTGAATATAGAGGCCCTTGCTAAAAATCCTCATCATCTTTACAGGGTGGAGATTAAGATCTTGGATATAAACGACAATGCTCCACATTTTCCTGTTAAACTATTTACGGTGAATATTAGTGAAAACGCAATCCCCGGAGAGAGATTTCCTCTCCCTGTAGCCGAAGACTCGGATGTTGGCAGTAATTCGCTGAAAGAGTACAAACTGAGTCCGAATGAACATTTCAGTCTAGATACACAGACTGAAGACCAGAGTGTGTCTGCTGATTTAGTGCTAAACAAGGCTTTAGATCGAGAGAAACAAGCAACAATTAAGTTACTCCTAACTGGGATTGATGGAGGAAAACCACCTAAATCTGGAACTTTAAATATTGTTATAAATGTAATGGATGTTAACGACAATAATCCTGCGTTCAGTCAACCGCTTTACAAAGTGAAACTGAAGGAAAATGCTGCTGCTGGTACCAAAGTTTTGTCTGTGTTCGCCTCTGATTTGGATGAAGGAACAAACCGTGAAATTGTGTACTCATTTGTTGGTCATGGCAAGAAGCAAGACATGTTTTCTATTATCCCTGAGACAGGAGATATTGTTGTAAAACGGCAAATTGATTACGAGGAGAATCCAGCAATTGAGTTACGAGTGCTGGCAAAAGATAAAGGCAGTCCACCAAAAAGCACACAATGTAAAGTATTAGTAGAAGTTATGGATGAAAATGATAATGCACCAGAGGTCACTGTGACTCCACTGTTGGAAAGTGTGAAAGAAGACACAAAATCAGGAACTGCAGTTGCTTTAGTCACAGTGTCTGATAGAGATGGAGGTAACAATGGCATTGTACACTGTGCACTGAAAGGCTCATTTCCTTTCAAACTGGAGACGTCATATAATAATCATTATTCTCTAGTGGTAGATGGAGCTCTGGACAGAGAGACTGTTTCTCTGTATAACATCACAATTACAGCTGCAGATGAAGGAACTCCGTCTCTTTCCAGCAGCACTGTTATAACTGTACAAATCTCTGATGTTAATGACAATGCTCCACATTTCCCAGCAACCGTTATTAACGCTTTTCTAAATGAGAATGGTCAAGCTGGAGGTCTCGTGACAAAAGTGTCAGCTGATGATTCAGACACTGGTGAGAACGCAGAACTTTCATATTCACTGTTAGACAGTTCCAGCTCCAATGTTCCTATAACAACACTGATAAATATAAACTCTTTAAGTGGAGAAATATTCAGTTTACAGTCATTTAATCACGAAGAAACAAAAATATTGCAGTTTCAGGTTATGGCAACAGACTCCGGTGTTCCTCCTTTGAGCAGTAATGCGACTGTAAATGTGTTTATTCTGGATGAGAATGACAACAGTCCGGTTATTTTACCGCCTTATTCTGAACCTGGATCAGTTAATAGTGAAAACATTCCCTACTCTGCTGAAGCGGGATACTTTGTAGCCAAGATCAGAGCTGTTGATGCTGACTCTGGATATAACGCACTTCTGTCTTATCATCTAACTGAACCCAAAGGAACGAATCTCTTTCGCATTGGAAGCAGCACTGGAGAAGTAAGGACTAAGAGACGAATGAGTGACAATGATTTAAAAACTCACCCACTTTTGATCACAGTGTCTGATAATGGAGAGCCATCACTCTCAGCGACTATGTCTATGGATGTTGTGGTTGTTGAGAGTCTGGATGACATAAAGACATCATTCAGAGAAGTTCCTGTTAAAGAGGAGAGTTTTTCAGATCTGAATCTATATCTACTCATCGCTTTTGTCTTAGTATCAGTCATCTTTTTACTGAGTCTCGTGGGTTTGATAGCAGCTAAATGCTACAGCACAGACGGCAGTTTCAGCAGGTACAGCGCTCCAGTGATCAGCACACATCCAGACGGCAGTTGGTCCTTCTCTAAATCCACACAACAGTACGACGTGTGTTTTAGTTCAGACACAATAAAGAGTGATGTAGTCGTTTTCCCCTCGCCATTTCCACCAGCAGACGCAGAATTGATCAGCATTAATGGAGAAGATACTTTTACGCGCACCCAAACTCTTCCTACTACTGAAAAGGTAAGACACTACATTTTAGTTCACTTCTTCTGTACCTGACTTGCAAAAGTAAATTTATTAGCGACATTTATATTTAGTTTTCTTTTCCCCCCCTCCTTTATATGTATAAAAAAAAAATAAAAGAACCCAAACTCAAGTTAACACGTAAAATACTGGATGCTGTGGCAAAGTGGAGAAAGTTATATTTTCACGATTTTTAAACTTGTTAAGATGATACATATTAGTTTTGTAAGTTATTTCAGCATCTCGTGACTCTGGCATATTTGTATTACTATCACTGTACAGCTTTGGGATTTTATCAGTAGAGTTCGATTTGCTTGTACTACATTTCCGCTTTCTCAGTGATTTTGCTTTTGTACACTGGAAGACAGCGTATATTAATACACCGTTTTTTTGTGTGACTATGCCGCTGTTTGTTTGCTGAATATGTTTCATGGCTTAACTATATCCCATTTTGTATTTAAAAAGCAAAATCACTTCAGTACCATGGCAGCAGCAGTGACGTCGTTGTATTATATCTCAATATTCCTATTTGCATTTTTTTTTCTCGTGGCTCTGGCCTGTTTATTCTTATCACTGTACATCTTTGGGATTTCATAGAGTTTGATTTGCTTTTACTGCATTTCTAATTTCTGTTTGACTTGTACGTATTTTAGTCCGTTTCTTTCTTTCTTTCTTTCTTTCTTTTTTCTGTGCTGTAACAATTACAATATGAGATCATACTTCTTTTTGTTTGTTTCTTTGCTCAACTGTAGTATTTGTGCTTAAAGAGAAAAAATCACTTCAGTACCACGGACAGCGGCAGTGACGTACTTTCGTTCTCAGCGGCGTTGTTTCGCAATGATTGAGTTGACACGAATGTTTCGATTTTACTGAATGAGCATGGTGACACTTTTAGTTTAGTTTTTCTTTTATGTATATGAAGTAACAACTTGGTCTTTCCACTTCTACAACACGTGGTGGCACTGCAGACCATGATTTTGAGAGTTATCTGAGCTCCTCCTTTACAACATCAGAACCAGAGGAAATGCGTTAAAGGGGTGTAAATATCTAGCCAAGGCTTATATTAGCTTTAGCGTCTTGATGTCGGATTGTTTGGAGAGAGGTCTGTTCAGCTGTTTTCATCGTTTTTACACTAAATAATCAGACATTTTGCTGCACGATCATGGATGTTACAGAGTCTTATGGCTTCTGGATCGTTTTATTTCTATCTTTATGGGAATCTTCGCTTGGCCAGATTGTCTATTCCGTCTCCGAGGAGGTAAATAAAGGAACTGTGATCGGGAATATAGCAAAAGACCTAAAGATCAGTGCTCAGGAACTAGAATCGCGTATGTTTCAGATTATGCCTGGATCAAATGCAAAATATTTTCATGTAAATGTGAAAACGGGCTCGCTGTTTGTTAAAGACCGGATTGATCGTGAGGAGTTGTGTGGCAGTAATCAGAAATGTGCGTTGAATTTAGAGGCTCTTGCTCAGAATCCTCACAGACTTTATCGACTTGAAATTATAATTGTGGATGTAAACGACAATGCTCCATTTTTTCCTGACAGCACCTATATTCTCAATGTTACAGAGGATGCAAATATTGGGGATAGATTTCCTTTGCCCAATGCAAAAGATTCAGATGTTGGCAGTAATTCTCTGAAAGACTACAAACTCAGATCAAATGAATATTTTTCTTTAGATGTTCATAGCGGGCAAAAGAGTTTGTCTGCTGAATTAGTACTACAGAAAGCTTTAGACAGAGAGAAACAAGCCGTTATTCACTTAATACTCACCGCCATTGATGGAGGAAAACCTCCCAAATCTGGAACATTGAGTATTGTTGTTGACGTTATAGATGTCAACGATAATAAACCTATTTTCAGCAAACCTTTGTACAAAGTTAAAGTCAAGGAAAACGCATCAATTGGAACCAAAGTAATCCCTGTTTCTGCCAGTGATTTGGACGAGGGCATAAATAGTGAAATTCAGTATTCATTTCATGGAAATACTGATGAAAAAAACTTCTTTAGCATAAATTCTAACTCTGGGGAAATTGTTGTTCAAGGTCAAATTGATTACGAGGAACAGCCTGCGATTGAACTGCGTGTTCAGGCGAGAGATAAAGGCGTTCCTCCTAAAAGTACACACTGTAAAGTTTTAATAGAAGTTGTGGACGAGAATGACAACACGCCCGAAATAATTGTGACTCCTCTTATGCAAAGTGTGAAAGAAGACGCAAAACCTGGAACTGCAGTTGCTTTAGTCACAGTATCTGATAAAGATGGAGGTAAAAATGGCATTGTACACTGTGCTCTGAAAGGCTCGTTTCCTTTCAAACTGGAGTCGTCATATAATAATCATTATTCTCTAGTGGTAGATGGACCTTTGGACAGAGAGACTGTTTCTCTGTATAACATCACAATTACAGCTGCAGATGAAGGAACTCCGCCTCTTTCCAGCAGCACTGTTATAACTGTACATATCTCTGATGTTAACGACAATGCTCCACATTTCCCAGCTCTCGTTATTAACGCTTTTTTAAGTGAGAATGGTCAAGCTGGAGGTCTCGTGACAAAAGTGTCAGCTGATGATTCAGACACTGGTGAGAACGCAGAACTTTCATATTCACTGTTAGACAGTTCCAGCTCCAGTGTTCCCATAACAACACTGATAAATATAAACTCTTTAAGTGGAGAAATATTCAGTTTGCAATCATTTAATCACGAAGAAACGAGACAATTTCAGTTTCAAGTTATGGCAACAGACTCTGGTGTTCCTCCTCTGAGCAGTAATGCGACTGTAAATGTGTTTATTCTGGATGTGAATGACAACAGTCCGGTTATTTTACCGCCTTATTCTGAACCTGGATCAGTTAATAGTGAGAACATTCCCTACTCTGCTGAAGCGGGATACTTTGTAGCCAAGATCAGAGCTGTTGATGCTGACTCTGGATATAACGCACTTTTGTCTTATCATCTAACTGAACCCAAAGGAACGAATCTCTTCCGCATCGGAAGCAGCACTGGAGAAATAAGGACTAAGAGACGAATGAGTGACAGTGACTTAAAAACACACCCACTTATTATCACAGTGTCTGATAATGGAGAGCCATCACTCTCAGCGACTATGTCTATGGATGTTGTGGTTGTTGAGAGTCTGGATGACATAAAGACATCATTCAGAGAAGTTCCTGTTAAAGAGGAGAGTTTTTCAGATTTGAATCTGTATCTGCTCATCGCTATTGTCTCAGTATCAGTCATCTTTTTACTGAGTCTGGTGGGTTTGATAGCAGCTAAATGCTACAGGACAGACGGCAGTTTCAGCAGGTACAGCGCTCCAGTGATCAGCACACATCCAGACGGCAGCTGGTCCTTCTCTAAATCCACACAACAGTACGACGTGTGTTTTAGTTCAGACACAATAAAGAGTGATGTAGTCGTTTTCCCCTCGCCGTTTCCACCAGCAGACGCAGAACTGATCAGCATTAACGGAGAAGATACTTTTACACGCACACAAACTCTTCCTACGACTGGGAAGGTAAGACACTGAATTTTAGTTCAATTCTACTGTACTTAACTTACACAAGTAACGACGACGTTTATGTTTAGTTTTCTTTTCCCCCCGTGTATATATTCATAAAATAGAAGAACCCAAACTCAAATTAACAAGTAAAATGCTGGATACTGTGGCAAAGTGGAAAAAAATAATATTTTCACAAATTTTAAACTTGTTGTTAAGATGATGGATTTTAGTTTTATAAGTTATTTCAGCATCTTGTGACTCAGGCGTATGTGTATTACTATCAATGTACAACTCTGGGATTTCATCAACAGAGTCTGATTTGCTTGTACTGTGTTTCTGCTTTCTTAGTGACTGCTTTTGTACACTGGAAGACAGCGTACATTAATATACGTTTTTTGTTTTGTTTTGGGAACAATTACATTTTGATACCATGCTGCTGTTTGCTGACTTTGTTTCATGGCCTAACTATAGCTTATTTTGTATGTAAAAAGCAAAATCGCCTCAGTACCACGGACAGCGGCAGTGACGTCGTATATTCCTGTTGAAAATATTGCTGTTGAAAAAGTTATATTTCCACGAAGTTCTTTAGATGATACATTTTAGTTTTGTAAGTTATTTCAGCATCTCGTGACTCTGGCGTATTTGTATTCCTATATAACTTTACAGCTTTGAGACTTAATGATAGAATGTGATTTGCTTGCACCGAGTTTCTATTTTCTCAGTGAATTTTCTTCTGTACACCGGAAGACAGCGTATAGCCTTTTTATTAAACTTTTTTTTTTTTTTAATTTGTTTGTTTGGTTTAGCCTACTTACAGATTTTTGTATGTTGGAACAATTACCTTTTGATACCATGCTGCTGCCTGTTTGCTGACTTTGTTTCATGGCTTAACTGTAGCCTATTTTTTTTTAAAAAGAAAAATCACTTCAGTAAAATGGACAGCGGCAGCGGCGTCGTATATTCCTTCTCAGTATTCCCATTTGCATTTTTTCTGCTTCCTAATGATTGCGTAGTTTCGAAGGCCTAGATGTGACTTTTTAGGTGATACGTTTGGTTCACTCTTTGTTTTAGAGAAAATATATTAAGTAACATGTGGTTGTCTCTTCACTTTTGCAACACGTGGTGGCACTGTAGACCACAACTTTGAGAGTAACTTGAGCTCCTCCTTTACAGCATCAGAACCAGAGGAAAATGCGTTAAAGGGGTGTAAATAACTAACTGAGGCTTATAGTAGCTTCAGCGTCTTGATGTCGGATTGTATCGAGAGAGGTCTGTTTAGGTGTTTTAATCGTTTTTACACTAAATAATCGCAGGACATTTTGCTGCACAATCATGGATGTTACAGAATCTTACGGCTTCTGGATCGTTGTATTTCTGTCTTTATGGGAATCTTCGCTTGGCCAGATTGTCTATTCCGTCTCCGAGGAGGTAAATAAAGGAACTGTGATCGGGAATATAGCAAAAGACCTGAAGATCAGTGCTCAGGAACTAGAATCACGTATGTTTCAGATTATGCCTGGATCAAATGCAAAGTATTTTGATGTAAATGTGAAAACGGCCTCGCTGTTTGTTAAAGACCGGATTGATCGTGAGGAGTTGTGTGGCAGTAATCAGAAATGTGCGTTGAATTTAGAGGCTCTTGCTCAAAATCCTTACAGACTTTACCGGCTTGAAATTATAATTGTGGATGTGAACGACAATGCACCATTTTTTCCAGGCAGCACTTATGTTGTGAGTGTTACAGAGATTGCAAATGAGGGGGACAGATTTCCTCTTCCTATTGCAAAAGATCCAGACGTTGGCAGTAATTCTCTGAAAGACTACAAACTCAGTTCAAATGAGTATTTTTCTTTAGATATTCATAGCGGGCAACAGAGTATGTTAGCTGAGCTAGTACTACAGAAAGCTTTAGATAGAGAGAAACAAGCTGTTATTCATTTAGTACTTACTGCTATTGATGGAGGAAAACCTCCCAAATCTGGAACATTGAGTATTGTTGTTGACGTCATAGATGTTAACGATAATAAACCTATTTTCAGCAAACCTTTGTACAAAGTTAAAATGAAGGAAAACACAGCAGTTGGAAACAAACTTATTACTGTTTCTGCTAGTGACTTGGATGAGGGTATCAATAGCGAAATACAGTATTCATTTCTTGGACATGGAAATACCGATGAACTGAACCGGTTTGCAATAAATTCTAACTCAGGGGAAATTGTTGTTCAAGGTCAAATTGATTACGAGGAACATCCTGCAATTGAACTGCGTGTTCAGGCGAGAGATAAAGGCGTTCCTCCTAAAAGTACACACTGTAAAGTTTTAATAGAAGTTGTGGACGAGAATGACAACGCGCCAGAGATCATTACGACTCCTCTGTTGGAAAACGTGAAAGAAGATGCAAAACCGGGAACTGCAGTTGCTTTATTCACAGTGTCTGATAAAGATGGAGGTAAAAATGGCATTGTACACTGTGCTCTGAAAGGCTCGTTTCCTTTCAAACTGGAGACGTCATATAACAATCATTATTCTCTAGTGGTAGATGGAGCTCTGGACAGAGAGACTGTTTCTCTGTATAACATCACAATTACAGCTGCAGATGAAGGAACTCCACCTCTTTCCAGCAGCACTGTTATAACTGTACATATCTCTGATGTTAATGACAATGCTCCACATTTCCCAGCACCCGTTATTAACGCTTTTCTAAGTGAGAATGGTCAAGCTGGAGGTCTCGTGACAACAGTGTCAGCTGATGATTCAGACACTGGTGAGAACGCAGAACTTTCATATTCACTGTTAGACAGTTCCAGCTCCAGTGTTCCTATAACAACACTGATAAATATAAACTCTTTAAGTGGAGAAATATTCAGTTTGCAATCATTTAATCACGAAGAAACGAGACGATTTCAGTTTCAAGTTATGGCAACAGACTCTGGTGTTCCTCCTCTGAGCAGTAATGCGACTGTAAATGTGTTTATTCTGGATGTGAATGACAACAGTCCGGTTATTTTACCACCTTATTCTGAACCTGGATCAGTTAATAGTGAGAACATTCCCTACTCTGCTGAAGCGGGATACTTTGTAGCCAAGATTAGAGCTGTTGATGCTGACTCTGGAAATAACGCACTTCTGTCTTATCATCTAACTGAACCCAAAGGAACGAATCTCTTCCGCATTGGAAGCAGCACTGGAGAAATAAGGACTAAGAGACGAATGAGTGACAATGATTTAAAAACTCACCCACTTCTGATCACAGTGTCTGATAATGGAGAGCCATCACTCTCAGCGACTATGTCCATGGATGTTGTGGTTGTTGAGAGTCTGGATGACATAAAGACAGCATTCCGAGAAGTTCCTGTTAAAGAGGAGAGTTTTTCAGATCTGAATCTGTATCTGCTCATCGCTATTGTCTCAGTATCAGTCATCTTTTTACTGAGTCTGGTGGGTTTGATAGCAGCTAAATGCTACAGGACAGACGGCAGTTTCAGCAGGTACAGCGCTCCAGTGATCAGCACACATCCAGACGGCAGCTGGTCCTTCTCTAAATCCACACAACAGTACGACGTGTGTTTTAGTTCAGACACAATAAAGAGTGATGTAGTCGTTTTCCCCTCGCCATTTCCTCCAGCAGACGCAGAACTAATCAGCATTAATGGAGAAGATACTTTTACGCGCACACAAACTCTTCCTACTACTGTGAAGGTAAGACACTGAATTTTAGTTCACTTCTACTGTATTTGACTTTGTAAAATTGTAAGCGACGACGTTTATGTTTAGTTTTCTTTTTTTTCAGTCTATATACTTATAAAATAAACAGTATAACCAAAACTCAAGTTAAAAAGTAAAATACTGGATGATGTGGCAAGGTGGAAAAAATAATATTTTCACTAATTTTAAACTTGTTGTTAAGATGATGCATTTTACTTTTGTAGGTTATTTCACCATCTTCTGACTCTGTCGTATTTGTATTACTATCAGTGTACAACTCTGGGATTTCATCAGTAGAGTCTGATTTGCTTGTACTGTGTTTATACTTACTCAGTGACTTTGCTTTTATACACTGGAAGACCACGCATATTAATAAAAGTTTTTTTTTTTTGTTTGTTTTGTTTTGTTGTTTTATTTTGGGAACGTTTACATTTTGATACCATGCTGCTGTTTGTTGACTTTGTTTGTTTTATGGCCTAACTATATCTTATTTTGTAACTAAAAAGCAATATCACTGCAGTACCACGTGCAGTGACGTCGTATATTCCTGTTGAAAAAGTGATATTTCCGCGAACTTGTTAAGATGATACATTTTAGTTTTGTAAGTTATTTCAGCATCTCGTGACTCTGGCGTATTTGCATTCCTATATCGCTTTACAGCTTTGAGACTTCATGATAGATTTTGCTTTGCTTTTGTACGCCGGAGACAGCATACCCTATTTTTTTTTTTTTTTTAATTTTAGCTTGCTTAAAGATTTTTGTATGTTGTGACAATTACCTTTTGATACCATGCTGCTCTCTGTTTGTTGATTTTGTTTGTTTCATGGCTTAACTGTAGCCTATTTTGTTTTTAAAAAGAAAAATCACTTCAGTACAATGGACAGCGGCAGCGGCGTCGTATATTCCTTCTTAATATTCCAGTTTGCATTTTTTCTGTTTCTAATTATTAGATTTGAAGTCCTAGATTTGACTTCATTTAGAAGGTGGTAAATTTGGTTCACTTTTTGTTTTTAGAGAGAAATATTTGAAGAAACAACTGATTGTCTCTCAGCTTTTACAACACGTGGTGGCACTGTAGACCACAACTTTGAGAGTTACCTAAACTCCTCCTTTGAAGCACCAGAACAAGAGGAGATGCGCTGAAGGGGCGTACATAACCACGGCTTATAATTGCTTCAGCGTCTTGATGTCGGATTGTATGGAGAGAGGTCTGTTTAGCTGTTTTCATCGTTTTTACACTAAATAACCATAGGACATTTTGCTGCACAATCATGGATGTAACAGAATCTTACTGCTTCTGGATCGGCTTATTTCTGTCTTTATGGGAATCTTCGCTTGGCCAGATTGTCTATTCCGTCTCTGAGGAGGTAAATAAAGGAACTGTGATCGGGAATATAGCAAAAGACCTCAAAATAAGTGCTCAGGAACTAGAATCGCGCATGTTTCAGATTATGCCTGGATCAAATGCAAAATATTTTCATGTAAATGTGAAAACAGGCTCGCTGTTTGTTAAAGACCGGATTGATCGTGAGGAGTTGTGTGGCAGTAATCAGAAATGTACGTTGAATTTAGAGGCTCTTGCTCAAAATCCTCACAGACTTTACCGACTTGAAATTATAATTGTGGATGTGAACGACAATGCTCCATTTTTTCCAGACAACACTCATATTCTCAATATTACAGAGAATGCAAGTGAGGGCGACAAATTTCCTCTTCCAATTGCAAAAGATTCAGATGTTGGCAGTAATTCTCTGAAAGACTACAAACTCAGTTCAAATGAATATTTTTCTATAGATGTTCATAGCGGGCAAAAGAGTTTATCTGCTGAATTAGTACTACAGAAAGCCTTAGACAGAGAGAAACAAGCCGTTATTCACTTAATTCTCACCGCTACTGACGGAGGAAAACCTCCTAAATCTGGAACATTGAGTATTGTTGTTAATGTCTTGGATGTAAACGATAATAAACCTATTTTCAGCAAACATTTGTACAAAGTTAAAGTGAAGGAAAACACACCAGTTGGAACCAAAATAATCTCTGTTTCTGCAAGTGATTTGGATGAGGGCATCAACAGTGAAATTCAATATTCATTTCTTGGACATGAAAATACTGATGAAACGAACCCGTTTAGGGTTAATTCTAACTCGGGGGAAATTGTTGTTCAAGGAAAAATTGATTACGAGGAAGACTCTGCAATTGAACTGCGGGTTCAGGCGAGAGACAAAGGCAGTCCTCCTAAAAGTACACACTGTAAAATTTTAATAGAAGTTGTGGACGAGAATGACAATGCGCCAGAGATAGTTACTACTCACTTGTTGGAAAGTGTGAAAGAAGATACAAAGTCAGGAACTGCAGTTGCTTTAGTTACAGTCTCTGATAAAGATGGAGGTAAAAATGGCATTGTACACTGTGCACTGAAAGGCTTGTTTCCTTTCAAACTGGAGTCGTCATATAACAATCATTATTCTCTAGTGGTAGATGGACCTCTGGACAGAGAGACTGTTTCTCTGTATAACATCACAATTACAGCTGCAGATGAGGGAACTCCGTCTCTTTCCAGCAGCACTGTTATAACTGTACATATCTCTGATGTTAATGACAATGCTCCACATTTCCCAGCACCCGTTATTAACGCTTTTCTTCGTGAAAATAGTCCAGCTGGAGGTCTAGTGACAAAAGTGTCAGCTGATGATTCAGACACTGGTGAGAACGCAGAACTTTCATATTCACTGTTAGACAGTTCCAGCTCCAGTGTTCCTATAACAACACTGATAAATATAAACTCTTTAAGTGGAGAAATATTCAGTTTGCAATCATTTAATCACGAAGAAACGAGACGATTTCAGTTTCAAGTTATGGCAACAGACTCTGGCGTTCCTGCTCTGAGCAGTAATGCGACTGTAAATGTGTTTATTCTGGATGAGAATGACAACAGTCCGGTTATTTTACCACCTTATTCTGAACCTGGATCAGTTAATATTGAGAACATTCCCTACTCTGCTGAAGCGGGATACTTTGTAGCCAAGATCAGAGCTATTGATGCTGACTCTGGATATAACGCACTTCTGTCTTATCATCTAACTGAACCCAAAGGAACGAATCTCTTCCGCATTGGAAGCAGCACTGGAGAAATAAGGACTAAGAGACGAATGAGTGACAATGACTTAAAAACTCACCCACTTCTGATCACAGTGTCTGATAATGGAGAGCCATCACTCTCAGCGACTATGTCCATGGATGTTGTGGTTGTTGAGAGTCTGGATGACATAAAGACAGCATTCCGAGAAGTTCCTGTTAAAGAGGAGAGTTTTTCAGATCTGAATCTGTATCTGCTCATCGCTATTGTCTCAGTATCAGTCATCTTTTTACTGAGTCTCGTGGGTTTGATAGCAGCTAAATGCTACAGGACAGACAGGAGTTTCAGCAGGTACAGCGCTCCAGTGATCAGCACACATCCAGACGGCAGCTGGTCCTTCTCTAAATCCACACAACAGTACGACGTGTGTTTTAGTTCAGACACAATAAAGAGTGATGTAGTCGTTTTCCCCTCGCCGTTTCCTCCAGCAGACACAGAACTAATCAGCATTAATGGAGAAGATACTTTTACGCGCACCCAAACTCTTCCTACTACTGGGAAGGTAAGCAGATCTCTAAGCATTAGTGCTGGACAATTCATTTGCAGCTTATTGTTGTTCTTAGCTTCTCGCAGTTATTTCGTATTGTCATAAAGGTTTTAACAACGTGTCTGTTTAACTTATTTTTCATTTACGAAGTTGTTTTGATTAATAATATTTTGTTGTTTCTATTTGTCAATGACATGTCATTTAAAGAATGGTTTGTCTGTTCCTCAGTGATGGATGTTTTTTAAATAGTTTAACATTTTCAAGCATTAAATCAATCACAGTGTATTTAATTATGACATGCATTTTGATGGAAATATTTTACAAATTAGAAAAGCATAGGCCTACGGTCTTGAAAATAAAGGTTTAACATTCATAAACCTTTAACATCCATAAAACATTTACACTATGCAAAAGGTTCTTTATAGTGAAAAAAGGATTCTTCTGATTATTAAATATTGACATTTTTGAAATATTCTGCACACTTAAGAGAGGATTAAGGTTCAGTGAATAAATGCTTTTTCATGAGTTTGCTCTTATAATCAGATTGAGCAGATAGTAAGCATATTTAGCGTGCTGTCCAAGAAGAGGGCTCCGAGCTTGGAATATAGCCAGAACCCAGAGAACTTAAGCTGGTATAAGAATAGTTAGGAGTGGGGAGCTGGGGTGGAGGAGGGATGCCAGAAAAACAGTATTGGGTAAGATGTAAGTTGGCTGTATAAATATTTACTCTCATGCTAACTGAGTTGATTATCTGAACGTGGTCAACCTGTCCTGGATTAGTTGATTATATAAACATGCACCTCCAGAACTTTGTTTCATAAAACATAATTTGGGAAACCTGAAATGGTTCTTCTATCGCTTTTTGGAACCTTTTTTTTCTTTCAATAAAACTTATCTCAAGGATACATTAAAATTAAAACGTACATGATAGGCAAAACGCAAACAAAAATGTAAAACGAAACCAAAAAAATAAATCTTAGTAATTAGAATAAGAATAAGAATAATTTTGGCATTCAATACTTCGTCAATACAATGTTCCTTTCGTGTTTTCTTTCATAATATTAACAAATTTCACCAGTTCATCATATTACTGTGCAGCTCACGTGGGCCGGATCATTGTAATAGCAACTTTCTGGTATGACCTGTTTGATCGACCACTGCATTTTAGTATACATTTGGTCATAACAAGCATCTGTTTGATTGTTTGTAGTTTTATTAGATTATTCATGTGTTAATGCTGCTACTTTATAATAGGCAATACGGAGGATTTTTTACGTTGTTTTTCAGCGTTTGATTTGCATATTGCTGCTGTTGATGTGCTTGTTTCATCTAAATATATTGGTGGACCTATATTGGATTTGTAAATAGAATACACTGCTGTTATAATGTAGTTTAGGCACATGGTGTCACTGCAGACCGTCAGTTAAATGTGTATGGGTTGTACTCTGCAGCCCCTCTCTCTGAATCTTGGTGTTTAGTGAGGGGATCTGCTGCTGAGACGTGATTATGCTGTTTCGTCTCGTGTTTCCTGAATGATTAAAATAAATACTAGATTGTCGAGCGTTTATTTCCCGTTTTTACTGCCACCAAGCCAGCTGTGAATGACCACCATGGCCTTTATGGAATATTTCGAGAGCGGATTTATATTTTTCCTTTTTTTGCTGGACTCTGTGTTTGCTCAGATCAACTATTCCGTACCAGAAGAGGTAAATAAGGGGACAGTTGTTGGGAATATAGCGAAAGACCTGAACATAAATGTTCACGAACTAGAATCTCGTATGTTTGAGATTGTGTCTGGATCAAATAAGAAGTATTTTGACGTAAATCTGAAAACTGGCGTTCTGTTTGTTAATGAAAGAATCGACCGTGAAGAGTTATGCTTGTCGAATCTGAAATGCTCTTTGAATATAGAGGCCCTGGCTGAAAATCCTCATCATCTTTACAGGGTGGAGATTAAGGTTTTGGATATAAACGACAATGCTCCACATTTTCCTGTTAAGGTATTTGCCTTGAATATTACTGAAATCGCTAGCCCTGGAGAGAGATTTCCTCTCCCTGTGGCCGAGGACTCTGATGTTGGCAGTAATTCGCTGAAAGAGTACAAACTGAGTCCGAATGAATATTTCAGTCTAGATACACAGACTGAAGACCAGAGTGTGTCTGCTGATTTAGTGCTGAACAAGGCTTTAGATCGAGAGAAACAAGCGACGATTAAATTAGTGCTAACCGGTGTAGACGGAGGAAAACCACCTAAATCTGGGACTTTAAATATAGTTATAAATGTAATGGATGTTAATGACAATAATCCAGTGTTTAGTCAACCTCTTTACAAAGTCAAATTGAAGGAAAATGTTGCTGCTGGTACGAAAGTTTTATCTGTTTTTGCGTCTGATTTGGATGAGGGCATAAACCGCGAAATTGTGTATTCATTTGTTGGTCATGGAAAAAAGAAAGATCTATTTGAAATTATTCCGGAAACCGGAGAAATTGTTGTAAAAGATCAAATAGATTACGAGGAAAACCCTGCCATTGAATTACGAGCTCAAGCAAAAGATAAAGGCAGTCCACCAAAGAGCACACAATGCAAAGTTTTAATAGAAGTTATGGATGAAAATGATAATGCACCAGAGATAACTGTGACTCGTCTGTTGAAAAGTGTTAAAGAAGACACAAAGTCAGGAACCGCAGTTGCTTTGGTCACAGTGTCTGATAAAGATGGAGGTAAAAATGGCATCTTACACTGTGCACTGAAAGACTCATTTCCTTTCAAACTGGAGACGTCATATAACAATCATTATTCTCTAGTGGTAGATGGAGCTCTGGACAGAGAGACTGTTTCTCTGTATAACATCACAATTACAGCTGCAGATGAAGGAACTCCGTCTCTTTCCAGCAGCACTGTTATAACTCTACATATCTCTGATGTTAACGACAATGCTCCACATTTCCCAGCTCCCGTTATTAACGCTTTTCTTCGTGAGAATAATCCAGCTGGAGGTCTAGTGACAACAGTGTCAGCTGATGATTCAGACACTGGTGAGAACGCAGAACTTTCATATTCACTGTTAGACAGTTCCAGCTCCAGTGTTCCTATAACAACACTGATAAATATAAACTCTTTAAGTGGAGAAATATTCAGTTTGCAATCATTTAATCACGAAGAAACGAGACGATTTCAGTTTCAAGTTATGGCAACAGACTCTGGTGTTCCTCCTCTGAGCAGTAATGCGACTGTAAATGTGTTTATTCTGGATGTGAATGACAACAGTCCGGTTATTTTACCACCTTATTCTGAACCTGGATCAGTTAATAGTGAGAACATTCCCTACTCTGCTGAAGCGGGATACTTTGTAGCCAAGATCAGAGCTGTTGATGCTGACTCTGGATATAACGCACTTCTGTCTTATCATTTAACTGAACCCAAAGGAACGAATCTCTTCCGCATTGGAAGCAGCACTGGAGAAATAAGGACTAAGAGACGAATGAGTGACAATGACTTAAAAACTCACCCACTTCTGATCACAGTGTCTGACAATGGAGAGCCATCACTCTCAGCGACTATGTCCATGGATGTTGTGGTTGTTGAGAGTTTGGATGACATAAAGACAGCATTCAGAGAAGTTCCTGTTAAAGAGGAGAGTTTTTCAGATTTGAATCTATATCTACTCATCGCTATTGTCTCAGTATCAGTCATCTTTTTACTGAGTCTCGTGGGTTTGATAGCAGCTAAATGCTACAGGACAGACGGCAGTTTCAGCAGGTACAGCGCTCCAGTGATCAGCACACATCCAGACGGCAGCTGGTCCTTCTCTAAATCCACGCAACAGTACGACGTGTGTTTTAGTTCAGACACAATAAAGAGTGATGTAGTGGTTTTCCCGTCGCCATTTCCACCAGCAGACGCAGAACTGATCAGCATTAATGGAGAAGATACTTTTACACGCACCCAAACTCTTCCTACTACTGGGAAGGTAAGACATTGAATTTTAGTTCACTTGACTTGACTTGCAGAAGTAGAATTATTAGCAACGTTTGAGTTTCCTTTCTTTTTTTCCGTTTAGGTGTTCATGATATAAATAGAAGGAAATACATTTTTATTTCCCAGTATTCAAGTGTTTGTAAGACATTGTAACTTGCTTCTGTACTGAATTTCACTACTGCACCTGATTTGTAAAATTAACCTTTGAGAAATGATTAATTACATGTTTTAGGCCCTTTTTATTATTATTATTATTATTATTATTATTTGATGTTTAGATGTTTATAAAATAAAGTATTATGAGCTAAAAATGAATGATAAAAAAAAAAGAAAAGAAAATAAATAAATAACGCGCACCCAAACTCAAGATACTAAAATATTGGAGGCTATTGACAGTTGAAATATAGCTTTACATTTTCACTACTTGTTAAGATGATGCATTCTAGTTTTGCAATTATTTTTCAGTATCTCGTGGTTCTAGTGTATCACTATGCAGTTTTGGGATTTCATCTTAGAGTTTGATTTGCTTGTAGTGCATTTCTAATTTCCCTTTGACTTGGCCTTTTTACACTATAGGACAGTATATATATATATATATATATATATATGTATATATATCTTTCTTTCTTTCTTTCATCCTTTCTTTCTTTCTTTCTTTCTTTTTTGTTATAACAATTCTCTTTCGTGACATTATACTTCTGTTCGTTTGCTGAATTTGTTTGTTTCATTGCTTAGCTGTAGTATTTTGTATTTAAAGAGTAAAATCACTTCAGTACCACGGACAGCGGTAGTGGCGTATTTTCGTTCTCAGTTTACGTATGTGCTTAAATACACACCACATAGTTTTACTGCATTATTATTATTATTATTATTATTATTATTATTATTATATTTTGTTGTTGTTTCGTAATGACTGAGTCGACAAAATGTTTTGATTTTACTGTATGAGCATGGTGATACCTTTTGATTACTTTTTCTTTTAAAGAGAACTACATGAAGTAACAACTTGTTGTCTTTCCACTTTTACAACACGTGGAGGCACTGCAGACCGTAAGTTTACGAGTTATCTGAGCTCCTCCTTTACATCATCAGAACAAGAGAAAATGCGCTGAAGGGGCGTAAATAACCAAGGCTTATAGTTGCTTCTGCGTCGTGATGACGGATTGTTTGGAGAGAGGTCTGTTTAGCTGTTTTAATCGTTTTTACACTAAATAGTCGCAGGACATTTTGCCGCACAATCATGGATGTAACAGAATCTTATGGCTTCTGGATCGTTTTGATTTTGTCTTTATGGGAATCTTCGCTTGGCCAGATTGTCTATTCCGTCTCTGAGGAGGTAAATAAAGGAACTGTGATCGGGAATATAGCAAAAGACCTGAAAATCAGTGCTCAGGAACTAGAATCGCGTGTGTTTCAGATTATGCCTGGATCAAATGCAAAGTATTTTGATGTAAATGTGAAAACAGGCTCGCTGTTTGTCAAAGACCGGATTGATCGTGAGGAGTTGTGTGGCAGTAATCAGAAATGTGCGTTGAGTTTAGAGGCTCTTGCTCAAAATCCTCACAGACTTTACCGGCTTGAAATTATAATTGTGGATGTGAATGACAATGCTCCATTTTTTCCAGACAGCACTCATATCCTCAATATTACAGAGGACGCAAATGAGGGGGACAAATTTCCTCTTCCAATCGCAAAAGATTCAGATGTTGGCAGTAATTCTCTGAAAGATTACAAACTCAGTTCAAATGAATATTTTTCTTTAGATATTCATAGTGGCCAAAAGAGTATGTTGGCTGAGTTAGTACTCCAGAAAGCTTTGGATAGAGAGAAACAAGCTGTTATTCATTTAGTACTTACTGCTATTGATGGAGGAAAACCTCCCAAATCTGGAACATTGAGTATTGTTGTTGACGTCATAGATATAAATGACAATAAACCTATTTTCAGCAAACCTTTGTACAAAATTAAAGTGAAAGAAAACACGCCAATCGGGACCAAAATAATTACTGTTTCTGCAAGTGATTTGGATGAGGGCATCAATAGTGAAATCCAATATTCATTTCTTGGTCATGAAAACACCGATGAAACGAACCGGTTTACAATTAATTCCAAATCAGGGGAAATTGTTGTTCAAGGACAAATTGATTATGAAGAAGATTCTGCAATTGAACTGCGTGTTCAGGCGAGAGACAAAGGCAGTTCCTCTAAAAGTACACACTGTAAAGTTTTAATAGAAGTTGTGGACGAGAATGACAACGCGCCAGAGATAGTTACGACTCCTCTGTTGGAAAGTGTGAAAGAAGATGCAAAACCAGGAACTGCAGTTGCTTTAGTCACAGTGTCTGATAAAGATGGAGGTAAAAATGGCATTGTACACTGTGCACTGAAAGGCTCGTTTCCTTTCAAACTGGAGTCGTCATATAATAATCATTATTCTCTAGTGGTAGATGGACCTCTGGACAGAGAGACTGTTTCTCTGTATAACATCACAATTACAGCTGCAGATGAAGGAACTCCGCCTCTTTCCAGCAGCACTGTTATAACTCTACATATCTCTGATGTTAATGACAATGCTCCACATTTCCCAGCTCTCGTTATTAACGCTTTTCTAAGTGAGAATGGTCAAGCTGGAGGTCTCGTGACAAAAGTGTCAGCTGATGATTCAGACACTGGTGAGAACGCAGAACTTTCATATTCACTGTTAGACAGTTCCAGCTCCAGTGTTCCTATAACAACACTGATAAACATAAATTCTTTAAGTGGAGAAATATTCAGTTTACAATCATTTAATCACGAAGAAACGAGACTATTTCAGTTTCAAGTTATGGCAACAGACTCTGGCGTTCCTCCTCTGAGCAGTAATGCGACTGTAAATGTGTTTATTCTGGATGAGAATGACAACAGTCCGGTTATTTTACCGCCTTATTCTGAACCTGGATCAGTTAATAGTGAGAACGTTCCCTACTCTGCTGAAGCGGGATACTTTGTAGCCAAGATCAGAGCTGTTGATGCTGACTCTGGATATAACGCACTTTTGTCTTATCATCTAACTGAACCCAAAGGAACGAATCTCTTCCGCATTGGAAGCAGCACTGGAGAAATAAAGACTAAGAGACGAATGAGTGACAATGACTTAAAAACTCATCCGCTTCTGATCACAGTGTCTGATAATGGAGAGCCATCACTCTCAGCGACTATGTCCATGGATGTTGTGGTTGTTGAGAGTCTGGATGACATAAAGACATCATTCAGAGAAGTTCCTGTTAAAGAGGAGAGTTTTTCAGATTTGAATCTATATCTACTCATCGCTATTGTCTCAGTATCAGTCATCTTTTTACTGAGTCTCGTGGGTTTGATAGCAGCTAAATGCTACAGGACAGACGGCAGTTTCAGCAGGTACAGCGCTCCAGTGATCAGCACACATCCAGACGGCAGCTGGTCCTTCTCTAAATCCACGCAACAGTACGACGTGTGTTTTAGTTCAGACACAATAAAGAGTGATGTAGTGGTTTTCCCGTCGCCATTTCCACCAGCAGACGCAGAACTGATCAGCATTAATGGAGAAGATACTTTTACACGCACCCAAACTCTTCCTACTACTGGGAAGGTAAGACATTGAATTTTAGTTCACTTGACTTGACTTGCAGAAGTAGAATTATTAGCAACGTTTGAGTTTCCTTTCTTTTTTTCCGTTTAGGTGTTCATGATATAAATAGAAGGAAATACATTTTTATTTCCCAGTATTCAAGTGTTTGTAAGACATTGTAACTTGCTTCTGTACTGAATTTCACTACTGCACCTGATTTGTAAAATTAACCTTTGAGAAATGATTAATTACATGTTTTAGGCCCTTTTTATTATTATTATTATTATTATTATTATTTGATGTTTAGATGTTTATAAAATAAAGTATTATGAGCTAAAAATGAATGATAACAATTATTTAAAAATACTAATTTAACGCGTACCCAAACAAAAGGTAAAAAGTAAAACACTGGACGCTATTGACAAAGTCGCAATGTTGCTTTCATTATCTTACCAGTTGTTTAGGAGATACATTTTAATTTTGCAAGTTATTTTGGCATCTCCAGGCTCTGATGTATGTTTATTCGTATCACTGTGCAGTTTTGGGATTTCATCTTAAAGTTTGATTTGATTGTAGTGCGTCTTCTTTCTTTCTTCTTTAAGTTATAACAATTACAATGTAATATCATACTGCTGTTTGGTGCTGATTTTGTTTGTTTCATTGCTCAGCTGTAGATTTTTTTATTTAAAGAGCAAAATCACTTCAGTACCACGGACAGTGGCAATGACGCATATTTCTTCTCGAAGTAATTGCTTCAATACACAGCACATTTATTTATTTGTTTGTTTGTTGTTGTGTAAATATTCCATGGACACGAATTTTTTAATTTGACTATATGGATATGATTGATACCTTTAGTTCACTTTTTCTTTTGTAGAAAACTATATAAAGTAAAGTTTCATTGTCTCTCCGCTTTTACAACACGTGGTGGCACTGCAGACCATAACTTTGAGTTATCTGAGCTCCTCCTTTACATCATCAGTAAAAGAGGAAGTACGTTAAAGGGGTGTAAATAGCCAAGGCATATAGTAGATTCAGCTTCTTGATGTCGGATTGTATCGAGAGAGGTCTGTTTAGTTCTTTTAATCGTTTTTACACTAAGTAAATCGCAGGACGTTTTGTTCCACAATAATGGATGTGACAGAATCTAATGGCTTCTGGATCGTTTTGTTTCTGTCTTTATGGGAATCTTCGCTTGGCCAGATTGTCTATTCCGTCTCCGAAGAGGTAAATAAAGGAACTGTGATCGGGAATATAGCAAAAGACTTGAAGATCAGTGCTCAGGAGCTAGAATCGCGCATGTTTCAGATTATGCCTGGATCAAATGCAAAATATTTTGATGTAAATGTGAAAACGGGCTCGCTGTTTGTTAAAGACCGGATCGATCGTGAGGAGTTGTGTGGCAGTAATCAGAAATGTGCACTTAATTTAGAGGCTCTTGCTCAAAATCCTCACAGACTTTATCAGATTGAAATAATAGTTGTGGACGTAAACGACAATGCTCCATTTTTTCCAGACAGCAGGTATGTTGTCAGTGTTACAGAGAATGCAAATGAAGGGGACAGATTTCCCCTTCCAACTGCAAAAGACTCAGATACTGGCAGTAATTCTCTGAAAGACTACAAACTCGGTTCAAATGAATATTTTTCTGTAGATGTTCATAGCGGGCAACAGAGTATATCTGCAGAGTTAGTACTCCAGAAAGCTTTGGACAGAGAGAAACAAGCTGTTATTCACTTAATTCTCACCGCTATTGACGGAGGAAAACCTCCTAAATCTGGAACATTGAGTATTGTTGTTGACGTCTTGGATGTAAATGATAATAAACCTATTTTCAGCAAACCTTTGTACAAAGTTAAAGTGAAAGAAAACACAGCATTTGGAACCAAGCTTATCACTGTTTCTGCCACTGATTTGGATGAAGGAATCAACAGTGAAATTGAATATTCGTTTCATGGAAATGCGTATGAAAGTAACCTGTTTAGCATAAATTCTAACTCGGGAGAAAT
The DNA here is from genome assembly GCA_012976165.1 of Labeo catla. NCBI lineage: Eukaryota > Metazoa > Chordata > Actinopteri > Cypriniformes > Cyprinidae > Labeo > Labeo catla. Next base: position 142,903 of record VONZ01000109.1, on the reverse strand, counting down.
TGTCGTTCAAGGTCAAATTGATTACGAGAAACACTCTGCAATTGAATTGCGCGTTCAGGCGAGAGACAAAGGCAGCCCTCCTAAAAGTACACACTGTAAAGTTTTAATAGAAGTTATAGATGAGAATGATAACGCGCCAGAGATAGTTACGACTCCTCTGATAGAAAGTGTAAAAGAAGATACAAAACTGGGAACTGCAGTTGCTTTAATTAAAGTCTCTGATAAAGATGGAGCTAAAAACGGAGCTGTGCATTGTGCTGTTAAAGGTTCTTTTCCTTTCAAGCTGGAAAAGTCATATAACAATCATTATTCTTTAGTGGTAGATGGAGCTCTGGACAGAGAAACTGTTTCTCTGTATAACATCACGATTACAGCTGCAGATGAAGGAACTCCCCCTCTTTCCAACAGCACTGTTATAACTGTACATATCTCGGATGTTAATGACAATGCTCCACATTTCCCAACTCTCGTTATTAACGCTTTTCTAAGTGAGAATAGTCAAGCTGGAGGTCTCGTGACAAAAGTGTCAGCTGATGATTCAGACACTGGTGAGAACGCAGAACTTTCATATTCACTGTTAGACAGTTCCAGCTCCAGTGTTCCTATAACAACACTGATAAATATAAACTCTTTAAGTGGAGAAATATTCAGTTTGCAATCATTTAATCACGAAGAAACGAGACGATTTCAGTTTCAAGTTATGGCAACAGACTCTGGTGTTCCTCCTCTGAGCAGTAATGCGACTGTAAATGTGTTTATTCTGGATGAGAATGACAACAGTCCGGTTATTTTACCACCTTATTCTGAACCTGGATCAGTTAATAGTGAGAACATTCCCTACTCTGCTGAAGCGGGATACTTTGTAGCCAAGATCAGAGCTGTTGATGCTGACTCTGGATATAACGCACTTTTGTCTTATCATTTAACTGAACCCAAAGGAACGAATCTCTTCCGCATTGGAAGCAGCACTGGAGAAATAAGGACTAAGAGACGAATGAGTGACAATGACTTAAAAACGCATCCACTTCTGATCACAGTGTCTGACAATGGAGAGCCATCACTCTCAGCGACTATGTCTATGGATGTTGTGGTTGTTGAGAGTCTGGATGACATAAAGACATCATTCAGAGAAGTTCCCGTTAAAGAGGAGAGTTTTTCAAATCTGAATCTGTATCTGCTCATCGCTATTGTCTCAGTATCAGTCATCTTTTTACTGAGTCTGGTGGGTTTGATAGCAGCTAAATGCTACAGGACAGACGGCAGTTTCAGCAGGTACAGCGCTCCAGTGATCAGCACACATCCAGACGGCAGCTGGTCCTTCTCTAAATCCACACAACAGTACGACGTGTGTTTTAGTTCAGACACAATAAAGAGTGATGTAGTGGTTTTCCCCTCGCCGTTTCCACCAGCAGACGCCGAACTGATCAGCATTAATGGAGAAGACACTTTTACTCGCACCCAAACTCTTCCTACCACTGGGAAGGTAAGCAGATCTTTCAGAATTAGTGTTGGATAATTCATTTGCCGGTGAATTATTGTTGTTGTTGATGTTGAAGTATATACTGTACTGTGGTTAATATTGCCTGAGTTTCCCGAAACCTCTTTACGTTACGTCGTTCTTAAGTTACATCTTTGTAAGGTTCTTAGACATTTACACTTTCTATTAGTCATACTTTCGTAAGGTTGGTCTGGACCACTCTTAGCTATACATTATCACTGTTGACAGATCACAGTTCTTTACATGTCAGTCTATACGAATATAGTTCTTAAGTTGTAATACACCCAGTGTTACACCCAGGCTAACTGAAGTGTTTTCATGCAAAGAATAAAATTGTCATAGACCGATGGTTGTTAGCTTTTTAATTATATTATCCAAAGGTACATCAGCTGGTAGACCAATTAAGCAGTAAAAGCTCGAGTCTATTTCAAGGGAATGATTGTGGTTGGAAGTTTGGTCTATGGCAGCGATATAACAAATGTTTACAGGCTACAATGTTAGAAGTCATTTTATAAGTTCTTTATAAAACTTATATTATGAAGGACACCGTTTTTCACATAACGCACCGAAGCAGCCCCTGCATAGAGTGAATAATCCACTCTCGAGCCATCAGTATCAACCAATTCAGCACCACCGCCATGGACAGCATCTGGTAACGTCGCACGTTAAAGTTACACCTTAAGCAAGCTCCTAAGGCAGGGCTGGGCCACTTCCGTCCTGGAGGACCACTGTCCTGCAGAATTTGGCTCCAAATCAAACACTGCCTGTAGCTTTCAAGTGATCTTTAAGACATTGGTTAGCTGGTTCAGGTGTGTTTGATTAGGCTTGGAGCTAAACTCTGCAGTACAGTGGCCCTCCAGGATTGAAGTTACCCAGTTCCGTCCTTAGGTATCGTTCGTCGTCAACGAACCTTTATCACGTGACGAAAACGAGACGAGACGCAACGAAAATGTTGGTCTTGTGACGATGACTATAATTAAATGTATAATGCAATATTGTTGACGAATAAAAACGAGACTAAATGTGGTTTACAGAATAAAAACTATGCTAAAATGTCTCTTCATTTTCGTTGACCAAAACGAGACGAAACGAAATGTTACGTTATTTCGTTTTGTTTAGTCGCGTTATTATTATTATTTTGCCGTATTTCTGAAGTGGGCTGCATCGGGTCCCACTGCGCAGACGCAGGCGACGTCACTTCCTCAAGCCCCACTCGTGGACCGGGGGCATTATAGGCCTATACACTTATTAAGACTATTAGACAGTTATATACCGTTATCAGCACATGTTGAAGTAGATTCGTGTCTGAGAGAATATGCGCCATATTGCAGCGTTAGAAAACTGTCAGTAATTTTTTTACTTTCACTTTCTATATAGTGAATTGTAAAGTTAAAACTGAAGTTAAGACGTTCGCCGGCATAACTATTGCGCAAAGTTTGATATCCATTGGCTCGCCTTCATGGTTTAAAACATAAATACTTCCAATATTGCGACGTTACCGCAAACCCCCATGCGTATGCATCGTAAACGCAGGGAGAGGTGAAAGAGGAATCAACTCGGTCTGCCGCTCTGTCTGAAACGCGTCTTTGTGTTTGTGCGCGCTTCGGGTGTATGCGAGAACGAATAACGAAGTAACGAATCGAGTTCTGTTTCGTTTCTTCTTCTTGTGGTGTAAATTGGCAAATTAACCTGCGAAATCACATGCCGAACGGTGGGGTTTTGACCTGGTCCGTACGTATCACGGATCGACTGCGATCCGTTTAGGCCCTAATAGGCTATATGACAGATCAGAGCCAATGCTTCGGGGAAATTGCTTTGCCGGTCCAATGGCAGACTCCAGGGAAAGTTTTGTGTTCACCGTTTCACACACACCAATCACGTGCGCATATTTGTATCTTGACTATACTACTAGGTACTTATACTATATTGACTGGGTTAAATAGAATTGCATTACTAAAAAGAGACTAAAATACAATTTTCATTGACTAAAACTAGACTAAATGTCATCAGTTTTGGTCGACTAAAACTAGACTAAAATGTCATCAGTTTTCGTCGACTAAAACTAGTCATGGATAATTATGACTAAAATAAGACTAAAATGCTCAGACTTTTAGTTGACTAAAACTTGACTAGACTAAAAAGAGTATGAACGTGACTAAAACTAATAAAAACTAAAATGACAGCTTCATACAAAGACTAGACTAAAATTAAAACAGGCTGCCAAAAACAACACTACTAGGAAGGGTATACCTTTAGTTAAGAAATACCTTTAGAGTCTTTGGTCTTTGTAGCGCGCTAAAAGACAATTTTATTGGGAAACGCACACCTGATCCTTTGTGTTTATTTTTTTTAAATGTTTGAATATTTTCACGCATTAAAACAATCACCGTGTATATAATTATAATAGTCATTTTGATCGATATGTTTAACAAATTAGAAAAGCAGTAGGCCTACGCTCTTAAAAATAAAGGTTTAACATCGTTAAACATTTAACATATATATGGAACATTTCCACAAAAGGTTCTTTATAGAAGAAAGGTTTCCTCGGATTATTGATCTAAACATTCAAAACACTGAAATATTTTCAGTAAGAGATATTTGTAGAGACGTATCAGATATGCAAAGTGCAGTTAAACTGCACTATGCAAAACAAAACGGAAAATATCTAGTAATGATAATAATAATAATAATAATAATAACAATAATTCTGGCATTTAGTGCTTCGTCAATACAGCGTTCCAGTCGTGTTTTCTTTTTATTATATTAACAGATTTTACTATTTCGTCCTATCACTGTGCAGCTCACTTACCGGATCATTAATTTTGTTATATAAATGTTCTATTATGACCTGTTTAATCGACCACTGGATTTTACAGAGTAGATTGTGTCGTAACAAGCATCTGTTTGATTGTTTGTAGTCTTATTAGATTATTTATGTGTTTATGCTCTGTAATATTATACTGATTATTTTAAAGTTGTTTTTCAGCGTTGAATTACTTTGAGTATAACTGCTGTTGATGTCGTTGTTTCGACTCAGTATATTGTTTCTGAATTTGTAAATAGAATATTCCTGATATAACATAGTTTAGGCACACGGTGTCACTGCAGACCGTCAGTTGAATGTGTATGGTGGTTTGTTCTCCGCAGCCTCCCTCTCTCTGAATCTTGGTGTTAGCGAGTGTATCTGCTGCTGAAACGTGATGATGCTGTTTCGTCTCGTGTTTCCTGAATGAGAGAAAGAAATACTAGATTTTCGAGCATTTATTTGTTGTTTTTACTGCCACCAAGCCAGTTGTAAATTACCATCATGACGTTTATGGGATATTTCGAATGTGGATTTATATTTTTCCTTTTTTTGCTGGACTCTGCCTTTACTCAGATCGTCTATTCCGTACCGGAAGAGGTAAATAAGGGGACAGTTGTTGGGAATATAGCAAAAGACCTGAACATGAATGTTCATGAACTGGAATCTCGTATGTTTGAGATTGTGTCTGGATCAAATAAGAAGTATTTTGACGTTAATCTGAAGACTGGCGTGCTGTTTGTTAATGACAGAATTGATCGCGAGGAGTTATGTTTGTCGAATCAGAAATGCTCTTTAAATATAGAGGCCCTTGCTAAAAATCCTCATCATCTTTACAGGGTGGAGATCAAGATTTTGGATATAAATGACAATGCGCCACAATTTCCTGTTAAAGTATTTACTATAAATATAACCGAAACAGCCAGTCCAGGAGAGAGATTTCCTCTCCCGGTGGCCGAGGACTCTGATGTTGGCAGTAATTCGCTGAAAGAGTACAAACTGAGTCCGAATGAACATTTCAGTCTAGATACACAGACTGAAGACCAGAGTGTGTCTGCTGAGTTAGTGCTAAACAAGGCTTTAGACCGAGAGAAACAAGCCATGATTAAATTAGTGCTAGCCGGTGTAGATGGAGGAAAACCACCTAAATCGGGAACAGTAAATATTATTATAAACGTGATGGATGTTAATGATAATAATCCAGTGTTCAGTCAACCTCTTTACAAAGTGAAACTAAAAGAAAATGTTGCTGCTGGTACAAAAGTTATCTCTGTGTTTGCCACTGATTTGGATGAAGGGATAAACCGTGAAATTATGTACTCATTTATTGGTCATGGAAAAAAGAAAGATCTATTTGACATTATCCCCGAGACTGGAGATATTGTTGTAAAGGGGGAAATTGATTACGAGGAGAATCCAGCGATTGAGTTACGAGTTCAAGCAAGAGATAAAGGAAGTACACCCAGGAGTACACACTGTAAAGTTTTAATAGAAGTTGTGGATAAAAATGATAATGCACCGGAGATAATTGTGACTCCTCTGTTGGAAAGTGTGAAAGAAGACACAAAGTCAGGAACTGCAGTTGCTTTAGTCACAGTGTCTGATAAAGATGGAGGTAAAAATGGCATCGTACACTCTGCACTGAAAGACTCATTTCCTTTCAAACTGGAGACGTCATATAACAATCATTATTCTTTAGTGGTAGATGGAGCTCTGGACAGAGAGACTGTTTCTCTGTATAACATCACAATTACAGCTGCAGATGAGGGAACTCCGCCTCTTTCCAGCAGCACCGTTATAACTCTACATATCTCTGATGTTAACGACAATGCTCCACATTTCCCAGCACCCGTTATTAACGCTTTTCTAAGTGAGAATGGTCAAGCTGGAGGTCTCGTGACAAAAGTGTCAGCTGATGATTCAGACACTGGTGAGAACGCAGAACTTTCATATTCACTGTTAGACAGTTCCAGCTCCAGTGTTCCTATAACAACACTGATAAATATAAACTCTTTAAGTGGAGAAATATATAGTTTACAGTCATTTAATCATGAAGAAACTAAAAGATTTCAGTTTCAGGTTATGGCAACAGACTCTGGCGTTCCTCCTCTTAGCAGTAATGCGACTGTAAATGTGTTTGTTCTGGATGAGAATGACAACAGTCCGGTTATTTTACCGCCTTATTCTGAACCTGGATCAGTTAATAGTGAGAACATTCCCTACTCTGCTGAAGCGGGATACTTTGTAGCCAAGATCAGAGCTGTTGATGCTGACTCTGGATATAACGCACTTCTGTCTTATCATTTAACTGAACCCAAAGGAACGAATCTCTTCCGCATTGGAAGCAGCACTGGAGAAATAAGGACTAAGAGACGAATGAGTGACAATGACTTAAAAACTCACCCACTTCTGATCACAGTGTCTGATAATGGAGAGCCATCACTCTCAGCGACTATGTCCATGGATGTTGTGGTTGTTGAGAGTCTGGATGACATAAAGACATCATTCAGAGAAGTTCCTGTTAAAGAAGAGAATTTTTCAAGTCTGAATCTGTATCTGCTCATCGCTATTGTCTCAGTATCAGTCATCTTTTTACTGAGTCTCGTGGGTTTAATAGCAGCTAAATGCTACAGGACAGACGGCAGTTTCAGCAGGTACAGCGCTCCAGTGATCAGCACACATCCAGACGGCAGTTGGTCCTTCTCTAAATCCACACAACAGTACGACGTGTGTTTTAGTTCAGACACAATAAAGAGTGATGTAGTGGTTTTCCCCTCGCCGTTTCCACCAGCAGACGCGGAGCTGATCAGCATTAATGGAGAAGATACTTTTACGCGCACGCAAACCCTTCCACACACTGGGAAGGTAAGATATCGTAACTTACTTATGTATTGCATTTGACTTCTACTGCACCTGACTTGTAAATGAACAATTTAGAAACGATTAATTCGATTTTTTCTAAGACCTTTTTAATATATATTTTTTTTTTTTTAATGTATTTTTTAAGTTTAGATGTTTATAAAAAATAACTAAAGTATTACAGTCAAACCAATATTTATTTAGACAGGTTCAACATTTCTCACATTATCACAGGTTATTCGCTATAGTTTAGAAAATGGTAATAAAATACGACTAGGACATAGTTACACTTTGTCAGAGCAAATTAATCTTGTTAATGCCATCCTTCTGTTAGACTCTCACAAATGAATTATGTTGAATAGCTGTCAGCAGTTAGCGGTCAAATTTAAGTACAATTAGATAATACTAATTTAGGTCCAGTTACCTAGCAATGCTTAATTTTGTTCAGACTGTGGTGTAAAAAGTTTGCATTAGTAATTAAAAGAAAATTTGGTTTGACTGTAAAAACTAAAAACGACATTTTCTTCAAAGTTTTAGAAAAAATAAATAATAAAGAAATAATAAATAATAATAATAAATAACGCATACCAAAACTCAAGATAACAAGTAAAATACTGGACGCTATTGACAGTCAAAATATAGTTTTAATTTTTGACTAGTTCTTAAGATGATACATTTTAGTTTTACAAGCTATTTCAGCATCTCCTGGTTCTGGTGTACCCCCGTGTTTCACCATGCAGCTTTGCTTGTAGTGCGTTTTTAAATTCTCTTTGACTTGGCTTTTGTAAAACTATCGGACAGTGTATATTTATAGACCATTTCTTTCTTTCTTTCTTTCTTTCTTTCTTGTATAAGTTATCTTATGATATTATTCTCGTGTTTATTTGTTGTTTTTTTTTCTGTTTCATTGCTTAACTGTAGTATTTTGTATTTAAAGAGTAAAATCACTTCAGTACCACGGACAGCGGTAGTGACGTATTTTCGTTCTTATTGTACGTATTTACTTAAATAGACGCCACACAGTTTTTAATGTATTATTGTTAGTATTATTTGCTCAGTAATGATTGAGTCGATACAAATTTTCTATTTTGCTGTATGACCATGGTGATACCTATAGTTTAATTTTTCTTTTATAGAGACCTAGGCCTATATAAAGTAAAAACTTATTGTCTTTCCACTTATACAACACGTGGTGGCACTGCAGACCATAACTTTCAGAGTTATCTGAGCTCCTCCTTTACAGCATCATAACAAGAGGAAATGCGTTAAAGGGGTGTAAATAACTAACCAAGACTTTTAGTAGCTGGATTGTATGGAGAGAGGTTTGTTTAGCTGTTTTAAACGTTTTCACACTAAATAATCACAGGACATTTTGCTGCACAATCATGGATGTAACAGAATCTTACGGCTTCTGGATCGTTTTATTTCTGTCTTTATGGGAATCTTCGCTTGGTCAGATTGTCTATTCCGTCTCCGAGGAGGTAAATAAAGGAACTGTGATCGGGAATATAGCAAAAGACCTGAAAATAAGTGCTCAGGAACTAGAATCACGTATGTTTCAGATTATGCCTGGATCAAATGCAAAATATTTTGATGTGAATGTGAAAACGGGCTCGCTGTTTGTCAAAGACCGGATTGATCGCGAGGAGTTGTGTGGCAGTAATCAGAAATGTGCGTTGAATTTAGAGGCTCTTGCTCAAAATCCTCACAGACTTTATCGACTTGAAATTATAATTGTGGATGTAAACGACAATGCTCCATTTTTTCCAGAAAGCTCGCATGTTGTCAATGTTACAGAGAATGCAAATGAAGGGGACAGATTTCCTCTTCCAATTGCAGAAGATTCAGACATCGGCAGTAATTCTCTGAAAGATTACAAACTCAGTTCAAATGAGCATTTTTCTTTAGATGTTAATAGCGGGCAACAGAGTATATATGCTGAATTAGTACTACAGAAAGCTTTAGACAGAGAGAAACAAGCCATTATTCACTTAATACTCACCGCCATTGATGGAGGAAAACCTCCCAAATCTGGAACATTGAGTATTGTTGTTGATGTCATGGATGTAAACGATAATAAACCTATTTTCAGCAAACCTTTGTACAAAGTTAAAGTGAAGGAAAACACACCGATTGGAACCAAAATAGTTTCTGTTTCTGCTAGTGATTTGGATGAGGGCATCAGTAGTGTAATTCAATATTCATTTCTTGGACGTGGAAATACACTGAACCGATTTACAATAAATTCTAACTCTGGGGAAATTGTTGTTCAAGGTCAAATTGATTACGAGGAACATCCTGCAATTGAACTGCGCGTTCAAGCGAGAGATAAAGGTGTTCCTCCTAAAAGTACACACTGTAAAGTTTTAATAGAAGTTGTGGACGAGAATGACAACGCGCCAGATATACTTGTGACTCCTCTGTTGGAAAGTGTGAAAGAAGACACAAAACCTGGAACTGCAGTTGCTTTAGTCACAGTGTCTGATAAAGATGGAGGTAAAAATGGCATTGTACATTGTGCACTGAAAGGCTCGTTTCCTTTCAAACTGGAGACGTCATATAACAATCATTATTCTCTTGTGGTAGATGGAGCTCTGGACAGAGAGACTGTTTCTCTGTATAACATCACAATTACAGCTGCAGATGAAGGAACTCCATCTCTTTCCAGCAGCACTGTTATAACTGTACATATCTCTGATGTTAACGACAATTCTCCACATTTCCCAGCAGCCGTTATTAACGCTTTTCTAAGTGAGAATGGTCAAGCTGGAGGTCTCGTGACAAAAGTGTCAGCTGATGATTCAGACACTGGTGAGAACGCAGAACTTTCATATTCACTGTTAGACAGTTCCAGCTCCAGTGTTCCTATAACAACACTGATAAATATAAACTCTTTAAGTGGAGAAATATTTAGTTTGCAATCATTTAATCACGAAGAGACAAAAAGATTGCAGTTTCAAGTTATGGCAACAGACTCTGGCGTTCCTCCTTTGAGAAGTAATGCGACTGTAAATGTGTTTATTCTGGATGAGAATGACAACAGTCCGGTTATTTTACCGCCTTATTCTGAACCTGGATCAGTTAATAGTGAGAACATTCCCTACTCTGCTGAAGCAGGATACTTTGTAGCCAAGATCAGAGCTGTTGATGCTGACTCTGGATATAACGCACTTTTGTCTTATCATCTAACTGAACCCAAAGGAACGAATCTCTTCCGCATTGGAAGCAGCACTGGAGAAATAAGGACTAAGAGACGAATGAGTGACAATGACTTAAAAACGCATCCGCTTCTGATCACAGTGTCTGATAATGGAGAGCCATCACTCTCAGCGACTATGTCCATGGATGTTGTGGTTGTTGAGAGTCTGGATGACATAAAGACAACATTCAGAGAAGTTCCTGTTAAAGAGGGAAGTTTTTCAGATTTGAATCTGTATCTGCTCATCGCTATTGTCTCAGTATCAGTCATCTTTTTACTGAGTCTCGTGGGTTTGATAGCAGCTAAATGCTACAGGACAGACGGCAGTTTCAGCAGGTACAGCGCTCCAGTGATCAGCACACATCCAGACGGCAGCTGGTCCTTCTCTAAATCCACACAACAGTACGACGTGTGTTTTAGTTCAGACACAATAAAGAGTGATGTAGTGGTTTTCCCCTCGCCGTTTTCGCCTGCAGATGCGGAGCTGATCAGCATTAATGGAGAAGACACTTTTACGCGCACGCAAACCCTTCCGAGCATTGGGAAGGTAAGACATTGTAACTTACTTATGTATTGCGTTTGACTTCTACCGCACCTGACTTGTAAATTAACAATTTAGAAACGATTTTTTCTAAAACCTTTTATGACAAGGACTCAGAGTTAAACTGTGTCAGAGCAAATTCATCTCTTCCTATCACTGGGAAGGTAAGACTGTTGAAAATGAATGCTTAACAACATATAATATATATATATATATATATATATATGAATAATTGTTCTCAACTGTTTGCAGTTGTTTCCAAAAAGTTACCATAAAAGTGGCATTGGTATGTATAGCGCGGCTTATTTAACGTCTTATTTTTATTTAACCTATTTTTAAGTTGTTTTTATTATTATTATTATTATTATTATTTGAATAACATACTCTGGTCAATGCAACCTGTTATCATTAGAAAACATAGGCCTAAGGATGTTCAAGTTTGTTACGAATTTGCAGTTTGTTATTCGAAGCAATTTGTAATAAAACGTAAACATGAAGATGCTTTAATAACTACAACCCTCAGTGGGGTGTCAGCAGGTTGTACAAATGTCACCAATTTGCCAAAACCTGCAATAGTTGTTTATTGTTATGAGACTGTGCAGGATTAATCTGGTCCTGTCTGGTGGATGGTTTTAAAATGTTTTTACATTTCCATGCATCAAATTAAACATTGTGCGTTTAGCGTTAATATAGCCTAATTAAAACAATTTCTGAAACAGAGAATCCTCAAATAATAGTAATGAAACTTCCGCTTGTGGTCCGGAATGCTTCATCCATACAACGACACAGACATGTTTTTGTTTTATTTTATTTTATTTTATTTTTCTTCTCGATGACATTAAAACCTCTGGCCTGTTCACCATATCACAGTGCAGCTGTCTCAGCGGATCATTATTTTGTTATAACAACGTTCTGTTTTGACCTGTTAATCGACCACTGCTTTTTAAAGAGTTTGCATACTATCGTAACATGCTTCACTTTCTTCTTTTGGACTATTTAGTCTGTTTACCGCCTTAGTATATAATTAATGTATTGATGCTGCTAGTAAATTTGATTATATTATGGTGTAATTTTGCGTTACTTTTCTGTATTAGATTAGTTTGTTGTGTCATCCCAATATATTTGCTGCTTCTCATTTTAGCGCTTTTGTAAATAGATTTTTACTAACAGGCTATGGCATAGTTTCGGCACACGGTGTCACTACAGACCGTCAATTAAAGGTTTAGAGTCTCTCTGGTGCCCCCCCCTCTCTCTCTCTCTCTCTCTCTCTCTCTCTCTCTCTCAGAATCTTGGTGTTAGTGTATCTGTAGTTCAGACACGATGGTTTTTATTTCGTCTCGTGTTTCCTGAATGCAAAGGAGAAATATTCGCGTTTACCTTTTTCTGTCTTCAAGGCAGTTGTGAATAGGCATCATGGCGTTCATGGGATATTTCGAGTGTGGATTTATATTTTTCCTTTCTTTGCTGGATTCTGCGTTTGCTCAGATCGTCTATTCTGTACCGGAAGAGGTAAATAAGGGGACAGTTGTTGGGAATATTGCGAAAGACCTGAACATGAATGTTCACGAACTGGAATCTCGTATGTTTGAGATTGTGTCCGGATCAAATAAGAAGTATTTTGACGTAAACCTAAAAACTGGCGTTCTGTTTGTTAATGAAAGAGTCGACCGTGAAGAGTTGTGTTTGTCGAATCTGAAATGCTCTTTGAATATAGAGGCCCTTGCTAAAAATCCTCATCATCTTTACAGGGTGGAGATTAAGATCTTGGATATAAACGACAATGCTCCACATTTTCCTGTTAAACTATTTACGGTGAATATTAGTGAAAACGCAATCCCCGGAGAGAGATTTCCTCTCCCTGTAGCCGAAGACTCGGATGTTGGCAGTAATTCGCTGAAAGAGTACAAACTGAGTCCGAATGAACATTTCAGTCTAGATACACAGACTGAAGACCAGAGTGTGTCTGCTGATTTAGTGCTAAACAAGGCTTTAGATCGAGAGAAACAAGCAACAATTAAGTTACTCCTAACTGGGATTGATGGAGGAAAACCACCTAAATCTGGAACTTTAAATATTGTTATAAATGTAATGGATGTTAACGACAATAATCCTGCGTTCAGTCAACCGCTTTACAAAGTGAAACTGAAGGAAAATGCTGCTGCTGGTACCAAAGTTTTGTCTGTGTTCGCCTCTGATTTGGATGAAGGAACAAACCGTGAAATTGTGTACTCATTTGTTGGTCATGGCAAGAAGCAAGACATGTTTTCTATTATCCCTGAGACAGGAGATATTGTTGTAAAACGGCAAATTGATTACGAGGAGAATCCAGCAATTGAGTTACGAGTGCTGGCAAAAGATAAAGGCAGTCCACCAAAAAGCACACAATGTAAAGTATTAGTAGAAGTTATGGATGAAAATGATAATGCACCAGAGGTCACTGTGACTCCACTGTTGGAAAGTGTGAAAGAAGACACAAAATCAGGAACTGCAGTTGCTTTAGTCACAGTGTCTGATAGAGATGGAGGTAACAATGGCATTGTACACTGTGCACTGAAAGGCTCATTTCCTTTCAAACTGGAGACGTCATATAATAATCATTATTCTCTAGTGGTAGATGGAGCTCTGGACAGAGAGACTGTTTCTCTGTATAACATCACAATTACAGCTGCAGATGAAGGAACTCCGTCTCTTTCCAGCAGCACTGTTATAACTGTACAAATCTCTGATGTTAATGACAATGCTCCACATTTCCCAGCAACCGTTATTAACGCTTTTCTAAATGAGAATGGTCAAGCTGGAGGTCTCGTGACAAAAGTGTCAGCTGATGATTCAGACACTGGTGAGAACGCAGAACTTTCATATTCACTGTTAGACAGTTCCAGCTCCAATGTTCCTATAACAACACTGATAAATATAAACTCTTTAAGTGGAGAAATATTCAGTTTACAGTCATTTAATCACGAAGAAACAAAAATATTGCAGTTTCAGGTTATGGCAACAGACTCCGGTGTTCCTCCTTTGAGCAGTAATGCGACTGTAAATGTGTTTATTCTGGATGAGAATGACAACAGTCCGGTTATTTTACCGCCTTATTCTGAACCTGGATCAGTTAATAGTGAGAACATTCCCTACTCTGCTGAAGCGGGATACTTTGTAGCCAAGATCAGAGCTGTTGATGCTGACTCTGGATATAACGCACTTTTGTCTTATCATCTAACTGAACCCAAAGGAACGAATCTCTTCCGCATCGGAAGCAGCACTGGAGAAATAAGGACTAAGAGACGAATGAGTGACAGTGACTTAAAAACACACCCACTTATTATCACAGTGTCTGATAATGGAGAGCCATCACTCTCAGCGACTATGTCTATGGATGTTGTGGTTGTTGAGAGTCTGGATGACATAAAGACATCATTCAGAGAAGTTCCTGTTAAAGAGGAGAGTTTTTCAGATTTGAATCTATATCTACTCATCGCTATTGTCTCAGTATCAGTCATCTTTTTACTGAGTCTCGTGGGTTTGATAGCAGCTAAATGCTACAGGACAGACGGCAGTTTCAGCAGGTACAGCGCTCCAGTGATCAGCACACATCCAGACGGCAGCTGGTCCTTCTCTAAATCCACGCAACAGTACGACGTGTGTTTTAGTTCAGACACAATAAAGAGTGATGTAGTGGTTTTCCCGTCGCCATTTCCACCAGCAGACGCAGAACTGATCAGCATTAATGGAGAAGATACTTTTACACGCACCCAAACTCTTCCTACTACTGGGAAGGTAAGACATTGAATTTTAGTTCACTTGACTTGACTTGCAGAAGTAGAATTATTAGCAACGTTTGAGTTTCCTTTCTTTTTTTCCGTTTAGGTGTTCATGATATAAATAGAAGGAAATACATTTTTATTTCCCAGTATTCAAGTGTTTGTAAGACATTGTAACTTGCTTCTGTACTGAATTTCACTACTGCACCTGATTTGTAAAATTAACCTTTGAGAAATGATTAATTACATGTTTTAGGCCCTTTTTATTATTATTATTATTATTATTATTATTTGATGTTTAGATGTTTATAAAATAAAGTATTATGAGCTAAAAATGAATGATAACAATTATTTAAAAATACTAATTTAACGCGTACCCAAACAAAAGGTAAAAAGTAAAACACTGGACGCTATTGACAAAGTCGCAATGTTGCTTTCATTATCTTACCAGTTGTTTAGGAGATACATTTTAATTTTGCAAGTTATTTTGGCATCTCCAGGCTCTGATGTATGTTTATTCGTATCACTGTGCAGTTTTGGGATTTCATCTTAAAGTTTGATTTGATTGTAGTGCGTCTTCTTTCTTTCTTCTTTAAGTTATAACAATTACAATGTAATATCATACTGCTGTTTGGTGCTGATTTTGTTTGTTTCATTGCTCAGCTGTAGATTTTTTTATTTAAAAGCAAAATCACTTCAGTACCACGGACAGCGGCAATGACGCATATTTCTTTCGAAGTAATTGCTTCAATACGCACAGTTTTTTGTTGTTGTGTAAATATGGACACGAATTTTTTAATTTGACTATATGGATATGATTGATACCTTTAGTTCACTTTTTCTTTTGTAGAAAACTATATAAAGTAAAGTTTCATTGTCTCTCCGCTTTTACAACACGTGGTGGCACTGCAGACCATAACTTTGAGTTATCTGAGCTCCTCCTTTACAACATCAGAACAAGAGGAAATGCGTTGAAGGGGTGTAAATAACCAGTGCTTTTGGTAGCTTCTGCGTTGTGATGTCGGATTGTATCGAGAGAGGTCTGTTTAGTTGTTTTAACCGTTTTTACACTAAATAAATCGGAGAACAATTTATTGCAAGATCATGGATGTTACAGAATCTTATGGCTTCTGGATCGTTTTCTTTCTGTCTTTATGGGAATCTTCGCTTGGCCAGATTGTCTATTCCGTCTCCGAGGAGGTAAATAAAGGAACTGTGATCGGGAATATAGCAAAAGACCTGAAAATAAGTGCTCAGGAACTAGAATCACGTATGTTTCAGATTATGCCTGGATCAAATGCAAAATATTTTGATGTGAATGTAAAAACAGGCTCGCTGTTTGTCAAAGACCGGATTGATCGTGAGGAGTTGTGTGGCAGTAATCAGAAATGTGCACTTAATTTAGAGGCTCTTGCTCAAAATCCTCACAGACTTTATCAGATTGAAATAATAGTTGTGGACGTAAACGACAATGCTCCATTTTTTCCAGACAGCAGGTATGTTGTCAGTGTTACAGAGAATGCAAATGAAGGGGACAGATTTCCCCTTCCAACTGCAAAAGATTCAGATGTTGGCAGCAATTCTCTAAAGGACTACAAGCTCAGTTCAAATGAATATTTTTCTATAGATGTTCACAGTGGGCAAAATAGTATGCTGGCTGAGATAGTACTACAGAAAGTTTTAGACAGAGAGAAACAAGCCGTTATCCACCTAATACTTACCGCCATTGATGGAGGAAAACCTCCTAAATCTGGAACATTGAGTATTGTTGTTAATGTCATGGATGTAAACGATAATAAACCTATTTTCAGCAAACCTTTGTACAAAGTTAAAGTGAAGGAAAACACACCGATTGGAACCAAAATAGTTTCTGTTTCTGCCAGTGATTTGGATGAGGGGATCAACAGTCAAATTCAATACTCATTTCATGGAAATACCGATGAAATAAACCTGTTTAGCATAAATTCTAACTCTGGGGAAATTGTTGCTCAAGGTCAAATTGATTACGAAGAACACCCTGCAATTGAATTGCGTGTTCAGGCTAGAGACAAAGGTACCCCCCCTAAAAGTACACACTGTAAAGTTTTAATAGAAGTTGTGGATGAGAATGACAATGTGCCACATATAGTTACGACTCCTCTGTTGGAAAGAGTGAAAGAAGATGCAAAACCGGGAACTGCAGTTGCTTTAGTCACAGTGTCTGATAAAGATGGAGGTAAAAATGGCATCGTGCACTGTGCGCTGAAAGGCTCGTTTCCTTTCAAACTGGAGACGTCATATAACAATCATTATTCTCTAGTGGTAGATGGAGCTCTGGACAGAGAGACTGTTTCTCTGTATAACATCACAATTACAGCTGCAGATGAAGGAACTCCGCCTCTTTCCAGCAGCACTGTTATAACTGTACATATCTCTGATGTTAATGACAATGCTCCACATTTCCCAGCAACCGTTATTAACGCTTTTCTAAGTGAGAATGGTCAAGCTGGAGGTCTCGTGACAAAAGTGTCAGCTGATGATTCAGACACTGGTGAGAACGCAGAACTTTCATATTCACTGTTAGACAGTTCCAGCTCCAGTGTTCCTATAATAACACTGATAAATATAAACTCTTTAAGTGGAGAAATATTCAGTTTGCAATCATTTAATCACGAAGAAACGAGACGATTTCAGTTTCAAGTTATGGCAACAGACTCTGGTGTTCCTCCTCTGAGCAGTAATGCGACTGTAAATGTGTTTATTCTGGATGAGAATGACAACAGTCCGGTTATTTTACCGCCTTATTCTGAACCTGGATCAGTTAATAGTGAAAACATTCCCTACTCTGCTGAAGCGGGATACTTTGTAGCCAAGATCAGAGCTGTTGATGCTGACTCTGGATATAACGCACTTCTGTCTTATCATCTAACTGAACCCAAAGGAACGAATCTCTTTCGCATTGGAAGCAGCACTGGAGAAGTAAGGACTAAGAGACGAATGAGTGACAATGATTTAAAAACTCACCCACTTTTGATCACAGTGTCTGATAATGGAGAGCCATCACTCTCAGCGACTATGTCCATGGATGTTGTGGTTGTTGAGAGTCTAGATGACATAAAGACATCATTCAGAGAAGTTCCTGTTATAGAGGAGAGTTTTTCAAATCTAAACCTGTATCTGCTCATCGCTATTGTCTCAGTATCAGTTATATTTTTACTAAGTCTCGTGGGTATGATAGCAGCTAAATGCTACAGGACAGACGGCAGTTTCAGCAGGTACAGCGCTCCAGTGATCAGCACACATCCAGACGGCAGCTGGTCCTTCTCTAAATCCACACAACAGTACGACGTGTGTTTTAGCTCAGACACAATAAAGAGTGATGTAGTCGTTTTCCCCTCGCCGTTTCCACCAGCAGACGCAGAACTGATCAGCATTAATGGAGAAGATACTTTTACGCGCACCCAAACTCTTTCGACCACCGAGAAGGTAAGAAGTTTTTGGAACCCAGTTGTGTAAAAAATGTTAGAATTCAAATCGATTTTTGTGCAGAGTTATTTTTCTATTATTCGTTTATATTGTAGCTGTCACAGAATTTGATTTGGGTTTTAGTCCAACTATTGTAAGTACAAGCAAAAATAAAATGTGGTGGACAAAGTGGAAAAAGGACAACATCCCCATAAAAAGTAATAGATTTTAAATGCTTATATTTTATACACAATATAGTTCAGGTCTAATACCATATTTACTGACATATCACTCGAGACTTAGTAATTTATATATATACATATATATATATATATGTAATTAAACTTTATTTGGAGTACTACTTGAATGTGTTTTAAATGTCACAACTGATGAGGACTATATATATTTAAATAAAATCGGTCTTTAAATGCAAAACATTTAAAATGTACTTAAAGTATACTTGCAATAGTTCCACTTTAGCACAATCAAATATGCTGAAGTATTCCTTTAGTTGGACTTCAGCACTACTTCCGCACAATTAAAGTGCATTAAGTGCAAAATTAGTTGTTCCGGTTTAGCAGACTTTAAATATACCTGTTTAGTATACTAAAAGTACAATTGCAGGGTATTTTATTAAGTACATAATCCGTAAATGTATTTGTAGAATACTTAGCATGAAATAAATGCATTTTAAATACATTTTAGTGTATTTTTCACTAGGGATCGAAGTCTTAAGGTTGTTATCCTATAACAGTTTTCAGCACCATGGACAATGAACATTTCGTTCTCGCTTTTCTTTCAGTACATTTAAAAACATTTTTATTTCACCTGATTCCTACGACCATCAGAATTTATTCCTTTTTTTTTTAACAAGTGCCGGGGATATTTACAGAAAATGTGTCTTTTTTTTGCATTTATACTTTGCAATTAACCAATTTAATTCTTTTGAAACATTTATACTGTGGAAAATTGCATTTTAAATAAAATATCTCCAGTAGCCACGCAGTTAAAACGCGCGATGTCGCTGCAGACCACGAATTTGAAGCAGCTCTTTTATTAAAATGAGACTCCTCCCTTACAGCGGAAGAGCAACCACGTATATACTGTAGTCATGTGGAAATGGCAAGGCATTATACATGCTTTAGAGTCTAAGGTCCTGGCAGCAGAGAGACAAAAATTGCGTTTTTAAAAACGCATTTATATTTGAGGCTTTGAAGAAACAATCATGGAAAGCTTAAGATATTTGTGCGTCATAACAGCTTTGCATTTTTGCTTATGGCGATCTTCATGCGGCAAGATTATCTATTCGGTCTCGGAGGAAGTAAATAAAGGAACTGTTGTCGGAAATATAGCGAAGGATCTCAAGATCAGTGTCCAGGAGCTGGAATCTCGTATCTTGCAGCTTGTGTCTGGATCCAACAGGAAATATTTTGATGTGAATTTGAAAACGGGAGCGTTGTTTGTGAATGAAAGAATTGACCGGGAGGAGTTATGCTTTGCTCATCAGCAATGTTCTCTTAATTTGGAGGCTATTGTTCAAAATCCTCATAGCCTTTATCGAATTGAAATTAATGTTCTGGATGTTAATGATAATGCTCCATATTTTGTGGATAGCGCTATAACGATAAATATTACAGAGGATGTTGTTCCGGGAGCTAGATTTCATCTTCCTGTAGCTGAAGATAACGACATTGGCATTAATGCACTTAAAGACTACAAACTAAGCAAGAATGAATACTTTTCTATTGACGTACAAACGGAAGAACAGACTGTGTCTGCTGAATTAGTGCTCCAAAAACCTTTAGATCGTGAAAAACAATCAGTAATTCCTCTTGTACTGACAGCTGTTGATGGAGGAAAGCCTGCAAAGACAGGAACATTAAGTGTAATAGTGAATGTTCTGGATATAAACGACAACTGGCCTGTCTTCAGCAAACCTTTGTACAAGATTAAGGTGAGAGAAAATGTTTCTCTTGGTACCAAAATCATCTCTTTGACTGCTACTGATTTGGATGAGGGCACCAACAGTGATATTGTTTACTCCACAGCTGAACATGGAAATATAAAAAAGCAAAGTTTATTCACTGTGGTTCCTGAAACTGGGGACATTGTTGTGAAAGGTCAAATAGACCATGAGATAAATTCTGCAATTGAATTGCGAGTTCAGGCTAGAGATAAAGGCAGTCCACCAAAAAGCACACAATGTAAAGTTTTAATAGAAGTTATGGATGAAAATGATAATGCACCAGAGATCACTGTGACTCCTCTTCTGGAGAGTGTGAAAGAAGACACAAAGTCAGGAACTGCAGTTGCTTTAGTCACAGTGTCTGATAAAGATGGAGGTAAAAATGGCATTGTACACTGTGCACTGAAAGGCTCGTTTCCTTTCAAACTGGAGACGTCATATAACAATCATTATTCTCTAGTGGTAGACGGACCTCTGGACAGAGAGACTGTTTCTCTGTATAACATCACAATTACAGCTGCAGATGAGGGAACTCCGCCTCTTTCCAGCAGCACTGTTATAACTGTACATATCTCTGATGTTAATGACAATGTTCCACATTTCCCAGCTCCTGTTATTAACGCTTTTCTAAGTGAGAATGGTCAAGCTGGAGGTCTCGTGACAAAAGTGTCAGCAGATGATTCAGACACTGGTGAGAACGCAGAACTTTCATATTCACTGTTAGACAGTTCCAGCTCCAGTGTTCCTATAACATCACTAATAAATATAAACTCTTTAAGTGGAGAAATATTCAGTTTGCAATCATTTAATCACGAAGAAACTAAAAGATTTCAGTTTCAAGTTATGGCAACAGACTCTGGTGTTCCTCCTCTGAGCAGTAATGTGACAGTAAATGTATTTATTCTGGATGAGAATGACAACAGTCCGGTTATTTTACCACCTTATTCTGAACCTGGATCAGTTAATAGTGAGAACATTCCCTACTCTGCTGAAGCGGGATACTTTGTAGCCAAGATCAGAGCTGTCGATGCTGACTCTGGATATAACGCACTCCTGTCTTATCATCTAACTGAACCTAAAGGAACGAATCTCTTCCGCATCGGAAGCAGCACTGGAGAAATAAGGACTAAGAGACGAATGAGTGACAATGACTTAAAAACGCACCCACTTCTGATCACAGTGTCTGATAATGGAGAG
Organism: Labeo catla; assembly: GCA_012976165.1. Lineage (NCBI taxonomy): Eukaryota > Metazoa > Chordata > Actinopteri > Cypriniformes > Cyprinidae > Labeo > Labeo catla. The sequence goes on along the minus strand of VONZ01000109.1, from coordinate 121,638 downwards.
CCATCACTCTCAGCGACTATGTCCATGGATGTTGTGGTTGTTGAGAGTCTGGATGACATAAAGACAGCATTCCGAGAAGTTCCGGTTAAAAAAGAGAGTTTTTCAGATCTGAATCTGTATCTGCTCATCGCTATTGTCTCAGTATCAGTCATCTTTTTACTGAGTCTCGTGGGTTTAATAGCAGCTAAATGCTACAGGACAGACGGCAGTTTCAGCAGGTACAGCGCTCCAGTGATCAGCACACATCCAGACGGCAGCTGGTCCTTCTCTAAATCCACACAACAGTACGACGTGTGTTTTAGTTCAGACACAATAAAGAGTGATGTAGTCGTGTTTCCTTCAACCTTTCCACTGCCAGATGCAGAACTAATCAGCATTAATGAAGGAGACACTTTTAATAGGACTCAAACACTTCCAAGCACTACCAAGGTAAGATAAAACTTAAATTTCGCAGTTTGAAACATCATCATATACTGAACTTTTTGCAGCTTGGTAATGTTTTACCACCATATCACCTATCACCTGCAGAGCTATGTTGGTCTCATATTTTTCAGTTCTATAGACATCTGTGTGTGTTTAAATGTATGTTTACACACTCAGATTGTTTCATACTTTAATCCAATGTTTTAAATGCAGTATCTCCCTGTGTTGCTACCTAGGTGTAGATAGCATGCACGTAACAGTCATGGTGTCACTGCTGATCAAACTATAGACCACTGTAGTTAAACCTCACCCATTTACCATCAAATGCAATGGATAAAGTATAAAATGTAAGCTCAGGGCCGACGTAATAGCAAACAAACATTACATTTCCCATGCTATAAATTTTTGGAAAATTGAAAAAATTATTAGGTACTTAAGTGAAAGAATATCGCTGCATTTATGCTCTCGTCAAGTCTTTAAGTTTGCTCCATGGGAGTCAAAAAGAGGCTTGTTTTTGAAAATATGGCAAAGGATTGAATCTTTGTAAAGCATTGTGGAAAGTGCTCGGTATGAATTTGAGCAAAAAGAAAGATCAGTGAATTTAAAAGACTATTACAATAGGCTTTGTAAGAAAATCTGTTGTAAACAAACCAGTAAGTACGAAACAAATTTTTTTTTAGACAAAAGCACTATAATAGTCAATACAATATACAATAACTGATTAGTTGATTTATATTGTCTTATTTAGATGGTTTTCCCCATGCATTTAGTTTCATGTTGGCATTCCAAAACAGTCTATACACATACAGTGAAGCACTAAATTGGTTTTCTGCTCCATCTTGTGCTCTTTTCCACGAGCTTTAAAGTTTGAATAATGATTATGGGAATTTTTATAATTTTTTACGATACAGTCTGTGGAGATTTGTCTCGCTCATACGCAAGTGTCTCGTTTGTAATTTATTTTATTTTATTTTATTTTATTTTATTTACTTATTAGCGCAATTAATATTCATTATACTTTTTCAATCATTTATAGTTTTTTCAACATTTAACAAATTCTGGATAAAAGTCATGATTTAAGTGTGTGGCAAATGTATTCAAAGGATGCAGTTCAATTTGTAGTAGGCCCCATGAGAACAAAAACGTTTTCTCATGCATTAACAGTTTACCCCAATGATAGTAATTAATAACTAATGCCCCAATTAATAACTAATATGTGACCCTGGACCACAAAACCAGTCTTAAGTAGCACAGGTATATTTGTAGCAGTAACCAAAAATACATTGTATGGGTCAAAATGATCGATTTTTCTTTTATGCCAAAAATCATTGGCATATAAGTGAATATCATGTTACGTAAATATATTTTGTACATTTTCTTACATTAAAACTTAATTTTTGATTAGTAATATGCATTGCCAAGACAACTTTAAAAGGTGATTTTCTCAGTATTTTGAATTTTTTTTTTTTTTGCACCCTCGAATTCCAGATTTTTAAATAACTGTGTCTCAGTCAAAGATTGTCCTATCCTAACAAACCATGCATCAATCAATGGAAAATTATTTATTCGGCTTTCAGATGTTGTATAAATCTCAATTTCAAAAGATTGACACTTATGACTGGTTTTGTGGTCCTCGGTCACAGAGTATTCAAACAAATTCATTACCTGTAGATTGAGCATAATGTTTTCTGACTTACTGTATTCTGTGTTGATATATACTTTATGTGGACTGTTTATAGACTAGCAAATGTCTTTTGGTGGTATCTTAATTTACATTACATGGTCATTTTCTTTAGTGATGCTGTATGTGTTATATTTGTGTAGTTTCGCCACACAGAACCGCACTTATTCCGCATGGTGTCACTGTAGACCGCTAAACTTTAATAACTTTTATATTTCATCTGAACTCCGCCTACAGCTTTGCTGAGAGACGTGCTATTACCAAGCGTCACAGTCCAGATGCTTTTCGTGGCATGTTTCCGTGAGTCTTATTCTTTATTCTGTCTACTGAGTTTTGACGTTCTTCTAATTACCGTTGTAGTGTTTTGATCACGTTGGCATCTCACGCGGAAGTATGGCGGACAGAAAGGACTTAATATTCCCACATATTATTTTCCTCTGCCTCGTGATGTGTGTTTTAGTGCCAGTGGATGGTCAGATTGTCTACTCCGTGTCCGAGGAAGTAAATATCGGAACTGTCGTCGGGAATGTGGTGAAGGACATGAATTTAAACGTCCAAGATTTGGAGTCGCGGGCATTTCAGCTTGTATTCGGCTCGAGGACGAGGTATTTTGATGTAAATCTGAAATCTGGCGTCTTGTATGTTGCTGAAAGAATTGACCGCGAACAACTATGTCCGAATACTCCATCGTGTTCTTTGAATTTTGAGGCGATAGTAAACCACCCTCTCAGTCTGAGTCGAGTGATAGTTAATGTTAATGATGTGAATGACAATTCTCCTACATTCCCCGTTGAAACTCAGGTTTTGAATATCTCAGAATCAGTGCAGCCAGGAGCTACATTTTCCTTGATCAGTGCAGTGGATGAAGATGTAGGATCTTTCTCTGTGAAAAGCTATAAACTTAGTCCTAATGAACATTTTTCATTAGAAGTACACACGGGTGGTGAACATGGCATGTCTCCAGAGCTAATCCTCCGAAAAGCTTTAGATAGAGAGAAAGAACCTGTAATACGACTAATGTTGACTGCTTCTGATGGAGGGAAACCACCCAGGTCTGGGACATTACAAATTATAGTTAACATTTTAGATACAAATGATAATGCTCCAGTGTTTAGCAGTCCTCTTTATAAAGTCAGTGTGATAGAGAATACACCACAAGGAAATAAGATAATCAAACTCAATGCTACCGACATGGATGAAGGTTCAAATGGGGAAATAAGGTATCTGTTCAGCAGTCATGGTCAGGAAAAAAATCTTGATGTTTTTGCAATCAGTCCTGATTCTGGGGAGATTGAAGTTAAAGGAAATATTAATTTTGAGGATAAAGCTTTTTATGAACTTAGAGTAGAGGCCCATGATAAAGCCTCTCCCCCCATGACAACAAATTGTAAAATACTAATTGAAGTCATTGATGTTAATGACAATGCACCAGAAATAGCAATAACGTCCCTGCTGTCTTCTTTAAGGGAAGATGCAAAAACTGGCACTGCTGTTGCTCTGGTCACAGTTTCTGACAAGGACGGTGGAATGAATGGGAAAGTGAGTTGTAAGCTGCTAGGAAATGTACCTTTCAAACTCGAGTCTTCCTACAAGAATTATTACTCTGTTGTTTTAGAAGGCCAGCTGGACAGGGAAAACATCTCCAAGTATAATGTAACCCTCGTAGCAGTAGATGAAGGAACCCCGCCACTTTCCAGCACCAGTGTAGTTTATGTTGACGTTTCAGATGTTAATGACAATCCTCCGCAATTTAACGAAAAAATAATTTCTGTCTATGTAAAAGAAAACACTCCTCCGGGAACCCTCATTTACACTGTGTCAGCAGTTGACAGAGATTCAAATGAAAACGCTGAAATTTCTTATACCATTGTGGATAACAAAACAACAAGCATAAATTCTGTTAGTGTTAACTCATTGACAGGCCAGTTGTATAGCCTACAGTCTTTCAATTTTGAAGAACAGAAAACCCTTAGTTTCCATGTTCAAGCAACAGACTCTGGTGTTCCTCCTCTGAGCAGTAACGTGACAGTAAATGTGTTTATTTTGGATGAGAACGACAACAGTCCGGTTATTTTACCGCCTTATTCTGAACCTGGATCAGTTAATAGTGAGAACATTCCCTACTCTGCTGAAGCGGGATACTTTGTAGCCAAGATCAGAGCTGTTGATGCTGACTCTGGATATAACGCGCTTTTGTCTTATCATCTAACTGAACCCAAAGGAACAAATCTCTTCCGCATTGGAAGCAGCACTGGAGAAATAAGGACTAAGAGACGAATGAGTGACAATGACTTAAAAACTCACCCACTTCTGATCACAGTGTCTGATAATGGAGAGCCATCACTCTCAGCGACTATGTCTATGGATGTTGTGGTTGTTGAGAGTCTAGATGACATAAAGACATCATTCAGAGAAGTTCCTGTTATAGAGGAGAGTTTTTCAAATCTAAACCTGTATCTGCTCATCGCTATTGTCTCAGTATCAGTTATATTTTTACTAAGTCTCGTGGGTATGATAGCAGCTAAATGCTACAGGACAGACGGCAGTTTCAGCAGGTACAGCGCTCCGGTGATCAGCACACATCCAGATGGAAGCTGGTCCTACTCTAAATCGACGCAACAATATGACGTTTGTTTTAGCTCAGACACAATGAAGAGCGACATGGTGGTTTTCCCTTCGCCATTTCCGCCTGCAGAGGCTGAACTGATCAGCATTCATGGAGAAGATACTTTTACACGAACCCAAACTCTTCCTACCACTGGGAAGGTGAGCATTATTTAAGACCTTAGTTTATAAAGTAGCTAAAATGTCACTTATATGGCATATTCACATATTCACTATACGCATGCTTTTTCAAAATAGTTGAATATGTACACATATTTAGTTAATAGAAAAATATAGAAGTGAAGCAAACCATTCACTTTTCTAGCTTGATACTTGAAAATGTGTCTCATGCACAGGTGTTGCAACTTGCAGCATAAAGTCTGTGTTTGCATTCAGTTTACTTAAGTTTCAATGAACATTCAGCCTTGGTTTCTTTATTCTTTCTAGCGTTCTTTCTATCACATTTATGATTGGAGTTTTTCTGTGTTGACTACTACCACAACTCTGACCTGTCAAGCTTGTATGTAGTGTAGTTTCAGCACCATCAGTGCTGGACAGCGCCACCTCACTGCTATGCAAGCACACTAAGAGCTTAGTAGACCCGCTCTCATTTTGTACTCAATCTTTAATGATTTGATTATTAATTAATCAAAGAAATCTGTTTTAATTATAACTCTTTAATGACGTTAAACTGCAGTTGCAGATTGAAGCAGGTTGCAACAGCTACTCCCCAGTCTTCAAAGAGAATTTAAATGATGTTTAATAAGCTTCACAAACCTACTGCTTAGAATTCAGATTTGAGTTGAGGTTTTATTTAAAGATTTTTGAATAAGTTAATTTTGCATGTTAAAAAGTTACTCAGTGCTCTAGTTTCACACTTCTCACACTTTTCTGCATGTTCAGTGATGCTGCCAATATATGGATAAAACCGTTTGCTGAATGCATAAATGCCAATATGTATGTATAATGTGAGTCTTGAAATGGTCTCAGACTTATGGTCCATGTTCTAGTAGCTCCGTCTCATCCTCCTGAGTCTCCCAGTCCTTGACAGAGGACAGGGATCAGGGCCTGTGTAAATTTCTGTGCAATTGGGTCAGTACTGGGTTCTGCCTTGCCCGGCTGGTTGAGGGAGATAGATGGATTAGAAGTCTGTGGGTCTCTGGACTGCTGAAGTGCTGCAGTCCCACCTGCATTATATCAAAGTCTCTCAATGCATTAATGAGAAGGACAGGCTGCTGACTCTGTGAGAAAAACACACAGCAGATTTCATGCTGTGTAAAGAAACTGATCCTCTTTTTCCCTGTACTGAGCAACCCATTTCATGTTACGGTGCTTATGTTTCTATTTGTTGTTTAAAAAATTCATATGTTTGTTATTACTTATAAAATTATATAAGATTGGTCTATATGGCTTGAAACAATGTTTTATGGTTCTTGTTCTTTCGAGGTCCCTTCCATTTTTTGTTCATTCCCTCTCTTGCTCCTTTTTCTGAACTTGTCAGGAATGATTCCTCTAGTGGCACCATGGTATTTTACTTTCCACTCCTGTGAGTCTTCACAAGCGTGAGACTGCACTAGTTTCAGTTTATTTGGACAGACATTATTCTTTGTAGAGTTATGAACATGACATTCAGGCTTTTTGATGACTTAAGGCTTTTCAGAAATGAATTATTATTTTGTTTTTCAGATTTGAGCTGTCAGTGTCTGTCTGTCTGTCTGTCTGTCTGTACTCTGCAGTTTAATGCCATATATATACAGAATGTATAAATAACTTCTCATTCTTATTAATATTTAAATATGTGTTTCTTTATTATAAAATACTACATCAGCTATTCTATTTAAACTTGTATTTTGACAGTTAAGTTTAATAATTAAATGACTGATGGCAGACTAAGCAGAATCGGAGAGGAAAAGGAAAAGATTAATCTGAAAGGTAAATTTATTCTAAATAAATTATACATTTATTATTGACTTGACACACAGGCATATAAATATTTACGTTTATGTTTTAAAAATATAGGCCTATAGGGTCATTCCGTGCCAAAACAAACACATTTTTAAAAAACTTCTCCGGCTCAAACTTTTGATTTTGCTATTTTTGTTTGTTTTTTTGTTTTTTTTTTTCTGAGGAAAGATAGACATGGATAGTAATAAAAGCCAAAATATCAAATGTCACTGATGAATATTCACTGAGTAATCCACTATTTTTTTAGAGGGAGCTCAAAATGGCAATTCTCACCTGAGATTCAGAGTAAAGTTAGAGGGAGGTTAAAAATGACTTCAGAAGGATGGCAACATCATAATGTTATTTTTACAGAGAGATTGGTAGTTCCATTAGTAAAATCTGTTGACTTTAGCAATCTTTGTTGCATTATGTGTTGCGTGCCTATAATTCAGGAAGTATTAAAGATATTGCAATATGATTTTAGATTCTAGTTATTAAACTCTTGGTAGCTTCAGAAGCTGTTAACATTAACAAAATCCCTTCTTCCAAATATACCAGAAACTGATTCAAACAGTTCCTATAAATCATATAAATAGACTACAGAAAGCAAAGTAATATGTGTCAGCTTGACCATTTCAGTGCACTTTTAGCACTCAGACAGGTATGTTCCATGCAAGTTTTGATAGAGGGAAACAAGACAAAATTCTAATTCAACATTATTTCTTCTTCAGACATTGTTCGTTCTTTAAATAAAACAGTATCAGCTGTATACAAAGTGAACATCATTTGGTTTTCGACCACTGACAATGAGTACTATTCAACAATCTGGACATGGAGCCTCATTGAGATCCCCATATGTCTGAGACTGAATGATGTAGGGCCTTGAAAATTAAGATTCCAAAAGAAAAATTTATTAACAACTAGAATCTAAAATCATATTGCAATATCTTCAATATACCTTGAGTTATAGGCATGCAAACTTTGGAAAAAGAATATTAATGGCACTCAGACAGGTATGTTCAATGCAGTTGTCTTGACAGAACAAAACGAGATATATCTCTAGTTTAAAGATTGTTTGTTCTTCAGATATTTCTCTTTAAAAGAAAGGAAGTATCATATTTTTTTAAACTGGCCCACATTTAGTTTTTGACCACTGAAAATGTGAACATTTTAACAATTTACTTCTGGAGCCATATTGAAATTTCAATATCTCTGGAACAGAATCTCATAGGGCATTGCAAATAATGATGCCAAAAGGAAAGTTTGTTAAGACCCAATATCTGAAAGGGCATTAAAATGTCTTTAATATTTCTTGAGTTACACTTTGGAGGAAAAACTTGAAAAATGCTGTTTCCTCATTTTTGAATGGTCACCATAATGCAACAAAGTTTGCTAAAGTCAACAGATTTTACCCCCCAATGTAACTTTACTCTGCATATACAGTGAAAACTGCCATCTTTCATCACTATGCAAGTCTGTCTTTTGTCAGAAAAAAATCTAAAATTTTATCTGGGGTCCTCTGGTTGAGTTGACACGAAATGACTCTAAAGGTGTATTTTGGCCTAGGTTTAAATGAAAAGAGAAGATGTCTTCAATGTACATCTTATTTTTGGAAATACTGAATAATAACCCCATTAATTGCAATACGTATTACATTTAAAAATTATAAAATAGTAACAGCATGCCCTAAATCAGTCTGCAGATCACTCATTAACAAATAGACACAAAAAAAACTTGATATTCAACATAATACAATATTATAGATTACTAACTGTATTAATCTTATTAATTAACCTCAACTAACCCCAAAACTCACAAATGTTCATATGCAGATTAAATAATAAATAAATAAATAAATAAATAGCCATGCATCAGAAGTGTTAAGATGAGATTTTTTGCCATGCATAGTATAAGATGTAAATAGTGGTTTGTTTAATTATTTGTTTAAAAAATTTGATATACATCTACATGTACCTCAAGATTTATTGATATCACCTCTTATTTCTAAATCTGTGCGCATGAATTTCACCTGCTTCGTCTCCTGCATATCACATGTATTATTCAGTGTGAGTCCCGAGGATTATGTTTCACTTATGATATTTCTGCTTCAGCCAGCTGTGAATTTGTGGTGTGGGTGCAAACTTCAAGTCTATTTGCAGAATGTAATGCTATGAGGATAATACAGGATAGTCAATGAGTCTTTTTGTGCTTGTGTGTGTTATTCATTATAATATATGCTTGGCAGTATAATGCATTTGAGTCAGTGCTTCAGAATTGTCACAGACAATGAGTCATAGTACAGACTGCGGGTAAATACAAACACTATCATCGTTTCAGTGTTATTTATTGTGAGCTGACTGTAAACGGCTAAGCCTGTTGTCTGCACACTGCAAGGCATGACTGTGTGTCTGCTGGCTTCTGTTTCTATCAGACGGAATGACCTGAACCTTTTGTTAAGGTCATTCTGGGATTTCTGTCCCTCTGAATGAAAGCATTTTTTATGAAATGGAGGTGCAGAGCACAACAAACAGATTGCCATGAATGATGAATGTTTCACAAATTCCTCATTTGTCTACGCAGGTTCTCTAAATTCCCTTAAGCTCAAATTTGAGAGGATGTGCATCTGCATAATTTCTTGTTTACAAGGTTATCAACAAGGATTCAGCAGAATCTCTTTCACTAAAAATGTCAGAGCATTCAAATAATGTGTTTTGTAGCTTTATTGCGATGCATTAGCCTGTCATTATTGTACAAATGCAATGCTAATGCATTCAGCAAAGCATTTTAGAAGCAAGCTGATGGTGCTATAACATATATCATTGGTTTAAATCATTATTTATTTGCTCTTTTGCATATGCATGCTGGTTTGCATATCCATTCTGTTCAGTCACCTCTCTCCGGTTGTTGGGTCTGGGAATAGAAAGAACAGTTGATGGTTCCCTGCAGTGTATCAGTGAGAAGAAGGGTGGGTCATCTCTGCAGAGGGCTGCAGGTGGCAGAATGAGTCAAGCTGAACAGAATGCGGAGAGAGAGAGAGAGAGAGGCCTTGGATGGTTTGCTAGTGCCCTCTGTTGGCCGCAGTGCTGGTGATGGTTTTCAGAGATGTGTGGGATCCTTATTATGATGTGTTTATTTCATACCTCAGCCAGTAGGGGTCTTACACCATCTTTTTCAACCATTCTCTGCCCACAGTCATTTCAGACACCCTCTTTCTCTATATTTTACTGTCACTTTGTGTTACACACAACATGCCTTCTGCTCCCATGATGCTTTGCCTCTTGTTTCTTTGAGGACGTGCAGTCCTATTACATTTCTCTCTCTCTCGCTCTGTCTCCTCACATACACTTTCTAGCACTGTGTTTTAAAATAATTTCAGGAACCAAGGTCTTTTGCTATATGGGCTAAAGCAAACAAACAGCAGTAAAGAAGGTTGTCAGACTTTCTTACTTAGGCTTAGAAATAAGTCCTAAACAGAATGCGCACGCTGTTTTTCAAACGTTTTATCATTTTTGTTTTTCATTCAGATATCTAAAAAAGATATATTTTCTTGAGAAACAACATTGAAGATATTCAGATTTGCTTTTGTATTTTGATTTTGTCTTATACTGGCAGATTATTTCATTTTCAACTTGTTTATATGTTTGTAATTTGACCACTGCAGTAAGAAAAACAGAATTTGAAAAGTTTGGGGTGAGTTTATTATTATCATTATTATCAGATTAATACTGTTGTTCTGTAAGGATACATTAAAGTGGTCAGAATTGACAGTGAAGATATGTATAATAGTTCTGTTTCAAATTAATGCTGTTCTGATCTTTCTAAGATTCAGAGAATCCTGAAATAATAAGAAATATTTCTTAAGCAGCAAATCAGCATATTATAATGATTTCTGAAGGATCATGTGACACTGAAGACTGTAGTAGTGATGCTGAAAATTCAGCTTTGCCGTCACAGGAAAAATATAATTTGTAACCTATATTAAAACAGAACAGTTATTTTAAATAATGTTACTGATTTTACTGTATTTTTATTTTATCAAATAAATACAGCCTTGGTGAAAATAAAACACTTACTTAAAAACATTAAAATCTTCCCAACCTGAACATTTTTAACAGTGCTGTACGTTTTTTAAAAAAAAAAAAATATATAATTTTATAATATATAATCTGTATATCTTCTCAATATAGAGTGTTACTTCTCTTGTTTTGAGGATTTTAAGAAAGTTGAAAAATATAAAATAAATAAATAGTTTGCATTCTTTACTGTCTACAGTACCAGTCAAAAGTTTTTGAACAGTAAGATTTTTAATGTTTTTTTTTAAAGAAGTCTCTGCTCACCAAGCCTGCATTTATTTGATCTTGAAATTTTTTACTATTTAAAATAAATGTTTTCTATTTGATTATAATTTAAAGTGTAACTTATTCCTGTGATTTCAAATTTCAAATTCAAATTTCGAATTTTTTAGCATCATTACTCCAGTCACATGATCCTTCAGAAATCATTCTAATATTCAGATTTTCTTGAAGAACATGCATTATTATTATGTCGAAAACAGCTGAGTAGAATTGTGACACTGAAGACTAGAGTAATAATGCAGCTATTTTAAATAGTAAAAATAGTAACAAACAAACAAATAAATAGTAAAAATATTTCACAGTATTACTGCTTTTGCTGTATTTTAGATCAAATAAGTGCAGGCTTGGTGAGCAGAAGAGAATAAAAAAAAAAAACATAAAAAATCTCACTATTCACAAACTTTTGACTGGTAGTGTATATATTATAGATATTTTAACTGGAACATTAGACCAAAATACTATAGATCTGTGAGAAGAGGCTATATGTGACCCTGGATCACAAAACCAGTCGTAAGGGTAATTTTTTCAAAATTGATATTTATACATCATATGAAAGCTGAATAAATAAACTTTTCATTGATGTATAGTTTGTTAGTAAAGGACAATGTTTGCCCGAGATACAACTATATAAAAATCAGTTATCTGAGGGTGCAAAAAAAAAATCAAAATATTGAGAAAATCACCTTTAAAGTTCTTCAAATAATGTTCTTAACAGTGTATATTACTAATCAAAAATTAGGTTTTCATAAATTTACAGTAGAAATTTTACAAAATATCTTAATGGAACATGATCTTTACTTAATTTCCTAATGATTTTTGCCATAAAAGAAAAATCAATAATTTTGACCCATACCATGTATTTTTGGCTATTGCTATAAATAAACCCCAGCGACTTAAGACTGGTTTTGTGGTCCAGGGTCACCATATCATCCATTCTGAGGAGAAAAAAAAAATATAGCCAAAATAGCCAAAATATCCTTCATTCAGAAGTGCAAAAGAATAAACAAACAACTCTAATTTTACCATTCGGTTATCATGACCTACATCACCAACACCAAATATAGGCCACAACTGGCAGAGCAGAGAGAAAGAATGAAAGAAGACATGCATGTAAAGGGAGTGGGAAAAAGAGAGAGAGGGAACATGAACGACAGAGGAAGAGAGGTTTTTAGTGCACATTGCGGTGGGTGGTGTGACTCTGGATGCCCTTGCTGAGGGCACTGTTGGTGCAGGCTGTCTGTGCAGTGTCTCTCAGATGGGTGCATCTCTTTTAAAATCTGGCACACTTATGTAAGTAGGGTCAGGGGAGGAGGAGTACCACTTGTAATGGGTTTCTGACCTGCCAAAGGTCAAAGTCAGAGCTCAAGATACTAATATCTTTCAACAGTCTGATTAGCTAAATGTTGTCACTTAAGGATGTAGGAGGAAGGTGTACCTCTATATTTCTTTCTTTCTTTCTTTCTTTCTTTCTTTAGAGCCATTTACATCTTTACTGTTATATTCCAATTTGGGGTTGTCAGTTGGCAGTATTGTACTCATCGCTTTTCTCTATCACTCACAACTCAACACACTCAGTTCCCCAAAGCTACAACTCACTTCTGTAAATGTCAAGACAGCCTTGTTATTGCACACTGACAGTGAAAGTACATGCACATGCAGAATGATAGGCCTGATTGTGCATTTAAATTTCTTGAAGCAGAGAACTAATAGAACAAGGACTTGTCAAGCCTTCCATTGGTAAAAGGCTTGATTTTTAATACGAGTCTGCTTTTCCACATCCAAAATGTGAGGAAAAAAAGTATTTTCTGACTGTCAAACACAATAGCGAGAAGAGGGAGGAAAGATGAGATGGAGGAGGAGGAAGTGAAAGCATAGAGGATAAATACTGCAAATGATACTTGCAACCGATTGTATTGAGTCTGCGTTGTTAATTTGTCTCTGCAGTGTTTTGATAATCTATTGGCAATTCAGTGTCAAAAACAATTGTGCATTGTGTGTGGGATCAAGAGTGACAGCAGGTGGAATCAGAAACAAAATCTGGATTGTAGATGCCTGAATGTCAAAAAAGTAAACATTTGGGTATCTGACCCACTTGCTTACGGAGTGTTTTGTGTTGCAAAACATCTGGTATCCCTCACAGTGGTTTCCAAAAAAGATCAAAACAATCACATTATGAAAACAATGCTTACTGTTTCACCTTTGCATATTCAGCCCAGGATAAACAGGGTAAACATTATCTGAAAGAAAATGATTTTAAAAAAACTACAAGTATTTTATAATAATAATAATAATCATCATCATCATCATCATCATAATCATAAAAACTACTTTTAGCTGTGGCCCATCCAATGAGTTGAAGTTGATGAGTTTCCAAATGGATGTAATTTATTAAACAATAATAATAAACATATTATTATTGATTTACATATTTTAAAATTATTTTTCATTGTCAATTACAGGCAGTTTCTTCAATTTTCTTTTCCTCTTCTTATACGCTTGTCAAAATTATGATTCGCCAGTTTCTGTTAGTTCCACCCACTGTGTTATGTTTACGATGTGTAAACATAATAGTAAAATGCGCTCGTTTTTTGGAGATGAATTTAAAAATATTAAAACGAACATCAATAAATGGTGCATTTCCCAAAAGCATCATTAGCTAACTGGTCGTTAGTTCCACTGACCTCAATTGGAATAATTAGTAAATATTGAAATTAACGTTAATGTTAATCAATGCTTTCGAAGTATTTCAAAGTATTATGTATTGAACCTTGGTGCTGTTTTTTCTGTTTCCAATTTGACATGCAGTTTTCATACGCTACCAGGGCTGCCAACTTTTGAGTAAGGATTTCCACGGCGAGTTTGGTGGTGGTTTTGGTTGGGTTAGTTGAGGTTATATATCACTCTTGAAACTTTGTTGCATGTACAGGTTATGTGGCCATTGGTCCTATTAGCAACAGAAAAATCAAAACTTAGAAACCTAGAAAGTGAGAAAATATATTTTTCATATAATCACTAAAAAGCTGTCACTCACTTTACTTTATTGCAATTTCACAGTGTTTCTTTATAGTCAATGAAGCTCTCTAAACTGCGCAATGAATCTCTAATTTACATCATATCTACACATATCTATAATGAGAGGAATTGTGAATTTGCAGGAATAAAATTTGGCGTTTGGAGGTGAATGGAGTGAATTTTGATTATCTTGAATGGAATGGCGAATCAGAGGAGTTCAAGAAATCAACAGATATGTCTGTGATAGGCTACGTTGCTCAATGATATAAAAAGACGTTGTAAATAGAAACTTTTGACGCTTTCTAAAGCAAAAGCACAGAAAAGCACTGGAGCCTTTACCAAATCTGTATCCCCAATATCCTTTTTATTACAGTTTTATAGGGTGCTTATGACTGCATGAAAAAATAAGAGTTTGCAGCCCTGTCAGAGCAGTGTCAACAGCACAAGTCTCACCCTAAATGCATGGGAGTTGGCATTCCTAGTCAGATATATAGCTAACTAGCTAGCTAGCTAGCTAGAGAGATAGATAGATAGATAGCTTTGCTAATTTTGTATCATAGATTTTAAGTAACATCCATTTTAAGTGATTCCTAGTGGTTAATATTAACCACTCATATTTATCAAAATATACTAAAGCTCTTAAAGTGGAAAGATGTTTTCGTGTGTGTGTGTTTGTAACTTGGTAGCACTGTGCTGATGGTGAAGTACGCCTACCTATTAACCACAGCTGGTTATGGTAATCAGTATACACACAGCATTGGTGATTTATTTGCCTATTTGAATGTAACTGGCAAATTACAGCTGAATATTTTTAATATTAAATATTTATATAGAAATATGAATAATAGGCATATGTTGCTTTCTCCATAGCTGTCACATTTGCTGTTGACTATCTAATTATGTTTTCTACAGCTTGCTCAGCACTTTAGTACAGCTTTGAAGTGCTTAAACTGCATGGAACACAAATTAAATACACATACAAAAAGTGACTAAATATTTTTACGATTGTTCATACACATCCCTTTTACTTAACTTCATGACAAACTAGTGCATTTTATCATTTATATATAGGCTATCAACTGCTGCTGGTTCATAAAAGGGAGCAAGTGAAACTGCGATCATAGTGGGGCATACAGCGTGTTATTATTATGCATGTTAATACTATTCATTATTAGCATGCAATTATTAATGCATTATTAATAATTGACTGCTTATCTTTAGAAAAAAAAAAAATCTTAAAATATGTGTCACAAATGTCTAGTTAAAAATATAAACATACAAATATTTGATAGCTAAAAAAAAAACAAAAAACAACAACAACAAAAAAAAAAACAAAAAAAACAAATTCTCATCTGAATTAAAATTTTATTATGTTTTATTTTTAGATGGTGATGACATGAGGCGATTGTAATGCGACGGGTTTACACTGACAGTCTGCCCTGGCTTAGTTTATGTCATAGGTTTCAGAGTGACACGCTCCCTCTCTGTGGCGCATTTTGACGGATGCACAGAGATCGCGCCCCAGGCGCGCACGCCCGAATGACCTGGTCTGTCTGAAGTCAAAGCCACAGACGGGGAGAGAGAGGCGGAAAGAGAAATGCACATTCTGGGGCAATGGTAATGATAGATTTTAATGAACGTAGCCGTTCTGTGACCAATAAAGAATAAACGTATTTTGTATTTTAAAACATTTGCAACACTTTTTTCTGAAACATGAAGACGATTGGTAGTCCAAAATAATTTGGTTTGCCATTCTTTGCGCGCTGACAACGATAATCATGTTTGAAAAGTCACAGCCTGTCAGAACAGTGAGATTCTACAGATGTGTACGTCAGGTGTAGATTTACTTGACAGCAAACTAAGGATTATTTCACGCAAAAAAAGTAAGAATAAAAATAAATAAATAAATAATAATAATAATAATAATAATAATAATAATAATAATAAAATAAATGAAAACTTTTTACTTTAGAGTTTTACTATTGTAAACATTTTTACACTCTTTTGCGTTTTTCACAGTGTAATATCACAGCCATTTATATAGACACAGCAGAATCCAATCTCTTACAGAAACACACTTGGAACGCATTTAATTTTGAGTGTTTTCCTCATCCGTGACTCTCCTAAAGTGATGAACCAAAGCTTAAAATGCACTGGCCTAGTTCAGGGAAACATAATGCATCCTAAATGCTCGCTTTCTAATTAACGTGTAGCCTTTCCTCCAAATTTGATGGCATTAATAAATATAGCTGTTGCTTTTTGGCTGGTTCCATCAAGCTGTTATATTTTCTTACAAGGTTTCGAATATCAGAATGCATTATATTTGAGTAGGTAGCCCCTCCCCCGGTGTGCCGCACCAACACCATCGAACTGAGCTATGAAGAAGAGGAGGAAAAGGAGTACGAAAGGGAGGGGTGGATGGAAACAGAGAGAGAAAGGGAGAGAGAGCGAGAGAGAGTGCGCGCACGGCGAAATATGCAGCACCAGTGGCAAGGAAACACACCCGTCAGCTGCGCGCAGAGGAAAAAAAAAAGGATAAGCGCGGACAAAGGAAACATGGACGCATCCGAGAAGTATCCGTGCGCTTTTAGAATGGAAATGACAATTAGACCATTGTGCACATAAATGTAAAACCTTTAATGCTGAAGTGGGAGGCAAGATATTGCAAGCTGACAAGGCGGAGTGCTGTTTTTAATCCGTCTGCGGATCCTATGATCTTGCGATGGCTGTTGCAGGGATATGTGATTGCCTAGACAAAAAAGTGCCTCTTTCTTTTTTGCTATTATTATTATTTTGTGGCCTTGCTCTCGGACAAATACGATATTCCGTGCCAGAGGAATCGGAGAGTGGAACGATTGTAGGTGATATTGCACAGGATTTGGGATTGGATATTCGAAAGCTCTCCACCCGAAAGATTAAGGTAACCTCTGACAGCGGCAAAAGGTACGTGGACCATAAGAATGGAAAATTATTGGTGAACGAGAGAATTGACAGAGAGGCATTGTGTGATACAAGCGCCGCGTGTGTTTTGAATCTAGAGGTTCTTCTTGAAGACCCAAACGAAGACCATAATGTCGAGGTGGAGATAACAGACGTGAATGATAATACGCCGCAGTTCCCCAGAGACGAGTATCAATTGGAGATCACAGAGTCGGCTTTGCCGGGCTCTCGTTTTCCGATCGAACACGCGCAAGATCCGGACATCGGTACCAATTCGGTTCGATTGTACCGGCTCAGCCCAAACGAGCATTTCGCTCTCGATTCCAACAAGCCTTCGTTGAATACTAAGCACATCGAGCTCGTTCTCAAAAAGCCCTTGGATCGCGAGCTCGCCCCTTACCATCAGTTACTCCTGACAGCGACAGACGGTGGCACACCAGCACGAACAGGTACCGCAAAAATCAACGTTCGCGTCTTAGATTCGAATGACAACAACCCCGTTTTTGACAGCTCAGTATATAAAGTCAAATTGCTTGAAAATTCGCCCAAAGACACCTTGGTTATCAAACTGAATGCCACAGATCAAGATGAAGGAACAAACGGGGAGGTGCTTTATTCATTCAGCAGTTACACCCCAGACAGGGTCAGGCAGATGTTCAGCATGGACACCAACACTGGAGAAATCAGAGTCAAGAGCAATGTGGACTACGAGGATACTAATACATACGAAATGTACATCCAGGCCATGGACAAAGGCCCAGCTCCAGTAGCAGCCCATTGCAAAGTGGTGGTGGAGGTCGTAGATGTCAATGACAACGTTCCCGAGATTGTGCTCTCGTCTTTGTCCAGTCCAGTGCGTGAAGATGCCCGTGCAGATACCGTGGTCGCCCTAATCAGTGTGACTGACCGGGACTCTGGCCCTAACAAACAGGTCACCCTTGAAATTCAACCTGGTCTTCCTTTTAAAATCAAGTCATTTAGAAATTACTATACCTTGGTAACCTCTGCCTTTCTTGACCGCGAGACCACAGCAGCCTACAATGTCACTCTCAGTGCTACCGATGCCGGCAACCCTCCACTTTCGTCTCAGAAGACCATTCAGGTGGATGTCGCCGACGTGAACGACAACCCTCCACGCTTTGAGCAGACCTCCTACACTGTGTATGTCATGGAGAACAATGCACCTGGAGCCTCGCTCTGCACCGTCAAAGCTCAGGACGCGGATGTCAATGAAAACGCTCGCATTACCTACACGGTCCTAAACGACAACAATCACGGGATCCCGGTCACCTCCTACGTGTCGGTTAAAGCGGACACAGGTGTTGCCTATGCCCTTCGCTCCTTTGACTACGAGTCGTTACGGGAGTTTCACTTCCAGGTTAAAGCTCAGGATGGGGGTATCCCACCACTCAGTCGTGTAGCCACCGTTTACATCTACATAATGGATCAAAACGACCACCCGCCAGAGATTGTGAGTCCCCCAGCCAATGGCACGCGCTTAACGGAGACGGTACAGAAAAACGCCGAGCCAGGAACTTTGATCACAAAGGTTGTGGCCTATGATGCAGATGCAGGACAGAACGCGTGGGTTGTCTATCTGCTGGACCAGGCCAGCGATCTGGATCTATTTAAAGTTCACGAACACACTGGAGAAATTCGTACAACGCGACGCGTCCTTGAAGACAACTCCACCTCTTTTAGTTTAACTGTATTAGTAAGAGACCATGGCGAACCACCTCTGTCATCTTCCGCTACGATCAATGTCGCTGTCATGGAGGTGCCACTGAAAGTCACGCCTGACCCCAAACGAATCATCCGCCCTCACAGCTCTCTCTTGTTTTCCAATGTGACACTGTACCTCATTGTGGCATTGAGCGCCACCACCTTTGTGTTCTTGGTGACAGTGGTTGTGCTGGCTATTGTACGCTGCCATGCCTACTGCACCCAACCCGGATCCTGTTCGCCCTGCTGCGTGTCCCAGAAGGCCCAAGCGGAAGGTGGCTCAGGAGGGGGCGGTGGAGGTGGTGGTGGTGGATCTCAACCCAATAACAATGTGGTGCTTAGACGAGACCTCAAGGTTGAGCCTCATTATATTGAGGTCCGGGGTAATGGCTCTTTGACTAAAACCTATTGCTACAAGACCTGTCTGACTGCTACCTCAGGCAGTGACACCTTCATGTTCTACAACACGGGCCGACCCATCAGTGGCACCTGGGGCTCTGAGCGCTTCTTTACAGGAGGGAGCGGATTTGTTCGCAGGCTTAGCATGCCAGATGCAGCACTACAGGTGTGTTTTAACACAAAGTATATATATCTGTAAAAAATGTCTGTTACAAAACTGTCAAATTTAAGTTAAAAAAAAGGTCAAATTTATGGTAAAAAGTAAACAAAAAATATGTGGTTGCCAGAAAGTCAGTGTAAAAAAATAAATAAATAAAATAAAAAAACCTCTAAATTAAAATGATGCCAGTGCTTTGGGTTTTACATAAATTCTAAATAGCATAAAATGTATAAATAAATAAATACATAAAGATGCCAATGCTTGGGCTTTTACATAAATACAAAATAACAGTAAATGTAATCAAATAAATAAATTTATGTGCATAACTGTTAAAAAAAGAACTATTTGAATAAAATATAATCATAATGTGATGCATCATGTAAAATAAAAAATATATAAAAATAAAATAAAATAAAATACATGATGCCAGTTTTGGGATTTTACATACATTCTAAATAACATTAAAAAAATAAGAAAACAAAACAAAATAATAAATAAATAAATAAATAAATAAATAAAGCAAGCCAATGCTGGGGGTTTTCTAAAAGTTGTCTAAATAACATAAAATGTAAATAAATAAATAAAAAAATACATTTATGTACATAACCCCTAATATATATATATATATATATATATATTGTTTGAATCAAATATAATCATACTGTGATGCATCATGCAAAAATAAAAAATAATAAATAAATCAATAAATTAGAATAAAATGTAATCATACTGTAATACCTCACGCAGCAATTTCTAGGAATGTTTGTTTATTGATTTTCATCAAAAAATTGAGGTGTTCTTTTTGAGTACTTTGTAGATTTGAACATTTAAACTGCAAGTTATATGGTAATTCATATTTTTTTCTTTCAAAAACTATTAATTTTACAATAATTAACAGACAAATGTCAGATGTTAAATCAATTTTCACCATATATGGTAAGGAATCTTAATTTTTTTTTTTTTTTATAATTTAATATAAATACTATTTAATACTATAATTTACTATAATATAATTTGTTTTGTATGTATTATTTTTATTGTTAATAATAATAATAAATGTGTTTACACTTATGTTAAATAACTAAATATAACATTTTCATGCAGCACAAGTTCTGACTAAATTACAATAACTCTAGATATATTGGAAACCAGAGTTGAGATGGTTGATCTAAACTTTTGCTCAGTATAGCGCTACTTTGGTTTCCAGTATGTTTTAGTGTAAAAAGTAATTTGCTCAGACCAAGAGTTGCAATAAAGCTCTGTGCCCACGTGTCAGAAGCTTTTGACCTTGTCATCTCCTGTTGTACTGTGTGGTTATCTAGTGCAGCTTTACAGTGCTTTGCTTCACCATGCATTAGTGTCAAACATCAAGACTTTCTGGAGTAGCACATTACATTTATGATGATTCAGGCATTTGCTCCCACATCTGAGGCTGTCATCATATTTTCAGGATTATTTCTTTCCACCCACTCCCATGTCACTGTCTTTACTCCAAGATTGCATATGTATTTCAACATTATTTTATGTACACTAAATTACACTGAAGTAAATACATTTTATTTTGGGTGCCACATAGACCAAGCTCTTCAAAGTTAATGCAGATAGGATACATCTTAGAGTAGTGCCTGTGCAATGCATCTTATGTCATAGATGTACAACTGATGTGTTTTTGTCAGTGTAATTGGCGTGAATTCATGTTCACTTTGTCAGCCATGGATTCGTGAAATGTGTTTTAATTAGCCAGAACATGATCCAAAGGCTGTGCAGCCTTGATCTCTGGCTCATGGGAGGGGATGTTGCAGATGGTTTAAAAAGACTAAAAAATAGTCTAAAAATGTCTACAGTACAAGAATAACTACAGTTTGCAGAGATGCTCTTGACAGCATCAGATCCTCTCAGATGTGTTGGAGAGAGGCACTGCAGCGCATTCGACACTGCAGAGGATTTAGGAGCAGAGGCCGTCTGTCCAAGATAAGAGAGCAGGCAATGAAATTAACCTCCAGCCTTTGATTCTCAAGCCCTGCAAATTACATTGTGAGAGCGAGGCGAAGTCTCTCTCTCCCCCCTGAATTCACCTGATTAAGGAATGTTATTTACTCAAATTATCTGGGCCATTCTCTAATGCCTCATCCTATCGCATATTACCCAACCTAGTTTTTCTCTTTACTAGGGCAAATATAAAAAGAGTGGCAACTACGTGCTTGTGCTCTCCCTCTGTGTAATTCATTCACTGTGAATTGCTGGAGGAACAGATGACCATCTTATGTTGAGGCTTTTGTATTAGGTTGTGAGGTGAATGGTCATCTTGTGACCAGTGCTCAGATTGAGTTGCTCTGGTTGAGGGCAGAAAATGCTCAAGTATCATATTACATGAGGTCAGCTGGTATCCCAGGATGATATCATTCCCGGGAGAAGAGAAAGATGCTGGGAGAAGAGAAAGACGTTTAGGGACTTGATGTTGAGCAGAAAGTGCGAAGTCATTGGAAAATGTGTGGAAATGGCTATGGTGATGCACCGATATATGAAAATTTTGACTGATACCAAATAAATTTGTGTTTATGCAGCCTGATCTCATGGCAATTCATACATATTTGACGAGGTGGCTAATTTGTACAAATGAATATGATTTTAGCAAATATGTATGAAATTGTACAAATGACCTATATCTAACCTCGCCCCTAAACCTACCCATCACTGAAATCCACTGAATTAGTCACCTTGTAAAATATGCAAAAATTGGTTGTGAGATAGCATTGGTTTATGTCAGTGTTATGGCCGATAAGTGCTAAATGGCTGATATTAAAATTATGATTTTACAATTTGTGTAAAATATCACTAAAATCAAAAGTCATTTTTAAACCTATGCGTGAATTTACCCATTATATTATAATTATAATTATAATTAAAAATATAAAAGCACATATTCAGTCAACAAATTCTCGAAGATTATTTGAATGAGGACTTGATTATGACAAAAATTGTCTACATGATTTTTCGAAGTTGTAAATGAATAATAAAAAGGTTACACTTTATTTTAAAGTGTCCTTGTTACAGTGCAATTATAGATTTAAGTACTGAGTAATATTAATTAGCTACATGTACTTACTATATGGTTAGGGTTAGGATTAGGGTTACTTGCATGTAATTATGCATAATTTATTGTTATTATAATAGTAAGTACATGTAATGTGTAACAAGAACATCTTAAAATAAAGTATTACCAATACAAATTATTATAACATATTTTTGAAGACAATACCATTTGATTTTATTATTATTTATTTCATGTTTAATTCAGTGTGTTCTTGCTGTTTCGTTAAAACAATTTTCACAAAAATGTACTACATTTTACAACTAATTACAAAGCAATTTTTAGACTTTTTATAGTTTAAATGTAAAAACACACTAAAATAGTGTAGAAACAGTTTTTCTCAGAAATTGCTAGTAAACTACACAAGTAATTACACAGTAAATCCTACACCAATCTATTTAAAATGTAAGTGTAATGAAAAAATGGTGTAGAAACTCTCATGAAATGGCAAAATTTCACAAATTACAAAATAAATCTTAGACTTTTTAAGTAGTTACAAAGTAAACCCTACACCATTTTTTTTACAGAACAAATGTAAAAATGCACAGAAAAAAATGGTGTACTATATTCCCTAAAATTGCTAGCACAGATAATTACAAAATAAATTTTTTTTACAGTTTAAATGCAAAAACATCACTGCAAAAATGGTCTAGAAACAGTTTTCACTCAGAAATTGCTAGTAATTTACACAAGAAATAACAAAGTAAATCCTACACCAATTTTGTTACAATGTAAGTGTAAAAATGCATCACAAAAAAAATAAAATAAATAAAAAATTGTAGAAACTATTTTCCCTCAAAATTGCTAGTACATTTCACAAATTATTACAAAATAATTCTTGGACTTGTTTAAGTAATTACAAAGTAAACCCTAGACCAATTTTTTTTTACAGAAAAAATGTAAAAATGCACTGAAAATGGCGTAGAAACCATATAAAAATTGCTAGTAAATTTCACAAATAATTACAAAATAAATCTTAGACTTGTTTAAGTAATTACAAAGTAAACCCTACACTATTTTTTTACAGAATAAATGTGAAAATGCACTGAAAAATGGTGTAGAAACTATATCCCCTCAAAAATTGCTAGTAAATTACACAAGAAATAACAAAGTAAATCCTACGCCATTTTTTTTTTTACAGTATAAATGTAAAAATGCACTGAAAAATGGTGTAGAAACGGTGGTGGTGTTTTCACTCAACAATTGCTAGTAAATTTCCTGGTCTTGTTTTGTTTTGTTGAAGTAGAAAGACTGAAATAGTGATTCTTGTAAAAAACTTTATTTACAATTTCAAAAGTGTAGGTGGAAATGATCATGCACAATGAAATATCTAATATCTGCCAATGCTGATATATTGAAATCACTAATATCAGTCATTAACTAATCGTGCACCCCTTGTATTTTTGTTATGTATGTTATTAGGTGAATGTCAGGTGTCCTTCATATGCTTTATTATGAAGAACACTCACATACAGGTTTTATACCAGTGAGTCATTGGCCATGGCGTAGTGCCAATAATTATCCCTGTAGTCCTGGTCTCCTTTAGCTGTGGTTCATATTAAAATGCAAGACAGAAACACACACACACACACACACACACACACACACACAGAGCAGCATGATTTATTGATGAGAATGTATCTAACCCTTTTCTGTCCTTCCACCTCTTCCTTCCCTCTATCTCTCTTCATCTATCTCTCTCTTTCTCTCTTTCTCCAGCCCAAAGGACCAAATGCTGACTGGCGTTACTCAGCGTCGTTGAGGGCAGGAGTGCAGAGGTAAGCACTTTTGCTGTTAATCATGTCCTGAAAGAGTTACAGTCCTCTCTGAATAGTTATGGAAAACACCTCTCCTCTGTCTACTCTAGCTAAAAAAGAAAATCAGTGTAAAAGTGTAAAATCACTGTGAATCACGTCCATCTCTAATTTCCTCATTTCCTGATGGGCAATAATCAAATCCAGACCCTCAATGTCATTATGAAGGAAACCATCTTGTTTGAATTTAATCAAATTAAAGGGAGAGCAGAAGCTAAAAAGCATCCTCAAAATATTATACATTACATAAAATGTTTCAAACAAAGAATTGCTATTTCACAGATTAGAAAAAAAAAAATATTGACACTTTTAAAGTAAAGTTCAGTTTGTAACATTAGATAATGACTTGGGTACCATAAGCTATCAATGAAAAGCATTTAGAATTTAATAATCTAGGTTAATTTATAATATAATATACATTTATTTATAAATATGCTATTGTTAATTGATTAATGTTCAATTTATTTTTATACAAATAGATATTTTTATAGTTTATTTTTATTTTATAATAATTATATTACCTCTACGGTACTAATATTTTGAATCACTTTTTTCAGTTTTAATTTTAATTTAGGTTTTAGTAATTCAGTTATGTTAGTTTAAAATAATTAATTAAAATGTGTATTTATTATTATTACTATTATATTATTATTATTATTATTATTATTATTATTATTATTATACTTAAATATGTACAAGTAAACATGTTTTATTTACTTGCCAAAGCAACATTTCAAATTTTTGTTACATTTTCATGTTTTGAAAAACAATTTTATAAAAATTGTTTTATGGAAATAAAATATTTTTTACAATGTTGTTTACATTTTTGTTTTGAAAAACAATTTTATGAAAATTGTTTTATGAAAATAATTGTAATAGTTTTAGTTTAATTTTAATGTAGGTTTTTAGCAATTATGCTATGTTAGTTTAAATAATAATTATTACTTATATTTAGCTTTATTATTATTATTATTATTATACTTAAATATGTACAAGTACTTTAACTGTTTGTTGTAACATTTCTATTTTTTGTTATGTTTTTTTATGTTTATCTAATATTTGAAAAGCTATTTTATGCTATTTTGAACTTTTTTACTATTTCATAAACAATTTTAATAGTTTTTTTACTACTACAGTATGTATTAATATTTAAATTACCTTTTATTTTTATAGTTAATTTTGATGTAGGTTTTAGTAATTCTGTTATGTTAGTTTAAAAATTGAATTAATATTTTTTATTAATTAATTAATTAATTCATATAATACTTATGTATGTACAAGTAAACATGTTTTTGTTTCATTTAGTTGCAACATTTCTAATTTTTTGTTTCGGTTTTTAAGTTTTTCATCTAATATTTGAAAAACAATTTTATGAAAATTATTTTAATAGCTTTAGTTTTAGTTAACAATAAGAACAATGGTTTATACAATATTGTTCATATTGTTCAGTTCATAAAATCTGTTGCATTTTTATTGTATTGACCAATCATCCAACATATTTCCCCCTACATATTTCTTGTTTACAAAATTTATTTAGGAAGCAATGCAATTAAAAATTATATTAGATTCCATTCAACAGCCACATTAAATTGCATTGTAGGTATACTAATTTGTCTCTGTATACATTTGCAAATCCAACAAAACAGGGTGGAATAAGAAATTACAAGGAGCCAATAAGTAAAACAGAAAGACAGTCAGGTCTTCTGTCTGTAGTATCTGTAACAGAGCTTCATCCGAACACCAGAATCATAAGCATCATGAGCTCTCTGACTTTTTCCTGACCTCTTGCCTCTTCCTCTGTGGACCAACTGTGCTCTGTCTGTCTTCATCACGCACAAACACAAGCTTTGAAGCGTTTGCTAAGGGCCTTTCCCTGGCATAGTGGCTCTGCAGTCTGATCTTGAGTATGTAGGTCATCAGCATTCTCCACAGCAGATGCACAGTCCTTCACAACCAAGCATAAAGGACGAGCTAACAGATGAGCTGATTGTGTGAGCTTACCCACACCCCAGAAGCAGGGAATTCAAATCTCAGGGGGGCTATTTCAATGCACAAATACTGACAAAATGAGTCATCTCTGAAATGCTAAATATTTATTCTCTAACTCTTTACACATACCCGCACACACACTTACATCTGGAGACAACAAGGCCCCCTCCTCTAAACACCACACACATACAGTTTCCAAAGGGTGAAGGGCTGTCTGTTTTATTTGATAATGTTGTGCTACCCTGTGGGCTCATCTCCGGGGATGGTTTGTGTGTGTGCATGCGTGTTTTATGTGACTGAAGGCTGGTGCAAAAAGGGGCACAGGGGACATTATACACAGGGGACAGATTAGATGGAATTTCACTGAGCCACTTTGAGCACCATATAAACATAGTCCAAATTTGCATACTAAAAAATTTACACTGTAAATTTAAGCACCAGTATTAAATTCAATATTAATTCTGTCAGATAAGATGATTATGTTGAGCAGTGTTAGAAAAAGGTTACTTTGTAAATGAAATGTGTTACAGATTACAAGTTACCCTATTTAAAATGTAAAAACTAGTACGACTATTTCAGTTACTTTGGAACTGATTAATTTGATAACTTTTCTAAATCATTTTCAGTCATTTAAAGCAGGCAGGGTAGTACTCAACACTGATTACTGTCAGACTTTCAGAATCCTTCATCATTTGAATTAAGATTATAATCATTTAATTTGAAAGCACAGCCACCACAAAATCAGACTATAGCACCTCTTTTTACTTTGAGATTGTTTTGAAGTTAAGATCTGATTTAATATCATAAGATTTAATATCATAAGACATAGTTTAATAGCTATGATACTGTTTTTGAAATCGAATCTTTGCATAGCTATGACAGGAAACACTGACATCTAACAATGCCTTGGGGGGAAAACATTTAATCTTAAAAATCTTAAAAGCATATACATAAACCCAAATAGAAAATAAAATGGTTATCGAATAAGCATGTGTCCTATTCTGTCATAAAGTCCTGAAACATTGGTGTCTCATATTTTAGAGCAGTCAATTCCATTTTTTAAAGAAATGTGTGTGTGTGTGTGTGTGATAATATTCAGATGTAACCCCCTTTGTAATCACTAACATTTTTATAAGTAACTAATTTAATTACACATTTTTTCTCAGTAACTGTAACAGATTACAGTTACATTTATTTTGTAATTAAATTACGTAACTCTGTTGCATGTGACTAATTACTCCCTAACACTAATAATAGGCTGATTATATTATGGCTGATAACCATTAAATGGCATATATTGAAATTCTTTACGGTTTTGTCTAAATAAATTAAAAATAGAACACTAAAATTGAAAACCAGTTATTTTAAATGTTAATGTAGTGGAAAGCTAATTCAGGCATCACAGCATTATAACACAGAATATTCAAGCTTAGGTATGCTATACAATTATACAAATTTGCTGTAGTGTTATTAAATTATTAGTGCTTTTAAAGTGTTTTTTTTTTAAGTTTATTTCAAATAAATGCTGTTCTGCTGTTCTAATGTTTCTTGAGCATCAAATCAGCATATTAGAAACATTTTTATAGGGTCATGTAACACTGAGGACTTGTGCAATGGCTGATGAAAATCCAACCTTGCTATCACAAAAATAAATTAGATTTTATAATAAATACAAAGAGTTCATTTAAAGGAGTAGTTCACTTCCAGAACAGAAATTTACATTTAATTTACTCACTCCTTTGTCATTTAAGATGTTCATGTCTTTCTTTCTTCAGTCGATAAGAAATTATGTTTCTTGAGGAAAACATTTCAGGAATTATCTCAATATAGTGGACGTCAATGGTGCCGCCAAGTTTAAAATTCCAAAATGCAGTTTAAATGCAGCTTCAAATGGCTCTAAACGATTCCAGTCTAGGAAGAAGGGCCTTATCTAGAATGACTATATTACTATATTTACTATGTATTTTATATGTTTACTTACATATTTACTATATTTACTATATTTCTTATCAAATAAATGCACCCTTGGTGAGCATAAGAGATGTCTTTCAAAAACAAAAATCTTACTAGCTAAAAACTTTTGAACGATAATGTATATTGCATATCCTTAATAAAATAAATTGTTTGAATTTCAACAATTACATGGTAGTTTAATTTCAAGACCTTTAAAGGAGAAGTCCACTTCCAGAACAACAATTTACAAATAATTTACTCACCCCCTTGTCATCCAAGATGTCTCCATATAATGGACTTCATTGGTGCCCCAATTTTGAACTTCCAAAATGCAGTTTAAATGCAGCTTCAAAGGGCTCTAAAAGATCCCAGCCGAGGAAGAAGGGTCTGGTCATTTTTGTCGAAAAATAAAAATGTGTATACTTTTTAAGCACAAAAGCTCATGTAGCACAGGCTCTGGGATGCGCGTCCACAATGCTACAAATTAGTGATGGGGCGTTCTTGAACAATTCGTTCATTTTGAATGAATCTTTAATGTGATTCGGGAAGAATGAGTTGTCTCGGGGAGTGATTCCTATCCTATTAGGTTCTGTACTGGAATTAGTTCACCTGTTTCAAGTCTTTGGGTTTTTCAAGTTGTTCGTTTATCTAATAGGGATGTCACGTGATAAACGAACGACTCAAACCCGAAAACTTGTCAGATAAGAGGTGAGGTGAGCTAATCATAGACTAAAGACCCAGGTAAACAATGAATTAATCTTTTCTGTTTCTTATAGCATTATAATTTTGTCTTGTTTGTAGTGTGATCAACATTTGTGTAAGCAGTAGATGTGAAATGAACAAAATGACTCGAAAAAAGATTCGTTCATTTTGCTGAACGAGACTCAGGTCCGAGCCGCGTGACCTTTCGACGTGATTCAATAGTACGTAGCGTCATGAATGCGCATCCCAGAGCCTGTGCTACACAAGCTTTTGTGCTTAAAATGTATACAAATTTTTGTTTCCCGAAAAAAATGACAGATCGTTTCGCTAGATAAGACCCTTCTTCCTCGGCTGGGATCGATTAGAGCCCTTTGAAGCTGCATTTAAACTACATTTTGGAAGTTCAAAATCGGGGCACCAGTGAAGTCCATTATATGGAGAAAAATACTGAAATGCTTTCCTCAAAAACCATAATTTCTTCACGACTGAAGACAGACAGGTGAGTAAATTATTTGTGAATTGTTGTTCTGGAAGTGGAGTTCTTCTTTAAAGCTTTATGTAAATTTTCTGTCAGATTATTCTTATTTTCATTCTTATTCAATCTCAGAATTCCATGTTTTCATAACTTTTCACTGACCCTCAACAAATCAAAAATTCAAGACGACTAATTTCTAGACTCTCAGTCACACCTCCTCTTCATTTAGACTTATTCCAAACACCTCCAGCATCCAAACCAACTCTCCAGTGGCTTTAAATCCACACCCCTCGATCGACAAGCCTTTCCTTGGGCTAGAAAGTTACAGATTCACTCTGCCAGAAGGCACGGGTGCATTTCAGGTTTAAGGGAATTAGAAGATCCATCATGCTAACACACACACACTGGATCAGAGTTATGGGAGCTGTAGCAGGCTGGGCACACCCTGTGCTGCATTGCAGATGCCCTGCTATACCCACTTCCTTTCTGCTCCTCATGTCTGTACATTTATAATGGATGTATAGGAGTGGGGTGGTAAAATTCACAGTCTTGCTCTTTATGTGGGTGCTTGTCTGATCGTGGTTTCCATGGTGATAAACACACCGAGCCGTGCTGAAAGCCAAAGGCCGTCGCTGGAGAGTGTATGTAGGAAATGAAATGTCCCTTTAACGTAATGCTTTTTAATGCATACTCGCAGGGTGCAGCGTGGTATTTGTTGAAATTTTAAGTACATACTACATCTTCAGCTGTCTACCACAAACTCCCAGGCTTATGTTATACATGGCCTGCTGACAGTCAGAGAGAGAGAAATGGAGAGGGGAATATAGGGAAGATAAAGATGGTAAAGAAACTGAACTATGTATTAGGGGAAATCAGATTAATGGGCATTTGTAGGGTAGAGAGGCAAGGGGCGTTGAAATGGTAATATATTTCTATACAATCCACATATTTTTCTCTTTGACAAACACTTTCACTTTTATATCATATTTCTTTTGACATTTCTTCTGTTTCTTCATCATTCCTACATGGCAAAAAATCATATTTGTAACATTTATTATATAATTCACTAAAAAATGCTGGGTTAAAAACAACCCAGCACTGGGTGAAATATGGACAAACCCAGCCACTGGGTTTAATGTTTTACCCAACCTTCTAGGTAGTTTTATTTTACTTAACATTTTTATTTATTTTTTATTACTATATGGCTATCCAGAATAGGTTAAAAATCAGACACATAATTTCTAGAGGCATCAGCAATAATCAAAAGGTGAACATTTGTTAATAAGCAATTTAAAAATGTTGTTTATTCAATTATTATTTATTCAGTTTGTTAATAAATGTTAATTTATTTAACATAGTATTCAAGTCATGTCACCTTTATTTATATAGCGCTTTTAACAATACAAATTGTGACAAAGCAGCTTTACAGTATTAAATAGGAAATAGTGCGTCAATAATGTAAAAGGACACTCAATTTTCAGTTAAAGGCAGTTCATCATTGAATTCACTGATGTCATCATCCAGCTCAGTTCAGTTCAAATAAACGATATAGCTGGAAATTAAGTAATACATGTTCATTGGCAACCTTTTTTGGCTTAATTTTAAACAAGAAATATAGTATTTTTTAGGCAATAGTTGAGTTAAATAAAACTACCCAGAAGGCTGGATTAAACATTTCACCCATCCGCTGGATCAAAACAACCCATTCACTGGGTTGTCCATGTTTTCACACAGCAATGGGTTTATTTTAACCCAGCATATTTTTAGAGTGTACATATATTTTATCTTTTGGCATATTTTTTCACTTGTTTTAAGCTTCAACATAAACAAGTTGAAAACAAGTTAAAAAATACTACTTGATGAAAAACAAAATACTGTACACTTGCATTACCATTCACAATAATAAAAAAAAAAAGATCATGTGACAGTGAAGTCTGTAGTAATGATGCTGAAAATTCAGCTTTGCATCACATGAATAATTTACATTTTAAATAATTTAAATAGAAAACAAATATTTTAAATTGTGAAAATATTTCACAGTATTGCAGTTATAGTGTATTTAATCACATAAATGCAGGCTTGGTGAGCATAAGAGACTTCTTTTAAAAACATTAAAAATCTTAATGACCCCAAAGTGTACGATGGTATTGTATATTCAAGATACAAATTTTAACATCTAATGTTGCTAGACAAGTAAATCTTGTTTTACAGATTTTAAAATATATCTAAAATGTACTTGAAAATATATTTTATATTTGAAAATGTATTTTTAAAACACTTCATAAGAGCTCATTTTTGTATCATCTTGTGTATCTCCCTGCCTTCTGTCCTGTATATATTTAGACACTCTCTCAGTGTGCTTTCCAGTCAACATGTCTGAAGGAGTTAAAACATCATGACACCATCATGACAACTCGCACGCCACACATACATCACCTCACACACAGACACATTAGATCACAGACAGTCTAACACACTCTGTCACATGTACTCTCACCATCACACACACCTTCAGACCAAAGCTTAAATAAATACATGCAAACACAGCAGCTCTTGACACATAACACAACTGTCCCCACTCAGACATCTTATATACTTTCACAGCCTGTATTTTGATGTAAAATACTTTCTTATCAGTTTTACTTCTGTGTATTTTTAATAGCACTCTGGATGTGTGATATTTCAAGACTAATGACATGCTAATTGATTTTGATTTTAGTTCTGTCCATATGGAGGAGGCATCAGCTGTGATGCAGGGAGCGCAAGGCATGCTGGTCCAGAACTGGCCCACAGTCTCCAGTGCAGCAGGTGAGGTCACATCTTAAAGACGTCCGTAGTGTAATTAAAATTTAATCATCCGAAACCAACGACTCCATCATCTTCTTGCAAAACTTCATGCTCTTGCTAATCTAGCAATTTTCTCTCTAGCAAAATTATCATGTTCATCAACCTATTACATCTGTTTTAATGAATATGCCTAATGCATATGGTGATTCTGGATTTCTTGTAATGAATCTTAGGAATAAATCAAGACCGACTAAAACTTTTGACCTAAATTGAAGCTGATAAAAACTGACATGGATTCATGCATGTTTAAAACAACCTGTTTAAAGCAGGTTAGGTTTATTCATCCAAAAAAATGTCAGCTCTTTCTTTCTCTCTGTCCTCTTCTTGCTCTTTTACAGTCTCACGTGTCCTGAAAAATCCTCAATCTAAGTACAGGATGTACTTTGCGTTGTCTCTTTGTATTGCAATAGTGTTCCCGAGATCTAAAATGACAGGGAACAAGTCTGCAAGTCTGGCTTGAGCTTTTCCATTAATTTTTTCAGACTTAATGGAACTAGCAATCCAGACAGTGACTTGTTGTGGTCCATAGCGTGTCATTCTCATAGATCTACTAGCATATTTTCCTTCTCTTCTTCCACAGAAGTCTATTCTTTGTTAATGGTGTATCAAGGCTAGTCCTTCCCTGACAGGATTTCATTTCTCTCAAATGCCTCATTTCAGCACATAATTAGGGAATATAATCATTAGTTGACACAATGAACCAAATGTGTTTATTTTTGGTAAGCACGCACTGGCCAAGTACACACAGAAGTGACAATTGCATTTAAATACAGGAGTGAATCACCTAAATCCCCAAACCAGGACGTTTAGCGATTTTACATTTATTTATTTATTTATTTATTTATTTATTTATGTGCTTTTCACAGTGCACTCTTGAATTGTTGCCATGTTCACTTATTCTAAGCAATGCACATTAAGCACCTTTGGGCTTGTCTTTATTCATAAAGTGATGAAGCAAGTCAACTTTTTCAAAAGTCAAGGCAAAGTCAAGTGCAGGTGGCGATATTTGGTATGTGGCTTATTTATTTATTTTTTTTCTAGCAAGATCTGGCAACACAAATGTGTCAAGATGTATTAAAGTCCATGTGATTTATTGCACTGCACATGTAGAAGAGAGACACAACTCTGATACACATTTAAATTAACAAATAATTTTTCAGGAGTGCGTTTCAGTATAACAATGTAATTTGCTGCTTAACCACCATAGTTCAATGCATTCTTGTAGAAACTAACTAGCTAGTCATGACTGTTTCCTGAACATGGTCGCATCTTTGTTGTTTGAACCACATTGGCTCATCAATATAAGATGGTCCAATAACTAACACTAATTCATTGATTCAAGATCTCCGAGATCATTTTGCTGTATTTAATGTTTGATTCATCATGGTTCCTTCTTACGTCATACTTCGAGATTCTTTTACGTATTTATGCATATGCGCACGCATAAAAAATGGGGATATTATTGACCCTAGTAAAAAACAAACAAACAAACAAACAAACAAAAAATAAAAAAAATAAATAAAAAAACTATGCCATAATTTATTAAAATACATTTATTTCATACTAAGTATACTTAAAATTCACTTATGACTTACTGATATCAAATTATAATTAAACTTTATTTGAATTTTTTCTTTATTGCACAATGCACATTGCTTAATATTACGCCTAAAATGCGTTTTCATATTTTTGATATTTAAAGTGTCCCTGAAGTATACTTGCAATAGTTCACTTTAGCCCAATCAAATATACAAAAATTATGGCTGTCAGTCCTTACAATTTTTTTATCTAATTAATTACATGATGTTTAGTTAATGTATACAACGTTTCACATCTGCACAACTGGATTTTAAAACTGGTTAGTGTCTTCTGCTGGTTTGTGAAGCATTAATAAACTAAACTTATAAATAACAGATTGGAGATGAAAATAATAGCAAATTTGTCTCATTTTAAATGAATACTAAAAACTGAGATGAAACATTTACTTGCAGCCAGAAATGTACTTTTACTGCGGTAAAATAAATATTCAGCGATATCTTCAAAGGGCTTTTGAATTTTGCCGCACTTTTTTCTTTATAATGTTGCTATGGCAACGAGCAAATATGGCAAATTTGGTTATGCTAGCATGTGTGGAAACATTTAACCCCGCGTTAGTTTGTGCCCTGCGCTCCCTTAAACATTTAGGCTGCGACAGGTCATCATTGGTAACCAAAACAGCTTTGGTACCTTCAAAATACCTTCTTTTATGTTCCACATAAGAAAGGTTTGAAACGACATGAGGGTGAGTTAATGATGAGAAAATCCATTTAATGATTTTTTATTCTTTTTATTCTTTTTTTTATTTATTATTATTCACAAAATGATACTCTAAATAAGAAACTAAATCTGCCAGCAGTTGGTGGTAAATGTTTTAATGACGCAGATTTATTCAGAAACTAAACCACTGCTGTGTTGCTTGAAGACACGCAACAATTCTGATAGGGCTTCAAAGGTCATATTGGTGTCAATATGACAAAGGTGTCAATTTGCTCTTGCTGCCCATGTAATATCATGTGATATGTGATATGTTAGTATACCAAAAGTACAGTTAACCCTTTGCAGGGAGTTTGACTGATCTGAATCTGCCATTTTGTCCGACAAACAAACCAAACAGGAGAGTAGAGTAACTTATGTGGACTTGAACTTGAAAAATGGTGTGTATTGATGTCTTTCTGCGGTTGAAGCAAGATACCTTCTGATGTTCATTCATGTTTATTTTGTGCTATAACTAGTAAAGAGGAAGAACTGATCGGTTCACGTGCTGCTTGAACTGATTTACTACAGAGATCTGTCACGACACATTAAAGAGCCACAAAACGGTATTTACTGTTTGCATTTCTTACAAAATGACAACATTCGAAAGCTGAGACTTTGTTTCATATTAAAAGTAACCTAAGTTGATCGTAAAATCATTGTCACCAATGGAGCTATGATCAACTTAGGCTTATGATGCTTTTGGGAAATTCAGCCCTGTCTTGTCTGTCAGCATGTTGTCAGTTTCCTCTTTGCTCCGCGATGTATTTTTCACTGCGTGAGAACATGATGTGTGGCATGAAAGTGCCATGGGTTGTCGGACATAGCAACAGTAACAAAGGGGGCGGGTCTTTGCGAAGGGTCAGTTGCAGGGTATTTTGTTAATCACATAAATATGTGATTATGTATGTATTTAAGTATTTAAGATATAGATTGTACTGCATGAACTAGGCTTCCTAGGACAGATCGAGAGCTGTAGTTCCACGCAGGTTTGCAGTGCTGTTTCCGAATGTTCATTTGAACCATGGTTTGGGGAAACACTGAATTTTTGAACTATGTTGGTAACAAATGAACTTGAGACTATAGTTGGTGATGATTTTGGGAAATGCACCATAATAGAAATTGTCAGGTTTGTCACTACCTGAATTTTTTTTTAGCAGTTAATTCATTTGTAGAATGTGGTTGTCACTCCTATAAATTGCTAAACTGTGTGTGTACAGAACAGAATTAAACATTAAAAGGTAAACTGACAACCCAATTTAGCTGCAGTGTGTACGTGTCCAGTGTGCTCGAATGACATCTTTCATTTACTCTGCTGAAGTTCAGAACCAAAGTATCTAAATATTGTGATGCATGAGGCCTGTTTGGGGTTATTGAATTTGCATTACTGAGATATGCTTCTCTTCAAAGATCAGCCAGATAGACAGAGGCCGATCAATCTAATGTGCCATTAGAGGAATGAAGGAAGAGTGGCAGGTCTCCTGGGTGGTGGATGGTAGAGATATTGACAGGCTGATAGAGCAGAGCTGAACTGGAATGACGGTAGACAGTAGGAAGAAACAGATAAAGTGGGACAGATCGAGAGAAGCACAGCGCGAAAAGAGGAGAGGAGAAAAAGAATCCATTGATTCTTTATTAGCAAGCTGCAGAGAGGTGAAGCAGAAGGACGAACTACACACTGTAAATCTGATAGACTTATGAAAACCAGACTAGTTTTCCAACTAAATAGTGATTATTGTGTTATTGAGGCAACACAGGTGTGTTGTGCAAGTGCTTGTAAATTCCAACACGGTTGAAGTCATGGGAACAGGAGGAGCGGAAAAGAGGCCAAGCAGGAAAATGAGACACAGATGAATGTGACGTAGAAAGGAAAAGATATATGAGGATGCTATACTGAGAGTCATTTAAAAAAGATAAAGCATGTGGGATGCAGAGAGACGGCGAGTAATAGAGGAGGAAAGAGATGATAGAATGAGAGTGATGCTGAAAGAGAAGAGGGGGGATGCGGGGGTTGGAGATGCACAGAGGTTCAGGATTGGCAGACCCCTCCGGTGGTCCTGTTGCTAGGAAACACTGTGTGACTTGTTGCCAGGCAACAACAGTGAATCTTAGATACTGCAGCAGGAGCAGCTGGGAGTGGGCGAATGGGGATGGGGGAGGAGGTTTCCATGGCAACCGGTCGTACTCAAAATGGAAGAACGAGCAAGGTGTGGATGGGGAGAGGAATGGAAGGTAGAGAAAAAGAGAGGTAGAAACATCACAGGAAAAAATAAAGACCGGAGGCCTAAAGAGACCAAAAATAGCACAAAAAGTAGCACATATGCATCAAACACATGGATTCGTGTTAAATCACATATTTGTCTTTAAATGCATACATTTGTCTGGTAGCACTGACAAGCAATATAATACATAATGCTGCTCTATGTTGTTGCTGTCAGGCATAAACCTCAAATATCCAAAACGGCTACTTACCATGTAAAAAAAAAAAAAAACTGTGTTGTATATATTAGTATTGTGGTTTAATATGTGGTTGGATACTCGCATATGTCATTTTGTTAACATTGCACTAAAATTATAAGATTATCATGATGACCAATATCATTGATTTATAGAAGAAAAAAAAAGTATGTATTTAAAAGGAAAAATAATCTAGAAAAATAATCTTGACCAATTGATGAATAATCTCTCTGGTCACAATTAAGGCAAATAAATAAATAAATAAATAAATTCCAAGCTAAAATCTATCACGATCTTGACTGAATATCAAGACATATGTGCATATGTGTAGGGGTCAGTGACATGATTTTTTTTTCTTTTTCCAAATTAATTAACTTATTATGTAACATAAAAATTAAAATCATACATACAATGACTTGAAAAGACTTCCTCTATGATTAGCATATTTAGAATTTCTGGAATACAATTAATTTGTTATAAATTCAGAGTTTCGGAGTGATAGAACTATCCTAATATCATATTATGTCATATAATAACAGCTGAAATAATTTGGCATAATCATTTAGAATTATTTTTAGGGAAGAAAAATAATATAAAAATAATTATATATATATATATATATATATATATATATAAAGTAAATTGCTTTACTGATAAGCATATCAGTCAGCATAGCATAATTTCTGGAATAAAATTAATTTGCCATAAATTTACAGTTTCAGAGTAATGTAAGTATCCAGAAATCATAAGAAAAGAAAAGAAAAGAAAAGAAAAGAAAAGAAAAGAAAAGAAAAGGAAAGCTGAAATAATTTTGCATAATAATTTTTAGACTTTTTTTTTTTTTAAAGTATAAAAATAATAACTGTTTTACTGCTTATTAATAGTTGAAAAACAGAACTGAAGTCATGTGGTGCAACCACAATGCAACCACAACAAGCAGAAATATTCAGGAATGAAAATACTATTATTTATCACTTTTATTTTTACAAAGAGTATAGTAATTTATTGAAAAATACATTTACAAAAATCTACTTTGTACATACAATGACTTGAAAACACATGTTTTATGACATGTTTTTAAATTCTGGAATAAAATGAATTTGGCATAAAGTCGAAGTATTAATGTAACAAATTTCCTGGTATCATAATGAAAAATAGCTTTATTACATGAATAAAATTCTTAAAAAGAAAACCCGAACTATTTTAATTTAATTTAATTTAATTTAATTCTTTGGGGGAAAATCATTTTAAGAGAACTGCTTTACTTACTAACAGCTGAAAAACACTGCAAAATCTACCTATCTAATGTGGACACTTATTTGTCACTGACCTGTACAACAAAGAGAAAAATGCAATGAAAGTCAGTTTTAGACTGTTGCTTCCAGCTCCAGGCTGCCCATCTTCTCTTTAGTCTCATGAGGACGAGAACTAGTCTGCTCAGTTGACCTGCTCTGACATGAAACTCAACACACAGACGCACACATGCACTGATATTGCTGCCATAATGAAAGCCACAGGGAGATGGAGTGAGGTGTGACTAACACATGAACACATGAGTTACTCTCTCACTAGAGATCTGACCACTCTGTAAGTAAATGCTACCACTCTAAACCACAATTTCTGACCTTCTCAGCCAAATGTGATCTGTCAAGCCCAGGGGGCGGCACACAGTGCTTCTGTGAACGTGTGCATGTAACACTCAATCATTGACTCTTTTCTGTACCGTCTGTGTACCATGAGTGTTCTGTCTGGATGGAAAGGTGATATATTTCCAGAAAGTTCAACATTTTGAGCAGTTATCAGTAGCCACAGAAAAATAAAAACAGGGCAGTTTGCATATTAATGCCAGGATTTGACGTGTCTAAATTTAGACGTGTGCCTGAAACTGAGCAGGAGAACGATTTCCGAATTTAGTCTAGTTGTTGCGCACACACATAGATGCACAATCCACCCATGCAGATTCATTTAAGCTGAGGAAATAATATCAAAATGGATAATCCCTGCTAGGTTTTGCATTTATTGAAATAAGCCATGCGGTACTGTCATAATAAACCTACAGATCAAAAACAAACAGAATTGCATTTCAGGGCCATGGTGAGATCTAAATAAAACACAGAAATGAAAGTAGGTCATAGAGTAACTGGTGTGGCAAAGAGCCCTGCTTCTGTAGGGAAAGTAGTACATAAGTCTCTCACTCCGGACTCAGCGCTCTGTCCCTGTTGGGGTAGTACACTTTCAAACATGAACATTGTATGAAAGTGCACTCCAGAGTGATGCTGTGTCTCTCTTTCAATGTGTATTACTTGTAGGTTTAGATCAGTGTTAGAAAAGGAAAACCAAATGTGCTTCAATCATGTTTTGTATGCAGATTATTTTTGGCATACATCTCTTGAAAGAAGTTTCATGTTAGTTTCATGTAGTTGTGAAACAAAAAGTGTTATTTATTTATTTATTTATTTTTTAAGTTAGTTGTGCAGTTGTGGTGTAACCATTAAATAATAATAATAATAATAATAATAACATTTTATCTGTTTATATATTTATGTACTTGTTTCATTTCATATTTTATATATTTTAATTATTTAATTTATTTATAAATGTCATGAATTCTTAATAAATATATTACTCATAAATAGTTTTTGGGGACTCGCACCACATTACATTTTACAACCGCAACTAACCCTGCCTTGTTATGACAAATTAAAACTATAACTAAATTATCTGATATTTTCAGAGCATTATTGACTTTGACACAGTCGTAACCCCAGTAAAAAAGTAGTATATTTAAAATACATTTATTTCATACTAAGTATAGTTAAAATCTAATAACATATAACATTGACATTTGACTTGAGACTTACTGATATAAAAATCTTAATTAAACTTTATTTAGAGTACTACTTGTGCACAATTCACATTACTTAATTTGAATCCTAAAATGTGTATTAATGTCACTATTGATGAGGATTGTATGATCTTAATAATATCGGTCTTTAAATGCAAGATATTTGAAGTTTCCCTGAAGTATCAAATATCAAAATACACTTAAGTCTATCTTTAGTTGGACTTCAACATTACTTAAGTACAGTTAAAGTGCATTAAGTACAAAATTAGTTGTTCCAATTTAGCAGACTTGAAGTATACCAGTTTAGTAATTACGTGTATTTTTATTAAGTATATAAATATGTAAATGTATTTGTAGTATATAGAGCATGAAATAAAGGTATTTCAAACACATTTTAGTGTATTTATTTTTCACATTTATTTGTATTTTTTATGTTTTAAGATTTCTAAAGATTTCCTCTAGAATGTTGATTTACTCACATTACTTTGTTGGTTGCACAACAATATAAAAGTGTTGCAGAAATGAATAAGCGGTTTAAAAAAGATGTTTTTTAGGGAAGTTGATCTATTTTTTTAAAAAAGGGCAAATATTAATCACAGATATTAACATGTTACTTCCCAAATCCAAGTATTTTATTCTAAAAAAAATAATTTAAAACATTGTGCCAAACTTGTTTCAAGAATTGTATTCTTTAACAAGATTTTTTTTTC
The DNA here is from genome assembly GCA_012976165.1 of Labeo catla. NCBI lineage: Eukaryota > Metazoa > Chordata > Actinopteri > Cypriniformes > Cyprinidae > Labeo > Labeo catla. The sequence continues at coordinate 81,223 of VONZ01000109.1, read as the reverse complement.
TTTAATATCAGGATAATTGCATCACTCTGACATTTATATCTCACCAAAAATATCAAAAATGAATTCTGCTACTAGAAATCTAGGGCTTTCTTCACTGAAAGCTCCTTATAAAACTTGAATTGCATATGTAGTCAGTTGCAGAAACCAACTGTTAGGTGTCTACATCTCAAGACAAGTAGGAATTAGTATTTGTGTCATCTTATTTTGGGTTTTAATCCTCAGTTATGTCCTTTAGGTGACTCAGTGTCTTAATTTATATGAGGAACGTAATGAAGATATGATCTAATCATAGTATATAATTTTTTTGTCATTCAGATGGGGAGGGAGAGGGGCAGCTGTCCCCTCCTGTTGGAGCCGGAATCAACAGTAACAGCTGGAGCTTTCGCTACGGTGCAGGCCCCGGCTACGGTCCTCCACAAGCCCTGAAGCCGGGAGAGATCCCGCCTGAAGCCTTCATCATTCCCGGCTCTCCTGCCATCATCTCCATCCGGCAGGACCCAGGTGCCGTTGATGATAAGGGCGAGTTCATCACCTTCGGAAAGAAAGAGGAGTCTAAGAAGAAGAAAAAGAAGAAGAAGGAAAAGAAGGACAAGAAGGATAAAGGAAAAGATGATGGCGAGGAGTAACAAAGAACGTCCCACTATAATATCACAGCTATTAACTTAAGTTTGTAGCAAACGCTGACAGAAAGAGAAAACCAAAAATACTGAAAATGTAAAGAGAGGAGAAATTCCTTCTGTATACCTTATTTAACAATTCCAGTTCAAGAAAGAAGAGAAAAATCGCAAATTAACCCTGAGAACCTGTGACTCTGATTGGCTATTTTTCTAGATCTGGCGCAGAAATTAATCAGCGATGTCTAAGAAAGCACTCCAGTCTGCAAAATGCAAACCAAGCCCACTCGCACCTTGTAAATGACATTTTCAACCACGATGAGGGAAGTCTCTCTCCTCTTTTAAAAGGATCAAAAGAATCCAGTTAAACTGGTTATGAACTCATGCCATACCAAGAGTTTTCTCTAACTCCATCCCTGCCTTCCTTCCTCAACGGCAATGGGAAAGAAACAACCACCCCTGGCCCCATCTCACATCTTGATCTGCTGGAAACAAAACTTTCTAAAGGAAAACTTTGTGTCTGATTTCCAGAGCAGATCAGAAATTAATGCCTACAGAGATGGGAATGTAGCAGCGAAATCACTTGCTTTACACTCACAAAAATCCTATAACAGGGCACATCGCTAACTCTTCTGTACTGCTCCCAAAGTAATGCTGAAATCTCAGAATGATGCTTTACTCAGTATATTTTCTAAGAGCAAGTAAATCTCACCTTATACAGTCCAAAATCATGCACACCCACGGTTTGTACAAATACAAATCACAAATTGATGTGCGTTCTTGCTCTCTAATGCATAACACACCATGAACAGGCTGTCCACATGCTGTACACCTAAAATCACCATGGGACTGAAGCACAACAGCCTCTCAAAAGTCTGTAAAATAGTAGAATGGATGCTTGTGGCTTCAAAACACACCCACTTTCTTTGCTGCTGTTTTGAATGTTTGATAGACGTCATCCCACTTCCTGCCAGCTTTATGTCTTAGTCCAGCTACTTGCCCTTAGCTACTGCTTGTAACTTTCGCATACCCGATGTTGCCAACCTCCCTTTATCTGGTGTGCATTGCTGGCCCCATGTCAGTACTGCCCCCTGGTGGCTCGTATTGTACAATGTGACAAGAAAGAGCAGAAAAATCAAGCCAATATTATTATCACTCCTTCTGTTGGAAACATAAGCACAGGTACTGGCCCCTACATGTACACACACACACACACACACTCAAGACACACCAGTGTTTATGCTCTCACAGCAGTTGAACCACCATGGACTATGCAGCCATGCTTATGGACGTTTAACTACAGCATATGGTGCTTTCTAGGGCAAAAATAAAGGTTGGGTGGAGATTAGAGTGAGGAGACCACAGTGCTGGGCAGTGCAGAGTTTTTCTACTGTATATAATCAATGATGAGAATTAGCTTCATGACAGTTCCATAGTTGTTGATTCAAATTTTGTAAATAATGGGAATGTTTTCTTAACATTCGGATATCATGCTTAAAGTTTCTGTTTTTAAGAGGGAGCACATCTCTCCTTACTTTCCCTTCTAAGTCTGTAGAGATACTGTTCAGTAAAGGAGAGATGTTCGTGCTGCTATGAGACCGTATCATCACAAAACATACAGACATACACACACACACACACACACACACACACACAGACATGTAAACACACACACTCTCTCACTTGAGTCTCTTTCAGGTGTGGTTCAGTGCTGTCAGATCACCAAGCGACTGTTTTGCATGTTAAACGCAATTAAAACAGAAATTATATATAGATATAAATGAACACATATGTTTTTCATAATTATTTTTTCTCATTTATGATGGAACTAGAGATGTGTATCGTCTCTGCTGAAGTATGTAGACATAAAGCAAATTATTCATACACAAACATACACTGATTACATACACGCATAGAGCGTAAAAAGAAGACACCGAAACGATGTCGGCTCTGTGGCGATCAACATTAACATAAACATTCTAGGTATATGTAATGCTGTAGTGTTATGGTCTAAATCGCTTTTTGTTACAACCTTTTGATTTTTGCAACTTAAAAGGATCAATCCTTCGTTTTGTGCTAGGCTTTGAAATCAATAACACTGTAATGTGAGCCAGTTCATACTTCCCTATGATATAAACCTCTCCCTTAAAAAAAAGAAAAAAAGAAAGAAAAAAAGTAAAAAATGATAAAACAGGAAATAAAAAGGTCTATGTATTCTGCTTGTATGTAGTAATTATATATCAATTCATCCAGTGCCTAAGTGGCACTATGCTTTTGACTTTGACAGTGCAAATCTGTTGGACAATTTTTTTGTACACCTGCTCATCAGTGTAATGGTGTTTATTATTTTATATTACTTTATGAAATCTGGTAATGTGTTTTGTTTATAAATCACAAATAAAGTTTTCTTTCATAAGTATTGGAGATTTATCTGTGGTTTTTATTTTGCCTGTCTATATTGTTAGTAATACAGTAACAGCATTGGCTTGAATATTTTCTCTGTTAAATATATGTTCATCTTCTGCACTAAAAATAAAATTACCCCACATGCATTTTTATCTTAAACATCAGATGTGCTGACCTAATACTTTAGGTCATATGGTAGGCCATATGGTGACTTGACTGAGCTTTCTATTGCAAGACTTTCAGTGACTATTCAAAGAAGATGGAGCTGAATGTTTTACCTGCACAGATCATAAATCTTCTGAAACATACTGTCGTTATTGTTCTTCTCCAGGGAGTAAAACAGAAGGATTAAGTTCTGTTCACATGTTTGGGAGGGAAATTATTTGAAGTAACGTGAACTTGAACGGCAAGACTTTGAGTGGAAATACAGGACAGGAGAGTGGGGATGCATTAGGGGCAGTTGCAACATGCAACAATTAATCAGGAATGAGCTACAGTGATTATATTCATACTGCACATGCTCAATTAGCCCCTCATCGTTCCTGAAATAAATAAGCCACACGAGATCATCCCTCCTTTCATGATTTTTTTTTTTAATAGTTTGCCCGAAGCATTGTGAAGTCATATCATTTTCATTCATTCATTCATTCATTCGTCCCGTGTTGGGGGGTTGCAACACTTGACTTTGTCTATGTACAGGAATGTGGGTGAGTAGCTGACAGATGTGGCTTTATTGTATTAATATTTTGGCTTTCTACTGCAAACAATCTCTGAGAAACTATAAGGGCAATGCAAAAAGTGTTGTAACTGTCCCCACTCACCCCTACAGTAGTGAAGAATAATTATGTGTGCGTTGAAACTGCTATCTTTCGAATCGCATTTGATGTTTCTGTAATATTCTGTTTTTTATTCGTTGTACACATAAAACTCAAAGATGAGGCACTGAACTTGGAACATTTCTGTTTAAATGTACAACATATGTAGGCTGCTGACTGTTATGCAGGATACCAGATGTGTGCAGTTCAGAACACAAATAGGTTGTTTCGTTTGAATTTTACCATTTAGCTAATGTAGTGCATTGACTTCTCTATCAGTTATTATTATATTGTTTCCATTTTTAGGCCTAATTTGTACTTTTATATTTTAACGTTTCATTTATAATTTTACTTCCGTATATTAAACGTAGTATACTTTCCCAAATCATTATAACGCGACTATACGGAGGGCGCTGTCCATGGTGCTGAAAGCGCATGCTTTTGTGGAGTGTGTAGCTGGAATGAACTATATCAACACATGCTCTAAAAAGTTAAATGAAATTGAAATGACTTTTTATCAACATAAATGATCACGTAAATGAAAAGTCTGAATTAAAATAAAGACTGTAATTACCTATTAGTAGGTATTTTGGTTTATGTGGTTTATCTGATGTGTGAACAAAAGGTAATATTTCGTGTATATTTAGGTTTATTTATTTATTTATTTTTTTATTAACCAGGTCTTCTTATTAAGAAATAATACTTTTTTTCAGCATTATCTGTGACATACCAGGTAATAATGAAAATGTGGATCGAAATGTACATTTTCAGAAACATAACTGTAAATATGGAGTGTCTACGCACCATAAATTAAACCTCACAGACTAAGCCTAAACTCAATTTAACCACACAGCGTCGCTGTTGACTAACTCTGCTTTTTTTTGGGCATAAGAACACACCCATTTGGTGCGGGTATTTTTCTGCTCTGTTAACATTTGTCCGAAATAGCAGTGCGGTCGACGACATAAATCAGTTGTTTGTGAGAATTTCGAAAGAACGCTTTACTGTATAACAACAGGAAAAATGGCGAAAACGTCTAAATTGTGTTTGGCCAAATGGAGATTATGGATAACATCGCTTCTCTTCTGCATTACCGCTGCTGATGTTCGGTATTCTGTGCCGGAGGAAACAAAGACAAAATATGTTATTGGAAGTCTCAGTAAGGACCTTAATTTGGATTCTAATGGCTTGAGGTTTCGCAAAGCCCGTTTGGATTACCAAGGGGATAAAAGATACTGTGAAGTAGACCTAGATTCTGGAAATCTTTTTGTTTCGGAAAGGATCGACCGAGAGATGCTGTGCGGAACGACCTCCCCCTGCCTCATGCACTTTGAATTTGTTCTCGAAAATCCTTTAGAGCTTCATAACGTTGTTTTGGAGGTCCAGGACATCAATGACAACCCTCCTGTTTTCCCCAAAGATTCAATTAAACTGGAGATAAGCGAGGCAGCACCGACCGGAAGTAAATTACAAATAGCTCGAGCACGGGATTTGGATGTTGGAATGAATTCAGTCCAGAGGTATATTCTTAGTCAAAACAAACATTTTGTTCTTGATACAAAATTAAATAAAGACAGGTATGTGGACATTGTTTTGAAAAACAGTCTGGATAGAGAGACAAAAGCAGAGCATTCCTTGATATTGTCTGCGGTGGATGGGGGAAATCCTCCTAAATCTGGAACTGTTGTTATTGAAGTGCGCGTTCTAGACATGAATGATAATGCACCATTATTTTCGCAGCCTTTGTACAACACTCGTTTATCTGAAAATGCAGCACCTGGAACTTTTGTCATCACAATTACTGCGACCGACGAGGATGAGGGCGCAAATGGACAAATAACGTATTATATCAATCACCTTTCTGACAACACAAAAGAACTCTTTAAAATTGACGAACATTCTGGAGAAATATCTGTAACTGGACATCTGGACCATGAGAAGTCCTCCTCGTACGAGATGGAAGTGCAGGCGGAGGACGGTGGAGGTCAGACAGGCCACTGTAAAGTTGTTATTGAAATAGATGACGTCAATGATAACGCGCCTGTTATATCTGTAAAGTCTCTGAAAAACCAAATCCCAGAAAACATCCCACCCGGTTCAGAGATCGCTGTAATAAACGTGAAGGACCAAGACTCCGGTGAAAACAGCCGGGTTAGTTGTTCCATTCCGACAAGTCTGCCATTTCAACTACAGCCATACATCAAGTCTTATTTTATCATCACTACAACTCGTTCGCTTGATCGGGAACAAATCGAAAATTATAACGTAACAATAACAGCAACGGATGGAGGTACGCCCCCATTACATTCCAGTATAGCTCTAAACATACAAGTTTCAGACATCAACGACAACTCTCCTGCGTTTGAGTTACAGACATATGCTGTTTATGTAAGTGAAAATAACAAACCAGGCACTTCTGTTTGTTCTGTCAGTGCAAATGACCCAGACTGGAGACAGAACGGGACAGTACTGTACTCTCTGGTACCCAGTGAAGTCAATGGGGTCCCAGTGTCCTCATTTCTATCTATTAATGGAGATACAGGGGTGATTCATGCTGTAAGATCATTTGACTATGAACAGTTCAGAAACTTCACTGTCAAAGTTGTTGCCAGAGACAATGGATCTCCACCACTCAGCAGTAACGTGACTGTGAAATTCTTCATAACAGATGAGAATGATAACTCTCCACAGATATTATACCCTGTTCCTGATGGAAAGTCTTTAATGACTGAAATGGTCCCTAAAGCGACTCTCTCAGGTTCTCTGGTGTCCAAGGTGATTGCTGTAGATGCTGACTCTGGACAGAATGCATGGCTGTCCTATCAGATTGTCAAATCTACTGATTCGGGACTTTTCTCCATTGGTCTCCATAGTGGAGAGATCAAAACACAACGAGACATTTCTGAATCTGACAATATGAAGCAGAACCTTGTTATTTCAGTGAAGGATAACGGACAGCCCTCTCTGTCTACGACCTGTGCTGTAAATTTACTAATTTCTGACAACCTTTCTGAAGTTCCTGAACTGAAAGATAAGACTTATGAGGACAACAACTCTAAATTAACGTCGTACTTGATCATTGCATTGGTTTGTGTGTCCACCTTCTTCCTGACGTTCATCATACTGATCGTAGCAGTGAAGTTTTGTCACAGGAGAAAGCCCAGACTGTTGTTTGATGGAGCAGTTGCTGTTCCCAGCGCCTATCTCCCTCCCAACTATGCAGAGGTGGATGGAGCAGGAACTCTCCGCAGTTCTTACAATTATGACACGTATCTAACCACAGGCTCTCGCACTAGTGACTTTAAGTTTGTAAGCTCATACAATGAAAATACACTTCCTGCTGTTGGGACTCTGATGAAGAGTGACATCGATTCTAATATGTTGCGCCTGTCTGACGAAGGAGAGTGTACAGAGGTAAATATCTGTTTTAATCCATAACTTTTGCCTGTCTGAATTGTGACTTGGAAACACAGCTGCCGTTGAATTTCCATTTTTAAACTAGTTTTCAAATTCTACAATGCATTTTCTTTGATTTCCACAGCTGTTAGTGTTTAAGGAAAACTTTTGCTAGTTGTATCTTCTAGTAACAAAATAAATCATAGTATTGGCTTCTCTGTTTGCTCCTGAGCCTTATTCAAATTTCACATGACCATTATCAACATCCAGAAGTTGTAGACTATATTCCTTTTAACCTTTAAAAATTAAATGAGCGTACTGACTTAAAAAAAAAAAAAGCCTGTAGATATTTTCACACTACGCAGAGTGTCGCTGTTGATCTATGCTGGGATTTTTTCATCGGTCCACCCATTTGCTTTGCATCCTATTGCATCAATGCATCCTATTGATCACACCTCTCATGTTCAGACCACTGCTGTTTGTGTATGAGGACAATATATATATATTAATAATAAGCCTATTAAATTGTCTTGGAGAATTTCCTCCGCCTTTACTTATGGAATACAATGCAGCATATGCGTCGCGGCGATCAATGTGGAAAGCCATTATCCTTTATTCATTCGCTGTTTCATTATGCTTGGGAGATATTCGTTATTTCTTTCCAGAGGAAATGAAGCGAGGGTCAATGGTCGGCAAAATTGCGCACGACTTAGGAGTTGATAGGGATACATTTTCATCACGGAGTCCAAGGATTGAGTTTGATGGAAGAAGCCGCTACTGTGAAATCAACGTGCAGAATGGGGAACTGGTTATAAATGAAAGGATTGACCGAGAAGAGCTCTGCGGACAAAAGCCTTTGTGCACATTAGCTTTTGATTTCTTCATGGAAAACCCGCTTGAATTACACCGTATAACCCTGGAAATTCAAGACATAAACGACAACAACCCGGCCTTCCCCCACAGTGAGGTAAAATTAGATATCCCAGAGTCCGCGGTTAAAGGCTCTCGGTTTTCCATCGACGAGGCTGTGGACCCAGACAGCGGAATAAATTCAGTACAAGGTTACAGACTCTCAAATAACCCGCATTTTAGTTTAGCTGTACAGACTAGTGCTGAAACTGGTAAATATGCAGAAATAGTGTTGGAGCATGAACTGGACCGTGAAAAACAAGATAAGCATTCTCTTATTTTGACAGCTTATGACGGGGGAAATCCTCAGAAATCAGGCACTGTAGTTATACAAATCCGCGTTCTGGACATTAATGACAATAAACCATTTTTTTCTCAGCCAGTATATAAGGTGAGTGTCCCTGAAAACCTTCCAGTAGACTCAGTTGTGGTTACTGTGAGTGCCAGTGATGCTGATGAAGGAGCAAACGGAGATGTTACTTATGAATTTAGTCACACGCCAGTAAATGCAAAGTCTATTTTTTCAATAAATCCCACATCGGGTGAAATAACAATTAAAGGGCCATTAGATTTTGAAGACAGTCCTTCGTTTGAGATCCGAGTTAAAGCAAAAGACGGAGCTGGTTTAGCAGCTACTTCCAAAGTAGTGGTAGACATAACTGATGTCAATGATAACGCTCCCTTTATCATGATTAAATCTCTTAAAACGGCGCTTATGGAGGATGTGACTGTGGGTACAGAAGTTGCAGTTATATACGTTCAGGACAAAGATACAGAATCGAATGGAAAGATTAAATGTTTTATTCAGCAGAATGATCATTTTAAACTAACACCGTCAATTAAGAACCACTTTGCGTTGGTAACAGCAGAAGCGTTGGACCGAGAGAGAGAATCTGAATATAATATCACGATTACTGCTACTGACGAGGGCTCCCCTCCCTTAACATCGTCTAAAACTATTAGATTATTTGTCGGAGACGTGAATGACAACCCTCCTGCTTTTGAGCAGCAGTCCTACAACGCTTATATAAGTGAAAATAACAAACCAGGCACTTCTGTTTGTTCTGTTAGTGCAAATGACCCAGACTGGAGACAGAACGGGACAGTACTGTACTCTTTGGTATCCAGTGAGGTCAGTGGGGTCCCAGTGTCCTCATTTCTATCTATTAATGGAGATACAGGGGTGATTCATGCTGTAAGATCATTTGACTATGAGCAGTTCAGAAACTTCACCATTAAAGTTGTTGCCAGAGACAATGGATCTCCACCGCTCTGCAGTAACGTGACTGTGCAAGTCTTCATAACAGATGAGAATGATAACTCTCCACAGATATTATACCCTGTTCCTGATGGAAAGTCTTTAATGACTGAGATGGTCCCTAAAGCGACTCTCTCAGGTTCTCTAGTCTCCAAGGTGATCGCTGTAGATGCTGACTCTGGACAGAATGCATGGCTGTCCTATCAGATTGTCAAATCGACTGATCAGGGACTTTTCTCCATTGGTCTCCATACTGGAGAGATCAAAACACAACGAGACATTTCTGAATCTGATAATATGAAGCAGAACCTTGTTATTTCAGTGAAGGATAACGGACTGCCCTCTCTGTCTACAACCTGTTCTGTAAATCTGCTCATTTCTGACAACCTGTCTGAAGTTCCTGAACTTAAAGATATGAGTTATGAGGACAACAACTCTAAATTAACATCCTACTTGATCATTGCATTAGTTTGCGTATCCACCTTCTTCATGACGTTCATCATACTGATCGTAGCAGTGAAGTTTTGTCACAGGAGAAAGCCCAGACTGTTGTTTGATGGAGCAGTTGCTGTTCCCAGCGCCTATCTCCCTCCCAACTATGCAGAGGTGGATGGAGCAGGAACTCTCCGCAGCTCTTACAATTATGACGCGTATCTAACCACAGGCTCTCGCACCAGTGACTTTAAGTTTGTGAGCTCGTATAATGAAAACACACTTCCTGCTGGTGGGACTCTGAAAAAGGAACACAATATTCAATTTGGCTCAAGCATGATAACACTTGACGTTACAGGAAACGAAGATGAGGTAAGAAAGGCTTAACTTCTTTGGACTGTGTTATTTTTGCATTTGATGGCGTCTCGTTTGACTACATATTTGTATTTATTTATTTTGCCATATCTGCATTTATTATATCACGTACTTTATTAAGGCGGCTCCTGTTTAAACGTTTTGTGTGATAATTTATTAGAACCCTACGCTGTATTGATAATGTTTGTATAAAATTGTTATTATCTCTATTATCTTTGAGGTACTTAATATCAGCGTATCTGTAAAAGGCATTTGCCACTACTATATAATGAAAACAGTTTAAATGGACCAGATTATTTTGGTTGCGAATTTTGGATCTCATGAATGTATAGGCTACTTTCACACCTTTACCAGTACTTGAATGCTGCATTAATCAATTTCGGGAGAAACAAAATGCAGATTTATTTTTGAGAAATTTCTGTCTTGTTTTTCTTCCTTATTGCCTTTTGTTTGTGAGAACTGCGGTGTTTAAATGTTGGAATATTATGGTTTTGGCTTGTGAAGTTGTGTGCGTGATCACTGCATAATTTAACTGCTACTTGAGATTTTCAGTTGTTGATTCAGTCTAAAAACAAACTTAGCTTTTTAGTAAGTTTCGACGGAGTTGGCCTAAAGGTGTACATCAGTGTGAAAACCTAAGAAATATGTATGGCTAAAGCAATGAATATAAGGATATTCGTCCCTTTTCATTAAAAATGGATTTACTCGTTGATTTAATATGATTTTTTTTCCGTCCAATGTCTGAGAGGTCATTCGGTTTCAGCACCACAAGCCTGGACAGCGCCAGAACTGTGCTACTTTATCTTTGATTGCGTGAATTTTTTTAGTTCCTTCCTAATACAATTATAGCTACACATTTATATAAATTATCTTACAATAAAACGCGCTTAGGAACATGAGACTTAACTTGGTTGATCACTGTAATCTTTTTAATAAATATATTAATGTTGCAATGAACAGAAAAATGCTCACAGTGTCGCTATTCACCAAGCGTGCAGACTGCTGAATCTCTCCTCCCACACCTAACGTATGCAGTATGGGCTCTGTCTATTAGAATAAGCGCTGCACAAAATGGAGTAACAGTCCGTCGACACACATAAAATTATAATATCACCCGTCAAAGATTCGTTATAAGTGCAACATCAAATCTTCAAAAATGGAGTACACGTTATTTTTACGTCCTTTCTTTTTGTTTTTCGTGGCTTCCCTTCTGTTTCCTCTGATAATCGTCTGTGCTGATATGAGCTACAATATTCCGGAGGAAACGAAACGCCAGTATGTGATTGGAAATATAGCTAAGGATCTCAGGATGGACGTGAAACAATTATCTAATCGTAAGGCTCGGATAGACATTGAGGACAGCAGCAAACGGTACTGTGATATTAATCTGAATACTGGTGATTTAATCGTGGCAGAGACAATAGACCGAGAGGAGCTTTGTGGGTCTCGAATGTCCTGCATTCTCAGTTATGAGCTCGTCCTGGAAAACCCTCTTGAAGTACATCGGATAATTCTACAAATTGAGGATATAAATGACAATGCACCAAGATTTCCAAATGAACGCATTAATTTTGAAATCACAGAATCAGCAGTTAAAGGCCAGCAATTCCGTCTGCATGAAGCTCACGATTCAGATATTGGGCATAATGCAGTCAATAGCTATTCACTGGAGAGAAACGAACATTTTGTTTTAAATGTTCATAATACTGCGGATGGTGGAAAATACGCTGAACTTGTTTTGGAAAAGGAGTTGGATCGTGAACAGGAGAAGGAGATAGATATGATACTCACAGCCACTGATGGTGGTTCACCGCAGAGGTCTGGCACTGCTGTCATACACATCACTGTTCTTGATGCTAATGATAATGTCCCAGTGTTTAGTGAGCCTGTTTATAAAGTCACTCTGGCTGAAAATACACCTTCAGGAACAGAAATAATCAGAGTGAGCGCCACTGATGCTGATGAAGGTCCAAACGGGGAGGTGACTTATGAATTCAGCAGAATATCAGATAAAGCTGCAAAATTATTTTCTATCGACAAGAAAACAGGAAATATTTTGCTGGTCGGAGAAATTGATTATGAAAATGAAATAAACTATGAAATGGGAATCCATGCTCAAGATGGTTCTGGGTTAGCATCAACTGCTAAAGTTATCATAGATGTAACTGATGTTAATGATAATCCACCTAGAATTATCCTTAAGTCTTTGAATAATCCAGTAGCTGAAAACTCAGAGCCAGGCACTGAGGTGGGAATTATTAATGTTCAAGACAAAGACTCAGGAGAAAACCGGCAGATTCGTTGCTCAGTTCAGCAAAATGTTCCTTTCAAACTGAATCCATCTGTTAAAAACTATTTCTCTATAGTAACTACACAAGCTCTAGACCGAGAGAAAGAATCTGATTACAACATTACCATCACAGCCACAGATGGGGGATCTCCACCGTTATCCACCTCCATGACAATTAATTTATTTGTCTCAGATGTGAATGACAATGCTCCTGTATTTGAGCAGCAGTCCTACAGCGCTTACATAAGTGAAAATAACAAACCAGGCACTTCTGTTTGTTCTGTCAGTGCAAATGATCTAGACTGGAGACAGAATGGGACAGTACTTTACTCTCTGTTACCAAGTGAAGTCAATGGAGTCCCAGTGTCCTCATTTCTATCTATTAATGGAGATACAGGGGTGATTCATGCTGTAAGATCATTTGACTATGAGCAGTTTAGAAACTTCACTGTCAAAGTTGTTGCCAGAGACAATGGATCTCCACCATTTAGCAGTAACGTGACTGTGAAAGTCTTCATAACAGATGAGAATGATAACTCTCCACAGATATTATACCCTGTTCCTGATGGAAAGTCTTTAATGACTGAAATGGTCCCTAAAGTGATTCTCTCAGGCTCCCTGGTGTCCAAGGTGATTGCCGTAGATGCTGACTCTGGACAGAATGCATGGCTGTCCTATCAGATTGTCAAATCTACTGATCCGGGGCTTTTCTCCATTGGTCTCCATAGTGGAGAGATCAAAACACAACGAGATATTTCTGAATCTGATAATATGAAGCAGAACCTTGTTATTTCAGTGAAGGATAACGGACAGCCCTCTCTGTCTACAACCTGTGCTGTAAATTTACTAATTTCTGATAACCTGTCTGAAGTTCCTGAACTTAAAGATATGACATATGAGGATAACAACTCTAAATTAACGTCATATTTAATCATTGCATTGGTTAGCGTGTCCACCTTCTTTATGACGTTCATCATACTAATCGTGGCAGTGAAGTTTTGTCACAGGAGAAAGCCCAGACTGTTGTTTGATGGAGCAGTTGCTGTTCCCAGCGCCTATCTCCCTCCCAACTATGCAGAGGTGGATGGAGCAGGAACTCTCCCCAGCTCTTACAATTATGACACGTATCTAACCACAGGCTCGCGCACCAGTGACTTTAAGTTTGTGAGCTCGTATAATGAAAACACACTTCCTGCTGGTGGAACTCTGAAAAAGGAGCACAATATTCAGTTTGGCTCGAGCATGATAACACTTGACGTTACAGGAAATGAAGATGAGGTAAGAGAATTTAAACTCTTCTGGACTCTCTGTAATTACTGGATTTGCTGGTGTCTCCGTTGATGAAGATAATAATGATTATATCAGGCACTTGTTTTTAAAGCGGTTTATGTTTGAAACCTCTGGGTGGTTATTTATGAGAACCTGCACTTCATTACAAATTTCTGTATAATGTCATCTCTCCTCATTTCCTGCCTTTCATTTGAGGGTATCTATGCCACTGCTATAATGAAAACTATTTAAACCGCCCTCAGTATCTGGTATGACGTCATACCACATTATATTGATGAATTCTGGACCAGTTACATGGGTTTATCTTCGTGGTAGTTCTTTATTTATTTATTTTCTTTCTTTCTTTCTTTCTTTCTTTTATCTTTGTTGTTACAGTCTTTAATACTCTATATCGCATTATTCATTATTTTTTTCTAAAGCATCATTAGGATAGGGCTTATCTCTAACAGTCCGTTAGTCTGTTTATGTATTTTTCTGTTTTTGATTAGTTATTATTTTGGTGCAAAACATTTAGGTTAAAACGTACGTTTTGTTTAATACCTGACACAAAGACATTCATTCTTATTTTAAAACCGAATTTTCTCATTTGTTTTAGGTAAAGTCTGAATTATTCAGGTGTTTTTTTTTTCGCCGAATCTGTCTGTGAGGTCATTAGCTTTCAGAACCACAGGTCTGGACAGCACCAGTACTGACTGTTGTAATGTAGCTCTGAAACGTGCCCTAATTCACTTACTTTCCACTTTAATTTCTTCAGAAAGAAATAAATATTGCACAGTAATAAGTTTTGAAATACCTCACACTTAAACGTTACTGATGTTAGTTGTTTTCATTAAATGGACCAGATTATGTAGGAAGCGACTTTTTGATTTCATAAATTTGTGCACTTCCTGCACACCATTAACAGTACTTCAATACTTCGTTCATCAAATCTGGTAAAAATACAAATTATATTTATTTATTTGTTTGTTTGTTTGTCTATGTGATCAAGTGCGTTCTTCAAACATGTTTAGAAAAGATAATGTGGCATTCCTTAAACTGTGCATTTGAGATCTGTCAGATTTAACGGTGTCTTGCGATTTTCTGTTATAGTTTTAGCCTAAAAACAAACTTAGCTTTTTTTAAGTTTTATCGCAGATTGTTAAAAAAGTGTTAGAACAATTACCACTTTGAGGCCCAGAGTACACTGCACATATACGTCAAAACTTACAAAAAACCTTGAAGCGCTGAACAGCATAATAAGCATTCTTTTATTTTAAACCGGATTTACTTTTTTATTCAATATGAAGTAAAAGTTACGTTAGTATTTTATCGTTGAATATTCCTGAGGTAACCCTGTTTCAGCACCACAAGTATGGACAGCGCCAGAACTGTCTGTTTTTCTTTATCTCTAAATGTTTGACCTTTTTCAGTTTCTTTCCTATATTTATTTTTTTTTAAGTAAATTGGTATTTTAAAATAATACGTGTTGAAAAAAAATCAAACTTCACTTGGTTAATCCCTATCTATTTAATAAATACATGAATGCTGCACTGACCCTAAAATACTCACAGTGTCGCTATTCACCAAGACTGATGCGTCTCTCCACCCACACAATATATGCACTATGAGCTCTGTCTGTTGGAATAAACGCCGCACAAAATGGAGTAACCGTCTGTCGATGCTGATAGAATTGTTGGAATATCATCAGTCAAAGAGTTATTTACTGTTGAGCATTTGCAACATCAACTCTTCAAAAATGGAATACAGATTATTTTCAGTTCCTTTCTTTGCGTTTTTCGTGGCTTTCCTCATATTTCCACAGAGAGCCGTCTGTTCAGATCTGAGCTACAATATTCCGGAAGAAACGAAACGACACTATGTGATTGGAAATATAGCCAAGGATCTCAGGATGGATGTGAAACAATTATCCGCTCGTAAAGCTCGGATAGACACAGAGGACAGCAGCAAACGGTACTGTGATATTAATCTGAATACTGGTGATTTAATCGTGGCAGAGACAATAGACCGCGAAGAGCTTTGTGGATCAGAAAATTCCTGTATTCTCAGCTATGATCTCGTTCTGGAAAACCCTCTTGAAGTCCACCGTGTAATTTTGCAAATTCAGGATGTTAATGACAACGCACCACGATTCGCAAATGAGCGTATTGCCTTTGAAATCAGAGAATCGGCAGACAAAGGTCAGCGATTCCGTTTGGATGAGGCGCATGATCCGGATATCGGACAAAATGCCATCAATAGCTATTCATTGCAAAAAAATCAACATTTTGTATTAAGTGTACATGATAGTGTAGATGGAGGGATATACGCTGAACTCGTTTTGGAAAAGGAGTTGGATCGTGAACAGCAGAAGGAGATAGATATGATACTCACAGCCACTGATGGTGGTTCACCGCAGAGGTCTGGCACTGCTGTCATACACATCACTGTTCTTGATGCTAATGATAATGTTCCAGTGTTTAGTGAGTCTGTTTATAAAGTCACTCTGGCTGAAAATACACCTTCAGGAACAGAAATAATCAGAGTGAGCGCCACTGATGCTGATGAAGGTCCAAACGGTGAAGTTACATATGAATTCAGTAAGATGTCAGATAAAACTGCAAAATTATTTTCTATTGATAAGACAACAGGGCAAATTGTGGTGACTGGAGAACTTGATTATGAAAAAGACAAAAAGTATGAAATGGGAATTCAAGCTAAAGATGAATCTGGATTGGCATCAACTGCTAAAATTATAATAGATGTAACTGATGTTAATGACAACCCCCCTAGAATCATCCTTAAAACTTTGAATAATCCAGTACCTGAAAACTCTGAGCCAGGCACTGAGGTGGCAATCATTAATGTTCAAGACAAAGACTCAGGAGAAAACCGGCAGATTCGTTGCTCAGTTCAGCAAAATGTTCCTTTCAAACTGAACCCATCTGTTAAAAACTATTTCTCTATAGTAACTACAAAAGCTCTAGACCGAGAGAAAGAATCAGATTACAACATTACCATCACAGCCACAGATGGGGGATCTCCACCATTATCCACCTCCATGACAGTTCATTTATTTGTCTCAGATGTGAATGACAATTCTCCTGTATTTGAGCAGCAGTCCTACAGCGCTTATATAAGTGAAAATAACAAACCAGGCACTTCTGTCTGTTCTGTCAGTGCAAATGACCCAGACTGGAGACAGAATGGGACAGTACTGTACTCTCTAATACCAAGTGAAGTCAGTGGGGTCCCAGTTTCCTCATTGCTGTCTATTAATGGAGATACAGGGGTGATTCATGCTGTAAGATCATTTGACTACGAGCAGTTCAGAAACTTCACTGTCAAAGTTGTTGCCAGAGACAATGGATCTCCACCACTCAGCAGTAACATGACTGTTCAAGTCTTCATAACAGATGAGAATGATAACTCTCCACAGATATTATACCCTGTTCCTGATGGAAAGTCTTTAATGACTGAAATGGTCCCTAAAGCAACTCTCTCAGGCTCTCTGGTGTCCAAAGTGATTGCTGTAGATGCTGACTCTGGACAGAATGCATGGCTGTCCTATCAGATTGTCAAATCGACTGATCCGGGGCTTTTCTCCATTGGTCTCCATAGTGGAGAGATCAAAACACAACGAGACATTTCTGAATCTGACAATATGAAGCAGAACCTTGTTATTTCCGTGAAGGATAACGGACAGCCCTCTCTGTCTACAACTTGTGCTGTAAATTTACTCATTTCTGACAACCTGTCTGAAGTTCCTGAACTTAAAGATATGACTTATGAGGACAGCAACTCTAAATTAACGTCATACTTGATCATTGCACTAGTTTGCGTGTCCACCTTCTTCCTGACGTTCATCATACTGATCGTGGCAGTGAAGTTTTGTCACAGGAGAAAGCCCAGACTGTTGTTTGATGGAGCAGTTGCTGTTCCCAGCACCTATCTCCCTCCCAACTATGCAGAGGTGGATGGAGCAGGAACTCTCCGCAGCTCTTACAATTATGACACGTATCTAACCACAGGCTCGCGCACCAGTGACTTTAAGTTTGTGAGTTCGTATAATGAAAACACACTTCCTGCTGGTGGGACTCTGAAAAAGGAGCACGTTATTCATATTGGCTCGAGCATGATAACACTTGGCGTTACAGGAAATGAAGATGAGGTAAGAGATGCTTAACATAGACTTTTTATTACTGGTGTTTCCGTTTATTATATATTTTCAATGGCATTTACATCGATAATATCAGCTACTGTACTGTTTTAAAGCGGTTTTTGTTTAAACATTCTGAAGGTATACATTCATGAGAATCTCACTGTTTTATATGATATTGCTATAACGCCTGTAGTACTTCTGCATTTCTTTTAGCTTATATAACACGTTTGCCAATGACCTAGTAAAAATTGTTTATAGACCAGACCAGACCTCAGATTTCTTGGTGTGATGGACGAGAACGTTGCCTTCATCAATTATGAAAAATACAACGGTCTACTTTTTAGACATTTTTTGGTCTTAATTTTTCCTTATTGCATTTTATGACCACTGCAATCCTCAAGTGTTATTTATTTATTTATTATTTTAAAGGAAAGTAGTGAATAATATGACCTTGACTACTAAACGGTATATTTGATCTTTGCCCGAATTAATAGTTTCATAGCTTTTTGATACAAGGTAGATCATTTTATCACTCTGAGGCGATAGCAAAATGTACAACATTTAAAACCTACTAAAGAACTAAGTTTAGATGAACTGGTTTAAAAACAAACAAACAAACAAACGGAAAATTCATTACTACAACGGATTTATTTAATTTGTTTTGTTTAATATCAGTTAAGAGTTACATCAGTATTTTCTCATCCAGTCTGTTTTCAAGCTTATTCGGTTTCAGCACCACAAGTATGGACACCGCCATACGCCATTGTATATTTTTTTTTTCTCACTTTTCTCCTTGTATAATTATTTTAAAGTAAATAGTAAATAAATATAGCAAAATAACACGCATTGAAAACAAAAATCTGACTTTTTATAATTCATACTGGTCTTTTCATGCATGATGCAATAAGCAAAAAAATACTCACAGTGTCGCTATTCCCTAAGAATGCAGAGCGATGAGTCTCTCCTCCCACAGTTAATGCATACAAAATGAGCTCTGCTAGAATAAACGCCGCACAAAATGGAGTAACAGTCCGTAGACACCCATAAAAATATTGGAATATCCGTCAAAGAGTCACTAATTGTTAGGCATTTGCAATATCAAATCTTCAAAAATGAAACACGGATTATTTTCAGTTCCTTTTTTTACGTATTTCGTTGCTCTCGTTCTCTTTGCTCTGAGAACCGTCTGTGATGATCTGAGCTACAATATTGCGGAAGAAACGAAGCGCCAGTATGTGATTGGAAATATAGCTAAGGATCTCAGGATGGATGTGAAAGAATTATCTGCTCGTAAGGCTCGGATAGACACGGATGACAGCAGCAAACGGTACTGTGATATTAATCTGAATACTGGTGATTTGATCGTGGCAGAGACAATAGATCGAGAGGAGCTTTGTGGATCTCGAATGTCCTGCATTCTCAGTTATGAGCTTGTCCTGGAAAACCCTCTTGAAGTCCATCGTATAATTCTGCAAATTAAAGATATAAATGACAACGCACCACAATTTCCAAATGAACGCATTAATTTTGAAATCAGAGAATCAGCAGTTAAAGGTCAGCGATTTCGTTTGGATGAGGCTCATGACAAGGATATAGGACAAAATGATATTAATGGGTATTCGCTTGTTAAGAATAAACATTTTACTTTGGATATTCATGATAGTGCAGATGGTGGAAAATTCGCCGAACTCGTGTTGGAAAAGGAGTTAGATCGTGAACAGCAAAAGGAGATAAATATGATACTCACAGCCAATGATGGTGGTTCACCGCAGAGGTCTGGCACCGCTGTCATACACATCACTGTTCTTGATGCTAATGATAATGTCCCAGTGTTTAGTGAGTCTGTTTATAAAGTCACTCTGGCTGAAAATACACCTTCAGGAACAGAAATAATCAGAGTGAGCGCCACTGATGCTGATGAAGGTCCAAACGGGGAAGTGACTTATGAATTCAGCAGAATATCAGATAAAGCTGTAAAATTGTTTTCAATTGATAGAACAACAGGACAAATTATGGTGGTTGGAGAAATTGATTATGAAAATGAAAAAAACTACGAAATGATAATTCAGTCGAAGGATGCCTCTGGATTGGCATCAACTGCTAAAATTATAATAGATATAACTGATGTTAATGACAATCCGCCTAAAATCATACTAAAATCTTTGAACAATCCAGTACCTGAAAACTCAGAGCCAGGTACTGAGGTGGGAATCATTAACGTTCAAGACAAAGACTCAGGAGAAAACCGCCAGATTCGTTGCTCTGTTCAGCAAAATGTTCCTTTCAAACTGAATCCATCTGTAAAAAACTATTTCTCTCTAGTGACTACAAAAGCTCTAGACCGAGAGAAAGCGTCTGATTACAACATTACCATCACAGCCACAGATGGGGGATCCCCACCATTATCCACCTCCATGACAATTCATTTATTTGTCTCAGATGTGAATGACAATCCTCCTCTATTTGAGCAGCAGTCATACAGCGCTTACATAAGTGAAAATAACAAACCAGGCACTTCTGTTTGTTCTGTCAGTGCAAATGACCCAGACTGGAGACAGAACGGGACAGTACTGTACTCTCTGGTACCCAGTGAAGTCAATGGAATCCCAGTGTCCTCATTTCTATCTATCAATGGAGATACAGGGGTGATTCATGCTGTAAGATCATTTGACTATGAGCAGTTCAGAAACTTCACCATCAAAGTTGTTTCCAGAGACAATGGATCTCCACCGCTCAGCAGTAACGTGACTGTAAAAGTCTTCATAACAGATGAGAATGACAACTCTCCACAGATATTATACCCTGTTCCTGATGGAAAGTCTTTAATGACTGAAATGGTCCCAAAAGCGACTCTTTCAGGCTCTCTAGTCTCCAAAGTGATCGCTGTAGATGCTGACTCCGGTCAGAATGCATGGCTATCCTATCAGATTGTCAAATCTACTGATCCGGGACTTTTCTCCATTGGTCTTCATAGTGGAGAGATCAAAACACAGCGAGATATTTCTGAATCTGATAATATGAAGCAGAACCTTGTAATTTCAGTGAAAGATAACGGACAGCCCTCTCTGTCTACGACCTGTGCTGTAAATTTACTAATTTCTGACAACCTGTCTGAAGTTCCTGAACTTAAAGATATGACTTATGAGGACAACAACTCTAAACTGACGTCGTACTTGATCATTGCATTGGTTTGTGTGTCCACCTTCTTCCTGACGTTCATCATACTGATCGTGGCAGTGAAGTTTTGTCACAGGAGAAAGCCCAGACTATTGTTTGATGGAGCAGTTGCTGTTCCCAGCGCCTATCTCCCTCCCAACTATGCAGAGGTGGATGGAGCAGGAACTCTCCGCAGCTCTTACAATTATGACGCGTATCTAACCACAGGCTCGCGCACCAGTGACTTTAAGTTTGTGAGCTCGTATAATGAAAACACGCTTCCTGCTGAGGGGACTCTGAAAACGGAGCACAGTTTTCAGTTTGGCTCGAACATGATAACACTTGACGTTACAGGAAATGAAGATAAGGTAAGAGAAGTTTAACTCCTCTCCACTCTCTTTAATTATTGTGTTTCCTGGTGTCTCCGTTGATCAATTATTATTATTATTATTATTATTATTATTATTATTAATAATAATAATAATAGTAATAATAATAATAATAATAATAATAATAATAACAACAACAACAATAATAATAACATCAGCCACTTCTTTTTAAAGCGGTTTATGTTTAACGATGCTGTGCGGCTATTTATGAGAACCTCACACTTCATTACAAATTTCAAACTGTTTACAAACTGTTTTTCTCAATTATGGTAAATGCAGTATAACTTTACAGTTTTCCCACTAATCTTTCTGTGAGGTCATTCGCTTTCAGAACCACAGGTCTGGACAGCACCAGTGCTGTTGTAATGTAGCTCTAAAAAAACGTGTCCTTATTTGCACTTAATTTCCAGTACAATTTCTTTAAAAGCAAGTAATTATTTCACAATAATAAGCTTTGAAATATCTCATACTTTAACATAGTTGATGTTTGAAGTGTTTCCATTAAATGGACCGGATGATGTGGGTTGCGAATTTTTGATCTTATAAATTTGTGTACTTCATGCCTTCCTACACACCTTTAACAGTACTTCAACCTTGCGTTCATCAGTTCTGGTAAAACAAAACAAAACAAAACAACAACAAAAAAGCATTTTATTGATGGATTTCTCATTTATTCATTTATTTATTTATTTTATGTAGTTAGTTAGTTAATCAGTTTATGGGAATTGCCGTCTTCAAACGTGTTTAGAAACTGTTATGTGGCATTGGCTAAGTTCTGTATTTGAGCTCTGTCAGATTTAACAGTTTCTTGCAATTTTCTGTTGTTGTTTTAGGCTGAAAAAAAAAGCTCCTTTGTAAGTTTTACCAGATCGTCTTAAAGTGTTAGAACAAGTTTTAACAAGCTCTGAAAGTGTCACAACTATTATCACTGAGGCCGATAGTACAGTGTACATAGACGTTAAAACTTACGAAACAACTTGGTTGAAGCGCTGAATAGGATAATATGCCTCTCAGTCTTTTAAAATAGATTTAGTATTTCATTCAGCATGAATTTAAAGTTACGTTAGTATTTTCTCTCTAAATGTCTCTGATGTCTTCCCGGTTCAGCACCACAATCATGGAAAGCACCAGAACAGTCTGTTGTTCTTTATCTCTGAATGTGCGGCCGTTTTCAATTACTTTTCTATATTTATTTTAATCTAAATCGATATTTTACAGTAATACGCGTTGACTAACGTAAAATTTAACTGGGTAAACCCTGCTGTCTTTACATGAATAATGCAATGACCCAAAAAATACTCACAGTGTCGCTGTTCACCAAGACTGATGCGCCTCTCCTCCCACAAGGTGTGCAATATGAACTCTGTCTGTTAGAATAAACGCCGCACAAAATGGAGTAACCCCCGTCGATGCTGATAGAATTATTAGGATATCATCGTCAAAGAGTCATTTACTGTATTTGGAACATCAACCCTTCAAAAATGGAATACAAAGTATTTTCACTTCCTTTCTTTGCGTTTTTCGTGGTTTTCCTTTTGTTTCCTCTAAAAGCCACCTGCTCAGATATGAGCTACAATATTCCGGAAGAAACGAAGCGACAATATGTGATTGGAAATATAGCCAAGGACCTCAGGATGGACCTGAAACAATTATCTGCTCGTAAAGCTCGGATAGACACGGAAGACAGCAGCAAACGGTACTGTGATATTAATCTGAATACTGGTGATTTAATCGTGGCAGAGACAATAGACCGAGAGGAGATTTGTGGATCTCGAATGTCCTGCATTCTCAGTTATGAGCTCGTCCTGGAAAACCCTCTTGAAGTGCACCGTATAATTCTGCAAATTCAGGATATAAATGACAATGCACCACAATTTCCAAATGACCGTTTTAACTTTGAAATCAGAGAATCAGCGATTAAAGGCCAGCGATTCCGTTTGCATGAGGCACATGATTCAGATATTGGGCATAATGCAGTCAACAGCTATTCACTGGAGAGAAACGAACATTTTGTTTTAAAGGTTCATGATACTGCAGATGGAGGAAAATACGCTGAACTCGTGTTGGAAAAGGAATTGGATCGTGAACAGCAGAAGGAGATAGATGTGATACTCACAGCCACTGATGGTGGTTCACCGCAGAGGTCTGGCACTGCTGTCATACACATCACTGTTCTAGATGCTAATGATAATGTCCCAGTGTTTAGTGAGTCTGTTTATAAAGTCACTCTGGCTGAAAATACACCTTCAGGAACAGAAATAATTAGAGTGAGCGCCACTGATGCTGATGAAGGCCCAAACGGGGAAGTGACGTATGAATTCAGCAGACTGTCAGATAAAACGACAAAATTATTTTCTATTGATAAGGCAACAGGACAAATTGTGCTGACTGGAGAAATTGATTATGAAAATGAAAAAAACTATGAAATAGGAATTCATGCTCAAGATGCATCTGGACTGGCATCAACTGCTAAAGTTATCATAGATGTAACTGATGTTAATGACAATCCACCTAGAATCATCCTTAAAACTCTGAATAATCCAGTAGCTGAAAACTCTGAGCCAGGCACTGAGGTGGGAATCATTAATGTTCAAGACAAAGACTCAGGAGAAAACCGGCAGATTCAGTGCTCTGTTCAGCAAAATGTCCCTTTCAAGCTGAACCCATCTGTAAAAAACTATTTCTCTCTAGTGACTACAAAAGCTCTAGACCGAGAGAAAGAATCTGATTACAACATTACCATCACAGCCACAGATGGGGGATCCCCACCATTATCCACCTCCATGACAATTCATTTATTTGTCTCAGATGTGAATGACAATCCTCCTGTATTCGAGCAGCAGTCCTACAGCGCCTATATTAGTGAAAATAACAAACCAGGCACTTCTGTCTGTTCTGTCAGTGCAAATGACCCAGACTGGAGACAGAATGGGACAGTACTGTACTCTCTGGTACCCAGTGAAGTCAATGGGGTCCCAGTGTCCTCATTTCTATCTATTAATGGAGATACAGGGGTGATTCATGCTGTAAGATCATTTGACTATGAGCAGTTTAGAAACTTCACCATTAAAGTTGTTGCCAGAGACAACGGATCTCCACCGCTCAGCAGTAACGTGACTGTGAAAGTCTTCATAACAGATGAGAATGATAACTCTCCACAGATATTATACCCTGTTCCTGATGGAAAGTCTTTAATGACTGAAATGGTCCCTAAAGCGACTCTCTCAGGCTCTCTGGTGTCCAAAGTGATCGCTGTAGATGCTGACTCTGGACAGAATGCATGGCTGTCCTATCAGATTGTCAAATCAACTAATCCGGGACTTTTCTCCATTGGTCTCCATAGTGGAGAGATCAAAACACAACGAGACATTTCTGAATCTGACAATACGAAGCAGAACCTTGTTATTTCAGTGAAGGATAACGGACAGCCCTCTCTGTCTACGACCTGTGCTGTAAATTTACTAATTTCTGACAACCTGTCTGAAGTTCCTGAACTTAAAGATATGACTTATGAGGACAACAACTCTAAATTAACGTCGTACTTGATCATTGCATTGGTTTGCGTGTGCACCTTCTTTCTGACGTTCATCATACTGATCGTAGCAGTGAAGTTTTGTCACAGGAGAAAGCCCAGACTATTGTTTGATGGAGCAGTTGCTGTTCCCAGCGCCTATCTCCCTCCCAACTATGCAGAGGTGGATGGAGCAGGAACTCTCCGCAGCTCTTACAATTATGACGCGTATCTAACCACAGGCTCTCGCACCAGTGACTTTAAGTTTGTGAGCTCCTATAATGAAAACACGCTTCCTGCTAATGGGACTCTGAAAAAGGAACACAGTTTTCAATTTGGCTCGAGCATGATAACACTTGACGTTACAGGAAATGAAGATGAGGTGAGAGAGCCTTAACTTTTCACTCTCTTAAGTTACTATATTTCCTTATACAATGTTTCATTATATATCCATTAATTGTGTCAGCTACTGTATTTTAAAGTGGTTATTTTTTAAGTTTCTGGGGGGTTATTTATAAGAACCTAAGACTTTATGACTTTTTTTGTCTTTGCATTACATTGCTTTCAGCTCTCTTTGCTTACTGCCTTTCATACTTCCTTTACACTGTAAACAATCAGCGAAAGGTTTGCTCTATGAACGTAATGATAAGCATTTTCAAAAACTGAGTACAATAAGGTGACATTATTTTACTCACACTTTAATTATCGATCATTAAAAGTAGCCTAAATTTAAAAGTGTAAAATAATTAACACATTACTTTAAATATACCATGTATTACCCTCAAAGTTCGATTGTTTCTGCTACAATATCATGCACGTTACATGTCAGTGCAGTAATATGTCTGTTATATAACGTACGTTGCCTTACTGTAAAATGTTCATTAATATTAACAATGATTGTTAATACTTCAAAGTGATTTCTATCGTTTTTAAAATATATCAAATATTGTATTTGTTTGTTTTAGAAGACTCGCAATAAACACAAATGATAAGGATTAAAAATGAAAAGGGGAGACAAATTTAAAGCGTTCATGTGAATACAAACATGGAAAGAGACTTGAGATTTTGGGGAGAAAAACAATAGATTCGTAGTACATTCCAGTACATTCACTATTGCTGCGATGAAATTATATCGGGAGAGCAGAGCACAAATGCGCAGTATATGTTGTCATTTTTTTTTCTTCCATAAAGTCACATTAAGGGTTACGGTATTCCCCTGACATCTGAAAATGAAACATTAAGGGAACAGCTTTAGCTGATGCGGTCAAACTGCCCGCTAATAATTATTTGTACAGCCTTATGATTTGAAATTATTTGTGACAGTCTTTTTGAGTGGAACGTGCCAAAACCGGAATAGCCTCTCATAATTTAAAACGCAGTATGCTCGCTAGGAAAAAAATGAATAGTGAAAAGCATTTTTCTCTTTCTTTATTATCGTTATTATGTCACTGCAGTCTTTAATAGTTAAAGTCATAATATCCACTACTTTTCTAAACCGTTATTTGGGATGTGCATTGAAACTCTCTTATCATAACTAACAGTTCGGGAGTTTTTTTGGAGGTTGAGAGTTTTGTACACAGCATTTAAAGAACTACGTTTGGTTTAAGTAGTTAATAATAGTGAGTCCGAATTTCTAATTTATTTAATATAAAATCAAATTTACTTCAGCATTTTCTTACCTTTTCTGACTGTGAGGTTTTTCAGTTTCAGCACCACACGTCTGGACAGCACCAGTTCTGATTGTTGTACTGTAGCTCTGAGAATGTTACCTTTTTCAGTTACTTTCGAATATAATTTCTTCTTAAGTAAATAATTATTTCACAATAATAAGATTTGAAATGCCTCACGTTTTAACTTAGTTATGCCCGATGTATTTTTATAACATACTGAAATAATGCAATGACCCAAAAATACTCAGAGTGTCGCTATTCACCAAGACTGATGCGTCTCTCCACCCACACCTAATGTATGCAATATAAGCTCTGCCTGTAAGAATAAACGCCGCGCAAAACCCATCCGTCGACGCTAAAAGAAATATTGGAATATCATCCTGTTGAGCATCTGCAACATCAACTCTTAAAAAATGGAATACAAATTATTTTCGGTTCCTTCATTGGCGTTTTTCGCGCCTTTCCTTCTGTTTCCTTTGAAAACCATCTGTTCGGATCTGAGCTACAATATTCCGGAAGAAACGAAACGCCAGTATGTGATCGGAAATATAGCCAAGGATCTTAGGATGGAAATGAAACAACTATCTGCTCGTAAGGCTCGGATAGAGACAGAAGACAGCAGCAAGCGGTACTGTGATATTAATCTGAATACTGGTGATTTAATCGTGACAGAGACAATAGACCGAGAGGAGCTTTGTGGATCACAGATTCCCTGCATTCTCAGTTATGAGCTCGTCTTGGAAAACCCTCTTGAAGTACACCGTATAATTCTGCAAATTGAGGATATAAATGACAACGCACCACGATTTCAAAATGAACGTATTATCTTTGAAATTAGAGAGTCCGCAGATAAAGGACAACGATTCCGTTTGCACGAGGCGCATGATTTAGATATTGGGCGCAATGCCGTTAATGGCTATTCACTGGAGAAAAATCAACATTTTATATTGATGGTACATGATGCTGCGGATGGAGGAAAATACGCTGAACTTGTTTTGGAAAAGGAGTTGGATCGTGAACAGCAGAAGGAGATAGATATGATACTCACAGCCACTGATGGTGGTTCACCGCAGAGGTCTGGCACTGCTGTCATACACATCACTGTTCTTGATGCTAATGATAATGTCCCAGTGTTTAGTGAGTCCGTTTATAAAGTCACTCTGGCTGAAAATACACCTTCAGGAGCAGAAATAATCAGAGTGAGCGCCACTGATGCTGATGAAGGTCCAAACGGGGAAGTGACATATGAATTCAGCAGAATATCAGATAAAGCAGTGAAATTATTTTCGATTGACAGAACAACAGGACAAATCGTTTTGACTGGAGAAACTGATTATGAACAAGTCAAAAAGTATGAAATAGGAATTTATGCCCAAGATGCCTTTGGGTTGTCATCAACTGCTAAAGTTATCATAGATGTAACTGATGTTAATGATAATCCCCCTAGAATCATCCTTAAATCTTTGAATAATCCAGTACCTGAAAACTCAGAGCCAGGTACTGAGGTGGGAATCATTAACGTTCAAGACAAAGACTCAGGAGAAAACCGCCAGATTCGTTGCTCTGTTCAGCAAAATGTTCCTTTTAAACTAAACCCATCTGTTAAAAACTATTTTTCTCTAGTGACTACAAAAGCTTTAGACCGAGAGAAAGAATCTGATTACAACATTACCATCACAGCCACAGATGGGGGATCTCCACCATTATCTACCTTTATGACAATTCATTTATTTGTCTCAGATGTGAATGACAATCCTCCTGTATTTGAGCAGCAGTCATACAGCACTTATGTAAGTGAAAATAACAAACCAGGCACTTCTGTCTGTTCTGTCAGTGCAAATGACCCAGACTGGAGACAGAACGGGACAGTACTGTACTCTCTGGTACCCAGTGAAGTCAATGGGGTCCCAGTGTCCTCATTTCTATCTATTAATGGAGATACAGGGGTGATTCATGCTGTAAGATCATTTGACTATGAGCAGTTCAGAAACTTCACTGTCAAAGTTGTTGCCAGAGACAATGGATCTCCACCGCTCAGCAGTAACGTGACTGTGCAAGTCTTCATAACAGATGAGAATGATAACTCTCCACAGATATTATACCCTGTTCCTGATGGAAAGTCTTTAATGACTGAAATGGTCCCTAAAGCAACTCTCTCAGGCTCTCTGGTGTCCAAAGTAATCACTGTAGATGCTGACTCTGGACAGAATGCATGGCTGTCCTATCAGATTGTCAAATCGACTGAACCGGGACTTTTCTCCATTGGTCTCCATAGTGGAGAGATCAAAACAAAACGAGACATTTCTGAATCTGACAATATGAAGCAGAACCTTGTTATTTCAGTGAAAGATAATGGACAGCCCTCTCTGTCTACAACTTGTGCTGTAAATTTATTAATTTCTGACAACCTGTCTGAAGTTCCTGAACTTAAAGATATGACTTATGAGGACAGCAACTCTAAATTAACATCCTACTTGATCATTGCATTGGTTTGCGTATCCACCTTCTTCCTGACGTTCATCATACTGATCGTGGCAGTGAAGTTTTGTCACAGGAGAAAGCCCAGACTGTTGTTTGATGGAGCAGTTGCTGTTCCCAGCGCCTATCTCCCTCCCAACTATGCAGAGGTGGATGGAGCAGGAACTCTCCGCAGCTCTTATAATTATGACACGTATCTAACCACAGGCTCTCGCACTAGTGACTTTAAGTTTTTGAGCTCATATAATGAAAACACGCTTCCTGCTGGTGGGACTCTGAAATCAGTTATAAGTGATTCATTTGGAACACATGTCGTCGCTCTTGTCAACACAGAAGAGGCAGACGAGGTATGAGGCCTATTTAATAATGCTTTCCTGATGTCGTCTTCAGTATTTGCCTCTTTTCAGTCTGAAATATTGTTATCAGTTTGTTGTTTTATTCAAAGCACATTATACAATTCTATAAATGAGGCTGTAAGACTTTCTTGAAGCCTTTATATAAAGCATTAAGTATTTTTAATGCATTAACTTTGCCTTGTAATGCAACGTATTGTATGCATTATATGATCTCACAAGTAATTTTCATAATACATTATAATACTTATCTATAGTTTTACGCCTTTCAAAAGTAGAAAGTATACTTAGAAATTACATTGTATTAAAACATTATAAGCAGCCAATTTTAGAATTTAACAAATAATCTATATTATAATGCATTGTAATGTTGGTTACATTTATTTATGAAAACATATAATGCATTTCAATGTACATTATAAAAAAACGTCCCTAATTAATTAATTAATTCGTTAGTTTTATTGTGTTTACATTACATTGTCCCACTTCACATATTTGTGTTTTAAAAATCGACCCAGGAGCATCCAGAATGTTTTATTATTATTATTATTATTATTATTATTATTATTATTATTTTTTTTTTTTTTATGACGTCTTTATAACAGTGTTTCTACTACTCTTATTGTAGCAATTTGTTGTTTATTTTGTAGTTTTTGATACATTAATAGAATGAGGTTATGTGGTTTGCCAGCTTCCGGTGTCTTTACTGGTATCCTGAGGTGGAAAACAGCTTTCCTTGACATTTGTTTTTGTATGTGCTTTGATGTATAATTGTAATGAGACATTCAAACTCAAAGGGTCGCTATTGACCAAGAATGCAGTATCTTGTATGGCTGCACTCCCTCTGCATTAATACTTTAAACATCACGACACGCCTTATTCAAACGCATCATTGTATAGGTTTGTGTGCTGATGTAAACATCACAGTGGACTGTGGAGTCTGAATTTACTTAACTGACACTAACAAACGGCAAATATGTTCGGATTCTTTTCTTGGTCGACTTGCATCGCGTTTATTTTACTGTTCATGCGGAAAAGCAACGGGGATTTGAGCTACTCCATACCAGAGGAGAGGAAACAAGGATCTGTAATCGGAAATATTGCGAAGGATCTCGGTCTTAAAACGGATGGGCTATTGTCAAGAAAAGCTCGGTTAGACACGGAAGAATACGGAAATCGCTTTTGTGAAATTAACCTGCAAAAAGGGCAGTTTATTGTGGCGGATAGGATCGACCGAGAGGAACTGTGCGGATCAAAAGCATCCTGTGTCTTAAAATACGACCTGGTTCTAGAAAACCCGCTAGAGCTGCATCGCATTTCAGTGAAAATAGAGGATATAAATGACAACTCACCGCGATTTCCCAATGAGTTAATCAAACTTGAAATTGGCGAATCTGTAGGCACAGGAACACGTTTCCCCTTAGAGGAAGCCCATGATGCGGATGACGGCCAAAACGGTATTCAGAATTATTTACTTGAGAAAAACGAACACTTTTCTTTATCAGTTCGCTCGAATGCCGAAGGAGGGAAATACTGCGAGCTGGTACTGCAAAAAGAACTAGATCGCGAACAAAAGAAGGATATGGATTTGGTTCTTACTGCAATCGATGGTGGAACTCCGGTGACATCTGGCACTGCTGTAATTCATGTCATTGTCCTGGATGCGAATGACAATGTACCGGTATTTACTCAGCCTGTTTATACAGCCAGCATTTTAGAAAACTCGCCTTTAGATACTATGGTGGTCAAAGTAAGCGCTGTGGATGCTGATGAAGGAGTGAATGGGGATGTAATGTACGAGTTCAGCCGAATTTCAGACAAAGCTTCCAAGCTTTTTTCTATAGATAAGATAAGTGGAGAAATTAAAGTGATTGGTCCAATAGATTTCGAAGACAAAAATAATTATGAGATACGTATACAGGCCAAGGATGGTTCTGGCTTGGCCTCTAATGCAAAAGTTGAAATAAATATAATTGATCTTAATGACAACACTCCTGTTATAGATTTAAAATCTAATGAGAATCAAATCCCAGAGAATGTGGAGCCTGGCACTGAAGTGGCTATTATTAATGTTCAGGATAAAGACACAGGGGATAACAAAAAGGTTTTCTGTACTATTCAAGAAAATGTTCCCTTTAAGCTAAATCCATCTATTAAAAATTATTACTCAGTTGTCACTACAGGTCCCCTGGATCGCGAACTTATTAGCCATTATAACATAACTTTAACAGCTACTGATGGGGGAACTCCACCGTTATCATCCTCCAAAATAATTTACTTATCAGTTTCTGATATCAATGACAACTCCCCTGTATTTGAGCAGCAGTCCTACAGCGCTTATATAAGTGAAAATAACAAACCAGGCACTTCTGTTTGTTCTGTCAGTGCAAATGATCCAGACTGGAGACAGAACGGGACAGTACTGTACTCTCTGGTACCCAGTGAAGTCAATGGAATCCCAGTGTCCTCATTTCTATCTATTAATGTAGATACAGGGGTGATTCATGCTGTAAGATCATTTGACTATGAGCAGTTCAGAAACTTCACCATTAAAGTTGTTGCCAGAGACAATGGATCTCCACCACTCAGCAGTAACGTGACTGTGAAAGTCTTCATAACAGATGAGAATGATAACTCTCCACAGATATTATACCCTGTTCCTGATGGAAAGTCTTTAATGACTGAAATGGTCCCTAAAGCGACTCTCTCAGGCTCTCTGGTGTCCAAGGTGATCGCTGTAGATGCTGACTCTGGACAGAATGCATGGCTGTCCTATCAGATTGTCAAATCTACTGATCCGGGACTTTTCTCAATTGGTCTCCATAGTGGAGAGATCAAAACACAACGAGACATTTCTGAATCTGACAATATGAAGCAGAACCTTGTTATTTCAGTGAAGGATAACGGACAGCCCTCTCTTTCTACAACCTGTGCTGTAAATTTACTCATTTCTGACAACCTTTCTGAAGTTCCTGAACTTAAAGATATGACTTATGAGGATAACAACTCTAAATTAACATCATATTTGATCATTGCATTAGTCTGCGTGTCCACCTTCTTCCTGACGTTCATCATACTGATCGTGGCAGTGAAGTTTTGTCACAGGAGAAAGCCCAGACTGTTGTTTGATGGAGCAGTTGCTGTTCCCAGCGCCTATCTCCCTCCCAACTATGCAGAGGTGGATGGAGCAGGAACTCTCCGCAGCTCTTATAATTATGACACGTATCTAACCACAGGCTCTCGCACCAGTGACTTTAAGTTTATCACGTCTTACAATGAAAACACAATTCCTTTTGCTCAAACTTTGTGTCATGATGAAAAAACAACAAACACATGTAGTGACACCAGTGGCGAAGGACTCAGCTACCCCACTCTGGTAAATTAATACTTTTGATTAGTATTGGCTTCACTTTGTGTATTTGTTTGTGTGATTCTGTGCTGATTCTTATATTCTGTAAAAGAAAAAAAAAAACAAAACAAAACAAAAAAAAAAAACACACTATTTGCAAACATTTCTGATTTGTTATGTATCATTAGCCTCACAGTCAACATTATTCTCTGTCAGAGTTGTACATATTTGAGGTTTTCTGTCATGACTATTTAACAGTTTCAAAATACACATTCATTTTAATTAATCTGTAAAGTGAAAGACTTACTGATGTGATTCTTGTAAAAGGAAAAATCTAAATCTTTACAGCACTGTAACAATTAACACAAGGTAATAAAATGGAATTGTCATTTACGTTTTCTTTTTCTCCTTTTAATTCACCACTCGCTATTATTTTATTTTACCCTCCACCCCCCTCCCTTTTAATTGTCCCAAAGGTATATACAAAAACCTTTGTAAATCTTTCAAAAAAAAAAAAAAATATATCTATCTATCTATCTATCTATCTATCTATATATATATATATATATATATATATATATATATAATACTTGTTCAATGTAGCTTTAGTAGCCTTCAATGTATTATTTTACTGTGGTTTTATGTGGCGTTATGACATTTGTAACTTTTTGTCTGAAAACGTAAGCTTTCATGAAACAAACTGTCACACAAGCAAGTTGCCAAATAAAGAAACAACATGCCAAATCAAAGCAAAAGATTTCTTGTCCTAGTACTTCAGAAAAAAATTACAAAAAGATTAAAAAAACAGATGACTTATATAAAATACAGATGATATATATATATATATATATATATATATATATATATATATAATATCTCTCTTTTTTTGTTTTGTTTTTAAGTTAAGTTAAAAAAATATTGATTTTATATTTTCTGCACTAAGTGTGTACAGCTTTTCAGGACTATGCTAGCTAACCTTG
Organism: Labeo catla; assembly: GCA_012976165.1. NCBI lineage: Eukaryota > Metazoa > Chordata > Actinopteri > Cypriniformes > Cyprinidae > Labeo > Labeo catla. The sequence continues at coordinate 47,414 of VONZ01000109.1, read as the reverse complement.
TGCTGATTAGCGTCTTTGAGCTAGCTTGAAAAGCATCTAAAATTGTCACTATCGAAACAGTCATGACTAAAATATGTCATCATCATTTTGGTAGTGACAAAACGGAACACATAATCCTTTATTTGTGAGAAATAAATTGTTAGTACAGTTATGTAAATTATTAGTATTTTAGTATGTTTTGGTGTTTAGTATGCAAGTTAAAATTATGTGATGCGGTTACTACCAAAACATTACTGTCATTACCGAAAATGTTTAGTCACGACTGAAACATGGGATGTTTTGTCAAATATAATGTATATTGAGTAACCAAATAAGATGTTGTGATATGATTGTTTTGTTCAGTGTATATTCAAATTAATGAATCCTTAACTTTGAAATCATTATGATTAACTTTATGCCTTTTGCAAAGAAAGATTGGATTTAAAATACAACAAATCTCATAAATCGCACTTGAAATATTGTTAAAATTGTAATTACTATTAATTTTCCTCAGAACATTTTTTTAATAAAATGACAAAAAACACATTTACAAGGTAGATGCAAGCAAAATCTCAACAGGTCAGTATAACCAAACAAATTGGACAAATATTCCAAAACTTTCTGAAAATGCAAAATGAGAATTAACCACACAGTAACTAGAAATGTGTGGATATTACACATTTTGCATACATTCAAAATTTGTTGGAAAAGTTTTCGGGATTTTTCCATGACCAGGGATGGTTGTAACATTTTTGTCTGTATCTTGGACTTGTTTTAAGCCAGTGCATTCAAAATGTGACTCAAAATAGTTAGAAGTGTCTGCTATTAAATGGGGTACATTTTATCTCTGCAGCACAAACAGAAAATGTGTGATTTAGTTTCAAATACGAGGAGTGAAATGTTACAATTCATCCAATAGTCTGACTTAGCTGTAATACCCTGGGGTGAGATGTAACATTATGGTTTCAAACAAGGATTAAAGATTTTGAAAGCTTTTGATTCAACACTGACATTATTGGTGTGTTTGTGTTACATTAGTATCATGATCATAAAACTGAATAACATGCATGTGTGTGCATGTGTGTGTGTGTGTTTAAGCATGTTTGTTAATGACAAACATAGAAATTGACCATAATAAAACTGAACTTGAACATTTAGAGACACCCTCTGTTTTTCTCCTCCAAGACCTAGGCATATAGAAGTTCAAAGAAAACATAAATTAAAATGTTTTATTGATGTTACAACTAACCCAGAGTCTTGTAGCCATGAACTAGCTCACCTTACAGCTAACAGCCAGAACATTAGCACTAACAACTTGCATGAAAAATATCTACACAGACACAATATACATAATTTAACTTTGAGTTTAACTACAAAGCAGGGACTGCCATCACAAAAATAAATTAAGTATAAAAAGTTTTTTGAGGTTTTTAACCACAAAATTAGTTTTTTCTCCTTTAAAATCCACTTTGTCTTCCACAGGGCTCTACTTCCTCACATGTGGAATGAGGACTAAACTGACAATGTGTGAAAGTGATTTGTAATTTCTTCCTAATTTTAGAAATTGGAAGTGGTGCAACTGACCCATGTTACAACCATCTTTTTTTTTTTTTACTTTAATGCCTTAAATATTTAATATAAACAGCCCTAACTTTAATCTCATTTTTGTCTTTCATGCCCTCCTCTGTGAACCATTACTGGACATTCTTCTAAAGGTAAGAAAAAAATCTTATTTACTCTAAATTAAATAGGATGCATGCTTGTGATGTACGAATCTGATTCATTAATTTTCTAATAGATACTGAAAAGCCTGGAAATCTGTATGGGCAATTGACCATAAACACATTTAATTGTACAACCAGACACAAAGCACAACATTTTTTATGTTATTTAAACTAGCATGAAAAGAGGGATGTTTGATAATATGGCTGTTTTAACATGTTAAACTGTAAAGATGTTGGCTGGTTTATTTGTTGATGAAAAAGCAAAAATCAAATGATCAGTTTATCTGATCAAATTTTGAAAAAAAAAAAAAATGACATTAGCAAATGCTTTCATTCAAATAATCTTATGTGGAGTAAAGTGAATAAATTCATCTTAATAAGGCAATAGCATTAAAAAAAAAAAAAAAAAAGAAAAAAAAAATCAAACATTATGCAAATAATTGCTAGGCTAGACTAGGGAAATATATGTGAATGCATTTTTAATAATAATAATAATAATAAATTAGAATGTTAGAATGCCACCAGCAACATCAGGACATGCTAAGGGCTCAAGGTGAGTTTTTAGACTTTTCTTGAGTATATTTCTTGAAGCTTTACTTTTTCTGTTGCATTCTGTCTTCTGGTATTCTGAATTAAATTCGTCGGGTGCTGTTCATTCAGATGGTGCTGAAATGGTCATTGTTTTTGTTTTGTTTTACAATTGCCTGCTACTGATAAATTAGCTTGTGGTTCACATGTATACCGCATGACGGAGTTCCATATGGTTTTTAATATTATTAATAGCAGAAATGAACTGAGCCTGCTGGTCTGGTATTTGCGTCTTTAAAGCTCTGAGCGCCGCTGTTGATTAACATCTGAGCGCTTCTTTGCTCAGCAGTCCATCCCTTACAGACGTGTTTGTAGGTTGGACTTGTGCAGTGTCCTTTCGATGAAAACGTTATTTTGTATTTAGGATTATAATGTTCAAATATATTTGCTCCAACTTCGTTTGACGTCGCTGCTTATCAAGATGGCTTTCTCAAGCTTGTGGAGCAATCTACACAATCCTTGGATGGTTTCTGCACATTCAAAATGGCAGGTTGTGTTTTTCATCCTCTGCTTTTACGGAGTGGACGTCGTATATTGCAATACCAGATATTCCATTCCGGAGGAAATGCCAGAAGGATCATTCGTTGGAGACATCGCCAAGGATCTGGGGATTGAGATAAGTAGACTCATATCTGGAAAAGCTCGTGTCGTAACAAAGGGCGGACGACAGTATGTCGATCTGAGCAGAGACAAAGGGACTCTAGTAGTTAAAGAAAGGATAGATCGCGAGGAGCTCTGTAAGCAAACGACGCCTTGCAGCTTCAGTTTTGATCTTATTGTTGAAAACCCTATCCAACTCCATCGAGTAACAGTTGAGGTGCAAGATATAAACGACAATGCTCCGTTATTTCCGAAAGAAAATGTTAATTTGGAAATAAGCGAAAATGCAATTACTGGAACTAGGTTTCCTTTAGACAGCGCTATAGATAAAGATGTAGGTCTAAATGGTATACAGAACTATAAACTACAACCAACCGATAGTTTTAAACTGGAGGTTCATGGTCAGACTGATGGAAACAAATACACTGAGATGGTTTTACAGCAAGAACTAGATCGAGAGCAGCGCGATGAGATTAAATTGGTTCTTGTGGCAACTGATGGTGGATCACCTCAAAAATCAGGCACTGTAAAAATTCACATTACTGTTCTGGATGCTAATGATAATGCCCCAGTGTGTAGACAGGCAGTATTTAAAACTGAAGTTAAAGAAAATGCACCTGCTGGTACTGTCATAGGTACTGTTAGTGCCGCTGATGCCGATGAAGGAGTAAATGGACATGTGTCTTATTCCTTTGCTCTTTCCAGCAGAGAAGAAAGAGAGTTATTTGAGTTAAACACAGAAACAGGCGAGATTAGACTTCTTTCTCATTTGGACTTTGAATTGCAAAATAGTTATCAATTAAACATTAAGGCCAGGGATAAAGGAGGTCTCGCAGATACCTGCAAAATAGTCATAGATGTAATTGATGAGAATGACAACTCTCCAGCCATACAGCTGATGTCATTCTCAAACACCCTTCCTGAAAACTCCCCAGTGGGAACAACTGTAGCCGTCATTAACGCAGAGGACGCAGATTCGGGTAAAAATGGCCTTGTTCAATGCTCAATAAATCAAAACATACCGTTTAAAATTGAGTCATCTCTCGCAGAATATTATAGTTTAGTTACTGATGATATGCTTGATCGAGAAAGTACTGCTGAATATAACATAACGATCTTGGTATCGGATCAAGGAAGTCCAGTGCGTCACGCAAACAAAACACTTAATGTAAAAATATCCGATGTGAATGACAATCCGCCAATATTCGATTATGAGGAATATAAAACATTTGTTAGTGAAAATAATTCTCCTGGTCTGACTATACTGACTGTTAAAGCAAATGATGCTGACTGGGGTCCCAATGCGCAATTGTCCTACTTCCTGAAGGATGAAAACATGCGTGGTGCACCGTTAAGTTCCCTCATATCTGTAGATTCACTTACTGGCAATATTCGTGCAGTAAAATCATTTGATTTTGAACAGTTAAAATCGTTTGCCTTTAACGTGACAGCTCGAGATGGAGGATCCCCGCCCTTGAGCTCTGAAGTGACAATAACTATCAATATTCAAGATGAAAATGACAACGCTCCTCAGGTTCTGTATCCAGTACAGACTGGTGCTTCTGCGGTGGCTGAGATTGTGCCTCGTGCTGCAGATGTTGGATATCTGGTCACTAAAGTGGTGGCTGTTGATGTGGACTCTGGACAGAATGCCTGGCTCTCCTATAAACTACAGAAAGCTACAGACAGAGCGCTGTTTGAAGTGGGTTTACAGAATGGAGAAATAAGAACTGTGCGACAAGTGACCGATAAAGATGCGGTCAAACAAAAACTGACTGTTGTTGTGGAGGATAACGGACAGCCCTCTCGCTCAGCTGTGGTGTCCATTAACGTGGCTGTGGCTGACAGCTTTCCTGAAGTGCTGTCAGAGTTTACAGACTTTACGCATGGAAAGCAGTATGACGAAAACTTGACGTTTTATTTAGTTCTCGCACTGGCTGCTGTTTCTTTCTTATTTATTACTTGTGTGGTTGTGATAGTATCAGTAAAGATCTACAGATGGAGACAGTCTCGCTTCTTATATCAGTCCAATCTGCCCGTTATACCGTACTATCCACCGCCTTACGCAGACACAGGAGTTACTGGAACTCTGCCGCACGGGTATAATTATGAAGTGTGCATGAGGACTGACTCGAGGAAGAGTGACTGTAGGTTTTCTACACTCGGCGGACAGAATGTTTTAGTGGTGGACCCGAGTTTCACTGAGACGATGCAGCGCGCAATGAAGGAAAAGAACATTCTTGAAAATTCTGAGCTACAAGAAATGGTAAGGTTTGGATTGGATTAATGCACACATTAAAATTAACATTAATATTAGTAACTGCCTCGATGTCTTTTCGGCCATTACACCATAAATCTTTGCTTGTTCAACCTGTTGATGCTATTCAAACTTAAAGTAAAGAAGGCGTGTTAGATAACGTCGTTTTAAAATGATAAATATGTAATTAATCAGGGTAACACGCACAGAACTGACTGAATGGTTTAATCGTTGCCATTATTGTGAAATGGACGCTGCTGATAAAAAGACGACATAATTGAGAGATAGAATTCTAAAGAAATTATTATTATTATTATTATTTAAATCAGCGTGTCTTTTTTGCGCTTGCTTTCCTTTTTTTTAATTCGCAGTTACGTTTTAGATTTTAGCGAGTCTGGGAATCGAGCATTCAGTTCATTGTTGAATTCTTTGGGTGCTGTTCATTCTGATGGTGCTGAAATGGTCAGCGGTTTACTCTTATTGGCCTTTACCGGTTAAACAGACTCTGACTTTTTTAACAAAACGGAACAGTTTCTTCTTTCTCTTCTTCTACTTATTCCTCTTTTTCTTTTTCTTCTTGTGATATTGATGTCATAATTTTGGCTTGTAACACTGGCATTTAAGGCTGTTGGTCTTGTATTTGCGACTTTACGACTCTGAGTGCCGCTGTTGGTTAACATCTGAGTAGAGCGCTTCTTTGCTCAGCAGTCTGTATTGCCAGTCACGTACTGACGTGTTTGTTGGGGATATGCAGTCTTCCTTTTTTCTGATGGAAAGAACATGAATGCTTTATTGTGGATTTAGGATTTTAATGGCTTTTCGTACTTGATCACACTTTGTTTGACGACACAGTTCAGGATGGTTTTCATAAGGTTTTCGAGCAATTCGCACAATCCATGGATGGTTTCTGCACATTCAAAATGGCAGGTTGTGTTTTTCATTCTCTGCCTTTACAGATTGGACGTCATTTATTGCAATGCCAGATATTCCATTCCAGAAGAAATGCCAGAAGGATCATTCGTTGGAAACATCGCCAAGGATCTGGGGATAGAGATAAGTAGACTTATATCTGGAAAAGCTCGCGTCGTAACAAAGGGCGGACGACAGTATGTCGATCTGAGCAGAGACAAAGGAACTCTAGTAGTTAAAGAAAGGATAGATCGAGAGGAGCTCTGTAAGCAAACGACGCCTTGCAGCTTCAGCTTTGATCTTATCGTTGAAAACCCTATCCAACTCCATCGAGTCACAGTTGAGGTGCAAGATATAAACGATAATGCTCCGTTATTTTCGAAAGAAAATGTTAATTTGAATATTACCGAAAATGCGGTTTTAGGAGCTCGTTTTCCTTTAGACAGCGCTATAGATACAGATGTAGGTCTAAATGGTATACAAAGCTATAAACTACATACAACTGATACTTTTAAACTGGAAGTACATAGTCAGACCGATGGCAGCAAATACGTTGAGATGGTTTTACAACGAGAACTTGATCGAGAGGAACGCGATGAAATTAAATTGGTTCTTTTGGCAACTGATGGTGGATCACCTCAGAAATCAGGCAGTGTAAAAATTCACGTTACTGTTCTGGATGTTAATGATAATGCCCCAGTGTGTAGACAGTCAGTATTTAAAACTGAAGTTAGAGAGAATTCGCCTGCTGGTACTGTCATAGGTACTATTAGTGCTACTGATGCTGACGAAGGTGTAAATGGCCAGGTTTCCTATTCCTTTGCGGTTGCTAGCAAAGAAGCAAGTGAGCTTTTTGGGATAAACACGGATACAGGCGAGATTAGACTTCTTAATCATTTAGATTATGAATCTCAAAATAGTTATCAATTAAATATTAATGCAAGAGATAAAGGAGGCCTTTCAGATACTTGTAAAATTGTTATAGATGTAATTGATGAAAATGACAACCCTCCAACCATACAGCTGATGTCGTTCTCAAACATCCTTCCTGAAAATTCTCCAGTGGGAACAACTGTAGCCGTCATTAACGTGGAGGACGCAGATTCGGGTAAAAATGGCCTTGTTCAGTGCTCAATAAATCAAAACATACCGTTTAAAATTGAGTCATCTCTCGCAGAATATTATAGCTTAGTTACTGATGATATGCTTGATCGAGAAAGTACTGCTGAATATAACATAACGATCTTGGTTTCAGACCAAGGAAGCCCAGCGCGACACGCAAACAAAACACTTAATGTAAAAATATCCGATGTGAATGACAATCCGCCAGTATTCGAGTCTGAGGAATATAAAACATTTGTTAGTGAAAATAATTCTCCTGATCTGACTATACTGACTGTTAAAGCAAATGATGCTGACTGGGGTCCCAATGCGCAATTGTCCTACTTCCTGAAGGATGAAAACATGCGTGGTGCACCATTAAGTTCCCTCATATCTGTAGATTCACTCACTGGCAATATTCGTGCAGTAAAATCATTTGATTTTGAACAGTTAAAATCTTTTGCCTTTAACGTGACAGCTCGAGATGGAGGATCCCCGCCCTTGAGCTCTGAAGTGACAATAACTATCAATATTCAAGATGAAAATGACAACGCTCCTCAGGTTCTGTATCCAGTACAGACTGGTGCTTCTGTAGTGGCTGAGATTGTGCCTCGTGCTGCAGATGTTGGATATCTGGTCACTAAAGTGGTGGCTGTTGATGTGGACTCTGGACAGAATGCCTGGCTCTCCTATAAACTACAGAAAGCTACAGACAGAGCGCTGTTTGAAGTGGGTTCACAGAATGGAGAAATAAGAACTGTGCGACAAGTGACTGATAAAGATGCGGTCAAACAAAAACTGACTGTTGTTGTGGAGGATAACGGACAGCCCTCTCGCTCAGCTGTGGTGTCCATTAACGTGGCTGTGGCTGACAGCTTTCCTGAAGTGCTGTCAGAGTTCACAGACTTTACGCATGAAAAACAGTTTAATGAGAACTTAACTTTTTATTTAGTTCTTGCACTGGCTGCTGTTTCGTTCCTGTTTATCACCTGCGTGGTTGTGATAATATCAGTCAAGATCTACAGATGGAAACAATCTCGCTTCTTATATCAGTCCAATCTGCCTGTTATTCCGTACTATCCACCGCATTACGCAGACACAGGAGTCACTGGAACTCTGCCTCATGGGTATAATTATGAAGTGTGCATGACGACTGACTCGAGGAAGAGTGACTGTAAGTTTTCTACACTTGGTGGACAGAATGTTTTAGTGGTGGACCCGAGTTTCACTGAGACGATGCAGCGCGCAATGAAGGAAAAAAACTTCTTAGAAGATCCCGAGTCACCAGAAATGGTAAGATCACTTGTTCATAAAACGACTGAAATAAAATATTTGTAGAAAGACTATTACATCATTGTGTTAAATCTGTAACTCTATACAATAAAGTATATATATAAATATACATATATATATATATATATATATATATATATATATATATATATATAAATTCAGTTTAAGCGGCATATTTTAATATTAGGCTACTTAATATATTTTAAAAGATCATAAATTTCAAGGAAAAAAAGTAATTAACTTAGACTTAGATTACTAAAATTACTCTAAAACTATTATTCACTGTTAGTGTTAGTTCACACTGCGGAATCTAAAGTATTACCATTAATACATAAACATAAAGGAACATAAATATAAAAGACTGTGGAGTTCTGTCTGTGACATATACAATTAAATCACACTTATGCGTTTTGTTTGTTTGTTTGTTTGTTTGTTTTTGTGCTCATTTGAATTTATTCTTCCTAACTAGGAAAATTACTGATTATTTATATTTGCTTTACTCAGTGTACAATAAGATTAAAATTTACGTTAAATTTCGAGGGATATTGAATGTTTAATTATGTACAGTTCTGTCGGGATGTTTTATTCTGCTTTATGTTTGCTGAAGTCAAATTATGTAATTCAGTTCTAATTCTGAAACATCCTATAGCCTTATTTACTGTCGATTCTCATTTTCAACTCTAAGGGCCGCTGTTGATTTGTAGAAACGCATTTAGTTGATCGCCTGTGGTTGGTGGAGCTGTGCTAATGCTGGTTTGGGGATTGTGGAGGAGACTGAAGAGAGTCGATGACGGGAGACAGTCACTGGCTAATGACAACCGAACTGGATGTATTTGTGGATATTTCATTTGCTAAACATCTTCTGCAGTCTGTAATTTGAATACTTCACATATAAACATGTTTTTAATTAGAGCATGTAGAAGGATTCTTTGTTACCAATCGCGAGGACAGCCACTGGATCGTATTTTGTCATGGAGGGTCTTATTCATCATGGCTGCTTGCTCGATCTTAAACATAAATGCACAGATTCGTTACTCGGTTCCCGAGGAAATGAAAAAAGAATCTCTTATCGGGAATATAGCTCATGATCTTGGTCTGGATGTTCAAAGACTGCGCTCGGGTCGGGCTCGTATCGTGTCTGGCGACAGCACTGAGCATGTGGAGCTGAAAACAGACAAAGGGATTTTGGTTGTAAAGGAGCGAATTGACCGAGAGCAGCTTTGCGCTGAAACCACTCCGTGCAGCTTCACATTTGAAATAATACTTGATAATCCAGTGGAACTACATCATGTTACGGTGGAAATACTGGATGTAAACGATCACTCGCCAACATTTCCTAAAGATGTAATTAATTTTGAAATAAGTGAATCGGCCACACCTGGAGCTCGTTTCCAACTGGGAAGCGCAGATGATCCTGATGTGGGCACTAATTGTATCCAAAATTATATCATATCACAGAATGAGAATTTCATTTTAAAACAGCATGCGCGACAAAGTGGCGTCAAATATGCTGAAATGGTCCTTCAGAAGCCTCTAGATAGAGAGCAACATCCACGATTGTCTCTCATTGTCACAGCAATCGATGGAGGAAACCCTCAAAGATCAGGTAACGTAAAAATAGAGGTAAATGTACTAGATGTAAATGACAACGCGCCAGTATTTAATCAAACAGTGTACAGAGCAACAATAGCAGAAAATTCGCCAATTGGAACTTACATAACTACTGTTAATGCAAGTGATGCAGACAGTGGAACAAATAGTTTCGTTTCATATAGCTTTACAAACATGAAAGTCATCGGCCATATTTTTAAGTTAGACGAACGCACTGGTGTAATAGCACTTTCTGGGATTCTTGACTACGAAAAAGCAAAGAAATACGAAATTGATATAGAAGCAAAGGACCACGGCGGCCTGGGAGATTCTGCTAAAGTCATAGTTGATTTAACTGATGTTAATGACAACGCACCAACAATCAGTATTATGTCATTTTTTACCCCGATCAGTGAGGACGCACCTCCTGGCACCACTATAGCTATTTTTAGTGTCAAAGATGTAGATGCAGGAGAAAATGGCCACGTTGACTGTACAGTTGATCGAAATACTCCATTTAAATTACAGTCTTCGCTGCGAAATTATTTCACTTTAGTCACTGATGCTGCTTTAGATCGTGAACATGTGGCAGAATATAATATCACTATCACAGCTACAGATTCAGGATCTCCTGCGCTTTCTGTTCTGAAAACTTTAAATCTGAAAATATCGGATGTTAATGACAATCCCCCAATGTTTCAAAAGACTGTTTACACTACATATGTTGCTGAAAACAATCAACCAGGTTTGTCCATATTTACTCTGAGTGCTCAAGATGATGACTGGAACCAAAATGCTCGTATTTCGTATCTTTTAGATGAGACTACAGTTGGTGGCTCCCCTGTTTCCTCTTTTATATCAGTAAATGCTGACAGTGGAGTGGTTCACGCACTGCGCGGTTTTGACTACGAGCAAATGAAAAGTGTTCGTGTTTGTGTGAAAGCGCAAGATGGAGGATCTCCACCCCTCAGCACTAATGTGACTTTGGACATTATAATCCAAGACGAGAATGACAACGCTCCTCAGGTTCTGTATCCAGTACAGACTGGTGCTTCTGTGGTGGCTGAGATTGTGCCTCGTGCTGCAGATGTTGGATATCTGGTCACTAAAGTGGTGGCTGTTGATGTGGACTCTGGACAGAATGCCTGGCTCTCCTATAAACTACAGAAAGCTACAGACAGAGCGCTGTTTGAAGTGGGTTTACAGAATGGAGAGATAAGAACTGTGCGACAAGTGACTGATAAAGATGCGGTCAAACAAAAACTCACTGTTGTTGTGGAGGATAACGGACAGCCCTCTCGCTCAGCTGTGGTCTCCATTAACGTGGCTGTGGCTGACAGCTTTCCTGAAGTGCTGTCAGAGTTCACAGACTTTACGCACGAAAAACAGTTTGACGAGAACTTAACTTTTTATTTAGTTCTTGCACTGGCTGCTGTTTCTTTCCTATTTATCACTTGTGTGGTTGTCATAATATCAGTAAAGATCTACAGATGGAAACAAACTCGCTTCTTATATCAGTCCAATCTGCCTGTTATTCCATACTATCCACCGCATTACGCAGACACAGGAGTTACTGGAACTCTGCCTCATGGGTATAATTATGAAGTGTGCATGACGACTGACTCGAGGAAGAGTGACTGTAAGTTTTCTACACTCGGCGGAAAGAATGTTTTAGTGGTGGACCCGAGTTTCACTGAGACGGTGCAACGTGCAATAAAGGAAAATGACGTTCTTGAGAATTCTGAGCTACATGAAATGGTAAGATCCCTGCACGAATGCATCAATGGATTCATGCATACTTTAAAATTAACATTAATTTTAATACTTGCATCGATGTCTTTATGGCCATTACACCATAAATCTTCATTTGTTTAACCTGTTGATGTTATTCAAACTTAAAGTAAAGAAATGTGTAGGATATGTTTTAAAATTAAATATGATGAATCAGGGTAACACTTACAGATCTGACTGAATGGTTCGGTCCTTGCTACATTATTGTGAATTATTGTGAATTGGACACTGCTGTTTAAAAAAAGAAAAAAACACAATATAATTGAGAGATACGTTTCTAAATTATTTTATGTCTTAGTAAAGCTCTGCGCTATTTTTCCCAACACGCTATTAAGTCTTAATTTTAACGAGATTCTGAGAATCGAGCATTCTGTGTATTGTTGTTTTCTTCGGGTGCTGTTCATCCCAATGGTGCTGAAATGTCCGTCGTTTCCCTTTTTTGCCTGTTACCGATCAAACAACCTGACATATATATTAACAAATCGCAGTTTCTTCTGCTTCTTCTTCTTGTGGAATTCATGTCATAATTTTGTCTTATAACACTGGCATTTAAGGCTGTTGTTCTTGTATTTGCAACTTTAAAGCTCTGAGTGCCGCTGTTGATTAACATCTGAGAGCGATTCTTTGCTCAGCAGTCTGTATTGCCAGTCACTTACTGACGTGTTTGTAGGCTGGGCATATGCAGTGTTCGTTTTTCTGATGGAAAGAACACGAATGCTTTATTGTACATTTAGGATTTTAATGGTTTTTCGTACTTGATCACACTTTGACGACACAGCTTCTCAGGATGGTTTTCTTAAGGTTATCGAGCAATTCACAAAATCCATGGATGGTTTCTTCACATTCAAAATGGCAGGTTGTGTTTTTCATTCTCTGCCTTTACGGAGTGGACGTCATACATTGCAATGCCAGATATTCCATCCCAGAAGAAATGCCAGAGGGATCATTCGTTGGAAACATCGCCAAGGATCTGGGGATAGAGATAAGTAGACTTATATCTGGAAAAGCTCGCGTCATAACAAAGGGCGGACGACAGTATGTTGATCTGAGCAGAGACAAAGGGACTCTAATAGTTAAAGAAAGGATAGATCGAGAGGAGCTCTGTAAGCAAACGACGCCTTGCAGCTTCAGCTTTGATCTTATCGTTGAAAACCCTATCCAACTTCATCGAGTCACAGTTGAGATGCAAGATATAAACGATAATGCTCCGTTATTTCCGAAAGAAAATGTTAATCTGAAAATAGCTGAAAATGCGGTTTTAGGAGCTCGCTTTCCTTTAGACAGCGCTATAGATACAGACGTAGGTCTAAATGGTATACAAAGCTATAAATTACATCCAACTGATAGTTTTAAACTGGAGGTGCATAGTCAGACCGATGGCAACAAATACATTGAAATTGTTTTACAGCGAGAACTAGACCGAGAGGAGCGCGATGAAATTAAACTTAATCTTGTGGCAATTGATGGTGGATCACCTCAGAAATCAGGGACTGTAAAAATTCACGTTACTGTTCTGGATGTTAATGATAATGCCCCAGTGTGTAAACACTCAATATTTAAAACTGAAGTTAGAGAGAATTCACCTGCTGGTACTGTCATAGGTACTATCAGTGCTACTGATGCTGATGAAGGTATAAATGGCCAGGTTTCCTATTCCTTTGCTGTTGCAAGCAAAGAATCAAGGGAGCTCTTTGGAATAAACACAGATACAGGCGAGATTAGACTTCTTAATCATTTAGATTATGAATCTCAAAATAGATACCAATTAAATATAAATGCGAGGGATAAAGGAGGCTTCTCAGATACTTGTAAAATTGTTATAGATGTAATTGATGAAAATGACAACTCTCCAACCATACAGCTGATGTCGTTCTCAAACACCCTTCCTGAAAATTCTCCAGTGGGAACAACTGTAGCCGTCATTAACATAGAGGACGCAGACTCAGGTAAAAATGGCCTTGTTCAATGCTCAGTAAATCAAAACATACCGTTTAAAATTGAGTCATCTCTCGCAGAATATTATAGTTTAGTTACTGATGATATGCTTGATCGAGAAAGTACTGCTGAATATAACATAACGATCTTGGTTTCAGACCAAGGAAGTCCAGTGCGCCACGCAAACAAAACACTTAATATAAAAATATCCGATGTGAATGACAGTCCGCCAGTATTCGAGTTTGAGGAATATAAAACATTTGTTAGTGAAAATAATTCTCCTGATCTGACTATACTGACTGTTAAAGCAAATGATGCTGACTGGGGTCCCAATGCGCAATTGTCCTACTTCCTGAAGGATGAAAACATGCGTGGTGCACCGTTAAGATCCCTCATATCTGTAGATTCACTCACTGGCAATATCCGTGCAGTAAAATCATTTGATTTTGAACAGTTAAAATCGTTTGCCTTTAACGTGACAGCTCGAGATGGAGGATCCCCGCCCTTGAGCTCTGAAGTGACAATAACTATCAATATTCAAGATGAGAATGACAACGCTCCTCAGGTTCTGTATCCAGTACAGACTGGTGCTTCTGTGGTGGCTGAGATTGTGCCTCGTGCTGCAGATGTTGGATATCTGGTCACTAAAGTGGTGGCTGTTGATGTGGACTCTGGACAGAATGCCTGGCTCTCCTATAAACTACAGAAAGCTACAGACAGAGCGCTGTTTGAAGTGGGTTCACAGAATGGAGAAATTAGAACTGTGCGACAAGTGACTGATAAAGATGCGGTCAAACAAAAACTCACGGTTGTTGTGGAGGATAACGGACATCCCTCTCGCTCAGCTGTGGTCTCCATTAACGTGGCTGTGGCTGACAGCTTTCCTGAAGTGCTGTCAGAGTTCACAGACTTTACGCATGGAAAACAGTATGACGAGAATTTGACCTTTTATTTAGTTCTCGCACTGTCTGCTGTTTCTTTCTTATTTATTACTTGTGTGGTTGTGTTAATATCAGTAAAGGTCTACAGATGGAGACAATCTCGCTTTTTATATCAGTCCAATCTGCCTGTTATTCCGTACTATCCACCGCATTACGCAGACACAGGAGTCACTGGAACTCTGCCACACGGGTATAATTATGAAGTGTGCATGACGACTGACTCGAGGAAGAGTGACTGTAAGTTTTCTACACTCGGTGGACAGAATGTTTTAGTAGTGGACCCGAGTTTTGCTGAGACGATGCAACGCGCAGTCAAGGAAAAAAACTTCGATCCCGAGATCCCTGAAATGGTAAGATCGCCTGTTCTTAAAATGTCCATATAATATTTTAATAACACACAGTGAAGGTATATGGGTAATGGGTAAAATTTTAGACACAGTAACACTTTTAACAAATATAGTTGTATATATTAACATTAGTCAACATTTGGAGCAATCCTTTCTATTAAAAAGCAATAGTATATTAACTACATGAATATAAAGTAATAAATCCTGAAAAATTATTCTTTATTATTAGTTCATTCCTGACACTACAACTAACGTTAACGAACGGAAACTTGCTTTACGCTGTGTTTAAACATCTTTAAGGGGTATAAGGTTTATATATATAGTCTTAGTATATATAATTCTGTAGGGATGTTTATCTATTAATCAAGATTAAATAGGCTCATGGAAAGCACTGCAGTTCTAGTACTGGGACATTTCATAGCTTTTATTATTGTTGTTTCCCGTTTTTAACTCTAAGGGCCGCTGTTGATTTGTAGAAACGCAAGTACCTGATCGCCTGTATTGGTGGAGCTGTGCTGATGTTGTGGAGGAGACGATGAGAGAGTCGATGAAGAGAGAGGGTCACTAGCAAACGAACTGGATTAATTTGTGGATATTTCGATTATAAAACATCCTCTACATTTTGTAATTTGAATACTTCACATATAAAATGTTTGTGATTAGAGCATGTAGAAGGATTCTTTGTTACCAATCGCGAGGACAGCCATTCTTATGGAGAGTCTTATTCATCATGGCTGCTTTTTCGATCTCTAACATAAACGCACAGATTCGTTACTCCGTTCCAGAGGAAATGAAGAAAGGATCGCTTATCGGGAATATAGCTCATGATCTTGGTCTGGATGTTCAAAGACTGCGCTCGGGTCGGGCTCGTATCGTGTCTGGCGACAGCACCGAGTACATAGAGCTGAAAACAGACAAAGGGATTTTGGTTGTAAAGGAGCGAATTGACCGAGAGCAGCTTTGCGCTGAAACCACTCCGTGCAGCTTCACATTTGAAATAATACTTGATAATCCGATGGAACTACATCATGTTACGGTGGAAATATTGGATGTAAACGATCACTCGCCAAGATTTGCTAAAGATGAAGTTAATCTTGAAATAAGTGAATCAGCCACACCTGGGGCTCGTTTCTTACTGGGAAGCGCAGACGATCCTGATGTGGGTCTGAATGCTCTCCAAAATTATATTATGTCAACCAACGATAATTTTATTCTGAAACAACACTCGCGCCCCGATGGAGTTAAATATGCTGAAATGGTGCTTCAGAAGCCCCTAGACAGAGAGCAGCATCCACGACTGTCTCTCATTCTCACAGCAGTCGACGGAGGAAACCCTCAGAGATCTGGTAATATGAAAATAGAGGTAAATGTTCTAGATGCAAATGACAACGCACCAGTATTCAACCAATCAGTTTATAAGGCAACAATAGCAGAAAATGCACCTAAAGGAACTTACATTACAACTGTTAATGCTAGTGATGCGGATAGTGGAATGAACAGTTTGATTTCATACAGTTTTGCTAATTTGAAAGGAAACATACATGAAGTTTTTGAAATAGATGAAAAAACAGGTGTTATTACTTTAACTGGGGTGCTTGACTTTGAAAAATCAAAAAAATATGATATTGGCATCGAAGCCAAAGATCAGGGTGGTTTAGGAAACTCTGCTAAAGTCATAGTTGATTTACTTGATGTAAACGACAATGCACCCTATATAAGTGTTATGTCATTTTCAAGCTCAGTGAGTGAAGACGCACATGCTGGCACCACTGTTGCTATTTTCAGTATCAAAGATCTAGATGCAGGAGAAAATGGCCACGTTGACTGTATAGTAGATCGAAATTCTCCATTTAAATTACAGTCTTCGCTGCGGAATTATTACACTTTAGTGACAGACGCTGCTTTAGATCGTGAACGTGTGGCAGAATACAATATAACTATCACAGCTACAGATTCAGGGTCTCCTGCGCTTTCTAGTCAGAAAACTTTAAATCTGAAAGTATCGGATGTTAATGACAATCCCCCCAGGTTTCAAAAGAGTGTTTACACTACATATATTACTGAAAACAATCAACCTGGTTTGTCCATATTTACTCTGAGTGCTCAAGATGATGACTGGAACCAGAACGCTCGTATTTCGTATCTTCTAGATGAGACTACAGTAGGTGGCTCCCCTGTTTCCTCTTTTATATCAGTAAATGCTGACAGTGGAGTGGTTCACGCACTGCGCGGTTTTGACTACGAGCAAATGAAAAGTGTTCGTGTTTGCGTGAAAGCGCAAGATGGAGGATCTCCACCCCTCAGCACTAATGTGACTTTAGACATTATAATCCAAGACGAGAATGACAACGCTCCTCAGGTTCTGTATCCAGTACAGACTGGTGCTTCTGTGGTGGCTGAGATTGTGCCTCGTGCTGCAGATGTTGGATATCTGGTCACTAAAGTGGTGGCTGTTGATGTGGACTCTGGACAGAATGCCTGGCTCTCCTATAAACTAAAGAAAGCTACAGACAGAGCGCTGTTTGAAGTGGGTTTACAGAATGGAGAAATAAGAACTGTGCGACAAGTGACTGATAAAGATGCAGTCAAACAAAAACTGACTGTTGTTGTGGAGGATAACGGACAGCCCTCTCGCTCAGCTGTGGTGTCCATTAACGTGGCTGTGGCTGACAGCTTTCCTGAAGTGCTGTCAGAGTTCACAGACTTTACGCATGAAAAACAGTTTAATGAGAACTTAACTTTTTATTTAGTTCTTGCACTGGCTGCTGTTTCGTTCCTGTTTATCACCTGCGTGGTTGTGATAATATCAGTCAAGATCTACAGATGGAAACAATCTCGCTTCTTATATCAGTCCAATCTGCCTGTTATTCCGTACTATCCACCGCATTACGCAGACACAGGAGTCACTGGAACTCTGCCTCATGGGTATAATTATGAAGTGTGCATGACGACTGACTCGAGGAAGAGTGACTGTAAGTTTTCTACACTTGGTGGACAGAATGTTTTAGTGGTGGACCCGAGTTTCACTGAGACGATGCAGCGCGCAATGAAGGAAAAAAACTTCTTAGAAGATCCCGAGTCACCAGAAATGGTAAGATCACTTGTTCATAAAACGACTGAAATAAAATATTTGTAGAAAGACTATTACATCATTGTGTTAAATCTGTAACTCTATACAATAAAGTATATATATAAATATACATATATATATATATATATATATATATATATATATATATATATATAAATTCAGTTTAAGCGGCATATTTTAATATTAGGCTACTTAATATATTTTAAAAGATCATAAATTTCAAGGAAAAAAAGTAATTAACTTAGACTTAGATTACTAAAATTACTCTAAAACTATTATTCACTGTTAGTGTTAGTTCACACTGCGGAATCTAAAGTATTACCATTAATACATAAACATAAAGGAACATAAATATAAAAGACTGTGGAGTTCTGTCTGTGACATATACAATTAAATCACACTTATGCGTTTTGTTTGTTTGTTTGTTTGTTTGTTTTTGTGCTCATTTGAATTTATTCTTCCTAACTAGGAAAATTACTGATTATTTATATTTGCTTTACTCAGTGTACAATAAGATTAAAATTTACGTTAAATTTCGAGGGATATTGAATGTTTAATTATGTACAGTTCTGTCGGGATGTTTTATTCTGCTTTATGTTTGCTGAAGTCAAATTATGTAATTCAGTTCTAATTCTGAAACATCCTATAGCCTTATTTACTGTCGATTCTCATTTTCAACTCTAAGGGCCGCTGTTGATTTGTAGAAACGCATTTAGTTGATCGCCTGTGGTTGGTGGAGCTGTGCTAATGCTGGTTTGGGGATTGTGGAGGAGACTGAAGAGAGTCGATGACGGGAGACAGTCACTGGCTAATGACAACCGAACTGGATGTATTTGTGGATATTTCATTTGCTAAACATCTTCTGCAGTCTGTAATTTGAATACTTCACATATAAACATGTTTTTAATTAGAGCATGTAGAAGGATTCTTTGTTACCAATCGCGAGGACAGCCACTGGATCGTATTTTGTCATGGAGGGTCTTATTCATCATGGCTGCTTGCTCGATCTTAAACATAAATGCACAGATTCGTTACTCGGTTCCCGAGGAAATGAAAAAAGAATCTCTTATCGGGAATATAGCTCATGATCTTGGTCTGGATGTTCAAAGACTGCGCTCGGGTCGGGCTCGTATCGTGTCTGGCGACAGCACTGAGCATGTGGAGCTGAAAACAGACAAAGGGATTTTGGTTGTAAAGGAGCGAATTGACCGAGAGCAGCTTTGCGCTGAAACCACTCCGTGCAGCTTCACATTTGAAATAATACTTGATAATCCAGTGGAACTACATCATGTTACGGTGGAAATACTGGATGTAAACGATCACTCGCCAACATTTCCTAAAGATGTAATTAATTTTGAAATAAGTGAATCGGCCACACCTGGAGCTCGTTTCCAACTGGGAAGCGCAGATGATCCTGATGTGGGCACTAATTGTATCCAAAATTATATCATATCACAGAATGAGAATTTCATTTTAAAACAGCATGCGCGACAAAGTGGCGTCAAATATGCTGAAATGGTCCTTCAGAAGCCTCTAGATAGAGAGCAACATCCACGATTGTCTCTCATTGTCACAGCAATCGATGGAGGAAACCCTCAAAGATCAG
This sequence comes from Labeo catla, assembly GCA_012976165.1. Lineage (NCBI taxonomy): Eukaryota > Metazoa > Chordata > Actinopteri > Cypriniformes > Cyprinidae > Labeo > Labeo catla. The sequence continues at coordinate 27,662 of VONZ01000109.1, read as the reverse complement.
GTAACGTAAAAATAGAGGTAAATGTACTAGATGTAAATGACAACGCGCCAGTATTTAATCAAACAGTGTACAGAGCAACAATAGCAGAAAATTCGCCAATTGGAACTTACATAACTACTGTTAATGCAAGTGATGCAGACAGTGGAACAAATAGTTTCGTTTCATATAGCTTTACAAACATGAAAGTCATCGGCCATATTTTTAAGTTAGACGAACGCACTGGTGTAATAGCACTTTCTGGGATTCTTGACTACGAAAAAGCAAAGAAATACGAAATTGATATAGAAGCAAAGGACCACGGCGGCCTGGGAGATTCTGCTAAAGTCATAGTTGATTTAACTGATGTTAATGACAACGCACCAGCAATCAGTATTATGTCATTTTTTACCCCGATCAGTGAGGACGCACCTCCTGGCACCACTATAGCTATTTTTAGTGTCAAAGATGTAGATGCAGGAGAAAATGGCCACGTTGACTGTACAGTTGATCGAAATACTCCATTTAAATTACAGTCTTCGCTGCGAAATTATTTCACTTTAGTCACTGATGCTGCTTTAGATCGTGAACATGTGGCAGAATATAATATCACTATCACGGCTACAGATTCAGGATCTCCTGCGCTTTCTGTTCTGAAAACTTTAAATCTGAAAATATCGGATGTTAATGACAATCCCCCAATGTTTCAAAAGACTGTTTACACTACATATGTTGCTGAAAACAATCAACCAGGTTTGTCCATATTTACTCTGAGTGCTCAAGATGATGACTGGAACCAAAATGCTCGTATTTCGTATCTTTTAGATGAGACTACAGTTGGTGGCTCCCCTGTTTCCTCTTTTATATCAGTAAATGCTGACAGTGGAGTGGTTCACGCACTGCGCGGTTTTGACTACGAGCAAATGAAAAGTGTTCGTGCTTGCGTAAAAGCGCAAGATGGAGGATCTCCACCCCTCAGCACTAATGTGACTTTGGACATTATAATCCAAGATCAGAATGACAACGCTCCTCAGGTTCTGTATCCAGTACAGACTGGTGCTTCTGTAGTGGCTGAGATTGTGCCTCGTGCTGCAGATGTTGGATATCTGGTCACCAAAGTGGTGGCTGTTGATGTGGACTCTGGACAGAATGCCTGGCTCTCCTATAAACTACAGAAAGCTACAGACAGAGCGCTGTTTGAAGTGGGTTTACAGAATGGAGAAATAAGAACTGTGCGACAAGTGACTGATAAAGATGCGGTCAAACAAAAACTCACTGTTGTTGTGGAGGATAACGGACAGCCCTCTCGCTCAGCTGTGGTCTCCATTAATGTCGCTGTGGCTGACAGCTTTCCTGAAGTGCTGTCAGAGTTCACAAACTTTCCGCATGAAAAACAGTATGATAACAACCTCACATTTTATTTAGTTCTCGCACTGGCTGCTGTTTCTTTCTTATTTATCACTTGTGTGGTTGTCATAATATCAGTAAAGGTCTACAGATGGAGACAATCTCGCTTCTTATATCAGTCCAATCTGCCTGTTATTCCGTACTATCCACCGAATTACGCAGACACAGGAGTCACTGGAACTCTGCCTCACGGGTATAATTATGAAGTGTGCATGACGACTGACTCGAGGAAGAGTGACTGTAAGTTTTCGACACTTGGTGGACAGAATGTTTTAATGGTGGACCCGAGTTTCACTGAGACGATACAGCGCGCAATGAAGGAAAATAAATTCTTAGAAGATACCGGCGAGTGTCCTGAAATGGTAAGATCACCTGTTATTTAAATAGAAAATAAAGTCTTTGTAAAATTTAAATTACATTCAATAAATTTAGCTTAGTAATGTCGCAAAAACGTTTGCTCTAGGCCTAAATAAAATTAGTATACAGTAAAGTTTAGTTTATTAAAGTTAATGCTTTACTCATCATGAATTAATTACAGCATTTATTAAATGTCAATATAGTATTAATTTACTTTTATTCATATAATTTAGAAACAATATTAGTACAACAAAAGGTACATTTTTGTCGCTGGGGCGGGACCCTAAGGTACAAAGGTGAAAATGTACATTTTTGTACTTTATCTACCCCTAAACAGTACATATTAGTACCTTACAAGTACATTTTAGTCCTTTGAAAGTACATACTGGTACCTTAAAAGTACATATTAGTACTTGAAAAGTACATATTTGTACATTTTCACTTTGTACCTTAGGGTACCGCCCCAGCGACCGAAATGTAACTTTTTTTTTCTGACAGTGTAGCCCTACATGTGATAACATTAAACTACTGTAATACACGCTATAAAATGTTAATCAGTTTAGTTCATGATTCCTAAAGCTTTAACTAATGTTAAGGAATTTAGCCTTACCATAAAGTGTTACCCTAAAATTGTAATTCGATATTAAAGTCTGTTCTGTCTGTAAAAGAGGTGATTTGTGTCACTGCATTAATTCAGTCTTACATAACCCCTTACTTTAAAATGATTTCGAATTTCTTTTCACTAACAAAATAATCATTTTTGTTTCTTGTATTTAACTAGTGCAATGTACAGTAAGATTTACGTGAACGTTCCAACGATATTTTATATATAGTTGTTCAATATATTGTTCAGTTTTATTATTGTTGAGAGCTAATGACTGAATTTAATTCTAGACATTTCAAAGCTTCTGTTAGTGCTGTTTCTCGTTCTCAACTCTAAGGGCCGCTGTTGATTTGTAGAAACGCATGTATGTGATCGCCTGTGGTTGGTGGAGCTGTGCTGATGCTGTGGAGCAGACTAAAGAGAGTCGATGAAGGGAGACAGTCACTGGCTAATAGCAAACAAACTGGATGTATTTGTAGATATTTTGATCGTGGAACATCTTCTACAGTTTATGATTCGAATACTTAAGATATAAAAATGTTTGAGATAAGAGCATGTAGAAGGATTCTTTGTTACCAATCGCGAGGACAGCCTCTGGGTCATGTTTTCTTATGGAGGGTCTTATTCATCATGGCTGCTTGTTCGATCTCTAGCATAAACGCACAGATTCGTTACTCCGTTCCCGAGGAAATGAAGAAAGGATCGCTTATCGGGAATATAGCTCATGATCTTGGTCTGGATGTTCAAAGACTGCGCTCGGGTCGGGCTCGTATCGTGTCTGGCGACAGCACCGAGTACATAGAGCTGAAAACAGACAAAGGGATTTTGGTTGTAAAGGAGCGAATTGACCGAGAGCAGCTTTGCGCTGAAACCACTCCGTGCAGCTTCACATTTGAAATAATACTTGATAATCCGATGGAACTACATCATGTTACGGTGGAAATACTGGATGTAAACGATCACTCGCCAACATTCCCTAAAGATGAAATTAATCTTGAAATAAGTGAATCGGCCACACCTGGAGCCCTTTTTTTACTGGGAGGCGCAGATGATCCTGATGTAGGTCTAAACGCACTACAAAGTTATATGATGTCACCTAATGATTATTTTATTCTGAAACAACACTCACGTCCCGATGGAGTTAAATATGCTGAAATGGTGCTTCAGAAGCCTCTAGACAGAGAGCAGGACCCACGATTGTCTCTTATTCTCACAGCAGTGGACGGAGGAAACCCTCAGAGATCTGGTAATATGAAAATAGAGGTGAATGTACTAGATGCAAATGACAACGCGCCAGTATTCAACCAAACAGTTTACAAGGCAACCGTAGAAGAAAATTCACTTAAAGGAACTTATATTACAACTGTTAATGCTAGTGATGCAGACAGTGGCGCAAATAGTTTGATTTCATACAGTTTTGCTAATTTTAAAGGGAACATAAACGGCATTTTTAAAATCGATGAAAAAACCGGTGTTATAACACTAAATGGGGTGCTTGATTATGAAAAAGCAAAGAAATACGAAATTGATATCGAAGCAAAAGACCAAGGCGGTTTAGGAAACTCTGCTAAAGTCATAGTCGATTTAATTGATGTAAATGATAATGCACCAGTTATCAGTGTTATGTCATTTTCAAGCCCGGTTTCTGAAGACGCAGCTATTGGAACAACTATTGCCATTGTCAGTGTAAAGGATGTAGATGCAGGAGACAATGGTCACGTTGTCTGTACAGTTGATCGAAATACTCCATTTAAACTACAGTCTTCACTGCGGAATTATTACACTTTAGTCACTGATGTTGCTTTAGATCGTGAACGTGTAGCAGAATATAATATCACAATCACAGCTACAGATTCAGGATCTCCTGCGCTTTCTAGTCAGAAAACTTTAAATTTGAAAGTATCGGATGTTAATGACAATCCCCCAAGGTTTAAAAAGAGTGTTTACACTGTATATGTTACTGAAAACAATCAACCTGGTTTGTCCATATTTACTCTGAGTGCTCAAGATGATGACTGGAACCAAAACGCTCGTATTTCGTATCTTCTAGAAGAGACTACAATGGGTGGCTCCCCTGTTTCCTCTTTTATATCAGTAAATGCTGACAGTGGAGTGGTTCACGCACTGCGCGGTTTTGACTACGAGCAAATGAAAAGTGTTCGTGTTTGTGTGAAAGCGCAAGATGGAGGCTCTCCACCTCTCAGCACTAATGTGACTTTGGACATTATAATCCAAGATCAGAATGACAACGCTCCTCAGGTTCTGTATCCAGTACAGACTGGTGCTTCTGTGGTGGCTGAGATTGTGCCTCGTGCTGCAGACGTTGGATATCTGGTCACTAAAGTGGTGGCTGTTGATGTGGACTCTGGACAGAATGCCTGGCTCTCCTATAAACTACAGAAAGCTACAGACAGAGCACTGTTTGAAGTGGGTTTACAGAATGGAGAAATAAGAACTGTGCGACAAGTGACTGATAAAGATGCGGTCAAACAAAAACTCACTGTTGTTGTGGAGGATAACGGACAGCCCTCTCGCTCAGCTGTGGTCTCCATTAATGTGGCTGTGGCTGACAGCTTTCCTGAAGTGCTGTCAGAATTCACAGACTTTATGCATGAAAAACAGTATGACGACAACCTGACCTTTTATTTAGTTCTCGCACTGGCTGCTGTTTCTTTCCTATTTATTACTTGTGTGGTTGTGATAATATCAGTAAAGATCTACAGATGGAGACAATCTCGCTTCTTATATCAGTCCAATCTGCCTGTTATTCCGTACTATCCACCGCATTACGCAGACACAGGAGTCACTGGAACTCTGCCACACGGGTATAATTATGAAGTGTGCATGACAACTGACTCGAGGAAGAGTGACTGTAAGTTTTCGACACTCGGAGGACAAAATTTTTTAGTGGTGGACCCGAGTTTCACTGAGACGATGCAGCGTGCAATGAATGAAAAGAAGCTATTAGAAGATCGAGAGGTGCCTGAAATGGTAAGACCATCTGAAAGATAAGGGAAAATATGATATAATATAATATAATACATGTGAATTTAAAGCAAAAGCGCAGGTTATAATAAGCTTACAAAACGTGAATTTTAATTGTTTTGCTGAGGTCTGTCGGGTAAACAAGACGTCTGAGGGGAAAAGTTGTATTTTCAACCTTTAAAAAATGTGATTTTATTATTATTAATTATTATTATTATTATTATTATTAGTAGTAGTAGTATAGCTTATATATGTATTATTTGCATTCTGAGTGACTTACCTGGATTATTTGGCAAGATCCCTTCTGAATGACATAGTGTGTGTGTGTGTGTGTGTGTGTGTGTGTGTTGCTCAGGTTAATATACAGAATTGTGCTGCAGGATTGAGCTATGTCTGAGTATTTCCAAATGCTGTTCATCTTTATCAACTCTATGGGCCGCTTTTGGTTAACAAAAATGTACATGAACACCCTTTTGATTCGCCACTGCTTGTGGTTGGTGGAGCTTAGATGATGCAGACTAGGCAGTTGTGACTGTGACCAAAGAGCGTCGTTGAAGAAGACAGAGTTACTGACAAACAGCAGATAAACAAAATTTCTTTGTGATTATTTCTGTTATTTAATAGCATCCGCCTTGTAATCGGAATAGTTAAAATGAAAATAATTATATTAAGTGCAAGGCTTTACCGATGGCGAATACAGCCCTTGTATTGTGTTGTCTTATGGAGGGTCTTATTCATCATGGCTGCTTTTTCGATCTTTTACATAAACGCACAGATTCGTTACTCCGTTCCAGAGGAAATGAAGAAAGGGTCGCTTATCGGGAATATAGCTCATGATCTTGGTCTGGATGTTCAAAGACTGCGCTCGGGTCGGGCTCGTATCGTGTCTGGCGACAGCACTGAATATGTGGACCTGGAAACAGACAAAGGGATTTTGGTTGTAAATGAGCGAATTGACCGAGAGCAGCTTTGCGCTGAAACCACTCCGTGCAGCTTCACATTTGAAATAATACTTGATAATCCAGTGGAATTACATCATGTTACGGTGGAAATATTGGATGTAAACGATCACTCACCAACATTTCCTAAAGATGAAATTAACCTCGAAATAAGTGAATCGGCCGCACCTGGAGCTCTTTTTTTACTGGGCAGCGCAGATGATCCTGACGTAGGTGTGAATGCTCTCCAAAATTATATTATGTCAGGTAATGATTATTTTATTCTGAAACAACATTCGAGTCCTGATGGAGTTAAATATGCTGAAATGGTGCTTCAGAAGCCTTTAGACAGAGAGCAGCATCCACGGCTGTCTCTCATTCTCACAGCGGTCGACGGAGGAAACCCTCAGAGATCTGGTAATATGAAAATACAGGTGAATGTACTAGATGCAAATGATAACGCGCCAGTATTCAACCAGTCTGTTTACAGAGCAACAATAGCAGAAAATTCACCTAAAGGAACTTATATTGCAACTGTTAATGCTAGTGATGCAGACAGTGGGACAAACAGTTTGATTGCATTTAGTTTTGCCAATTTTAAAGGGAACATAAACGACATTTTTACAATCGATGAAAAAACAGGCGTTATTACCTTAAATGGTGTACTTGATTTCGAAAAAGCAAAGAAATACGAATTTGGCATCGAGGCCAAAGATCAGGGTGGTTTAGGAAACTCTGCTAAAGTCATAGTTGATTTAATTGACGTAAATGACAATGCACCAACAATAAGTGTTATGTCATTTTTCACTCCAGTGAGTGAGGATGCACCTTTTGGCACCACTATCGCTATTTTCAATGTAAAGGATGTAGATGCAGGAGACAATGGTCACGTTGTCTGTACAACTGATAGAAATACTCCATTTAAACTTATGTCCGCACTGCGGAATTATTACACTTTAGTCACTGATGCTGCTTTAGATCGTGAACGTATGGAAGAATATAATATCACAATCACAGCTACAGACTCAGGATCTCCTGCGCTTTCTAGTCAGAAAACTTTAAATTTGAAAGTATCAGATGTTAATGACAACCCCCCAAGGTTTCAAAAGAGTATTTACACTACATATGTTGCTGAAAACAATCAACCTGGTTTGTCCATATTTACTCTGAGTGCTCAAGATGATGACTGGAACCAGAACGCTCGTATTTCGTATCTTCTAGATGAGACTACAGTAGGTCGCTCCCCTGTTTCCTCTTTTATATCAGTACATGCTGACAGTGGAGTGGTTCACGCACTGCGCGGTTTTGACTACGAGCAAATGAAAAGTGTTCGTGTTTGTGTGAAAGCGCAAGATGGAGGATCTCCACCCCTCAGCACTAATGTGACTTTAGACATTATAATCCAAGACGAGAATGACAACGCTCCTCAGGTTCTGTATCCAGTACAGACTGGTGCTTCTGTGGTGGCTGAGATTGTGCCTCGTGCTGCAGATGTTGGATATCTGGTCACTAAAGTGGTGGCTGTTGATGTGGACTCTGGACAGAATGCCTGGCTCTCCTATAAACTACAGAAAGCTACAGAGAGAGCGCTGTTTGAAGTGGGTTTACAGAATGGAGAAATAAGAACTGTGCGACAAGTGACTGATAAAGATGCAGTGAAACAAAAGCTCACTGTTGTTGTGGAGGATAACGGACAGCCCTCTCGCTCAGCTGTGGTCTCCATTAATGTGGCTGTGGCTGACAGCTTTCCTGAAGTGCTGTCAGAGTTCACAGACTTTACGCATGAAAAACAGTATGACGACAACCTGACGTTTTATTTAGTTCTTGCATTGGCTGCTGTTTCTTTCCTATTTATTACGTGTGTGGTTGTCATAATATCAGTCAAGATCTACAGATGGAGGCAGTCTCGCTTCTTATATCAGTCCAATCTGCCTGTTATTCCGTACTATCCACCGCATTACGCAGACACAGGAATCACTGGAACTCTGCCGCACAGGTATAATTATGAAGTGTGCATGACGACTGACTCGACCAAGAGTGACTGTAAGTTTTCTACACTCAGTGGACAGAATGTTTTAGTGGTGGACCCGAGTTTCACTGAGACGATGCAACGCGCAATGAAGGAAAGTAACTTTACGGAAGAGAACAGTCTTTCAGAATTGGTAAGATGGCACCTTAAATACTTTTCTTATAAATTATAGTGTCCATGTACTGTGATTAGGTATTTCGTGGCATATGTAGTTTTTGTTTTTGTTTGATGTTGTTGTTTTTCTTCAGCTTTCGTGGTAATTTTGTGACACTGCAACACCGTTTCAGCACCATTTACTGGACAGCGCCAACTATTATTATTATTATTATTTTTAATACCTTCTTTGCGGAATGGAGTTCAGTAAAATCACAGCTTTACTTTTCAAAGATTGCTTGCTTTATTTATTTGTTTGTTTGTTCTTTATAGTAAAATGATATATACTTTAAGTATATATACTTATATAGCATACTTTATCAAAGTGACTTTCACAAAAAAGTTTATTAAAGTTTATTTCACGAATAAAATAAAATTCATTTATTGCTAATTTAAAATACTTAGATTTTTGCATTAACGTGGCACCTGGTTACGATTTTTTAAATGTATTTATTTATTTTTTAGGGGATACTTAACTTTTAGTTTAGCAAATAACTATTGTCCTGCTCTTCTGTGATGCATCCGAAACAAACTGTTGCAATTCTTAGTTAAGGCTCATAGGGCCGCTGTTGATCAACGCAACGCAGTCTCTCAGACCTACCTACAAAATCCAGTGATGTCAGAGAACACAGAAATACAGGATGATCATTCGAAACAATAATTTTGTCGGATAAACTGTAGATGGATATCCTGGTCTTGGTGTAGATTCCATGTTGAGACTTTAGCGTGTAATGTCTTTATATTTTGTAATAAAACCGACCTTAAGGATCTGAAGAACAAGAGAAAATGGCCAGCTCTGTAATGTGGCACGCAACAGCGTATTTTATCATCCTGTTTCAATACTCGGTGAGAGGGCAGATCAGCTATTCCATTCCTGAAGAAATGCCAAAAGGGTCGATCGTTGGAAATATTTCTCAAGGCTTGGGTTTGGATTTAAAAAGACTGAAGTCAGGAAAGGCGCGCATATTTGCTGGAGACAATACCGAATTCGTCGGGTTGAATAATGAGAGGGGGATTCTTCTCACCGAGGAGAAAATAGACCGCGAGGCTCTTTGTGCTAAAACGACTCCTTGCGCTTTACACCTTCAGCTGATTTTGGAAAATCCAATGGAATGGTATGATGTCACAGTGGAAATCATCGACATAAATGATAATGCTCCGAGTTTCCCGAAAGGTGAGATTACATTTGAAATAAGCGAGTCTGCTGTAACCGGAGCAAGATTCATGTTGGAAAATGCGATTGATCTGGATGTTGGATCTAACAGTCATCTAAGTTATTTACTGAAACCGACAGATAATTTTGTATTAAGTTTGCAAACTCAAACGGATGGCGACAGAAACATGGAGATGGTGTTACAAAAGGCTCTAGACCGTGAAAACAAAGAGCAGTTGTCTTTGTTGTTAACAGCAGTAGATGGAGGTGAGCCTCAGCTGACCAGCACTGTGCGGATACATGTTACTGTGCTAGATATTAACGACAATCCACCTGTGTTCAATCAGAGAGTGTACAAAGCCACTCTTCCTGAAAATACACCTAAAGACACTGTTATCACGTCCGTCAGCGCTTCTGATGCCGATGAAGGTTCGAATGCGATTATAACGTACTACATGTCCAGCACTGGAGATGTAAACGATTTATTCATGGTTGATGCACGAAGCGGAGAAATAACTTTAAAGGGCTCAGCTGACTTTGAAAAGGCAAGTCGTTATCAATTTAACATACAAGCACGCGACCAAGGAGGACTGTCTGATTCATGTAAAGTTATAATTGATCTCACTGACATAAACGATAACAAGCCAGCAATAAGCATCGTATCTATGTCAAATTCAATATCAGAGGAGTCTAGACCTAGCACTGTTGTTGCAATGCTAAATGTAAATGATCTTGACTCCGGAATGAATGGCCAGGTTCACTGCTACATTAGTGATAATATTCCATTTGCTATTGCGTCGTCCAGCAGTTTCTTTAGCTTGCAAACAGAGCAGGAATTGGACAGAGAGAGAGAAGCTGAGTACAATATCAGTGTAATATGTACTGATGAGGGAGTGCCAGCGCTCTCCAGCAGTGTTTCTCTTCGTGTGCAGATATCAGACGTGAATGATAATGCTCCTGTATTTGAAAAAAGTCACTATGAGGCCTTTGTGCTGGAGAATAACACACCTGGTCTTTCTATATTTGCAGTTAAAGCCAGAGATGCTGATTGGAATCAGAATGCCCGTGTTTCTTATATTCTAGAAGACAGCACTATTAATGGAGTCTCTGTCTCATCATATGTGTCAGTTCACCCTGACAGCGGACTGATTACAGCTGTGCGCTCTTTTGACTATGAACAAATAAAATATTTCCACTTCCGGGTAAAAGCGCAAGATGGAGGCTCTCCTCCTCTCAGCAGTAACGTGACAGTGAAAATTAATATTCAAGATCAGAATGACAACGCTCCTCAGGTTCTGTATCCAGTACAGACCGGTGCTTCTGCGGTGGCTGAGATTGTGCCTCGTGCTGCAGATGTTGGATATCTGGTCACTAAAGTGGTGGCTGTTGATGTGGACTCTGGACAGAATGCCTGGCTCTCCTATAAACTACAGAAAGCTACAGACAGAGCGCTGTTTGAAGTGGGTTTACAGAATGGAGAAATAAGAACTGTGCGACAAGTGACTGATAAAGATGCCGTCAAACAAAAACTGACTGTTGTTGTGGAGGATAACGGACAGCCCTCTCGCTCAGCTGTGGTTTCCATTAACGTAGCTGTGGCTGACAGCTTTCCTGAAGTGCTGTCCGAGTTCACAGACTTTACGCATGAAAAACAGTATGACCAGAACCTGACCTTTTATTTAGTTCTCGCACTGGCTGCCGTTTCTTTCCTATTCATTACGTGTGTGGTTGTGATAATATCAGTCAAGATCTACAGATGGAGACGATCTCGCTTCTTATATCAGTCCAATCTGCCTGTTATTCCGTACTATCCACCGCATTACGCAGACACAGGAGTCACTGGAACTCTGCCGCACGGGTATAATTATGAAGTGTGCATGACGACTGACTCGAGGAAGAGTGACTGTAAGTTTTCTACACTCGGCGGACAGAATGTCTTAGTGGTAGACCCGAGTTTTGCTGAAACTATGAGTCACACAATCAAGAAAATTAGTTCTATCGACGATCTAGAGTCTGCAGAATCGGTAAGAAAGTATATTATTTGTTTATTTTTAACTGAAAAATGTATTGTAAGGCTAACCAAGTTGATTATAAACATAAATATATAAAAACACTTAGAGAATGCGTAAGGACTCTGAAATTAATTGCAAGGGTAAATGTTAATATCATTCACGTTTGTGTATTAACTAATAATCTTTAATCATGCTTATATCCATAACAAACTAAATTACTTAAAATAGTTACCAGTTGACATGAGACGGTCGGTTTTCCTCATTCTATAACCAGTATCTCATACTTTACCAAAAGTTTACATACGTTGGAAACCAATCTCTTTGTGTTCATTGCTTGCTGTGATGCTTACTGGTAATGTTGGATACAGTTATCTGGGACTGTCTGAAACAATAGACTAGAAGGCTGTATAACTGCCATGGGTGCTGTTATAGTCATATATTTATTTAAAAAAGGGACCGGGAAACTCGTGTGTAATTGTTTTGGTGTGCATGGCACCTGATTTAAGTACGAATGACCAGACTTATTATATACAGCCTTAACTTTGTGAAATAGAGACTGGACAGAGATGAACTAGTCACACATTCTATTCATATAAATCGTTGGAATTGTTTCCTGATTCTTACTTAAATGTAGAAGAGAGCGACATTTTTTTCTATGTACTGATTCTTTAGAATGTTTTGGTCATGGACAAAGATCAGACTGATATTATGCAGTGCCTTAAATGGAAGAAGAAAAAGAAAAACAAGGAGAAGAAAAAAAAAAAAAACAGTGTGATATCTGATGGAGGCCCACATGTAGACAACATGTTAACACTTGTTAGAGCGAATCATTGAAAACAAATGTAGAACTATTATAAAATAATCATAGAAATTCCAGGGCACATTGGCACCGTTCAGCACCACTTGTGCTGAACAGCACCTCGCTGGATGAACGTCTGCTACTAAAGAGGACTATGTCTTCTTTATTGTGTTGTACTTGTCACCTACAAAGTTCACTTATTCCATGTCTGATTATTTTTACGACCATCCTACATATTAGTCTTTTTAATTTAATCAGCAATTTGTCCTGGAACATAGATCGTATGATATTTTACATATAAAATAATTAGTTTTATTTGCAGTGTGATACAAGTATAGAAACCAATATTCGTTGATAAAATGCGTTTGTATTTATAACTTTGACATGCAGTTCCTTATTTACACTCAGAGGGCCGCTGTTCGTCGACAAACAGCGGCTAAGCAGTTTATTTCACAGACCCTCCCCAGTATCACATATTTTAACGGACAAAAAAAGGCAATACAGTAGTCACGTCAAATTATTTTCCTACACTATACTTCTATTCATCGCTCGTCGTGAACGGAATTAATGTTTGCACTTGGAATTCCATATATGTAGAAGTTACACGGATTGACTGTTGAATTTTTGAGGCGTCTGTGCAGCTGAGACAATGCCTGGCTCTGATGCAATGATACGGCATTCGGTACTGTTTTTGACTCTTTGGATTCAAATTGCACGAGGACAAGTCAGTTACTCCATCCCTGAAGAAATGGCAAAAGGATCGATGGTAGGAAATATTGCGCAGGATTTGGGCTTGGATTTACAACGATTAAAGTCAGGAAAAGCGCGAATATTTACCAGAGACAGTACGGAATACATTGAACTGAACAGAAATACTGGACTGCTGCTTATCAAAAAGAAAATAGATCGCGAGTCTCTTTGTGCAAAAACAACTCCTTGTGCTTTGCATCTTCAAATGATTTTGGACAACCCGATGGAATTATACACGATTACAATAGAAATCACGGATATAAATGATAACGCTCCCAGTTTCCAGAAGAAAGATTTTAGATTTGAGATCAGCGAATCGGCGGTGGCGGGTGCTGGTTTTATGCTCGGGAGAGCTTTTGATCCAGATGTAGGAATAAATGCTCTTCAGAGCTACTCGCTTAAACCGACAGATAAATTCCGGCTTGAATTGCACATTCAGGCAGATGGTAGTAAAAACGTCGAGATGATTTTACAAAAACCACTGGATAGAGAAACGCAAAGCTCATTTACTTTGTTGTTAGAAGCGTTTGATGGAGGCGATCCGGTGCTCTCTGGCACTGTGCAGATACACATCACTGTGTTAGATATTAATGATAATGCTCCTGTTTGTATGCAAAAGGTATATAAAACCACCATAACAGAAAACGCACCAAAAGGTACTATATTAACAGTGGTGAGCGCGTCTGATGCAGACGAAGGATCCAACAGTGTTGTGACGTACTACATATCCGACACAATAGACAGTAATGTGGCCGACATGTTTCTTGTCACAGAGCCAACTGGTGAACTAATATTAAACGGCCATGTTGACTATGAAAAGGTGAGCCATTATGAACTTAATATTCAGACAAAAGATCAAGGAGGGCTTTCTAACGCATGCAAAGTAATTATTGATGTGCTGGACATTAATGACAATTCACCAAGTATTCAGATTTTGTCTAGTTCACCTTCCATATCTGAAGGCTCTAAGTCTGGTACTGTTGTTGGAATGCTAAATGTTGATGATCTTGATTCAGGTGTAAATGGCCAGGTTCGGTGTATCATAAATGAGAATATTCCCTTTGCCATTACATCTCAGTCTAGTAGCTTCTTCAGCTTGCAAACAGAGCAGGAACTGGACAGAGAGACAGAAGTTGAGTACAATATCAGTGTAGTATGTACTGATGAGGGAGTGCCAGCGCTCACCAGCAGTGTCTCTCTCCGTGTGCAGATATCAGATGTGAATGACAATGCTCCTGTATTTGAGAAAATACATTATGAGGCCTGTGTGCTGGAGAATAACACACCTGGTCTCTCTATATTTACAGTTAAAGCCAGTGATGCTGATTGGAATCAGAATGCCCGTGTTTCTTATATTCTAGAAGACAGCACTGTTAATGGAGTCTCTGTCTCATCATATGTGTCAGTTCACCCTGATAGCGGACTGATTACAGCTGTGCGCTCTTTTGACTATGAACAGCTGAAAGATTTTCACTTCCTAGTAAAAGCGCAAGATGGAGGTTCTCCGCCTCTCAGCAGTAACGTGTCAGTGAAAATTACTGTTCAAGATCAGAATGACAACGCTCCTCAGGTTCTGTATCCAGTACAGACTGGTGCTTCTGCAGTGGCTGAGATTGTGCCTCGTGCTGCAGATGTTGGATATCTGGTCACTAAAGTGGTGGCTGTTGATGTGGACTCTGGACAGAATGCCTGGCTCTCCTATAAACTACAGAAAGCTACAGACAGAGCGCTGTTTGAAGTGGGTTTACAGAATGGAGAAATAAGAACTGTGCGACAAGTGACTGATAAAGATGCAGTGAGACAAAAACTGACTGTTGTTGTGGAGGATAACGGACAGCCCTCTCGCTCAGCTGTGGTCTCCATTAACGTGGCTGTGGCTGACAGCTTTCCTGAAGTGCTGTCAGAGTTCACAGACTTTACGCATGAAAAACAATATGACGAGAACCTGACCTTTTATTTAGTTCTTGCACTGGCTGCTGTTTCTTTCCTATTTATCACTTGTGTGGTTGTCATAGTATCAGTAAAGATCTACAGATGGAGACAATCTCGCTTCTTATATCAGTCAAATTTGCCTGTTATTCCGTACTATCCACCGCATTACGCAGACACAGGACTGACTGGAACTCTGCCGCACGGGTATAATTATGAAGTGTGCATGACGACTGACTCGAGAAAGAGTGACTGTAAGTTTTCTACTCTTGGAAGACAGAATGTCTTAGTGGTGGATCCGAGATTTGCTGAGACGATACAGCGCACGATCAAGAAAAATAGTTCCATCGACGATCTCGGCTCTGCAGATTCGGTAAGAAATGTTTCGTTAGACTATTATTATTATTTTTTAATGTTTTATTATTTATTAACGGAAAAGACAAATAATATGGTTGTTCAAGTAGACCATAAAAAAATACAGGCTTGGAGACATGAGCGAGTACGTGTGCACATGTAGTTTTAAGTCGTTGATAAATAATTACCTATATAACTTATTTATTTATTTATTTATTATTTTACTATTCATTCTCGAACTTTTCTCGGTCACATTGTGTTTTCCTTGTTATGTTGCTTGTTACAAGTTTTGGTTCAAATTATTCAAGGAGGAAAGTTTTGGCTAGTTTTGCTATGTAATCGACATTGCTTTAGTGGTGGACAAATTAGTCACTATAAGATTGTATTGAGTTAAGCGTGGTATTTTTGATGTACTCTGCGTGTAAATAAATAAATAAATAATGATAAGATGAATGAGGTGAACTATTGGAAAATACGGAATTATTTTGGGACAGTGCAGCGGAATTTTCAGCACCACTTTTGTTGAACAGCGCCTCATGTGATGAAGTCTGCTACTGGTAAACAGAGGACTGTGGTCTTCATTATGTGCTTTAATTAGAGGTATTATACTTCTGTTAAAATGCATTCAGGTTTATTCTTCACGTTTGCCTTTCTGGTTTCAACATAGTAATTTAATCATCTGGGAATTCAGATGACTGGTTTTACATTCGTGACAAATAGGCCTATAAAACAATACATGCCGTTGCTAAAATTCTCTTTAGGCATATATATATATATATATATATATTTATATATATACAAAACTTGATTTGCAGTTCATTATTTGCACTCAGAGGGCCGCTGTTCGTCGACAAATGGAGGAGAAACTGTGTATTTTACAGACCCACCCCCAGCATCACATAATATTAGAGAGAAAGGAAGAAAAGCTACCGTCTCAAAAATTATTTTCTTGCACGGATTTTCTGTAGGAACCTCGTCGTCGAGTAACCCCGTATTTCAAGTCATTACATTTGTTTTACTTATTTATTTACGTTTAAAGGATACATTAATCGATCGTTGTTTCATATTCGATCATCGGTGCAACTGAGACAATGTCTGATGCAAAGATAAGACGCTCGATATTGTTTGTGACTCTTCTGGTTCAAATAGCGCGAGGACAGGTCAGTTACTCCATTCCTGAAGAAACTGCGAAAGGATCGATGGTGGGAAATATTGCGCAGGATCTGGGCTTGAATTTACAACGACTGAAATCAGGAAAAGCGAGAATTTATACAAGAGACAGTACGGAATATATCGAACTGAACAGAAACACTGGATCGCTGCTTATCAGAGAGAAAATGGACCGCGAGTCTCTTTGTGCAAAAACAACTCCGTGTGCTTTGCATCTTCAAATGATTTTGGAAAACCCGATGGAATTCTACACGATTACTATAGAAATCACGGATATAAATGATAACGCTCCGAGTTTCCAGAGAAAAGAATTTAGATTTGAGATCAGCGAATCGGCGGTGGCTGGTGCTGGTTTTATGCTCGGGAGAGCTTTCGATCCGGATGTAGGAACAAATACTCTTCAGAGCTACTCGCTTAAACCGACTGATAAATTTCGACTTGAATTGCACCACGAGGCAGATGGTAGTAAAAACGTCGAGATGATTTTACAAAAACCGCTTGATAGAGAAACGCAAAGCTCACTTACTTTGTTGTTAGAAGCTTTTGATGGAGGCGATCCGGTGCTCTCTGGCACTGTACAGATACACATTACTGTATTAGATATTAATGATAATGCTCCTGTCTTTACACAAAAGGTGTATAAAACCACCATAACAGAAAACGCACCAAAAGGTACTATATTAACAGTGGTGAGCGCGTCTGATGCAGACGAAGGATCAAACAGTGTAGTGACGTACTACATATCTGACACTGTGGAGAAAAATGTGGCTGAAATATTCTTAATTAATGAAAAAAGTGGTGAACTAATATTAAATGGTCAGGTTGACTATGAAAAGGTGAGCAACTATGAACTTAATATCCAGGCAAAAGATCAAGGAGGACTCTCTAATGCATGCAAAGTAATTATTGATGTTCTTGACATTAATGATAATTCGCCTATTATTAATATTGTCTCTAGTTCCCATTCCATATCTGAAGGGTCAAAGTCTGGTACTGTTGTTTCAGTGCTTAATGTTGATGATCTTGATTCGGGTGTAAATGGTCAGGTTCAGTGCCTCTTACATGACGACATTCCCTTTTCTATTACTTCTCCGTCTAGCAATTTCTTCAGCTTGCAAACAGAGCAGGAATTGGATAGAGAGAGGGAAGCTGAGTACAATATCAGTGTAATATGTACTGATGAGGGAGTACCTGCGCTCTCCAGCAGTGTATTTCTCCGTGTGCAGATATCAGATGTGAACGATAATGCTCCCATCTTTGAGAAAAGTCACTATGAGGCCTTTGTGCTGGAGAATAACACACCTGGTCTCTCTATATTTACAGTTAAAGCCAGTGATGCTGATTGGAATCGGAATGCCCGTGTTTCTTATATTCTAGAAGACAGCACTGTTAATGGAGTCTCTGTCTCATCATATGTGTCAGTTCACCTTGACAGCGGACTGATTACAGCTGTGCGCTCTTTTGACTACGAACAGCTGAAATATTTCCACTTCCTAGTAAAAGCACAAGATGGAGGCTCTCCTCCGCTTAGCAGTAACGTAACCGTGAAAATTACTATTCAAGATCAGAATGACAACGCTCCTCAGGTTCTGTATCCAGTACAGACTGGTGCTTCTGTGGTGGCTGAGATTGTGCCTCGTGCTGCAGACGTTGGATATCTGGTCACTAAAGTGGTGGCTGTTGATGTGGACTCTGGACAGAATGCCTGGCTCTCCTATAAACTACAGAAAGCTACAGACAGAGCGCTGTTTGAAGTGGGTTTACAGAATGGAGAAATAAGAACTGTGCGACAAGTGTCCGATAAAGATGCGGTCAAACAAAAACTCACTGTTGTTGTGGAGGATAACGGACAGCCCTCTCGCACAGCTGTGGTCTCCATTAACGTGGCTGTGGCTGACAGCTTTCCTGAAGTGCTGTCAGAGTTCACAGACTTTACGCATGAAAAACAATATGAGGACAACTTGACATTTTACTTAGTTCTTGCACTGGCTGCTGTTTCTTTCCTGTTTATCACTTGTGTAGTTGTGATAATATCAGTAAAGATCTACAGATGGAGACAATCTCGCTTCTTATATCAGTCAAATTTGCCTGTTATTCCGTACTATCCACCGCATTACGCAGACACAGGAGTCACTGGAACTCTGCCGCATGGGTATAATTATGAAGTGTGCATGACGACTGACTCGAGGAAGAGTGACTAAGTTTTCGACACTCGGTGGACAGAATGTTTTAGTTGTGGACCCGAGTTTTGCTGAGACTATACAACGCACGATCAAGAAAAATAGTTCCATCGATGATCTCAGCTCTGCAGATTCGGTAAGAAAGGTTTCCTTAGACTATTATTATTATTATTCTTATTTTAATGTTTTCCTATTTAAATAACAGAAAAGACAAATAATATTGTTGCTCAAGATGATCATAATTAAATAAATATTCTTGTAGAAGTGAGCAATTACGTGTGCACATGTAGTTTTAGGTCGTGGATAAATAATTACCTATATAGGTTTTTTTTTTTTGTACTTTTCATTCTGCATCTCACACTTTTGCACAAGGCACATTGTGTTTTTCTTGTTGTGTTGCTTATTGCAAGTTTTGGTTCAAGTTATTCAAGCTGTGAAGTTTGGCAGTGGTGCCTGTAAAACTGACATGTTTGTTCGAAAAGGAAATTAAACTCGTAAGTGTGTATGACGGTCACACAATTTGTTCTTGCAAATTGTTGGGTGTGTTGTAAAACTCTGAGAATTGTCATTTTTTGTTCCCTTTTTTGCTATGCAACTGAATGGCTTTAGTGGTGGACAAATTAGTCACTATAAAATTGCATCGAGTTAAACCTGGTATTTTGATGTACGCTGCGTGTAAAAGTAAATAATTATCTACACACACACACACACAAAATAATAATAATGAAAATACGAATGAAGTGAATTACTGGAAAATACGGAATTATTTTGGTACAATGCGGAGGCATTTTGACACATTTCAGCACCACTTTTGTTGAACAGCGCCTCGTGTGATGGAGTCTGCTACTGGTAAACAGTGGACTGTGGTCTTAATTATGTGCTTTAATTAGAATAATTATACTTATGTTAAAATGCATTCAGGATTATTCTTCACGTTTGCCTTACTGGTTCCAAAATACATAGTCATTTATTTAATAGTCGAGGAATTCGGATAACTGCTTTTCAATCAGTTATAAATAGGCCTAGAAAGCAATACATGCAGCTGCTAAAATTCATTTTAGGCATAAATATAAAAACTTGATTTGCAATTCCTAATTTACACTCAGAGGGCCGCTGTTCGTCGACAAATGGAGGAGACGCTGTGTATTTTACAGACCCACCCCCAGCATCACATAATAACAGGGGAGAAAGGAAGAAAAGCTACCCTCTCAGAAATTGTTTTATTCTTCGTCGACTAAACCCATAATTCAATTAAGTACATTTGAATTTCATTTTACAGATTTAAAGGATACATTGATCAATTGTTGTTTCATAATCGATCATCGGTGCAACTGAGACAATGCCTGATGCAAGGATAAAACGCTCGATGTTGTTTTTGACTCTTTTGGTTCAAATAGCGCAAGGACAAGTCAGTTACTCCATTCCTGAAGAGATGGCAAAAGGATCGGTAGTGGGAAATATTGCGCAGGATTTGGGCTTGAATTTACAACGACTGAAATCAGGAAAAGCGAGAATTTATACAAGAGACAGTACGGAATACATCGAACTGAACAGAAACACTGGATCGCTGCTTATCAGAGAGAAAATGGACCGCGAGTCTCTTTGTGCAAAAACAACTCCGTGTGCTTTGCATCTTCAAATGATTTTGGAAAACCCGATGGAATTCTACACGATTACTTTAGAAATCACGGATGTAAATGATAACGCTCCGAGTTTCGAGAAAAAGGACTTTAGATTTGAGATCAGCGAATCGGCGGTGGCTGGTGCCGGTTTTATGCTCGGGGGAGCTTTCGATGCGGATGTAGGAACAAATGATCTTCAGAATTACTCGCTTAAACCGAGTGATCAGTTCCGGCTTGAATTGCACAATCAGGCAGATGGTAGTAAAAACGTAGAGATGATTTTACAAAAAGCACTTGATAGAGAAACGCAAAGCTCATTTACTTTGTTGTTAGAAGCTTTTGATGGAGGCGATCCGGTGCTCTCTGGCACTGTACAGATACACATCATTGTGTTAGACAATAATGATAATGCTCCTGTCTTTACACAAAAGGTGTATAAAACCACCATAACGGAAAATGCACCAAAGGGTACTGTATTAACAGTGGTGAGCGCGTCTGATGCAGACGAAGGATCCAACAGTGTAGTGACGTACTACATATCTGACACAATGAACAAAAATTTGGCACGCATGTTTTTTATTAATGAAAAAAGTGGTGAATTAATATTAAATGGTCAGGTTGACTATGAAAAGGTAAGCAATTATGAGCTTAATATTCAGGCAAAAGATCAAGGAGGGCTTTCTAACACATGCAAGATAATTATCGATGTTCTGGACATTAATGATAATTCACCTAGTATTAATATTGTGTCTAGTTCCCATTCAATATCTGAAGCGTCAAAGTCTGGTACTGTTGTTTCGGTCCTAAATGTTGATGATCTTGATTCGGGTTTAAACGGTCAGGTTCAGTGCATGGTAAATGACAACATTCCCTTTTCTATTACTTCTCCGTCTATCAATTTCTTTAGTCTGCAAACACAGCAGGACTTGGACAGAGAGAAGGAATCTGAGTACAATATCAGTGTAATATGTACTGATGAGGGAGTGCCAGCGCTCTCCAGCAGTGTCTCTCTCCGTGTGCAGATATCAGATGTGAATGACAATGCCCCTGTCTTTGAGAAAAGTCACTATGAGGCCCGTGTGCTGGAGAATAACACACCTGGACTCTCTATATTTACAGTTAAAGCCAGTGATGCTGATTGGAATCAGAATGCCCGTGTTTCTTATATTCTAGAAGACAGCACTGTTAATGGAGTCTCGGTCTCATCTTATGTGTCAGTTCACCCTGACAACGGACTGATTACAGCTGTGCGCTCTTTTGACTACGAACAGCTGAAGGATTTCCACTTCCGGGTAAAAGCGCAAGATGGAGGCTCTCCTCCGCTCAACAGTAACGTGACAGTGAAAATTACTGTTCAAGATCAGAATGACAACGCTCCTCAGGTTCTGTATCCAGTACAGACTGGTGCTTCTGTGGTGGCTGAGATTGTCCCTCGTGCTGCAGATGTTGGATATCTGGTCACTAAAGTGGTGGCTGTTGATGTGGACTCTGGACAGAATGCCTGGCTCTCCTATAAACTACAGAAAGCTACAGACAGAGCGCTGTTTGAAATGGGTTTGCAGAATGGAGAAATAAGAACTGTGCGACAAGTGACTGATAAAGATGCGGTCAAACAAAAACTCACTGTTGTTGTGGAGGATAACGGACAGCCCTCTCGCTCAGCTGTGGTGTCCATTAACGTGGCTGTGGCTGACATCTTTCCTGAAGTGCTGTCAGAGTTCACAGACTTTACTCATGAAAAACAATATGACGACAACTTGACATTTTACTTAGTTCTTGCACTGGCTGCTGTTTCTTTCCTGTTTATCACTTGTGTAGTTGTGATAATATCAGTAAAGATCTACAGATGGAGACAATCTCGCTTCTTATGTCAATCCAATCTGCCCGTTATTCCGTACTATCCACCGCATTACGCAGACACAGGAGTCACTGGAACTCTGCCACACGGGTATAATTATGAAGTGTGCATGACGACTGACTCGAGAAAGAGTGACTGTAAGTTTTCTACTCTCGGTGGACATAATGTTTTAGTGGTGGACCCGAGTTTCACTGAGACGATGCAACGCGCAATCAAGGAAAATAACGGTTTGGAAAGTGAATATTCGACATCGGTAAGAACAACGCTTTTACTTCACAAAACAAAATCAAAATGTGCAGAAACATTGTTCAGCCAATTATATGAAACATTAATTTAAAACATTATTAACGTGATATTTTTTTATTAGCTGTAGTTGTCAATTTAGACAACTACAGAGTTCAGGACCGGCGTTTGCCACCCCTGATTTAGACTTTCAGCACCACATCTTGGACAGCGCCATAGTGTACTCTTGCCAGTTTAATTAGACAGTAAACGGTCGAATTTTTTCTTTCCATTAGCTAAATGAAAAGCAATTCACCAGAATGACTAGATTTTTAATAACATACTACTACTACTACTGCTAATAATAATAATAATAATAATAATTTTAATAATATGGCATTATTATTATTATTATTATTATTATTATTATTATTGTTGTTGTTGTTGTTGTTGTAATTTTCCACAAACGTTTTGAAAAACCTTTTTTCTGCAAAAATGAATTTGTTGTGATTTTATTTGTAGTGCTCGGTTTAGACTCACAGGGCCGCTGTTTGTCAACGTAGCACATTGTCTATGTGTATATTAAACCCTGCCCCATCATCCCATATTCACAGTGAAAGAGGAAAGGAGGTAACGCTTTCAGATCGCTCATTATTGTCGAGTGTCTTGAAACCAGTGGGACGTTTTGTACTTACTCGGATTAAAAGACCTTGGATTTACCATTTTCGCTTTACAAGATATCACTTAGAAATCGTTGGTAACCTTTTTTATTTCCTCTCTCTTTCTCTGGTTTGTCGGAGCTATCGAAAAAGATGCATGTTGTCGTGATGTGGTACTTGGTATTGTTTTCCGTCATTCTGCTTCATTCAGCGAGAGGACAAGTTAGTTATTCCATTCCAGAAGAAATGGCTAAAGGCTCCACTGTGGGAAATATCGCGCAGGATTTGGGCTTGGATTTACAAAGAATAAGGTCTGGAAAAGCGCGCATATATACAGGCGATAGTACTGAATTCATCGGTCTGAATAAAGACACTGGCTTCTTGTTTATCAAAGAGAAAATGGATCGAGAGGCTCTTTGTGCAAAAACGACCCCGTGCGCTTTGCACCTTCAGATGATTTTGGAAAACCCCATGGAATTATACACGATTACGGTTGAAATTACTGATATAAACGATAATCCACCCACTTTCCAGAAAAAGAGAACTGAGTTTGAAATAAGCGAATCGGCTGTAACAGGGGCGAGATTCATGTTAGAGAGAGCTGTGGATGCGGACGTAGGACTTAATGGTCTTCAAAGCTATTCTCTTAAACCAACTGATCATTTTATTCTTGAACTGCACAGTAAAGCAAGCGGAGATAAAAACGTCGAGATGGTTTTACAAAAACCGCTTGATAGAGAAAAGAAAGGAGTGGTTACGTTGCTGCTAACCGCTTTTGACGGGGGTGATCCGCAGTTATCTGGAACTGTTCAAATACATGTTACTGTATTAGATGCTAATGATAATTCTCCTGTGTTTACGCAGAAGGTATATAAAACCATTTTAACTGAAAATGCGCTGAAAGGGACTAAATTGACCACAGTCAGTGCCACTGACACAGACGAGGGATCTAATGGTCATGTGACATACTACATTGCAAGCACTGAAGAGACTGGGCAAAACATGTTTATTATTGATCAGCATACTGGCGAGGTAACTTTAAATGGCCTTGTTGACTTTGAAAAAGCAAATCATTACGAGCTTGATATCCAGGCTAAAGATCAAGGCGGGCTTTCTGATTCATGTAAGCTTATTATTGATGTGTTGGACATTAATGATAACAAACCAGTGATAAGCTTACTCTCCATGTCAAATTCTGTGTCTGAGAACTCCACGCCCGGCACAGTTGTTGCTATGATGAAAGTAGATGATGCAGACTCAGGTGTGAACGGCCAGATTCATTGCATCATAAATGACAATATTCCATTTGGTCTTACATCGCCATCTAGTAATTTCATCAGCCTGCGTATAGAGCAGCAGCTGGACAGAGAGAGAGATGCTAAATACAATATCAGTGTCACATGCTCTGATCAGGGGGTGCCCGCGCTCTCCAGCAGCACCTTCTTGTCTTTACAGATATCAGATGTGAATGACAATGCCCCTATCTTTGAGAAAAGTAACTATGAGGCCTATGTGCTGGAAAATAACACACCTGGTTTTTCTATATTTCAAGTTAAAGCCAGTGATGCTGATTGGAATCAGAACGCCCGTGTTTCTTATATTCTAGAAGACAGCACTGTTAATGGAGTCTCTGTCTCATCATATGTGTCAGTTCACCCTGACAGCGGACTGATTACAGCTGTGCGCTCTTTTGACTACGAACAGCTGAAGGATTTCCAGTTTCGGGTAAAAGCGCAAGATGGAGGCTCCCCTCCGCTCAGCAGTAACGTGACAGTGAAAATAATTATTCAAGATCAGAATGACAACGCTCCTCAGATTCTGTATCCAGTACAGACTGGTGCTTCTGTGGTGGCTGAGATTGTGCCTCGTGCTGCAGATATTGGATATCTGGTTACTAAAGTGGTGGCTGTTGATGTGGACTCTGGACAGAATGCCTGGCTCTCCTATAAACTACAGAAAGCTACAGACAGAGCGCTGTTTGAAGTGGGTTTACAGAATGGAGAAATAAGAACTGTGCGACAAGTGACTGATAAAGATGCGGTCAAGCAAAAACTGACTGTTGTTGTGGAGGATAACGGACAGCCCTCTCGCTCAGCTGTGGTCTCCATTAACGTGGCTGTGGCTGACAGCTTTCCTGAAGTGCTGTCAGAGTTCACAGACTTTACGCATGAAAAACAATATGACGACAACTTAACATTTTACTTAGTTCTTGCACTGGCTGCTGTTTCTTTCCTGTTTATCACTTGTGTGGTTGTGATAATTTCAGTAAAGATCTACAGATGGAGACAATCTCGCTTCTTATATCAGTCCAATCTGCCTGTTATTCCGTACTATCCACCGCATTACGCAGACACAGGACTGACTGGAACTCTGCCGCACGGGTATAATTATGAGATGTGCATGACGACTGACTCGAGGAAGAGTGACTGTAAGTTTTCTACTCTCGGTGGACATAATGTTTTAGTGGTGGACCCGAGTTTCACTGAGACGATGCAGCGCGCAATCAAGGAAAATAACGGTTTGGAAAGTGAATGTTCGACATCGGTAAGAAAAAAAAAAATACTTCACATAACAAACAAAATAAAAAAAGTGTATGAAAACATTGTTAAACAAATTATATGGAACATTAATGTTAAACATTATTAACATGATCTTTTATTATCTGTAACTGTAATGCTAAAGTGTCGATTTAGATAAAGTTCAGTCCCACATCTTGGACAGCGCCATACTCTTGCCATCAGAATAAGTCTTATTTTTTTATTTTATTTTTTTTTGTTTATTATTATTATTGTTTTTTAATAACATTGCTACTACTATTATTTATTTATTTCCTTTTTTTCATTAAAGTTTTAAAAAACCCATTTCTGCCAAAATTTAATTTCCGATTTTATTTGTAGTGCTCAGATTAGGCTCACAGGGCCGCTGTTTGTCAACGTACCACATTGTCTGTGTGTATTTTAAACCCTGCCCCATAATCCCATGTTCACAGTGAGAGAAGGAAAGGGAAGACGTTTTTAGATCGCTCATTATTGTCGAGTGCTTACACGGATTAAAAGAGCTTGAATTTACAAATTTCACTTTATAAGACATCACTTCGAAAACGCTGAGAACCTTTTTTCTCTGTGGTTTGTCGGTGATATCGAAGAAAAATATGCCTGGTGTCGTGATGTGGTACTCGGTATTTTTTTCCGTCGTCTTGCTTCATTCGGCAAGAGGGCAGGTCAGTTACTCCATTCCAGAAGAAATGGCTAAAGGCTCCACTGTGGGAAATATCGCGCAGGATTTGGGTTTGGATTTACAACGACTAAGGTCAGGAAAAGCGCGCATATATACAGGCGATAGTACTGAATACATTGGTCTCAATAAAGACACTGGTTTGCTTCTCATCAAAGAGAAAATGGATCGCGAGTCTCTTTGTGCAAAAACGACCCCCTGCGCTTTGCACCTTCAGCTGATTTTGGAAAACCCCATGGAATTATACACGATTACGGTTGAAATTATGGATATAAACGATAATCCACCCACTTTCCAGAAAAAGCGAACTGAGTTTGAAATAAGCGAATCGGCTGTAACAGGGGCGAGATTCTTGCTGGAGGGAGCAGTAGATGCGGACGTAGGAGTTAATGATCTTCAAAGCTATTCTCTTAAACCTACTGAGAATTTTATTCTTGAACTACACAGTCAAGCAGGTGGTGATAAAAAAGTCGAAATGGTTTTGCAAAAACCGCTTGATAGAGAAAAGAAAGGACTCGTTACATTATTGCTAACCGCTTTTGACGGGGGTGATCCGCAGTTATCTGGAACTGTTCAAATACATGTTACTGTATTAGATGTTAATGATAATGCACCTGTGTTTACTCAAAAGGAATATAAAGCCATATTAACTGAAAATGCAGCAAAAGGCTCTAAACTGACCACAGTCAGTGCCACTGATGCAGACGAGGGATCTAATGGTCATGTGACGTACTACATTGCAAGCAAAGATGATATTGTGCGAAACATGTTTATTATTGATCAGCATAGTGGCGAGGTAACTTTAAATGGCCTTGTTGACTTTGAAAAGGCAAGTCACTATCAAATTGATATCCAGGCTAAAGATCAAGGCGGGCTTTCTGATTCATGTAAGCTGATTATTGATGTGCTAGACATTAATGATAACAAACCAGTGATAAGCTTACTTTCTATGTCAAGCTCTGTGTCTGAGGACTCCACACCCGGCACAGTTGTTGCTATGATGAAAGTAGATGATGCAGATTCAGGTGTGAACGGCCAGATTCATTGCATCATAAATGACAACATTCCGTTCGCTCTTACATCACCATCTAGTAATTTCATCAGCCTGCGTATAGAGCAGCAGCTGGACAGAGAGAGAGATGCTGAATACAATATTAGTGTCACATGCTCTGATCAGGGGATGCCCGCACTCTCCAGCAGCACCTCTCTGTTTTTACAGATATCAGATGTGAATGACAATGCCCCTGTCTTTGAGAAAAGTCACTATGAGG